>CM019183.2:30368691-31568691 GCA_009739505.2 Apolygus lucorum | reverse complement strand
ATTGTTCAGAAAGGTCTAAAACGCAAAATGCGATTTTGATTTTGGAGAACTTCTTTTTTCGTCCTTGAAAAGTGAAAACAAATCTTCCGCTACCTTGGTAGACTCGGAAGCAAAAGGTTTACAACTAGGGTGAGCAGTATAGCTTTTTCTCGCAGAGTAATATGGAATCATGCAACTTTAAAAAGATAGAGCTGTGGCACAGATCGGATCCTCAATATGAGTAACGATTTATGATCGTGTTGCAATAGTTTTGATCATCGACGAACATCAACGTGATCAAGAAATATACAGTAGGTAGTTACCATGAACCGATTTTGATGAAATTTGGTTCATGGGCTCCATTTGGGGTCTAGTTGTGCCCCGAAGCTTTTGGTTGATGTCAAAATAATGGCTGACATTTTCAAAACGCCCTAGCTTAAAAACTCTCGATATAAAGATATTGTTTTTTTAATCAATTTAAAATAGTATTGAATTTTTCGAATCGAATGAGACCTCTCAGAGCTCTGTAGGACCAACCGTTCGCTCCCCAAAACAACTTCAGTGTTAGACTCATCGTAAATCAGAAACATGAGTGTGATTCGTTGTTCGTTTGTTGATTCGTTCCGAGTTGCACTCAGATTTGGGTCCCTAGCAACCAGTACACAAATTTCCTGATGAAGGACGACCCAAGATATTTCATTTATTCAAATTGAATGTGAAGCGTTTTTCCTTCAATATGAACTTGATTGTGAAGCGAAAATATGGTTGTTAGGTTGTGACAATGGCAAAACTGTGTTCTTTGCAGGTGAGTGATCTATACAGAAAAATAATAAACCTTCGTGTATTTATTTGCAGAGTTTTTCAACTAACACGACCTTCAAATGAAAATTTTTCAATTTAATCGAAAAACTCATAATTATTACTACCATTAGTAGTATCTGTGAGCTACCCAATAATACATTAGTAATTCTCTTGGATGTCAATAGGTAACCTATGTTATACTTTGATGAGTAGTTCTACTGATTTAGGTATGACCAGTTCTACTTGTAGTTATTATTAAATTATACACAGAAGCAGTAGGACGATTTCCTCTAATATAAGGAATATAATATGTTTTGCATCTTTTATAATAATTGCCTACGTTTACTGGACAACGTCATCATTCCCAACTGTAGTCTCATGGAACAACCTTAAGCTTCGCGGTACAACTAGACCCTAAATGGAGCCCACATACCAAATTTCAACCAAATCGGTCCATGGTTGCTAAGAAAAGTGCCACGTACGGCGTACGAACGGAAAATTTTTTTATTCGATTTTCGGATTCTACGTACCTACTTTGAAACGTAAAACATCAAATTTTGAGGGGAGTTTGAAAATTTTTTCCCTGTCCGATTTTAATGGTTCATTATTGAAAATAATAAACCAAAAAATACTATCTATCTAAAATACGTGTACCCCCTTTTATTATTGATTCAAAGAGGTATGACCATTTATATTTTTTTGATAACCTATCTCAATACAAAATAATTTTGTTAATAAATCAATTTTTAAAAATATTTAGAGGGTAATATAGATTGTCACAAATTCGGGTACTTACGCACGATTTCTTCGCATCCACATTCATATTTTTTGGTATGTATATTAGTTATCGTGTTCCCTCCATGGTCCATTATGCTTTCTTTCGATGGGTCCGGTTTTTGTTTCGGTTGACTCTGGTAAGAAGCCCCTGATGGAGATCTCCCTGAAATCAAATAACATAAAAAGGTAGTAGCTACTATCTCCAAGATATACCGCTATATTGTAATTGTGTAACTCAACATAAGTAATATAAATGTACTACAGCAGGACTATTTTGTTTCTAAAGTAAAAAGTTTCTTGTAGTAAGTTCCTACGTAGTATTGCAACTTCAAATCGTGCTAAACTAAAATTTAAAAAAATAACAAAAAAAAAAAAAAAAAAAAAAAAAAAAAAATAGGGAACCGACTATGCTCCCCGTAGGGGATAGTCAAGGATATTATCGGAGATAGTACTAAAACCGATAGTGCGGTAAATTGATCCAGGAAAAAAAGTTAGTCCAAAATGGCTCATCAAACATTGTCTGGCTCTAGGCATGTCCACACAACAGGATTGTGTGTTGATACTTATAGAAAATACTATATCTTTATGTATTGATTATCAATAGTAAGCCTCAAGTTACTATTTATTAGTAATGGCATTCTATAAAAATAGCTCCTTTCGCGGGACGGCATTGCGTCCTTATTTGCAACTTTTGAACGGGTTTACTTCAAACTCAGTAACTAAGGAAGACCGATAAAAGTAAGTGAATATCCTCCTAATTCAAATGTGTCAATTATGGAACGGTACTCACCCGGTGTCGACTATTGATTAAAAGGCACTTTTGAATTAATGATAAAACTTTTCTGGTTAACGTTAACAAAATGATCTTTTAAACAAATTGAATGATATAACACTTCGATTTGATGTCTCAAAAAATTCAAACAAAACATAATACACTTTTTTCCTTAAAAAAATGACACGGTGTATCCTTATCATGGAAATGTTCCAGGTGATTAGGGAATAATAATTTCACAAGTACATAATTATTTTGAAGCAGTGTTTCATAGTACTGGAGACAAATAATTTTTTACTGGCCAAAATACATATTGATCCTAATGTTGTAGGTAAGGCACCTTTCCTTACCTAACTACCGCGATTTCCTTAGTTATGGGAATATTAATTTTCCTACTTCAAATTAAAACTCGACAGACATAAAGGGACAGAAATTTTGTCGACTTTGTATTCTCCGTCGTTTGAAGTTAATCAAAAGGTACTAAGGAGGTCCTTCACTTCAGACCCCTTTTTCAAGACCTCCTTTCAGTGAGTTTGTAAATCACATTAACGAATTAAATCTTCAGCACGTCCTACCTCAAACTCATTAATAGATCGAATGGTTTTTTTAGGTTCTTATGAATATCGATGTTTATGTTTTAATCAAATGGGAGGTTCCCTACTGAAAGAGATTCACGGAAGTACGATTGGGAATCCGTACCAAATTCATACATTTTTGGGGAAAGGAACAAAGCGGGCCTTTAATCGACTTAAGTAGTTGGAACTCGGAATGTTTCGTTCTCTCTGAAAACACAAGGTATTACGAGTTAAGTACATTATCGATCAACAAAATACAGTGTTGTGACGACATTTTCAACTCACTCGTATCTGAAGGGCTTTCAGGAAGACTCCTCAACAACGTCAGTTCCGATGTTTTCTGTCGTTCCTTCTTTTTCCATTCATCTTGATTAGAAGAGAAAAGTAGATTGACAACTGGTACTTTACAGAAATTGGTTTGTACCACTACGATCATTTTGAAATTCTCAAAAGAGTATAGTATCGGTCTGAAAATTAATTAGTTATCTCCCGTGGATAGAAAAAATTCGTTTGTGATGCCTAAATAATAATCATCTGGTATTATTTCCGATTCTATAATAGTTATAATCAAATTCACATAACTTTTGATTGATCTAAATTTAGAAAATAATGTTAGACGTACTTAATGTTAGATACTAAGGGATGATCACAATTTAGGGTGAGGGAAAATAAATATTTTTTTTTTACGTTTTCACTGATTTGTGCAAGGGGAAAGGTTTAGGAGATCTATTTAGCTTAATCTTAGCTCAAATGCTGACGGATAGATGTTATTTTATATTTACATAGATTCGATGAGGAGGATTTGGGAGATTAGCCTATTTAGTGCTAACTTACTGCTTTCATTTTGCTCCATGATGTTTAGCATATCTGAAGATTCTCTTTTGGTGTCTTCTTGTTCTTCTTGCTCCTTGATCATCCTATTGGAAAACAGTGGCTGGCAAATTAGAAAACTTCTAACATAATCAGAGAGATGATCGTAGGAGCAAACTTCTCTTCTATTTATCGTAAGAGGAAGAGTTTTAGTATGGTTATTATTATTTAAGCAGTTTAGTACTCGAAATAGGTAGTATTTAAAATATAAAATTGTTGTACCTGTCTTGGTTCTCTTCTTCTGCTGAAGGGTCGTCCCAAACCATATCTGATGTAGAGGCGAATAGGTCGGGAGGTGCTCGTGGAAGGGAAGAAACGCTTCCAAGTGCGTCCATTGTCCGGGGCAGAGATTCTATGCTTATAGTCTCGTAGAAATCGTCATCGTCATCGTTGTCCAAAGGAGGCATCGTAACGAGCGAAGTGTTATCGCTCATGACACCTTCGTCCAGTAAAAAAAAATTGGTTTCGCATTTTTGGATTCAGCATGTAATTTTTTCAAATCTAGCTCTATTTTAATTTTGTGTTCAGAGCTCGTGATGACAAGGGAAATACACGGCAAAGTTGAAACAAAAAAGCCTGAGAAATAGGTGTTGAAAATACCTTCCTCATATCCACAAAAAATAGTTTAGCTGATCCGATGCATAGAAGATAAACCCAAAACTTCAATATCCAAGTAACTACTACTACACTTCGGCTTCGATGATCAGATGACGATGACATTTGTAGGGAACCATCGTCAAAGCCATACAAACCCTGAAAAGTCCATCGGAATGGAATGCATTGTAGAAATTATGCTTATTAAGGGGGTCTCAGTCGGTCGCCGTTTTCCTCGTTCAGGGTTAGTGTTTCCCTAGATTACCAAAGCTCAAAGTTTGAAAGTTGATCCTAAATTTGATATTTTCAAGTATTTACGAAATGCATTAGTGCAGCAGCCTAGGGAATTGAAAAACTAAAAGATTGCCTCTGGAATCATCAAAATCAAAAACTATTTATTCACTTAAGTTTTTCCTATTTTTTCCTAGTTATTGTTCAATTTTGATGATTCCAGCGGCAATGTTTGAGCGCCTGTAATTCAAGGAAATACTATCCCGGAAGCGAGGAACGGCGACCGACTGAGACCGGTACGTTGGCACATGGACAGTGGCTACCAGTCATCCGATCATAATAAATATCATATGGGGACTTGATAACGACTTGAACCCACACATTCCCAAAACCACACGTAACCCACACAATCTCTGAAAATTTCTTTTAAATCGGACTTTAAGTTTATGTAATTATTCCCGTTACAAGGATTGTATTGTCTGGATGCACAGACCGACGGAAAGACAACTACAATTGTTCAGGAAGGTGTAAATCGTCAGTGGAAATCTATAATAATTTTGGGAAAATCAGTCATCTTTTTTTCATTCATTGAGAAGTGAAAACAATGTTTTCACTACCTTGGTAGACTCAGAAAGCTGACGAGTCGGGTTTCAACGGATTCGGATTCATCAATCTCTAGTCCATGATAAATTGGGACTGCTTGTAAATGATTTTCCATCCGTATATTTCCCACAAGTCTACCAAAATTAGCATTTATTGTGGGAGGAACATAAAGTTGGTTATGCAAAACCCGCACGACTGCTCGGTATTGATGGTGAGGTAGATTCCAAGCGCCGTCAACGAGCGAGGGTTCTCACGAGTGAACGCTGAACTGAAACCTCCTGCAAGGAACTGACGTCCCAGACTACCATCTTCACGAAATACCTATCACCTTGGCAGTAAAACCATTCCTACCGAAGTTTTCCCTTCAAATGGGTCTGTTTCGACCAGAAATAACTATAGGTATAAGTATAATGTGACTCACGAGTAGAAAGAATAGAGGTCGTGTTGAAAGTAGAAATCGATGGTATATTATCTTCCGAACCTGCTGAAACTAATAAAGTAGTTATAATAGTCACATGGTATATCTAGTTTTCACTAAACAGTATTTTATTAAAGAATACACGTACCACTCGATGGGGATCCCCCCGCTGGCAAAACTCCTGGTACTGAACTCGTTGGTTCTGAAATTAGTAAATTTCCTTTTATTATTGGGCTGTTCCACCTGATTGTTTTTAACCTCCGTCCACGTATGGAAGGGAACAACATCATATTTGCAGCGGATATTTTCATAAGAATCAAAGAAAAATGACTTCTGACTTATGACTTCTTCATATTTTTGACTTATCTCGGTATTTTTCACGGGGAGCGATTTATACTCGTAGATTGACAGTCAATTGTGACAGTTGGCAACAAAAGCAGTTTTTCTGTATCTCATCTGTATCATCGATTTGGGAACATAATTTACAAGAGTCTATGACAATTGTGCGATGCATTTGAAAACGCTCTATTGAAGTTGGCGTGCAAAGTCTTGACCAATTTAGTTTCCAAATGATTAAATATTTCACCTTTTGCTTTCCTCCAGCTTTTTTTCATTATTCTTTTCGGTTTTCTTGGATGGGAAGGTGCCTCTGTCAAATAAACATTTAAAATTTAATGAAATAAATAAATATCTATCGATTTCTCGCAATTTCATTAAATCATCAACTTTTTGCACTATAATGCTATAATGTTATAATGCACTATAATAACTATTCACTATAATGTTATAAGGTTACCACCGTGATGGTTATATTTGTGTACTTAATTAAACAGTGCTTTACTATGTTAGTTTTAAATTCCTGTGAATAATAAAGCTGGACAGGTTCCATTTTTGTACACAATTTCTTTAAAATTAGTCAGGTTTCTATTGAAGAGACTCACTCGAAGTGATTGTTGTATTACTTGAAGCTGAAATACCAAAAGTAAGTACAATAATTGTACAATGGAGTAGGTAATACCATGATAGTTCAAGTCATACCATGATGGTTCTGTAGAAGTTGAGAGGTTTCTAGAACGATTAGGAGGGGAAACAAACACTACAAGCATAGAAGCAACATCAAATTAAAAAATGAACCATAAACCACAACTAACTTACTATTATAAACCATTAAAAAACGTACCTTCACTTCTTTGGCGCTTATCTTCTTCACGCCGAGGATATCTGCACCTAGCTCTTGCTCCTAATACAGAAATCGCAATTTTATGGGTAGTACAGTGATGATTTCCAAAATCTGTCTGAAAATCACAAAATAATATAAATTGATAACATTTATTCGTTAGTTAAATCTTACTTCTTGCTGGACCTGTTGTGTAACATTTGCCTCCTCCTCGAATTTTGTATACAGCTGGTCGAACAGCTACCATATTCCCTACAAATAAACGTATTGAAGTAAATTTTCCGCCATCGTACGAATACGTTGTAGGTATACGAGTATAATTACACGGTGTATGTATATAAATGTAGCAAACACTCAATTGCTCTGTAATATTGTTCAGAATTTACATAATTTATTAGCATACGATGGGTACAACGCCACCGTATTCTCGCAAGACGTTGAATTGGAAATTACCTCAGAACTTTCAGATCAACCAAACAAATAATAATAATAATGATAAATAAATAAAATTATAAAAATAAAGTAGTTGTTGAAGATTCATGAAAAATACCCCTACTTTTTAAATTTTAGTATCCAAACCTAATATGTACTTTTAAAGTTTACTTACAATCTTCATCGTTACTGAGAACTGTACTGCATGATGATGAGTCATCTCTCACTGTAAAATTGACGATCGATATTAATATTTTTACATCTGAAAGAAGAACTCACTAGTAAAGTAGTTTTTAATTTAATAATGCAGTTGAAATTATTTCACGAATTTGTATATATAGGTAGGTAGTTACTATAAATGTATCTGAGTTTGTACCTAGTTGTTATATAAAATATAATGATTACTTAGACTTCGACTTTGATGTGGATCGCAAGATTTTCTGGCGCACACTGGAAACGATACAAAAGTTAATTAATTCTAATCAGGGCAAGGCAAGAGGTCGGTGTTCAATGGGAGTATTTATTCTTCTCCGTGTAACAACAATCATATAATACATACTAATAATAACAAATACAGCAATGATTTACTGTACAAGACATTAAAATAGATAATCTTACTCGATTCAGATGATAAACCAGTTGAGGATCCATAACGAGGTGAACATGACGTAGGCCTCTCATCACCTGCAATTTGCACGATTTGATAATTTTAGTACAAGGTAACACGAATTATGTATGACCTGTCTATGATGGAGAATGAATGATCGTTCCTAATTAAGAAATAAGGCAGTTCAACATAAAATGGAGTTTGGGCCTGAGGAATGTAGAGATGAATGAGAAAAGAGCCGTTTCATGGACGTTTCTGGGGTGTACCTGATGGGAGAACGTTGATCCATGTTGATGAAGTCATGAGCACCTGAGCGTAATATTTCATATCCGCATGTCACGGAAGCCTCACGTACCAAACAGATTTTTGTTCTTTAACCTCAATTAACCTCATAATTGGTTGAAACTGCTGCTGAAATTGCTTTATAAAGGAGTGTTTTGACAATTTCTCGTAGATCTGTGTCTGTGCTTGTAGATATTGAGTCTATAGATATGGAATTGGGAGAATAAAGTAGAGATGGGTATCGTTACAAAAGTATCGATATTTTGTACCGATGCTGTATCGAATTCGAGTATTGATATCCCACGTATCGCCTGGAATGAGTATCGATATTTCAAAATATCGAGTATCGATACTTTAGGGTTACAAAATATCAATATTATGCAATATTCTCAAAGAAAATATTGTTCTCTACACTATTTATTCATTTCCTACTATTAAGAGTCCAAGCTGAGTGTATTTACACAACATACCGTTAATTACTAATAACTATGAATGTATTATTGAAAATTTTCTCCATTATATTAATTAATTTTATCCGAGTAAAGACCCAACAGCCTCTCTGCCTTCTTCATCTTTCCATTTATTATTATTTTCAATAATGAACCTTTGGAATCGACCAAGAAAATGTTTAGTAATCCCCCCTCAAAAATTTTCAGCCATTCCGTTGAATTGTCCGCAAGAACCGTATCGATATTCGATATTTAGAAATATCGGATCCAAAGTATCGATATCCGAAAGTATCGGATAGTGCAATATCGAGTATCGGTAAGAAAGTATCGATATTTTAAAATATCGGGTATCGATACCCAGCCCTAGAATAAAGGCTGGAATAAAGATCGCGGTGGGATTCGGATGAAAAATTTCCTGACATGATCCTGGACAAACTTCTGTCAGTTGACTGGTGGCATCACCCAGCTAAGCGATCGTTATTAATTCTGAAAAAAATATTGAAGAATTGAAGACGGGATGGGCGTTTGATCCTGGAAGAGGAGGTGGACAGAGTTCATTTTCGAATGGCTTCTTGGTGCTCAAATAACCAGGTCGTTTTCTAGTTTATGGCAGTTCTCAATTCGCTTGATAAAACTATCACCCTCCAGATAGTCGAAAAATCATAGATTTCAATAGATTAACGCACGGTAATCGTGGGATATACGAAGCCCCAGTCAAGCAATTACCTACCTTTCACCGATTAACCTTTACTTTCGATCCCTTCCATCCTGCACTCGAGGCAGAAGAAATTCAACTTACTAACTGTTGTCTTTTGAGATTAGGATTTGAGGATTTGAGGTTTTGAAAATAATGAATCGAAATTTACTAGGTACAATATACCTAATCATAACATTCTACTAACGCTGCAAATCACATTATTTAATATTATTTTCTGTATGGATAACGCTGCAAATCATATTATTTAATATTATTTTCTGTATATATCACCCTTCTGTATAGATCCCTCCCTACCAAACATAAATACCTACTACCTACTAGGGAATTTTTAAAAAATGTCAACCCCAACAACCAACCGAATGGAAATAAAGGGTTGAAATTTTCAAAAATGCCCTAGTAGGTAGTAGGTAGCTACGGTTGGTAGGGAGGGATCTATACAGAAAATAATAAACCTTTGGGCAATGATTTGCAGCGTTTTTTTTTACCTACCAACTTTTTTTTTACCAACCAACCATTGGTTGGTACTACCTACCTATTAGAAAGAACTAAACGCTTCACACTCGATTCAAAACATGGAGAGCTTCATATGGAAGTTTGATTACTGGTTGCTCAGAAAGCAAAACTGAATACAACTCGAAGAAACGAACAGCGATCGCATTTTAGTCAGATAAAATTTGAACGGAGATTAGACCTCTTTGGTGATTCACACTCGTGATTCTGTTTTATTGAGAGAAAACCTTTAAGTACTCGTAGGGAGCAAACGGTTTGTCTTACAGAGCTCCAGGTGGTCTCAAATTTTTTTAAAAATTCTCTACCATTTTAAATCGGTGAAAAAACAATACCTTTATTTCGAGAGTTTTCGAGCTAGGGCACTCTTGAAAATTTCAACCCTTAATTTTCACCCCTTAGAAATAACTGACATCTACCAAAAGCTTCGCGGCACAACTAGACCCCAAATGGAGTCCATGTACATACCAAATTTGAACCAAATCGGTCCAGGGTTGCTAAGAAAAGTGCCGCGTACGGCGGACGGACTGAAAATTTTTTATTCGATTTTCGGATTCCACGTAATCCAACAAATTTCCAAAATCCAAGTACGTTGAAACGTAAACCAACAAATTTTGAGAGAGGCTTAAATATTTTTTTCTTGATCGATTCCAAAGGTCCATTATTGAAAATAATAAACTTGAAATTGCTAAACTGTATGTCAACAGTTGACAAATTGCCAGGTGATCGAACGAGGTATTTGTTGATGGAATTCTTACATAACACGTCTGATGTCAAAGCTGGACATGCACGGTAGACGGTATCACAATCCCATCTTACAGGGCACGGTCTTTCTGAAAACGAGTCAGACAGATATAATGAACGGTCGGAGTAATTTTAGTCCTATGAAGTGCGTCATTCCCAAAATGATCAGCAAATAGTTGCGGGTTAGACTCGACTGTGTTTAAATATCCTAGTTGTCCTCCTTCATTGTGAAGGAGGTAGACTGTGAACTGTTTACCTATTGCCAATAATATCGGTCACTGTTACAACCATTGATGGGATTTGCATCGTAATATTTACTGAGTATTACCTTAATTACTGAGTAAACTGTTTACCAGTTGTCAGTCACATCGATTCACTATTACGGTCATTCATGGGGTTGATATTGATATATCCCTGCAGATATCGAAGTAGAACGAATTCTTGTAGGTAGGTACTTCTAAGGAATATACCTTGCACACTCACCGTAATATGGTTCAGGGGCACATAGCTCTTCCAGGGGCACAGGACACAACTGTTCCACCGACCTAGGACACGGCTGTTCCACCGGGAAAGGACACATCTTCCAGTAACCTTTTTGAATGTAAAAAATGAAATAAGGTTACAATTTCTCAAAAGTTTCTTCTTTAAACGAATCAGGGTTTTGAGCAATGGCACATTCTGATCATTCGTCATTGGCGTTTGGATATGATATCGATCACTCAATCAACTCCCAACTTTTGAGAACACCTACTTTTGATCTACCGAAATGTATAATTCAATTCAATGTTTTTTGATTTTTTCTAGCCAGTTCAAAACTTTGCGCACCGCGTCTATATTATTGTCTATTTGTTGGTACTCGAGAATTATTCAAGTAGGTTTGCTTACCGGAAGTTTGAGGTGACCTCGGCGAAGTATACATTCCGAATGCAGGTGAGGTGACTTCTACATCACTATTGACAATCCAGCATTCTTGGGGCGTACATATGAAATACGATTATCCATTATTATTCATTCATGTACCTACTTGAAATTACAATCATACAATAACAATTACCTTTGAAAAGTGAATGATGTCTATTATTATTACCGTATAATATGTTATGTGTCATCATCAAACGTTTCCTTTGGGTGAAGCTAAGATTGGTCTACAGAAATCTTCATTGCGAGTAATTCACCATACCTACTTATTATTCCATCGTTAATCATGGTAATATGTATACAGAAAAGTGGTAAACAAGCTGACAGTTCACACCCTCGTCCATTTCTAGTTCATTATATATAATTCATATAAAATAATTATGTATAAAATTCAGATTTTTGTTTATATATTAACAAAAATCTGAATTTTCTGGAATGATGAAAATCAATTTTTGTGTCCCGTGTTACATTTTTTTGTGTGCAAAACTACATCTTTTAACAAAATAATTGTCAACTTACCTGGTTTAGGAGCTGGAGGACTCATTGAAGCTGGCCCTGTTATTTAGAGTGGTTGTTATAAGATCGCATGCCAATTGACCTGAGGTATACCTAAACAATACTAGAGTAAATACCATCTTTTTCAAAACTATTTTTATTGTACGAACTATTCATTAACACACCGTATGGAGAGGCAGGCCAGGAGGATACATGCCTACGGTTGCTCCACGGCCTCATAACTGAGGAAAGTGCCGCTTACGGCGTACGGTGGACGGACGGCCAAATATTTATTCGATTTTTGGATTCTACTTACTTTTTACGTACTTTGAAAAGTAAACCAACAAATTTTAAGGGGGGGGGGGGGTAAACAATTTTTTTTCTTGGTCGATTCCAAAGGTTTTTTATTGAAAATAATAAACCAAAAGGTGGATTGAATAGTTTAATGTTTGGATAAGTATACTGATATCTACTTTTGACAATTTATCAAAGAAGTAAAACTACATGAGTTCAAATAACAGATAAACCTACCGTATGGGGAGCCAGGAGGATAGAAACCTGCGGTTGCTCCACCAGCTCCTAGTTGTGCGAAAAAAGGTGAAATGAATAGTTAGAGGTTTAGATAAGTACAAAGATGATTATTTTCAACAATTTTTAAAAGAAATTATATTTACAATGCCTGTAATGAGTTTAATGAATATTTTTCTCAGGTAGGTTATAATTTGGCCTCTAACGTACCAAAGATTAATGCTTCTGCTTTCCCTGAAATTTCACGACTGCCCCCAGATTACGGCACGTTCACTATTCCTGAGTTAACTGAGGAAGACCTGATAGTGACAGTAAAACAAATTAAGGGGAATTCTGCTCCTGGGCAGGATGGAATTCCTTCGCAATTAATAAAACAACACATCCAAGATCTCAGGGTCCCCCTGCTCCACATATACAACCTCAGTATCCGTACGAGTACTTTCCCCGAGGCATTTAAGTTGGCAAAAGTTATTCCGATTTATAAGGGAGGTGACAAGTTGGATATTTCAAACTATAGGCCCATTTCAATGCTAAGTGCGTTGTCAAAAATTCTGGAAAAATGGATAAAGTGCAATCTGGTGCGGTTTCTTGAGTCTCATGATTTGCTCAGCCCATGCCAGTATGGGTTTCGTACAGGCAAAGGGGTTGATGATGCCTTGTTTTCACTGACTTGTGCTGTGCACGACGCGCGTGAAAGAAATGACAAACTTATCATGGTGTACCTCGATCTGGCCAAGGCCTTTGACAGTATTGACAGACATATGCTACTAAGGCGAATGCAACTTATGGGAGTGGGCACTGAGGCTGTTAATTGGTTTGGTAGCTACCTATCAGAAAGGAAGCAAGTCGTTTCAATAGATGAAGTTTCCAGTAATCCTGATAGAATCGACTACGGCGTAATCCAGGGTAGTACTCTGGGTCCTATCTTATTCATCATGTATATTAATGAATTACCTAATATTTTACCAGGAGTGGAGACATTCCTTTTCGCGGACGACACGGCGATTTTGGTGAGGGGTGCAAGTTGGGAGGAGGTATACCGTAAAGCTGAGTTGAGCTTAAATCGGGTTAGTCAATGGCTCATGTTCAGTAGTCTCACCCTGAATCTAACCAAAACGAAGTATATGACGCTGGGAAACTCCGTGGGATCTAACTCGGCCGAAAACTGTTTGACCATTCATTGCTGTGTAGGAGGTGGTTCATGCACTTGTCCTAGCATAGAAAAAGTTGATAGATACAAGTACCTTGGGGTAATAATTGATTCAAAGTTTTCGTGGAAGGAACATCTATCTTATCTGCATACAAAGTTGATAAAATTCATCCCGATCTTTTACAATGCTCGAAATTTAATGACCATTAACAATTTAAAGATCATATTTTATGGTTTGGTACAGTCAATGCTGCAATATGGAATCGTGGTCTGGGGTGGAGTGGGACCTGGTGTGTTAAATGACCTGAATGTGCTCCACAAAGGTATTCTTAAGGTAATGTGGGGAAAACCACGTAGATATCCAACGCAACTTCTATTTGAAAAAGCTAAAATGCTATCAATTAGACAGCTTTTTCTGAAAAAGTTACTTTTTTTCTTTAATTCTCATCCATCCTTGATCTCGACTCAGCAATTTCACTACGAAACTCGATTTCGGCTGATGGGCAATGTTGTGAATCCCTTCGCTCGGCTCGCAGCAACGACCAAGAGCCCAAAATACATACTCCATATAATACATAAAATGTTAAATGATTCCTTGAAAAATCCTGCGAGCTGTACTAAAGGAGTGTACAGGATGGCTGTGTTGTCATGGGTCATTGGGTTGAGTGTTCAGGGGGCAGAATCTGTTATATACAGTTTATATAGAGAGTAAAAACGATTTATGTAGAGCAGATTAATTTATATTTAGCAATGGTGCAAGATGTAATATAATTTCACATATTAAAGTAATATATTAATTAAATTAAATTAAAAGAGAGTGTTTTAGCACTAAAGTATTGTTATACTCGTGCATACTAATGATGTAGTTTGGCAACAACTCTTGTCTCGTCGCTACGGGCCACTGGCCTTTAGACGAGCAATATATTGTATTATTTTGTGCAGTTATGTATAATTTGTCATTACTTGTTCAATAAAAAATTCTTTCTCTCTCTTCTCTCTCTCTCTCTTACAAGAGTATGAATAAACTACTGATAAACCAACCGTATGGTGAGCCAGGGAGACACAGGCCTTCTCCAATAGATAAAGGTAAAGTGAGCGAATAAGTGTGGGTTTGTATAGAAATATAATAATTTCAAATTTTGTAAGTTTATCAAAGAATTGATGTCACAGAAGTTGAATAAGTTATAAACTTACCGTAAGGGGAGCCAGGTTGATACATGCCTGCGGTTGCTCCAGTTGCTCCTAGTTGAACGCAAAAAGGTAACGGGATTGGACAAAACAAATAATTTTTGTGAACAAATTTTTGAGGGGGATTTGAATGCGAATATGAAACGCTCCGAATTACTACATACATAATTTTAAAAAAAAAATGCAAAAAACACTATTTTTCTATTGCAAATACCTACCAACGATATTCTAGCGCAAGGTTAATAATGAAGTTCATTTGACAGAAAATACCTCTCAGCAAAACATCGTCATCCCAAAGTTGTGGGTGCCTCCGTTTCAAAATTTGGTTCTTGGTTGTTAGGGTAGTAGTACAACTGATAAACTTAAAATTAAATTCGAAGAAAAGAGAAAGATCGCATTTTCAGCCCAGTAATGGGTGCATTGGAGAGTCAAGACGGTAACTCAGTCAACAAAGGAGACTCGATTAATTTCACAATCAACTCTATCGTAACAATGGTTCATATTTCAGAGCTGTGGATGGTCTCATTGATTTCTAAAACTTAAACACTACCCTAAATTGATTAAAAAACACCTTTAATGATTTATTCACTAATCAAATAATTAATTATCCTCATGGAAATTGAACGGTTGGTCCCATAAAGCTCTGGGGGGGTGTCATTAAATTCTTTAAAATCCTAACTATTTTAAATTAGCTATCTAGTTTTCGAGCTAGGGCGTTTTGAAAAGGTTTTGCCCCTTAGACGTGACTGGCAATAACCAAAACATTGTGGGCGCAACTAGACCCGAAGTAGAACCCATATACTAAATTTAATCAAAATCGGTCCAGTAACTAAGAAAAGTGCCGTGTACGGCGAAAAGTTAAATTTTGCTTCCGAGTCTACCAAGGTAGCGGAAGCTTTGTTTTCACTTTTCAAGGTCGACAAAAAAAAGTTCTCCAAAATCAAAATTTTCACTCGCGTTTTGCGTTTTAGACCTTTCTGACCAATTTCGGTTCAGTGTCTGTGTGTCTGTGTGTCTGTCTGTCATGAATTCCTTGTAACGCGCATAACTATACAGGGTGTCTACACTTTCGATGGGCATAACTTCAGGGTTCGATTTTACAAGGTATTTCCTACAAAAAATGTCTCTTAGCAATTTTCTTTTAACCCACTCAAAATTCTATTTTTTTCACTTTAAAGTTTTTCTTCGCGTTTTCGACCTCACGGCACTGATATGGTCATAACTCCCTTAAATCTCCTGAAAATTCAAATCTGACTACACCGTTAAAAAGAGCGTTAAATTACCAAGCTACCTAAAGCAAAATCAACATTTTTTAGCAATAAAATAGTATCAAAAAATCAAGTCAAAAAACGAACTTTAAAATTTTTTTTGAAACTTGACTTTCTTCGACCAACGTTTTCACTGTAAATCCCTGCCCATTTCGATGGGCGCTCTTCGGAAAAAACATGCTCAAATTGTCACCTTTCCAACGGTCTATCAATTTTTCTGTTCAAAATTCAAAAAGAAAGAGTAAAAGAAGTTTGAATGTCAAAAAACGTGTGTTTTACGAGCAAATCCAGTGTTTCAAGCCGGTTTATGGTCCCCCTCGATCTAAGAATGGCTTGAGGATTTTGGTATCATTTTCTATGTAATTATTTACGCTGAATCCAATGGTGATACTTCCGAATGATTCCGACTGCTAGAGAGTGGATTTTTCGAAGAAAACCTTCGGTTTTCGTACATAAAATACGCATTATTCGTAGATATGGAAGATATCATAAAGTAATACCTTTCTACTCAACAAAAACTTCAATCAGCTAGAAATTCGGTGTTTTTATTGAATAGAAAGGTGTTACTTTATGTACGATGCGAATTTTATGTACGAATAACGAAGGTTTTCTTCGAGAAATTCACTTTCTAGCAGTCGGAATCATTCGGAAGTATCACTATTGGATTCAGCGTAAATAATTACATAGAAAATGATACCAAAATCGTCAAGCCATTTCGAGATCGAGGGGAACCATAAACCGGCTTGAAACACTGGATTTGCTTGTAAAACACACGTTTTTTGACATTCAAACTTCTTTTACTCTCTCTTTTTGAATGTTGAACAGAAAAATTGATAGGCCGTTGAAAAGCTGACAATTTGAGCAAGTTTTCTCCGAAGAGCGCCCATCGAAATGGGCAGGGATTTACAGTGAAAACGTTGGTCGAAGAAAGTCAAGTTTCAAAAAAAATTTTAAAGTTCGCTTTTTGACTTGATTTTTTGATACTATTTTATTGCTAAAAAATGTTGATTTTGCTTTAGGTAGCTTGGTAATTTAACGCTCTTTCTAACGGTGTAGTCAGATTTGAATTTTCAGGAGATTTAAGGGAGTTATGACCATATCAGTGCCGTAAGGTCGAAAACGCGAAGAAAAACTTTAAAGTGAAAAAAATAGAATTTTGCGTGGCTTAAAAGAAAATTGCTATGAGACATTTTTTGTAGGAAATACCTTGTAAAATCGAACCCTGAAGTTATGCCCATCGAAAGTGTAGACACCCTGTATATAGTTATAGTTCATATTATGAAGTTATTGTCCGATTTCAATGAAATTTTCAGGGATTGTGCGGGTCGGTGTGTAGACGGTCCCCTATGAAAATCATCATCCCCGGACTGATAGAAGCGACTGCGCATGCGCAAACGTGAATTCCTTGTAACGGCCATAACTTCTACATTTTTCATCCGATTTCAATGAAATTTTCAGGGATTGTGCGGGTTGATGTGTAGACGGTCCCCTATGAAAATCATCACCTTCGGACTGATAGTAGCCACTGCGCATGCGCAAACGGGAATTTTCTTGTAACGGCCATAATTTCTACATTTTCTATCCGATTTCAATGAAATTTTCAGGGATGTTACAGATTAGTATTTAGATGGTCCCCTATGATAATCACCGACTTCGGACTGATAGTAGCCACTGCGCATGCGCAAACGTGAATTCCTTGTAACGGCCATAACTTCTACATTTTCCATCCGATTTCAATGAAATTTTCAGGGATGTTACAGATTAACTTGTTTTGATGTTTTGAGATTAACTACTATGCATCGGATCGTCTATACAATCGGGATATGGATACGAGGAAGCTATGTGCCACACCCACTTTTTTGTTTGTTTTTGTTTTATTATTTTCTACAATGAATTTTTGGAATTGAGCAAGGAAAAAATTTGTAACGCTCCCTCAGAATATGATGGTTCACGTTTCAAGGTAGGTACCTACTTCCGTATAATCCAAAAATCGAATAATAATTTTTCCGTCCGTCCGCCGTACCTACGCGGCACTAGCTTAGTTTCCGTGAACCAATTTCGATGAAATTTGGGATACCGGCTCCATTTGGCGTCCAGTTGCGCTGAGAAAGTTTTTGTTAGTGTCAGTCACTTCTAAGGGATGAAAAATAGAGGAAAACCTTTTCAAAACGCCCTGTCTTGAAAACTTTTGACACACATGTATAGTTTTTTCATTAATTTAAAATAGCGATGATTGAAGAGAATTTTTGACACAACCCAGAGCTTAATGATTGAAGACATTGTTCAGCTTATAAACGAATGAAACCACCCAGCCGATCACCTTTTATTATATGAGCGATTATTGAGAAATTTATCTGACCCACGTTTTTCATAAATCCCTGAGCTACCCAGAGATGAGCCATAACCTCTCCTGGGGACCTACCAGTCTTCAAGAGGGGATTTTTGGCTCATAGTAAGGCGGTTTTGTCTTCTTTCTCCGTAAGTTAGACGGATGTGAATCAGAAAAACGATTGTGAATCGCATAAGAACGTTCACTATCGGAAGTGAGGCAATTTTCAGCTATTTTTCTTTCTTTGTGAAGAGTTTAAGTCACTAATTTGTCCTACCTTAGCAACCAAGAATCAAATTACGAAATGGAGGCAACTATCGGATAGCGATGTTATTGGTAGTCGGTGATATTGATGGGAAAGAATGCAAGTGGGTGATCGATACAATAACATAATAAAACATTGTGTAATAATTTGCAGCATTTTGGATTCTACATACTTTGAAAAGAAAACAATTGAATTTTGTGGGGAGGGGAGGAGGGGTGGGATTAACATTTTTCCTTGCTAGATTCCAAGGGTTCATAGTTAAAATTATAAACAAAATGCGTACCTACATTATAACACTGAAACCAAAAATTTAAGCAATTTATTTTTGAAATTTAAAATGATTTCTAAAGCGAGATTATACAATTTAGAGATTGGCACGCTAAGCGGGAGATTAGCTTTTTAAACCTTATTCTTTGTCACTCCAAAGCATTTATCTAACGTACCTCGTCCAGTGTCGAGAAAAGAGGGTTGATCTTCACGGAATCCCCCTAAAATTGAGAAGTACATCAATATCAATAGTTTGAATTAAGCGAAAAAAAGGCTTCTTTTCGGGTAGATGCCAAGGAAGAGAGGAAATAAACAGCTAAAAGATGATTCACATCACATTCGCATTTTTTAGTTTATTTATTCAGTTCAAGGGTCGGATCATTTTACGCAATGTCACAAAGATTCCAAGTTTGCATACAAAAAGATTCATTAAGATTCAATTAACGCATGAAATGTGTTTTTGGGTACAATAATGAATACCCCCTCGTATGCTCCATGTGAGACAGCATAATGTACAACATTGTATTCAACGTACCAAATTTAGGGGCAGACGAATCATTGATGCTGAGGGGTGCTCTACCTGAAATTCAATTAGGGTTATTGCATTTTTTACATTGGAATATTTTGGTATTTTCTTGGTACCTATGTAATAATGACTGAGAAGAGCGGGAAAGAGTTATGAACTGACCACTTGTGAATCGACCGGTTGGGGAGCCAACTCGACCAGGGCTTCTTCGAGAGCTTTCCTTCCCGTATTCTATGAAAATAATCACGTCATAATGATCATTAATAAAACTAAGTTTTTATCAAACTAATCATTCTTGGAATTTTGTAGGTGTCACACAGGATCGAATCCTAGTCCAGATAATCATCAGCTCGAGAAAATTCCGAGTTTGATCATGAAATTCCTAATAAGCGGGTATGGTGTCTACAATTTGATAGTGATATACAAGCATGCAATATTGGTGACTTGGCACAAACCACTTTCAGGTAAGTTTCTACCAGTTGGTGGACTGCGACGTTTGGGTGAGTTTCTTCGAGGTGGACTCTTTTTCTCAGCACCTGCGTACAGAAACATTAAAACAGTCCACAGATTCATGTAAATAAATATTGAATTTCTCCTTCATACTATTAATGGCTGAGAGGCGTTATTATTTTCATCATAAAACTTGATGAAATAATAATAATAATGCAAATGTCATGAATGTATCTCTACATCTTTATCATAACTGTCATCACAGGAAAAGAAGATTTCGGTAATATTTCCTATCACGAGGAAATTTGATTGTCACTGACCACTTTCTTTAAAGTCTAGACATTTTGCTGGGTTTCGCATTGATTTCTTTTTCCTGTCTCCTTCCATGTCTTGGCTACTATCCGCTTCATCACCTGTGTCTAGAACGAAACATCATGATTCTATGACCATAACTTTGAAATACAAAACATGACCAAAATTCATTATCTCCCTGTTTCCGTCATTGCTGAAACGTTTCGTACATTCGAAGCCCAGTAGCCTCCGTCCCTTTTTGTCAAAATTGGAATGATGAAAATAAATTCTGATCCCCTTCAAGAGGACAAAATCTTCAAATCTTATTGTTTTTGAAGATATTTTGAGTGGAATCAATGACCACGTGCCAAATGAACGAAAGAAACATAAATCGATACTTCCTATTCAGTGATGTCCGTAGTATGATTATATTTTATTGTAAGTAAGGAAGAACATAAAATGTTGGAAAGGGAAGGGGGATAAGTAAGGCGACTTTCACACCTAAGAAACGTGCGACGAGAATCCTGAGTCAAGAGGCAAATGTTTACACCTTGAGGAGACCTAATGCTTCATCACCTCACATCCTGTGAACTGGATAGTCGACACCCATGGTGAGTAGAGTAAAGTACTTCTGTACTCTGTGGAGTATAATGCCTACACTCCACTCACCTTGGTTGTCCTACGACACGTACCTCGTAATGTCAAGAGACATGAAACATGTCTTTTCGTTCGGTTTGCGTGCTCTCACTTATTTTAGTGTGCTGGTTTAGCAATTTTTCAGTCTCATGTCGGGTCGTAAGTCGCGTCGCATGTTTCATAGGTGTGAAAGCCACCTTAGACACTGACCACTTGAGACTCGACTGGATGCTGGGCTCCGACTTGCTCTTGGTTTTCCATCCTCGTTTCTTCGAGGTGAGCTTCCGTATCGTCTTGTGTCTTGGCCGTAATTATCGTCACCCCCTGAATTCATAATAAAACATCATGGTATTCCATTAACCCAAAGTAACGACACCTCTGAGTTACCTACCTGCATAAAATGTAACGGATTCATCAATTGTATGACGATCAAAAAGCATCAGACCTCCCCAGAGGGGTGGCGAAGTGGCCGTATGGGTGAACGCACAGCCATTCTTGCAGGGTTTGGGATATCGGCTATTTGGAGCCAGCAGGATCGAATAGCTTCGAGACCAAATTGTTGATCTCTTCGAGAGGACTACCGATTAATTCCAACCCTTGAGCTGGAAAGACCCAATCTGAAACGGCTTCCTTATATTTACACAGGGTGCGTTTGTACAATTTCTGAAGATAAAAAAATTAATTAACATCATTAAGACTGATTAAAGTACATTTCTGAAAAAAAGATATCGTATTAGGTTGGTACTAACCACTTTCCCCCGGAAAAATTTCACTATACGAGTACACCAGAATTTTCATTTCGCTATCGTAGCGCCGTTGGCCATCATCTGGATCCATGTCTTCGAGGTAGCCTATTATCAGAAGAGAATTCATGGTTACATACAATATATACGTGGACTAGCAATCATGAAGAGTCGTATGAGAAGTATACATGTTTCGAAATAATGTCGACTCCAACCAAAATAATAATTACTTATAAATATCATTTTTTTATATCCCATGTTTTGGGCGTATTTTGTCTGGAAGTTTTTTTTTCTCGTGTGTTGGACTTTATAAAAGACGGTCATAACTCCCCCTTTTTTCCGAGCTGGTGTTCAGGGAGGTTCTGAATGATTGTGATGTCGGTCTTCCCTGTAAATGGATTGCCTGTCTCCAATTTGCGATATGCCGACGACACTGTGCTGCTGGCACACTCTGAGGTTGAGCTTCAGGCTCTATTAGACAGGGTGGCTATTTATTGCCTGCAGGAAATATGGTCTGGCTATTAACGTAGCAAAAACGAAGTCGATGGTTATATCCAAGGTAGTGAAGTGCTACATATGGTCTATACTCCTGTATGAAGTGGATACTTGGACTCTAAAAGTCAAGAAAATTAACGGCTGGAGGGTTTTGAATTGTGGCTGATCCGGCGTATGCTGACAATCCCCTGGACTGCCCGACTTCTCAATGAGTATATCCTTCAGCAAAACTCTCCAATGCGCGAACTGCTGACAATAAAAAAAGGCGCAAGGTTTCCTACTTGGGGCATGTAATGCGTGGGTCCAAGCTTGGGTTCCTGGAGACCATTATGATGGGGAAACTCAGCGGACGTAGAGGAGTTGGAAGGAAGCGGGCCTCGTGGTTGTCCAATATCCTTAGCTGGACGGAAATCGACCGAGCGGCGGACCTGATTCACCTGGCGCAGGACCGTGAGAGATAATATCTCTCATGGTCCTGCGCCAGGTGAATCATATTATGCGGAGATGATCGCCAACCTTCAGTAATGGAAATGACACTACAAGAAAAAGATAACTCCCTCTAGTTGCGATTTAAAATTGATAATAATGAGGTATACTGTTGGAAGGCAAGTTACGTGTTTTATCTCTTCGATGTGAAACTCACAATTTTCCGAAAAGTAATTATTTGTAGTATATGGGAAATTAGTAACTTTTTTGAACGTTCTCAAATCAAATTTGTTTTCAAACTGTCAATTTAAAAGTTTCCTTGAACCTAGGTAATTTCCGAATTTAGTGTACAAATTAATGTAACAAATTGAGTGGTGAGATTCAATAAGATTCAGGATGAACTAAACTATACCTTAGTCCAATGCCTACATAACAGGAATTATTTGATTCTCAACTTACCAGCCGGATTAAACTCTCTACTGTTTGCTAAAAGTTGTTCTCAAAAATAAATAAAATCACGATGCACGGGATTGATCAACGTCCTTGACGCTCAGACTAGCGTTGTTTCGCTACTCAATAGTCATGAGTCATTATATCTCCATTATACTTGGAGTTATTTGGTGGAATAGAACATACTTACATTTCAATACGAATCAATCAATTTTTTTATTGTAGAAACCGCCAGGTGATACAGTCGTCAACAAACGGAACAATAAATTAATGGTGATTAAATATAATTGATTTTATAACTTTTATTCATAATCTCTATGGTTTAAACAATATAATATAAATAATATAATATATTATAATATAATATATTAATATTATATAATAATATAATATAATAAATTATAATAAATAATAAACGTAGACTTACGATTAATTGTGAATAATAACAACACTGTGACCCATAATGATACTACAATAATAAAGCAACATCTGTTAGCTTCGTCCTTGTTAATAAATTGTTTTAATAAAAATGAAAAAAATTAATTAAAAAAAACGAACAAACAGGATCAACAGGTGTAAGAGATAGCCCTAACGAGTGACATGGTTCAATTAGAACCATATACTTACAAAAAGCGCTAAAGGGCAACATGCATACAATAAATTACACTGACTCGTTTCCATTTTCAGACCTTACTAATTTAAGTCACAATCAATAGTTTTCTGATTTCAACCACACAGTCAGTTTCAAATCACATTGATAATAAATAATAGGTAGGTACTACCTAAGTAGATAATATAGACGAAACTCATGCCACAAATAAGTGCAAACAAGAGTCAATGTAAAGAGTATTCTTAGAAGTAAACTTACCGTAGCCAGACTGTGCATCATCTGAACTTCGCCTACGTTTATTTCTCCGAGTCCTGTGATACTGGAGGTCCTGATCATCTTCTCCTTCATCTAATAAAAACCAAGATTCATCAGATCTAGACGCGTAGAATGAGATTAAAATAATTCTAGATTCACAATTAATAATTTCATATTAATAGATGCAATGTTCTACAACGATGCACGTTACTGGGAAGAACGGATTTTGATAAGAAACAAACGATCCATGCCTTGATTATTTTATGATAGAATCTAGAGAGCAAGAAAGAATGTGATTGGAAAATGATCATGGTATTGCTCGCCTTGATTAATGAGATATTCATGCAAATAGAAAACTGCTGCATCAGACACTTCAAAGAACACCCTAAATCAGAATATGAGCAGAAGCTCAAGCTTTGATTTTAGTAAGATTCGTTTTGGGAATTGTTTGGTATCCAACTCATTTTATAATTTTTGTTCACTTATTCTTTATTGAATGTATTGCTTGATCAACAGTTTGATTTTATACTAATATGAGTAGGTAAACTACTTACCGAGATGTCGGAGTTCACTTTGACTTTGTGTTTTCCTGATTTCTGATTTATATTTTGATAGATTTTGGTCTTCGTAGTGGGAGTAGCCATCCGCACCTTGAAATGAAATTGTTTATTGTCATCATCATTCAGTTGGTACATGACATAGAAACTAAAATAAACTTCTTGTTAATCAATGACAATTTCAAAAGTTTAAATAGCGGACCCAGCACGGAGTTGGTTCTGGCTAGATGCAGAGTAAAAATAAAATAAAAATCCGCTCTTGTATTTCCTTTGACCATCTTGATTTAATTTATAAAATATCCAAACGGTCGCTCAGCAGCAAATTTGCTCAATTCTTTTAAAAAAATTATTATTACTATTATGCAGTACATAAATTATTTTTCCGAAATTATTTATCATTTGGATAAATAATATGACCATAATTTGACATAATATGTCATAATATGACCACCAAGTACAAAGGGATCCAAACAAGTACAAAGGGATGAGGAACAAGTAAGCACATATTATGTGCTTACTTGTTCCTCACTTTAGGTAATTCAAGTCTATAGTTTCTTGATTTTGGCTGCACAACGTCATTTAAAAATATGTATTTATGTTTTTGAACTATTTTTAGTATATTCTTAGCTTACTTTTAAAACTTTTGAGTTTTAAACTCACAAATGAACTTTTGTATTTTAAATACTTAATTTATCTTTTTAAGAGCAATAGTTTTCCCAAGCCCAAGTGATAGATATGTCAACAAATCAAATCAAATTTTGTAACTTTTAGAATTATACGTAAAAATGTTTGGTTGTATTATTAAGGGGTACGATTGATAAATTTCTTTAAATTTGAGTTTTACGACTATGTTTCTGATTTTCGGAGTTGAAAAAAGTAACACGGTTGTTAAATTACTCGCGATTGATTTTGAGCGATTTTTCAAGTTTTATGGTAGCTCCAATTGATCGGATCATGGTGAAGTCAATGCGCATTCTTATATTCTTGCATTCTTACAACCGTCAGAAAACCAAGTCGAAGTATTTGTCCGATCTTCATAAGGGAACGTCTCGAGTCCAAACCAGTTGTTTGCAAAAAGTTCTCCAACTCAAAACGTAAATGGAAATATTGTAATAACCAAATTTTTCTACCTAGGGCACAATTAGATACAAAACTTTCCTATCTTTGTCGCTTAGGAAGGAACTACGATTTGCTATTAATTGTGATATCACTATTTTCAATTTTTACACCAGAGACATCTTCGATTATTCATTAATTCCCTAAATTATATTACTTTGAAAATCAATAAATTGTTTCAGGACCGTTATTTCCACATTTTCATCAGATGATGATCTTGTAAGCAGTTTTTAGGTCCACCCTTCAAAAATGTTTGTGGTTAAGTGATGAAATTATGATTCTTAAAAATTACGTCCTTAAGAGACATTCATAACAAAATTTTCCAGAGTATCTCTTGAATTTTGTTTTGAAGGATGCCAACACTAACTCAACGTAGAATTCATAAATCTGTTCCAGGTTGAACGTGAAGAATCATTAAAGGTGATCCGATATACCAACGATCAACTCACTTTCACTTCTATGCGATGTCACGGACTGCCGACTCTCTTCTCGGACAACTGTAGAATTGTAAGAGATTTGATTAATTAAATGAGGAATGAACGAAGGAGGGGAGGGTGATAAGGAAGGGTCACAGTCTGCTCGACGAACCCACTCATCTCCGATTGTGTCGATCAGCACTAACTTAATTCATTAGTTCGGACGAATAGATACAAAACCGGTAAAAGTTCAAAGTTACACTATGAATGGCTACGCCTCTAGCCAACTTTGTGACCAGTGCGATGTACTGGAGGTTGCGGAACATTTATTCATGGACTGCCAGAAATACGATAAAGAAAGAAGAAGTAACAGAGTTCTGCTAAACCGTCAAGCATCCATCTCAGATGTACTCATGAACTGGGATCGACGATGATACCACAATTTAATACTGTTCTTGGAAGACATAGCGGTGTCATTTTGATCAAAGAAGTTTAATTTTAATTTAATTTTTATACACACTTGGTGTGTGAAAATATTGTAACCTGTAACATTGTAAATACCTGGCGACATGGGTATTTTTTGTTGCACCTATTGCCATCAATAAACGAAAAAAATGGAGACGGTAACCTTCATACCGATGTGAATATGTATAGATAGACTTACCTTCTGTTGTAAAGACTTCTACAGGCTGTCTACTCTCATCTCGGCCAACTGCACAATAATAAACATATGAGGGAGCCAAGTTCAATTAATGCTTACATAAGTCAACAATTAATAGTTATTTAAATTTATAACTTGAGTTTTTATTCATCAACTCTGTCAATCATATTATTTGAAAATTATTCAAAATGTTCCTATAAAATTATCCATTACTGGAATAGATAATCTGGATATTATCATGATTTCATGGCAGTGTTCATTTCCCCTACTGATACATCTTTGTACTTGAAAGATGATTCCTCAAACCACGTTCTTAGAGACATTAATTAAAACATTTTCCATGGTATACCATGTTTTCGGAATTTTTGTTTTACAGAACTCCAACAGTACAAATACAGCAGAGGCCATAAATTCGGCCCAGGTTAAACACGGTGTAATAACTAAGGCAAACCGTTACACCAAAGATAAACTTACGTTCATCTCTACGCGATTTCGTGGTTTGCCGACTCCCTTCTCGGTCAGCTGCACAGTAATAAATTGGCGAGTGAGCCAAGTTCAATTTTAATAGTTACATAAGTTAATAATAATTCATAGTTACCTATTTTAATTAATAATTCAAGTTCTTATTCTCAAGAAAATAAATTATCATGATTGGAGAAAGAGAAAGATGGTGTCCTTTTGTTGTGAAGAGGTCCTTAGTGTGGGAGGATTCCATAGTTTGGTGCTAAAAAGCCTCAATTACTGTATAAAGGGTGTCAAACTTCACGGGTAGATCTTAAAAGGTATTTCCAACAAAAAATGTCTCCTAGCAATTTTCTTTTAGCTCCATGTTTTTTCAAGTTTTTTCAATTTAAAGATTTTTCTCGTATGTTGAACCTTGTCTCACTAAAATGACTATAGCTCCATTATTTTTCGTGGAAATTCAGATCTGATTACACCGTTGAAAAGAGCATCAAATTTCCAACCAAATGAGCTGCAACATACTTTCAGTCCTGCATTTAGTTATTTATATTTTAGTTTTTATATTTAGTTTTTATATTTTTTCTAGTCTAAACTTCTCGTTCGCGGAGCTATGTCATTTTAATGAGACAAGGTTTAACTTACTAAAAAAATCTTTAAATTGATAAAACAAGGGGTTAAAAGAAAATTGGTGGGCTGATTGATAAAATTTGGTATCTGGGCTCCATTTGGGGTCTAATTGTGTCCCAAAGCTTTTGGTTGATGTCAGTCACTTCCAAGGGGTGAAAAATAAGGGCTGAAAATTTTAAAACGCCCTTACTCAAAAACTTTGGATATGAAGGTATTGCTTTTCTTTCAATTTAAGATAGCATTGAAGTTTTAGAATCGAATGAGACCACCCAGAGCTTTGCAGGACCAACCGTTTGCTCCCCATAAGAACTTGAGCGTGAGACTCATGATAAATCAGAAACACGAGTGTAAATTGCAAAAGAGGCTTAATCAAGGTTCAATTTTCAGCTGACCAAAATTCGATCGGTTCGCTTTTTCGAGTTGTACTCAGTTTTGTGTCCTTAGCAACCAGTAATACAACTTCCTAATGAAGGCACTCAACTCTTTTTATTGAGTAATAAAAAAAATTCAAGATTTTTTTAGCGTTAATTTCGTCAAAATAAACTTGATAGTAAAGTAAAAGTATGATTGGTAGGTAGTGACAATGGCGAGTGATCTAGACTGAAAAATAATAAACCGGTTTGTATTAATTTGCAGCGTTTTTTCTCGTTTCGAACGCTTGACTCTTTCTATTGGAGATTCCTTATTGTTCTCTGACATTATTATGGTATTGCGGTATGTAGTAACAGAAAATCGGAGGATTCGGTATTTTAGAGACAATATCAAAAAATAACGGTGACAAAACTAACAGTCAAATTACCCTTACCCGGTCGTATTTCTCGTACAAATTTTAAATTTCTGCTAAACTTGATATTTCCCAAAAGTACAAAAATAGATTTTTCTTTCAAGGTTCTCCCTGAAGCAGATAATTGAAATATTCTAGAATGTCAATGAATTTACTAGGTATATAATTTATTAAACGCCATAAGTTGGAAAATGATCAATGCGATAGTCACGAAATCGTGGAATTACCTATTCAGTGGTAAAATGTTATTACGTAATTAAATTGTTTTCTCATCTACTCGTAATTGTCCAGTTTTATTAGTTTCGAATGATTTCGTATGATTCAGATATATACCTAGTAACATTTCAGCTCTTTTCAGTTGACTGCGATAACCTGATCGATAAAATATGCTGTTACTTTAAGAACAGTACCCTTTAATTTCTTACTAACTTACCACAAGGTGAATGTGAGTGGGAACGGCTTATTTCTCCTATAACAATAATAATGATGAGTCCATCAAAAATATATCGATCTGATGATATTGTGATGATGACAGTAAAAACATCACTTTTTTCTATCGATCACAGAATCCTTTAATGGGAAAGTCACAAACAGCAGGTAGGATAATAATTATGTAATGTTATAGAGAGCCCGCAATCATTAATATAAACTTCGTACCCAACATAACTCACGTCTCTGATGGTTGAATTTTTATTTTCAGTTTCATAAGATTTGGTAAAACACTATATTCTGTATACAAGTTGTGATGTATGTGAATCCGAATATAGATTTCATACTACCGTATAAATAGGTAGTTCTTATTTCAAATTTATCAAAATAATTCGACATCATTTTATCTACTTACTTCTAAGTGGTTTAGAGCTTCCTCGGGCAGCTAGAACAAAACAATTTAGATTAGATATATTATCATCTAATAAAATTATAGCAAACCTAACTCAGCAAAAATTCCTCGTACTCACAACCCGATTGTATAGGATCCAATGCATTGTTGCTAATTTCAAAACATCAATCTCTAAGTACCTTGCACTACCTACCTTCCTTCATTCCTTCTTGGAAGGAGAATGTAGAAGTTATGGCCGTTACAAGATTTTTACGTTTGCGCATGCGCAGAGGATACTTTCAATCTAGGGACAGCCATTTTCATAGGACATAATCTAAACGCCAATCTGAACAATCCTTGAAAAGTTCACCAAATTCGATGTTCAGTGTTCAAATTTATCATTTAATGTAGAAGTTGGGTGTTACAAGGATTTTACTTTTGCGCATACGCAGTGGATACTAATATAGGAAGACAGTATCGATATCGATAAAATATCGAAAGAAAAATAACGATTTCACTGATCGAATGTTATTTTTTTTCATTTGTGGCTATCGGCAGGTTCTGTAGCGAAATGTGTTTGAAGAATTCAACACGATCGTAATTGGAAATACATTATTGAGTGGATTACTACGGCCACCTAAACAAGCAAAACCTTGAGATAAAAAACAACAACAAAATTATATTTCCTTCATGTATTTCCCACATTCCCTTAACCGGAATAGTACTGAATGGTTAAAAACTTGAGAAAAGGCCAGTTCAAATCTTACTCGTAAAACGTTGTGTTAATACATAATAGCATAATTTATTAACATATTTATTGAATTCGATTCTGAGAAATGGTATATTTTGCTTAATGAGCAAAAGCTTACTTATATCGCTTTGATTAATGGGATATTCATGCAAATAGAAAACTGATGCATGAGACACTTCAAAGAACACTCTAAATCAGAATATGAGTAGAAGCTCAAGCTTTGATTTTAGCAAGATTCATTTTTTTAACATGTTTAATGTTTTAGGGCTGGGGGTCATTCTGTGAATTCCGACACGAAAATCTGCAACGCTTTTTTTTCTTAGTTACCACGGACCGATTTCTTAGTTACCACGTTATATCGGCTCCATTTGGGGTCTAGTTGTACCAAGATGGTCACTGATCAGCTGAGTGAGCTCCAAGGCCATTTTCTCTCCTGTTGAACGCAGGAAGCTGAAATTTGAGAAGCAGGGTCAATGGAGAATGCTGAAGGCGCCTGAGTGGTCACTGATCAGCTGAGTGATCGGCAATCTAATTTCTCCCTTGCGAGGGAAAAACATTAAACATGATTTAATGTTTTTCCCTCGCAAGGGAGAAATTGAACAGAGATTTTAACATTTTTGAAAGATGATTTGAACACCCAATAACTTTTATTGAACACGGAGGACTCATTCGCAGTTTTTTTGTTTTGTTTCCAACTCATTTTATAATTTTTTTCACTTATTCTTTATTGAATGTACTTGACTTGATCAACAGTTTGATTTTATACTATTATGAGTAGTTAAACTACTTACCGAGTTCACTTTGACCTTGTGTTTTCCTGATTTCTGATTTATATTTTGATAGATTTTGGTCTTCGTAGTGGGAGTAGCCATCCGCACCTTGAAATAAAATTGTTTATTGTCATCATCATTAAGTTGGTACATGACATAGAAACTAAAATCAACACTTCTTGTTAATCAATGACAATTTCAAAAGTTTAAATAGCGGTGACCGCGCTGGATAGTGAATCCAGTGACCCAGCACCGAGTTGGTTCTGGCTAGCTTCAGAGTAAAAATAAAATAAAAATCCGCTCTTGTATTTCCTTTGACCATCTAGATTTAATTTATAAAATATCCAAACGGTCGCTCAGCAGCAAATTTGCTCAATTCTTTGAAAAAAATTTATTATTACTATTATGCAGTATATAATTTATTTTTTCGAAATCCCTATTTATCATCTCTATCCCTTTGTACTTGGTGGTCATATGTGCTTACTTGTTCCTCACTTTAGGTAATTTAAGTCTATATTTTCTTGATTTTCGCTGCACAACGTCATTTAAAAATATGTATTTATGTTTTTGAACTATTTTTAGTATATTCTTAGCTCACTTTTAAAACTTTTGAGTTTTAAACTCACAAATGGTTTTTTTGTATTTTAAATAATTTATCTATTAAGAGCAATAGATTTCCCAAGCCCAAGTGATAGATATGTCAACAAATCAAATCAAATTTTGTAACTTTTAGAATTATACGTAAAAATGTTTGGTTGTATTATTCAGGAGTATGACTGATAAATTTCTTTAAATTTGAGTTTTACGACTATGTTTCTGATTTTCGGAGTTGACAAAAGTAACACGGTTCTCTTGCTTCTCAATCTCTTACTCGCGATTGAGCTTGAGCGATTTTTCAAGTTTTATGGTAGCTCCAATTGATCGGATCATGGTGAAGTCAATGCGCATTCTTATATTCTTGCATTCTTACAACCGTCAGAAAACCAAGGAGAAGTATTAAATACTTCTGTCCGAAGTATTAAATTCTTTAAGTATTAAATACAAATTTTGTCCGATCTTCATAAGGGAACGTCTCGAGGCCAAACCAGTTGTTTGTAAAAAGTTCTTCAACTCAAAACGTAAATGGAAATATTGTAATACCCAAATTTTTCTACCTGGGGCACAATTAGATACAACATTTCCCTATCTTCATAATGAGGAAGGAACTACTATTTGCTATTAATTGTGATATCGCTATTTTCAATTTTTACACCAGAGATATCTTCGATTATTCATTAATTCCCTAAATTATATTACTTTGAAAATAAGTAAATTGTTTCAGGACCGTTATTTCCACATTTTCATCAGATGATGATCTTGTAAGCAGTTTATAGGTCCACCCTTCAAAAATGTTTGTGGTTAAGTGATGAAATTATGATTCTTAAAAATTACGTCCTTAAGAGGCATTCATAACGAAATTTTCCAGGGTATCTCTTGAATTTTTTTTGAAGGATGCCAACACTAACTCAACGTAGGATCCATAAATCTGTTCCAGGTTGAACGTGAAGAATCATTAAAGGTGATCCGATATACCAACGATCAACTCACTTTCACTTCTATGCGATGTCACGGACTGCCGACTCTCTTCTCGGACAACTGTAGAATTGTAAGAGATTTGATTAATTAAATGAGGAATGAACGAAGGAGGGGGGGGGGTGATAAGGAAGGGTCACAGTCTGCTCGACGAACCCACTCATCTCCGATTGTGTCGATCAGCACTAACTTAATTCATTAGTTCGGACGAATATATACAAAACCGGTAAAAGTTCAAAGTTACACTATGAATGGCTACGCCTCTAGCCAACTTTGTGACCAGTGCGATGTACTGGAGGTTGTGGAACATTTATTCAATGACTGCCAGAAATACGATGAAGAGAGAAGAAGTAACAGAGTTCTGCTAAACCGTCAAGCGTCCTTCGCAGTACTCATGAACTAGGATCGACAAGGATACCACAATTTGATACTGTTCTTGGAAGACATAGTGGTGTCATTTTGATCACAGAAGTTTAATTTTAATTTAATTTGTATATATACTTGGTGCGTGAAAATATTGTAACCTGTAACATGGGTACTTTTTTTTTCACCTATTGCCATCAATAAACGAAAAAAAAAAAAAAAATGGAGACGGTAACCTTCATACCGATGTGAATATGTATAGATAGACTTACCTTCTGTTGTAAAGACTTCTACAGGCTGTCTACTCTCATCTCGGCCAACTGCACAATAATAAACATATGTGGGAGCCAAGTTCAATTAATGCTTACATAAGTCAACAATTAATAGTTATTTAAATTTATAACTTGAGTTTTTATTCATCAACTCTGTCGATCATATTATTTGAAAATTATTCAAAATGTTCCTAAAAAATTATCCATTACTGGAATAGATAATCTGGATATTATCATGATTTCATGGCAGTGTTCATTTCCCCTACTGATACATGTTTGTACTTGAAAGATGATTCCTCAAACCACGTTCACGTTAAAACATTTTTCATGGTATACCATGTTTTCGGAATTTTTGTTTTACAGAACTAAAACAGTACAAATACAGCAGAGGCCATAAATTCGGCCCAGGTTTAACACGGTGTAATAACTAAGGCAAACCGTTACACCAAAGATATACTTACGTTCATCTCTACGCGATTTCGTGGTTTGCCGACTCCCTTCTCGGTCAGCTGCACAGTAATAAATTGGTGAGTGAGCCAAGTTCAATTTTAATAGTTACATAAGTTAATAATAATTCATAGTTACCTATTTTAATTATTAATTCAAGTTCTTATTCTCAAGAAAACAAATTATCATGATTGGGGAAAGAGAAAGATGGTGTCCTTTTGTTGTGAAGAGGTCCTTAGTGTGGGAGGATTCCATAGTTTGGTGCTAAAAAGCCTCAATTACTGTACACAGGGTGTCAAACTTCAGGGGTGAATCTTACAAGGTATTTCCAACAAAAAATGTCTCCTAGCAATTTTCTTTTAGCCCTATGTTTTTTCAAGTTTTTTCAATTTGAAGATTTTTCTCGTATGTTGAACCTTGTCTCACTAAAATGACTATAGCTCCATTATTTTTCGTGGAAATTCAGATCTGATTACACCGTTGAAAAGAGCATCAAATTTTCCACTAGATGAGCTGCAATACACTTTTAATCTTCCATTTAGTTATATTTTTTCTAGTCTAAACTTAAAACTTTGCAAATTTCGTATTTTTTTGACGAACTTTTCGTTCGCGGAGCTATGTCATTTTAGTAAGACAAGGTTTAACATACTAAAAAAATCTTTAAATTGAAGAAGCAAGGGGTTAAGAGAAAATTGCCAATAGACATTTTTATTGGAGATACCTTGTAGAATCGACCCCTGAAGTTTGGCCTTTTTTATTTTTCTTTATTTTTTTATTTTATTATTTTCAATAATGAAACTTTGGAGTCGACCAAGAAAAAAAATGTTTTAGCTCCCCCTCAAAACTTGTCGGTTTACTTTTCAAGGTACGTAGAATCCAAAAATCGAATAAAAATTTGGCCGTCCGTTTGCCGTTGGCGGCACTTTCCTTAGTTCTCATGGACTGATTGATGAAATTTGGTATCTGGGCTCCATTTGGGGTCTAATTGTGCCCCAAAGCTTTTGGTTGATGTCAGTCACTTCCAAGGGATGAAAAATAGGGGCTGAAATTTTTAAAACGCCCTTACTCAAAAACTTTCGATATGAAGGTATTGCTTTTCCTTCAATTTAAGATAGTATTGAAGTTTTAGAATCGAATGAGACCACCCAGAGCTTTGCAGGACCAACCGTTTGCTTCCCATAAGAACTTGAGCGTGAGACTCATGATAAATCAGAAACACGTGTGTGAAGAGGCTTACTCAAGGTTCAATTTTCTGCTGACCAAAATTCGAACGGTTCGCTTTTTCGAGTTGTACTCAGTTTTGTGTCCTTAGCAACCAGTAATACAATTTCCTAATGAAGGCACCCAACTCTTTTTATTGAGTGAATAAAAGATTCGAGATTTTTTATTGAGTGAAGCGTTAATTTCGTCAAAACAAACTTGACAGTAAAGCGGAAGCATGATTGTTAGGTAGTGACAATGGCGAGTGATCTAGACTGAAAAATAATAAACCGTTTTGTATTAATTTGCAGCGTTTTTTCTCGTTTCGAACGCTTGACTCTTTCTGTTGGAGATTCCTTATTGTTCTCTGACATTATCAAAACATCACTTTTTTCTATCGATCACAGAACCCTTTAATGGGAAAATCGCAAATAGCATGTAGGATAATAATTATGTAATATTATAGTGAGCCCGCAATCATTGATATAAACTTCGTACCCACAACGTAACTCACATCTTTGATGATTGAATTTTTATTTTCAGTTTCATAAGATTTGGTAAAACACTATATTCTGTATGCAAGTTCTGATGTATGTGAATCCGAATATAGATTTCATACTACCGTATAAATAGGTAGTTCTTATTTCAAATTTATCAAAATAATTCGACATCATTTTATCTACTTACTTCTAAGTGGTTTAGAGCTTCCTCGGGCAGCTAGAACAAAACAATTTATATTAGATATATTTATTATCTAATAAAATTATAGCAAACCTAACTTAGCAAAAATTCCTCGTACTCACAACCCGATTGTATAGGATCCAATGCATTGTTGCTAATTTCAAAACATCAATCTCTAAGTACCTTGCACTACCCTCATAGGGGGGCTATCTGCTCGTCAACTCGCATAATCTCTGACTATGGAATCGGATTTGAAGGAGAAGGTAAAAGTTATGGCCGATACAAGACTTTTACGTTTGCGCATGCGCAGAGGCTACTTTCAATCTAGCCATTTTCATAGGGCATAATCTAAACGCCAATCTGAACAACTCTTGAAAAGTTCACCTAATTCAATGTTCAATGTTCAAATTTATCATTTAATGTAGAAGTTGGGTGTTACGAGGATTTTACTTTTGCGCATACGCAGTGGATACTAATATAGGAAGACAGTATCGATATCGATAAAATATCGAGAGAAAAATAACGATGTCACTGATCGAATGTTATTTTTTTCATTTGTGGCTATCGGCAGGTTCTGTAGCGAAATGTGTTTGAAGAATTCAACACGATCGTCATTGGAAATACATTATTGAGTGGATTACTAAGGCCACCTAAACAAGCAAAACCTTGAGATAAAAAACAACAACAAAATTATATTTCCTTAATGTATTTCCCACATTCCCTTAACCGGAATAGTACTGAATGGTTAAAAACTTGAGAAAAAGCCAGTTCAAATCTTACTCGTAAAAAGTTTTATTAATACATAATAGCATAATTTATTAACATGTTTATTGAATTCGAAACTGAGAAATGGTATATTTTGCAACCGTAACCAATTGAAATTTCAGCATTTCACTGACCTACTAAACTTGCAGAAGTGTGCACCACAAAATCGTACAGACTGATAAACAAATACTAATAACATCAATAATAGGATACAAAATATTAATAATAGGATATCTACCGGAAGGTTTTGAAGAAGTTGTCGTAGACCGATGGTAAAGCGCGTCATCTAAAACAAAGAAAGGTCATTGAACAACTTTAAATGTATCAATAAATGATCAAACTGTTCTGAAAAGGAAAATGTAAATGGTTCGATTTTGGATGTTCCTCTGGACCGATTCCATTCACGTCCTTTTATTTTCAGTATTGAAGCTGTACTGTCCACCCAACTTGGCCGAGGTTACTCCCTAACAGGGTTTTTAGAGTATTTCATGATCAGGATTGATTATTATGCACGTTTGTTCATTAGTTCTGTGAGCTAGGGAGTTACACATTGGCTATCATAAACAATAAGTACCTCCATTGATGATTACCTGGTTCCATTTCGGGAGGTGGTGAATGCCACGTTGGTGTTTTTACTTGTCCGGCTGTGGGATAATTCATTTCAGTCTTTTATCGAAATAAAAAGCTAAAGATAACTATAAACAAAAGTATTTCAGATTATCTTTTTAATGATTACACTAAATTACACTAATTATTACACTTACACAATTACATGAAATTAATAAATAATAAATAATTAAATAAATAAATAATCAATAAATAAATAAATAAATAAATAATAATAATAATAACAATAATAAATAATAATGATAAATAATAATAAATAATAAATAATGATTACACTAAATTACACTAATTATTACACTTACACAATTACATGAAATTAATAAACAACCCAATATTAATATTTTATTGTTTTCTACTTTCAATTCAAACAAATCAGAAATAATCAGCTAATTATTTATACTTATAACAGTCGAGAAATTTCAAGTTGATCCAAATAAGTACGTGCCTGTGTATTCAGGACGGCAAGGGACCTTGGAGGTGCTTCCTTCTTTATGATCGTCGTTTTCGACAAAGTGAGGTTGCGTTGGAAATTAGACTAATTAGAAAATATTGAACAAAAAATGAACGGGTTGGACCCGTTACCTTTTGAAAAAACCCTTAGAAAGGGTAATATTTATTTAGTCGATGGAGAAAAAAAAGAAACGCTGCAAAAGTACAAACAGTGGTTTTTTCATTAATTTCCACGAGGAAAGTCAAAACTTCTCTACTTAAAATCTTTGGTCCAAATGAAAATTGCTCAATTCATTTTTCGCCAGTGGTTGTAAATTCCTTTTTTAACGTCTAATGACAAAATAATAAACTCACTTTCAGTTCTGTGCGATAACGATTCAACAGTGAGCATAATCTAACCTGGCTTTACTTTCAATAGTTACGCACTAGAAAAAGTAGTCTAACTGTTAATTGGCACCTTGATGAATTATCATGTACTGCTTCGATAAAATAACAATAAAACTTCGTCTTCAAAGTTTGGTCATGAGATCATTACAATCTTTATAAATTTACAAGGCAGTGCTGATTAGCCATAGATAATTACAAACTGAATAGTAATAATACCCACACAATAAACTTACAATCACTTTTATGTGATCCCCGTGAATACCGACTTCCACCTTCAGCAACTGTGAAATTATAAGAGCTAAGTTTAATTTAAGTGGATAGTAGATTCTCCTATTTACCCAATTTCAACTAATAATAGTTCAATATTATTATATAATGCAAAACTTAACCTGACTCTGATGTCAATAATTACGTATTCGTTAAACTTTTTGTAGACTATCAAATGGCACAATAATAATTATCCTATAGATAATAACAATAAGAAGAAGAATCATCCTACCTATAGTGCAGTAAAAATTAAGAAAATAAGTCTCTTCAAATAATGGTATTTGAAATTATTGTACTACCTTTACCAGTTCATAAAACAATTTGGTAAATAGAGATTTTCCTATTTAGTCAATTTCACCAAGAACGGTTCAATGTTATTAGGTACCTGTACAATGCCAAACTTGACCTGGTTATATTAACAAATGTTTTTTGATTGACTATCGATAGACCTATTAAGACGATTTAAGAAAAGAAGATAATAGGAAGAATTACGAATAAAATCACTCGCGATGAGATTGTCGAAAACCATTATAATAAAAACGGAGTTGAGTAGAACGTTGTCTATTACCATGAAAATAACGAGTTACAAGTTAAATCGATTTCGACGGTTAGGTCATCATCAGTAACAAACAATAACTGTTGTATTGTTTATTACTGATGATGACCTAACCGTCGAAATCGATTCAACTTGCACCGGCTGCTCTTACACATCTGTACTCTAACTTCTCTTCATACCCAAAATTTGCATAACGGTCGACCTTCGAGGTCCCGGAGTATAATATACCTACTAATATATATAATATACCTACTAATATATATTATATATAATATACTACCTACCCTTATATCAATAACAGTGGCGAGGTCTACGCGCCGGTAGATAGAACATCCTTTCTTCTCCAATCAATCATCTCATTCGAATCAAGTCCTACTTTGGCTAGGCTCAAAATCATCAACACGAGTCAGATGCAGTCATTAGATCTTTATTAGGACACTGAGTTTAACAACAGCCTTAACAGTTGTAATTAACAATTCTAAATTATTACACCCTACATGTATAGGTAGATGGTCTTAATAACTTACTTTCACTCTTAGGCGATCCCCGTGAATACCGACTTCCACCTTCATCATCTGTAAACAAAATTACGAGAGCCACGTTTAATTTTAGTGGATAAGTACATTTTACTAGAATATACTATATTTAGTCAATTTAAACATACATCGATTTAACATTTTAATGAAATTGGATCATATTACGCGTTCAATAGTTACTTAATGTTTTTTGATGGACTATCAAATGGCATCAAGATTAATTATCCTATAGCGCAGTAATACGCTAAGAAAACAATGTTTCACTTCTAAAATAGTGGTCATGAAATTAATAAACAACCTTTATCAATCATTGTTTATTCATTAGGTACTAATAATTAACAATTCTAAATTATTAGACAGGTAATAATTGTCACGTACGCTAGGTAGACGGTACCATAATAATTATTCCCAAATATTTTTGGTATACTATTATTCAATCTGGAAGAACTATATTATTGTACTGCAATAAAATAATAAAACCACGTTCGTCTTCATATAGTGGTAGAATGCAATTATTTTACTACCTTTTTGCGACGTCCCACAATAAATCTTGGTCGTCATTATGCGATCAATCTGGGGTGAAGGAGGACAACACTCGACAGGGAAAAATGTAATCACATACAAATCCATTGTACATTATTCTGAATCCGAATCCGAAAAAAAACGCCATAGGTGTACGTATGTGTAGGTGTAGGTGTGTGTGTGTGTGTACATAATATGTACTCTCATATTATGAGAGACGAATAACTACGTCTCTCATATTATGAGAGACGAAATCTTGTGCATTCTGCCCAGGACTTGTTCTCCAACCGATTTGCGTTGTTTTGTTTCTACGCAAAAATCTATCTAGTAGTGCACTATGTAGGTGATATATCGAGATTGGTGTTTAAGGAAGAGGAAAGGGGTGGTTATTTACTAGAAACGAGGTGCATTCTGACGATGCTCTAAACCGATTTGCGTGTTTCTTTTTTTGTTCAACAAAGTCTACTTCCCAGTTGCACATTACTTCACCAGAGTATTGGAATTAGCGTGGTTAGGGAGCAAGTGGGAGAGGGCGGGGAAATTCACAAAATACAAGATTTTCTAATATTTCAATCTTTTTTCAATATTTTAGGTAATATAAGGTGTGATTATATTAGAAGAAATTGTTTTGTGCAGTAGAAAGGTAAATAAAAATGTATTTTTTATGGATTACTAGTTTATATTAAACTAATCCTCACCCAGAGGGCGGGAAAATTCACAAAATACAAGATTCTCTGATATTTTAATCTTTTTTCAATATTTTAGGTAATATAAGGTGTGATTATATTAGAAGACATTGTTTTGTGCAGTAGAAAGGTAAATAAAAATGTATTTTTTATGGATAACTAGTTTATATTAAACTAATCCTCACCTAATGGGATGTCCCCTAGATTGGATGCATTGCTAACCAATATGTTTTAATTTACAGGAGGTAATAATTAACTATTCTAATGGTCATTCTAATACGTAAATAATAAACTTACTATCATTTTTATGTGATCTTTGCGAATACCGACTTCCACCTTCAGCTACTGTGGAATCAAAAGATCTTGGTTTAATTTGGATGAATATTAGATTTCCCTATTTCGTCATAAAAAGAATGTCAATGATATAAATTATTATACAAAAGGGAATTTATCCTGGCTGTCAACAGTTGAGTGAATTTCTAAGTAATAATAGTTATACATGAATGTAGTTTGGTAGGCTACTATATAACCTCTTGAAGAATTATCCTATAGTGCTGTAATAAAATTTAAAACGCATTTATCTTCAAGGAGTGGTTTATGAAATCAATATACAACCTTAGTAATACCCACATAATAAACTTACTTTTACTTTTATGAGATCCCTGTGAATTCCGACTTTCACCTCGATCAACTGTAAAATTACGAGAGCCAAGTTTATTTTTAGTGAACAGTAGATTCACCTATTTAGTCAATTTTCACTAGTTCCAATTTATTTTTAGTTGGAAAATGGACGAACGAGAGAGTTAGAGGTCGATCAAGCTGGCTGAAAACCGTTAAATGATCGTTCTTGAGAATGATGAGGAGAGCAATGAATAAGGAAGAGTTGTTTTTGGCTAGACTGGGTTGTACTAGTATTTTTACGTGGACCTCATATACTCTTGTGAGAGTTGGCTGGAAAAAAGAGAGATCAGCGAGAAGGAGGGAAACTGGTGCCAGCCATGTTGACCATTATTTAAGGAACCGTGGTTTACCTTTCAAGGTACATAGAATCCGAAAATCTACGACTCACTGTAGGTATACCAATTTACGTGTCACCTTCCTTAGTTACCATGGACAAATAAAAATGAAGATGAAATTTGTTATATTGACTCCAAGCTTTTGGCTTGTGTCAGTCACTTCTAAGGGGTGAAAAATAGGGGTTGTAATTTTCAAAACGCTTTGCTCAAAAATTCTCGTTATGAAGTTTTTTCATCAATTTAACAGAGGAACGAACTTTTAGAATCAAATGAGATCACTCAGAGCTGTGTAGCACAAACCAGGGTCCTATAAGAATAATCAAGGATTAAAATAATTATTTTAACCCTTTGATTATAATCAAAGGGTAAAAATAAGAAAAACACAATTGTTAATCGCAAAAAACTGTTCGCGGGCCCAATACCCGATCAAATTTCAGCTGATCGGATGCTATCATTGTCTGTTCCTTGAATAGACTCAGTTGTGCTTGAACAACTCATAGATAGCGATGTTATTGCTAGTAGGCAGTAATAATGGAAAAGACGCGTTCTATGCAGTCGGGTGATCAATACAGTAAAATAATAAACCATTGTGTGGTAATTTGCAGCGTTTATAATTTAGTCCTATTCAGTTACTAAACATCAGTATGGAACACAAAATTGTACATACTGATAGCTACCAGCGACTACAAATCTTTTCGATACAGGTGAATAATACTCGTAGGTACCTACCGGAAGGTTTTGAGGAAGTTGTCTTGGACCGATGGCAATGCGCTTCATCTTAAAAAAAGAAAAGTGATAATTTATTGATACATTAAAAGCTGTTAAAAAATCTCTAAAAAGTAAAATGCGAGTGGAATTTTTTGATTTTGGAGGACCCTAAATTTTCATTCTACAGAACCGATTCTAGTCGCAATGATTTCATTATCAGTATGAAAGCTGAACTGTCCATCCTACTTGACCGAGGGTACTTCCTAACAGGGTTTATAGAGTACATCATGATCGTTTGATACTATCGGGATTGATTATTATGTACGTATGTTTAGTAGTTCTGTGAGCTAGTGAGTTGTTACACATTGGCTATCATAAACAATAAGTACCTCCATTGATGATTTAATTGTAACGTAAATTTTACCTGGTTCCACTTCGGGAGGTGGTGAATGCCACGTTGGTGTTTTTACTTGTCCGGCTGTGGGATAATTCATTTCAGTCTTAGATCGAAATATGAAGCTGAAGTTAATTATAATCTAAGGTATTTTAGATTAACTTTCAAACTAAATGAAATGCGGTCAGAAATAATAGGTACCTCTTAAAATAATGATATACTTACATACAGGGTGTAACGGTTAAGATCGTACCACCGGCCAGGGTTCGATTTTACAACTAATTTGTGACTTTTTTTGTCTCATGACTTTTTTTTCTTAACCCCCTTAAAATCGGACTTTTTCCACTTTTAAGATTTTTTTCGTATTTTCGACCTTACGCCATTAAAACAGCCATAACTCCCTTGTTTTTCAGTCAAAATTCAAATGTAATTATACCGTTGGAAAGAGCGTTAAATTCTCTATCTTTCTAATGTTAAATAAAACTTTTCAAAGAAGACTAAGATGTTGAAAATTGAGCTCGAATAGTAAAATCTCGAAAATCTCGGAAATTTTTCGTTTTTTCAAACGTTCGTAACACTAACTGAAACTGCCGGTTAAGTTCTCACTGTAACCCCAAAAGTTGACCCAAAATCTCAGCTTTCCAACGGTATGGTCATAAAATTGTTTACAGTGGACTAATGGTGTAAAATCCTCGTTCCCGTGCCAAAAACTCCAGGATCCTCCAGGATCTTCCAGTAAAAATCGACGTTTTTCGCGAAAGACATTTTTGCTCTAAAATGAGTTAGACAGCCGTCTTTTCGTACTTTGTCTCACTGAGTCAAATGATGACACAAGACTTATCGAAAAAGCAGTCACTGATATCAAACCACCCTGTTCATAATAACACTAGGTTTCGAACATCAGATTAGTTATCTGATCAGTGATCAGTTCGTGACCTGCCTACACATCTACTTGTATCATAGCAACTTTTTCCAATCAAGAGTATGCCGATATGCTGCTGGTTTATGGTTTCACAAACCAAAACGCCAGTGAAGCTGTACGGGAATACAGCGGCGGTTCCCACACAGGCGCGTATCCTCCAAAAACGTGTTTTCAAGGGTATGTAACCGGCTGACTATGCTGTTCATGTCTTGTGTTCTGTGCGCGTCACTAACAAAGGGGATTTATGTCATTTCGATAAGTCTTGTGTCATCATTTGACTCAGTGAGACAAAGTACGAAAAGATGGCTGCCTAACTCATTTTAGAGCAAAAATGTCTTTCGCGAAAAACGTCGATTTTTACTGGAAGATCCACGGTTTTTGGCACGGGAACGAGGATTTTACACCATTAGTCCACTGTAAACAATTTTATGACCATACCGTTGGAAATCTGAGATTTTGGGTCAACTTTTGGGGTTACAGTGAGAACTTAACCGGCAGTTTCAGTTAGTGTTACGAACGTTTGAAAAAACGAAAAATTTCCGAGATTTTCGAGATTTTACTATTCGAGCTCATTTTTCAACATCTTAGTCTTCTTTGAAAAGTTTCATTTAACACTAGGGAGATAGAGAACTTAACGCTCTTTCCAACGGTATAATTACATTTGAATTTTGACTGAAAAACAAGGGAGTTATGGCTGTTTTAATGGCGTAAGGTCGACAATACGAAAAAAATCTTAAAAGTGGAAAAAGTCCGATTTTAAGGGGGTTAAGAAAAAAAAGTCATGAGACAAAAAAAGTCACAAATTAGTTGTAGAATCGAACCCTGGCCGGTGGTACGACCTAAACCGTTGCACCCTGTATAAACGTGAAATTATGAAACTACCTAATACTAATCATTTAATTTTTTTCTACTTCCAATTCAAACAAATCATAAATTGTCAGATAATAAAGGGTACCTATAGCAAGCAAGAAACTTCAAGTTGATTCACAGTGGTACGTGCCTTTATATTCAGGACGACAAGGGACTTTGGAGCTGCTCCCTCCTTTATGATCGTCGTTTTCGTCAACGTGAGAATGTGCTGAAAAATAAACTTATTAGAAATCAATGAACAAAAAATGAACGGGTAGGACTCGTTATATTTTGCAAGAACCGTTAGCAAATGCTGCAAATGTTCATACAGTTCTTTATTAATTTGCTGTATAGAACTTCTGCATATGACTCGGATTTTCCATCAACCTACCTACAAGCAATAACATCACTATCAGAGAGCTGAGAGTGCCTTCATTACGATATTAATTCTTGGTTGCTAAGAAAGAGTGAAGTGACATGAAACTCTATTCGAAGAAACGAACTAGTTCCGACCGAACTTTATTCATAGAATTCGATCAGATGAAATTTGAACGGATGTTAGGACTATTTCCGTAAATGAACAATATTTTGTGATTCACATTCCAAATCCTTACATGTGACGAACGGTTCGTTCTAGAGCGCGTGGTCTCATTCAATTGTAAACATTCAATTCTATTTTGATTTGGTGAAAAAACGCCTTAATATCGAGAGTTTTCGAGCTAAAGCGATTTGAAAATTACAACCCCTATATTTTAACCCTTAGAGGTGATTGACACTAACCAAAAGCTTCGGGGTGTATCTGATCCCTTATAGAGCCCATATTTATATAAATATTAAATTATAAGATTTGAATTTCATCAAAATTGGTACATGGTAACTAAAGAAAGGACCGCGTACGGTGGACGGACGGAAAATTTTTATTCGATTTTTGGATTCTGGATCTGGATTCTACAGAGCCTTTAAAAATTCTAAAAATTCAATACTATTCAAAATTTGTGAAAAAACGAACCTTCATGAACCTTTATTTAAAAAGTGTTCGAGCTAGGGCACAAGAATATTTCAACCCTTAATTTTCACCCCTTAGAAGTGACTGACATCAACCAAAAGCTTCGCGGCACAACTAAACCCCAAATGGAGCCCATATACCAAATTTCAACCAAATCGGTCCATGGTTGCTAAAAAAAAAGTGCCACGGACGGCGGACGGACGGATTTTTTTCGATTTTCGGAATGTATCTATTTTGGTTTATTATTTTCAATAACGAACCTTTGGAATCGACCAAGAAAAACATGTTTTTAACCCCGCTCAAAACTTGTTGGTTTACGTTTCAAGGTACGTAGAATCCAAAAATCGAATAAAAATGTGGCCGTCCGTCCGCCGAACGCGGCACTTTCCCCACTAGCATTGACCAATTTTGATGAAATTGATGAAAGTGAAATTTGATGAAAATGTTGGGAAATATTCCATTACTCCGTTTGTGGTCTAGTTGTGCCCCGAAGATTTTGGTTGATGCAGGTCACTTCTAAGGGTAGAAAAATAAGGTTTGAAATTTTGAAAACGCCCTAACTCAAAAATTTTTGATATGAAGGTATTGTTTTTCTATCAATTTAAGATAGTATAAAATTTTTAGAATTTTTAGAAACCACGCGGAGCCCTGTAGGACAAATTCTTCGTTCCCTACGAGAATTTAACGGTTGGACTTTCGACAAATCAGAAACATGAGTGTAAATCGCTAAAAGAGGCCTAATCTCCATTCAAATTTTAGCTGGCCGGAATGCGATCAATGATTTTCTTCATGTGGTTAGTAACAATGGCAAAGCCGTTGTTCTTTGCAGACGAGTGATCTACAAGAAAAATAATAAACCTTTGTGTAATAATTTGTAGCATTTTTGGAATCCAGTGGGTTAACATTTTTTTTCTTGCTGGATTCCAATGGCTTATTATTGAAAATAATAAACAAAAATACAATCTTTGTTCGTTTCTTCGAATGGAGTTTCCAGTCACTCAGATGTGCTTCCTTAAGAAGCAAGAGCATAATTCCGTTATGAATATGAGGACTTTTGGCATTTTTCAATGAATAGGTAGGTATGTTTTTAATAAAGGTAGGTATATGAACTACGAAATATCATAATAAAATTTAATAGACTTACTTTCACTTTTATGTGAACGCAAAGAATGCCGACTTTCAACTGCACGATCAACTGCATAATTATAAAAGCCGAGTTTAATTTTTGTGAATAGTAAATTTCACTGGAATATAATATTTATTCATTCTCAACTGATGAGGATTTAACCTGGCTATTCTTTCAATAGTTACGCATTAGATATAGAAAATAGGTAGGTTATTAATTGGCAACTTGAAGAAGCATCCTATAGAGCTGCTCTAAAATTAGGAAAAAACATGTCTCTTCAAGGAGTGGTTCATGACATGATTGTAGGACCTTCATCGATCTTCAGAGCAGTAAGTAATGACAAACAATTCTTGAAAATCACAAACTGAATGGTCAAAATACCCATATAATAAACTAACTTTCACTTTTTTGTGTTCTTTGTGAATAACGACCTCCATCTTCAGCAACTGTGAAATTATAAGAGCTAAGTTTAATTTAGGTGAATAGTATATTATTTTCTCATTCAGTCAATTTCCACTAATAACGGTTCAATTTTACTTTATTCTATGCGAAACTTGACCTGACTCTGCTGCCAATAGTTACGTACACTGCTGCGTAATAATAAAATACTCATAAATGTTTATTGATGGGCTATAAAATGGCACCTAAATAATTATTTTGATAAACATTCGTTTATTACTGAACTAAAATCTTATTACCCTATAGTGCAGTAATAAAATAATAAAATAATTCACTAATTCATAAATCAGTAATAATCAACTATTGTAAATTATTACACACTGAATGGTCCTCATACCCACACAACAAACTCACTTTCACTTTTATGTGATCTCTGTGAATACCGACTTCCACTTTCAGCAACTGTGAAATTATGAGAGCCAAGTTTAATTTTAATATAATATATTTGAATATTTTATAATATTCTGTGAATTCTAATTGCTAACGATTCATTATCATTAAACAATGCAATATTTAGCCGGGCTCTCGTTTCAACAGTAATGTACAATACTAGTTAATAGTTATTCTGTTATTTATTACCTAATTATAATGTTCATTTGTGGATTACTCAATGGCACTTCAAAGAAAAAAAAGAAGAAAACAACGTTTTTCAACAGATAGTGGTACTTGGAATGTTATTATAAACTTCATCAATTGACAAGGGGGCAATCTTTAAAATTCTAAATTATTATACACAGGTCATAATACACACACTATTAACTCATTTCCACTTTTACGGGATCCCTGTGAATACCGACTTCCACCTTCATCAACTGCCAAATTATTAGAACCTCGTTAATTTTTTTATGAATAGTAGATTTTACTTTCAAGCCAATTTCTACTAATAATGGTTCACCATTACAAACTTCACAACTAACTACTTCAACTTGGCTCTGATTTCAATAGTTATCTACTCAAGCTACTAGGTAATAATAATTATTCATAAAAGCATTTTTGTAGGCTATCAAAAATGGCACCTAAAATAATTATTCTGTAGTGCAAATAAATTGAGTAAATTGTACAACCTTCTTAAATTCATAAGTCAGTAATAATTAACAGTTCTAGGTTATTAAAGTCTGAATGGTCATTATAACTACAAAATAAACTTACTTTCACTTTTATGTGATCTCTGTGAATACCGACTTCCACTTTCACCAACTGTAAAATTGTAAGACCCATGTTTAATTTAGGTGACTATATAATTATCATAGTTAGTCAACTCTAATCATTATTGGTTTATAATTGTTATACAATTCGTAATTTATCCTGGCTCTGCTCTCAATAGCGTTCACACAGTAACAACTTCAAATTATTAACTTACCGCGCGGTGAAGGTGATTGAGAGCTTCCTCGATCACCTAGAACAGCAGTCACAAAGATAGGTAGCAGTGTGTGTGTGTGTGTGTGTGTGTGTGTGTGTGTGAGAGAGAGAGAGAGAGAGAGAGAGAGAGAGAGAGAGAGAGAGAGAGATTAGATTATTTATTTTTATTTTTCTGCATAAATTAGGGCTTGTGGCCCTCTCTTACATAAATGCAGAAACAACTTACATTACATTGTATACATTGTCAGGTAACAAAAGAAAATAAAATACGTTGGATCCTTAGGTTCTTAATTTAAAGGTTACATTATGTCATCAGAGTTGTAGGTACTTAAGGTCTCTGAGAGAGAGAGAGAGAGAGAGAGAGAATTCTAGCAACATAAATCCCAGCTCAAGAAATTATGACACCAAGTTTGTCTTCACAACCTTAAACCTTTATGGTATCCCAATTTATTAAATAGGAGTACTCTACTCTCAAGTCTGGAGTATCCTGTTCTGTTATTGAGAGCCTGTTCAAGAAGAAGGTTTTCAGGAAAAAAATACGTGATCTCACATTAGTTGGAAGGAATCGGGCCTTGATTTTTTTAGATTTTTAGATCGAAAGTAGACTAAGTACATTCTGAGAATTTTGGCACCAACCGCGACCTTCTAGCGTGAGTAGATCTGTTTCTATGATTTTTCAAAGGCTTCTCGCCTGGGCGGGACCCCCCAGCCGACGTTACGTCATAAACGGTCGAAACTTTAAAAATTCATAGGAAAAGATTTACACGCTAGAAGGTCGCGGTTGGTACCAAAATTCTCAGAATGAGGTCTACCTTAAATTAAAAATAACAATAAACAGTTTTTCCTACCCAGGCGCACACCCTATTGGTATGCAGGATCATCAGTCACAGGAATATCAGGTCTTGAAGGCAATGTTTAGTGGTGTTTGTTCTTTAGTGGTGACCTCGCTTTTTGAGTCAAGGCGAGAGTTCTCAAAGGCTGCCCCCTCTGCCACGGTCAACTGCATAGTGGTTTAGTGGACAGCTTGCCCTCTGGAGTTGAAATTGTTGAACCAGTCACTATGGCACTGATATTATCCGTATAATACTTGCTAGTTGAGAGGGGATGTTACAAGGAAAACGTGCTGTTCCTTCAGTTGTATCTATGGATCAACATTATGGATCTTTTGTCATTTTCTTATTTCCATCTGTCTACCCCGGCAGAAATTTTTTCGAACCTATTGCTGTTAGAAAAATCATGTTTCATTTCCTAAGTAGTAAACTAGTAAGTAGTAAACTATGCTTAAAAAAAACGATATCCATGTACTTTATCATTCCTTCTTACCTGATGGTTGCGAAGTATTTGTCATTGACCGATGCTGTCGTACATGATCTAAAACCATAAAGCCGTTAAATGTGATCAATTTAATTGTTACCTTTGAGATGTATGTAAAAAAAAGGAGTTTCATTTCTCGCTCTTTCTTCGCCTTAGAGGTTCGAAAGGCCACAGACTTGAAATATTTATAATACCTAGTTCGAGGAAATGTTACGTTATGCTAGGAGGATGATTACGACGTCTTGTGGACCTGACAAGTGTCGCTATTTAGCAAAGTATCTGTTTTGCAAATTAGACAAATGGGTGCTTGCAGATTCTTACAAATCGTAAATCATTGAACACATCCATTGATATCTTTATATTACCTTCTTCTACTTCGGGAGATCGTGTATGCCACGTTGGCGTTTTTACTTGCCCTTCTGTGGAGAAGATGGATCGACACGGTCTTTGATCAGAAAACATTGCACAATAAAAATGTTCAAATTACGTACCTATTACGTATACATTTTATGGACTTCATGTGAAATAACCGGGAGTTTCGTGCCCTTTTACTTCGATGAATCCACGATATTAGTACGAATTGTGTTGATTTGCTTTCTATTTTCACGTCAAGTTATACTTTCAAATTGTTTAGTTGCTATTGGAAGTTTAACTTCAGAAATTGCACTTATCCTTATACTTATAGTAGTACGTACCTATGTAGTCAGGGTGACAACGGCCTTTGGAACTACTTCTCCCTCTTGGAACGGAGTCGTTATCATCTAGAATATTTACTGAAACAAACATTGGAAAACTTAAAACGATAAAACCAATGAACCTCGAAAGTCGAAATAGAACAGGCATGATAGACTTAATTAACAAACGAGTGGAGGTTTTATTTCATTGTCCGAAGAATTTCTCTCTTCTCTTTATTTCATTTAGAAGCCATTGGATATTCCATTACACCTTGCATTGACTTCATCTTTGACATCCAATCATAGTTAAAAAAAAAAAAAAAATCCTAATGAAACAATGAATTTTTACTATCAATACGAGCAAATGGCAATGTGTTGCTCACTTGGGTAAAGGAGAGGGGGGTCTAGTATGGTTTTGAGACGAGAGAATGCACTAGAGTCGTACCAAACTTTATTCCAGCTTATCTCAGCGAACATTTTTTCAAATCTTATTCTATTAGAATAATATCGGAACTTGTAAAATAAATAAACAACTATAAGACATAATTTTTAAAAAATTGAAAATATTTTCTCCATGTTCTAATTAATAATTGAAGTAGGGTTTCAATTCAGAAATTTGAAAAGGACATCCCGTGTTGAAAAACGGCAACCGCACATTTACATAGTAGGCCTAGTTACTAATCCCACTCTCTCGCTGATATCAATCTGGGGACCATCTACACCTCATCTCTTACTCAATTTCATCAAAATCTGACATTAACTTCGTCTTCGAGTAGGATATTCAGACACACAGAGAGACAGATAAGAAACTATAATTGTTCTCAAAGAACAGAAAAGTGGTACGCAATTGGAAATTTTGATTTTGGAAAACATAGTTTTCCTTCCTATAAAAGTGAAAACAACGCTTTAGCAACCTTGGTTGACTCGGAAGCAAAATTAGTTCTACGAAACCTTGGTAACCATGGTCTCTCAGTACCCCCATAGGACCACCATAGCCTGGTCACACAACCCACACAACGTACCTAGCTGTCTTCTCAACATCAATTTCGAGCTACGTTTTTACTGTAAAATTTTTTGTTTCGGCCGGATTATTACCAAATTTATTTATGAGGAGTATTCTAAGAGCTACTTAACATCCTTAAGAATAGAGGATGCAAGAGTTTTCGCGAAGTTTTTCTTTCAAACTTATATTTATAGACGAAATAAGAACATTAGGTATACTGAAGAATTGTGTTTGACGGTTATTTCTTTCTGAAGTGTTTTTGATGACTTATTTAGTGACTTTGAGACAAATATATATATTTCAAATTGAGAATAGATGGACCGGTTGTGAAGATAATCAAGGATAAAGTTTGGTATTAATTCTCTCTCACTTTCACACAGCTGTTGTTCCCTTTGGCTCTTGTAGTATTACGGTCGAGTCTCAGCACCTCATAGACCTCTAGGCATTGTTATCTGTCTGCAACTATAACTGTAGCTACTTGAGCAGTGTTTAGTTTGTCAGATACCAATCTAATTCATAAAATCTCACCTCGGACCAAGATTACGAAAATTTAGTGATGCTTATTACTGATTCGTAGGACAATGTATTTCACTAGCAATATCAATGAAAATGACCGCGTATTAAATAATACTAGATATTAATTTCAGATAACAATTACTACAAACACTATAACTAATTCAAAGCACAAGATATGAATTTAATAGAGAAGAGCGATAGCTACCGTCCGTGCTTGACGACTTTTCTCCTTTTTGAGAAAAATTCTCATCTATCGCTGGAATGCTGACGCTTGGAATTGGTGACAAGTTTCCTGCACAGAATGAAGTGGTGAACTGATTGTTGAAAAATTACATGAAGTTGTGTAATATTGGGTAGGTAGTAGGTATTATTGATTAAAATAGTTACTATCAGGTAGAAATCGTCCCAATACTGTTTGTCTGACCCACACGTATCGCACATGGCTTTGCTGATTGTTTTCCCTCTGAATTTGTAAGTTTTGAATTGTAAGTGGATTTTAGGTGATCCACACTTCATTACATTAGGAGTCTATCGAAGTAGAATTTGGTAACAATCCTGTTACAATTCCATGAGGACAGACAGTGTCCTATTTCAACGACCGGAAAACTTCGGGAGTCGATTTTACAAATAATTTAAGTAAGAAAATGTCTTTTAGCAATTTTGTTTTAACCCCTTGTTTTCCAAATTCTTTCAATTTTGAAATTTTTTCGTGTTTTTGACCTTATGTCACTAAAATTACCATAATACCTACCTTAATTCATCGTAAAAATGTAAAACTTCACATTCGTAGAGGTTTCATTGTTTCAACGAGTAGGTATTACAAATTACGGTACTATGTGCTTTATGTTGCAATAATTATGCCAATTAATCAAAATCATCGAAATTTGCTCACCTGGGGATGGTTTGACTTTGCTATACTTGGGGCGATCAGGTGAACTTGGAACTAAGAACAGTAAAAACTGAGCTAATGATTCACAGTATTTGTTTTGTTAAATTACGAGTATGAAGCTCAATGTGCTTGCAATGAATGTAACAACCTTGATCGGTCTTCCCCAGTCAATTGGTTCATGTGAGAAATCAGCTTACAATAAGGCCTCAGGTTGACATATCTCACCTCGAGATCCACCAGAACTGTGAATACTTTTCCTGGAAGGACTTCTCTCATTCGTTTCACCACTATCGTGAGATCGGGAACGGGACCGCCTCAGCAAGGAACCGTCCATATCTGATCGAAATGAAGTTGAAGGAGTTTAATTGGATGATTCATGGTTAAAATGGAATCATTTTTCTAAAAAAATATAGGTAAGGATTGCCTTATTTTAAATTGTATACCTATAGTAACCATCGTGAACATCGTAACCTAGGCAAGGATATTTTTATGTCAAATACAAGGCATACATGCACCTGCAGATCACCGTTATAGATATAAACCTTTCAGGTATTATTCTACTACTAATACATTATTCTATTTTGTCTTTCATGTTGATGATGGTCTAGTGAACAAGTGGATGCTTTACTTGAAAAATGGTTGCTGAAAGTGTACCATTTGCACCATTTGGGTCGAAAATAAATCTACGGTGGTCAGGAGAGCCTTTTTTTTTATAAAGTAATTTGTGGCCTACCCAACACTTGGCTGAGTGCCACTGAGAAAGTTATCATAAGTAAGTGCATAATATATTTACCGAAACATCTTGAAGCAGGTGACAAAGACTGACGACTTCGTGTGCCATCTAAAATAATCAAATGTAAATATTGATGAAATATACTATTGTTCGAGTATATACCTAACTCAATGCCAAATACCTACAATTAATAATTATCTGCGAGTATTTCAAGTGGATAGAAAAAATTACGATGATCAAAACATCATACAGGATGTTTTATTTATATGTATACGTTATTTCCATCAACAATAGAATATTTAGGTACCTACCTATTATTATTAGGTATATTACCTATATATTATTAGGTACCTACCTAATATTGTAACCGTTGTTACCTTACACAGGAGATTGGTAAAAGAACGCATCCTTACATTCTGCCAGACCCATTTATTCATATTTAATTATTTTAAAATTACCTTCTTCTTGAGAGGGTGATTTTGCTGTTTTCACCCGTCCAACTGTGAAAAAATTATTCGTATTAGAACGTTTTCAGTAAAAAAGTCTGCCAAGTGGGTGTGGCACATAGCTTCCTCGTATCCATAACCCGATTGTATAGATGATCCGATGCATAGTAGTTAATCTCAAAACATCAATCTCCAAGTACCTTCCACTATCCCCGTAGGGAACCATACGCTACTCTGAACAATTCTAAGAAATTTTGTCAAAAATCAGATGGAAAATGTAGGAGTTATGGATGTTACAAGGAATTTATGTGTGCGCATGCGCAGCAACTGCTATTAGTCTGGGGGACATGATTTTCATAGAGGACCATTTAAACGCCAATTTGAACAATCCTTGAAAATTTCATCAAATTCGGATGAAAAATGTAAGTGTTATGGCTGTTACAAGGATTTTACGTTTGCGCATGCGCAGAGGCGACTGTCAATTTTAAGGCCTCGATTTTCATTGGGGACCATCTACAATATAATTCGCATAATCTCTGAAAATTTAATCGAAATCGGATAGGAAGTGTGGAAGTTATGGCTGTGGCAAGGATTTCATGACAGACACACAGACACACGGACAGACAGACACGAAACCAAAATTGTCCAGAAAGGTCTGAAACGTAAAACGCGAGTGGGAATTTTGATTTTGGAGAATTTTTTTTCCAACCTTGAAAAGTGAAATCAAAGCTTCCGCTACCTTGGTTGACTCGGAAACAAAATATAATTTTGTTGATATCATCGGTCATAGTAAAGTTAAGTAATATGTAAAGTAAACAACCATTTTAGGTTGGATTTTCGTCCGACTGCTATTCCTGGTGTCACGGAGTCATCAGCCGCCTTCCAAAGGGAAGATCAGAATTAGTCCTGATGATTTAGCTCATGCAAGAACGCACGAACACCAAAGGCAAGATTCGAACCCACGACTCCCGCTGAAGTCGGTTCTTATCCCACCACCACAAGAACGCGCGCCGTAGCGACCACGGCTACGCCGGACCTCCTCGCTCACAATGACGTAAAGGTACGAGGGAATAAGGATTACAACAGCTGCTATAAAAGGAAAATTCGTGTATTTCATCAAATTTTCAGGGAATGTTCGAAACTATGTACTTTTTTTTCTACGTAATCAACATCTAGCTCAATACACTTCTGCAGCCTAGGCACCAGGTTATTTTATACCCTCATCGTATACGCTTCGCTCCATATTTGAAAGCCACTTCTACAATGTCTCCTTAGCCGGAGGACGCAGAATAAGGTGGGTGAGTCACAATATCCCATCCAAAGGACACAAGAAATCATCGGTCACACGAGCAGTGTGGGGCCTGGCGGTTTCATGAAGGAAAGACACACCACGAGTCTTTTTAGAGCCTCGCAATGTGCATCATCATCGTGGTGGTCCCTCTAAAATGAAATTCATGATGATGAATAAAATGATGCCATGACCTTTTGCTCTGAGAACTGGACTTTTTTGCTGACTGGGAGTGGGTTTCACGTCATTAAGGTCTACAGTGGCACTGTCTTCAAGGAATAGTGACAAACACAAGTTTCGTCCCTAGTCAGAATGGAGTCAAGTAATGCTTCACCCCCAGTTTCATATTGTTGGAGAAATTCACGTGCAGCCCAAACACGGTTTTGATACCCCATCTTGCAAATAACTTACTGTAATCCAGTTTTTCCGATACAATTTCACCCATAAGGCTTCAAGAGGTGCGAGGAAACATTTCATGAAGAGGTTCAATGGTCACCCGACGTCGAACTCTTTCATCAACCTGCGCTAGAAGCTCGTAGGTAGGTATGCAAAACTTGACAAAAAAACTACGGACGGTAGACCTAGGTTACTAGAGACGGATCATTTAATAATGATGAATTTCGCTAATTTAATATTTAATATAGAATTTTCATTAATTTTAATTTTTTAATTATTTAATTTATTAATCATGATAAATTAAATTAGACTTAACTATTAATAATATTATTGTTAATTATTAAACAATTAATTAATAATATTAATATTAATATTATAATAATTTAATAATGAAAGTGCGATTTCACTGTGACGTAACGGTTAAAAGTGACGGTCGGAAAAATAATGGAAATCTCCTGTTAATCATTATTAAAATAGTAAAAATCCTACATTATTCTGGAGTGGTGTAACTCTATTTTCTGAATATACCTCGTAGAAGTGCGGAAACCTTCTGGATTTTCAGTGATACAGCAGTAATCATTTTTAGGTTGGTTGCATTAAATACCGTTGTTTACTAAACAATAGTTTTTCGTTGACATTGCTCCTTGAAACCAATTTGAAAACAGATTTTTGGTGTGTAAAATCCGAGTACAATTTCTAGCGAATACGTCTAGTAGGTTGAGAGGTAATAGCAGAGCGATTAAGTAGTATAATTGGGTGATTGATGGTAAGGGTTTAGAAGGGGTAGTTTATGAGTCATATGAGATTAATAGAGGTGACAGATTGGTCACAAAGGGTCAATACTGGGGCCATAATTGTTGAGGCCCATAGAGGTAAATGTTGGCTAGGTAGAATAATACTTGCCTACGTAGTCAGAATGAGGAGTAACCTTGAAACCAGCACTTCTTTTTGAATCGTCGACGGACAACAAGCCTTGATAGTCTGGAAAATCCACCAAAAATGACAAAACATAAGAAACAAAAAACTATAATGAGAATAACACTGTGAATTCAGTTTCATAATTAGGTGACTGTGACAGGGTGAATTCATAATTAGGGTGAAGTTTGTATGTGTCGATTCTGGAAGCTGACTAAATGAATGATAACAAACGAACGGCACCCAAAAGTTGATTCACGGGTCACGAAATCAACTGTTCAATTTGGCAGACATCAATAATACGTTCTGTCGGTACCGTTAGCGATGTCAAATGTTGTTAATGACTGGGAAACATCAACATGTAATGAGACTAGTGGAGGCGGGGGGGGGGGGGGGGTAGACAATGTTTTCCGAGTTCAGTCCAGTCAGACGTACCTAATCAGATCATAAATCTATGACTATCAGTTGCATTTTGATTTTTGTTTCCGTATTATATGCTAGTATATTACGTACCTACTAGTAGGTACCATCCGTAAGTTATACTGTAGGAGTTGCTATAAATAACCTTCATCGTCGCAGTGACACAATGAGTCAGCCCTGGGTCTGCCTGTCTCCTTCATTTGAATTTTGGAACTTTGCCGGGTGACATTGTCTAGTGAGTAGAATACAGAAGAGATAGAAGATGTAGGTAACCAAATGAATACCATTAAGTAATATTATTATATGTATAGAATACAACTCAAAGTTTTCGGCTTCTAACTTTTTTCATTCTTCTAACCTAGTCATCAAACTTGATGTTTAATGAATAATTAAAATATTCGTCAAATCCAGTTGATTGGTTAGTTATATTATTTTCAGTATCGTCACACAGATAGATAGATGGATAGAAACATGTTTATTTACGAACAACACAGTACAGAATGACATCAATGATCCAGTACAGTACAGAATCTCAATGATTTCCACAACATAATGTATGTTACTCGAAAAAGGGGTACATAACATGATACGCTTTGGTCATTGCGACTATCAGCAGGTGATCCGTTTATAAAATTTATGTCTTCAAGTTGACTAATATTATCTATATAATTAACATTATTTATAAAAATAATTTATTATTTATAACAAACATTTTAAATACATATCTTCAACACAAAACAAATTCGCGAAAAACTAGTGCGAGAAGAATCGAGGACAGTAAACTCTAAGTTGTTAACAATTTCAAAAGCATAGGGAGCATGAACAAGATCCAGCGTTGCATCAATTATTATAATAGTTGAATTCTGCGACTAAGAACGTCCTTCAGCGCCAGGCCTCGCGGAAATATGAGCAGAGAGCCGACCAGACAGGGCCTTTCAGAATCTCTATTAGCTCATTTCTCATCAGCACCACACGCCCGAAGCATCTGAGCCGAATATACCCAAATATTGGGCATGTAGCGAGGAAATGCTCAGTAGTCTCATCCGCACCAAGATTACAGAGAGAGCAGCGGTAAGTCCTGTTTCTGGTCCAGGGCTGCCAATTAATATTGAGCAGCTGCCCTCTGCACATCAAACCGCCCCACGGTATTACATACCTCAGATTGATGATATTAGTGCAATTTTATTCTTAATGGGGGAGAAAAATCACCCAGGAAAGATAATTTGAGTTTAATTCAAAGTCGGATTTCAAGCACATTAAGTAATTGATGACTGATATGAGATTTCATATTTATAATGGTATTTGCAGGGGTTTATGGGAAAAAAAATTCCTTCATGAACTTCATTAACTTAACGTTTATTTTCGTTTTTCTGTCAAGCACGTTAAATCAGTCACTCTTCCCTTGGTTCCCAAGATGACTCTCTACATTAAGCAAGAAATTAAGCAAGAAAATTTGCATTAAAAACGAAATAAGATTACCTTTGTTGTCGTCGTCGTCTTCATCGGTTGTAGCCCTCATGCTTCGAATGTCAATAGTAGTTTTCCTTCTACTCATTGGGGGCGGCGGAACAAAGTCATCGGATGATTGGGAACTGGAACGGGCTCGGGAACGGGAACGGGTTAACCTCACCGATGTACCTGAAGTATCTGAGGAAATTGGAACGAAAGGTATAAGAAAAGTTTGCTCGAAATTATTACAAATTTTACCCTCTTACTTGAACGGTTATTAATAGGGACGAAATCGATATGATAAAATCCAAGCCCATGTAATTTATTTATGGGGTTTTTAAGGTCAATATAGGTACTTCAATGTATTATTATTTCTTTGCCAATATATAATTTTTTCAAGGGGTGAAGATGTTCTATATAATAAAAATAAAAGTTTTGCCCAAATATGATGATTGCTTTGCTGTTTCTTGAGGACCACAGGGGACAGAAAACGTGTTTCTACAATGTTACAGGAAAAATAAGTCAAGGAAAGTCACTGTTTATTTCGTATTTACATTGAAATGAAATACGACGTGAAATAATACGTTTTAATAAATGAAAGAAAAAAATCAACTTTGTGGGAATGATAAATTCCTACTTGCCACCTTTCATCTAATGGTTGAGACACGCAAGATTTAGATGGCACGAGGGGTCTGTTGGATTATGTAGGTATGCAATGCAGCATTCTTGGCTATTTCTCCGCGATTTTCGATTATTTTTTCCTTGGAACTATCCAAATAGTTTATATATTCTAAAACTATACAAACATTTATAAACCTTTCTAAAACTATCAGAATATTTGGAAAACATTCGAAAACCTAAAAATAGAAAAAAAATATGCTTTTAGGACACAAATATCCGAAATCCCTAATATCTGAAATCAAATTGCGTAGAATGGTTGGAAACAGCTCAAAATCCCTCAAACAGATTCCTTTAAACATTCAGAGCCTTAAAATTGAATAAATACTCCAAATATGTAAAATTTCGTAATAACTTGCTACTGTTATCAGTAAGACCTCTCCTCAGTGGTCAATTCCTAGTCCAGGATTTGACTACAGAAAATTGAGGTAGGTACGGGAGAGCCTTCAGACGGTTTCCTATGAATTCCCTTGAGATGCTCAACTTTGAACCAAGAACAAGAGTGATTTTTAGTAAACCAATATTCATCACGACTGCTGGAATTTTCAGGTGGTTTAATTTGGAAGTATATTGAACCTCCATTGATGCAATAAGTAGATAGCGGGCACGGTACACATGGCAAAGTTGAATTTCAACATAATTGCGAACGTCTTCACAAACGTGTTGCTTTTTGTAGGTTTAAAAAAAACCATAGGTAAAATTGAGAAAATAAAGTCTCGTATGGAGTAATAATTACTGTTCGTACTGCTTGAAAATATAATAAATATACTTATCCATCTTGGCAAACGTTGTCTCTGGGGTCATTGGTGGCAATAAGAGAGTTCGTAGTTACCACGTCTCAAATTGATACAAATTAATCTCTGGTCATGAGATAAAAATTAATTTGAATATATAGTAAATAATGAAGGTAGGTACCTTGGACTGTTACTTCTTCATAATCTGCATTGGGATTCGATCTTGAAGTTTGTTTGGAAGACGCTATAGTTGTGGTTGATCCTATTTGAGTAATACAAAATGCATGATATAGGATTGTTTGATGGCATGCAACTTGAATACAATGTTTGTACCGTATTCAAGGATAGGCTCATTAAAACACATCAAGAATCTTAGCTTAAGATATAAAGTACCTAATGCTCACCTTTAGCTTTTGGCGATGACGGCTCGTTACTGGAAAATCGGCTTATTGTTGGAGACTTCGAAGATGAGTACGCTGTAATGTCCTGTCTCCGTTCTGTCATATTAACGATTGGCGTGTTGTACAAATCGCATTCAACCCATTTCGGGACATCCCCTAAAAAATTAGAGTTTTTACCAATTGGGCAGAATCCAACGCTTACAACAGTCTACAGGAATTTTATGAACAACCAATTATTTCCTCGGACGAGAAGTAACTCCCCAAGAATACAATTCATTGTCTCTACCAATAAAACTGGGAGGCTTGGCTTTAGAAAACCCTGTGCTGACCTCAAACGAAGCATACAATTCATCCCAACGAACGACTGAAGTTCTGACTTCTGCAATTAAGACCGGGATTCCACTCGACTGCAATGAACATTGGGTCCATGTAAGAAACGTTCAAGCCCTAGAAAGAACATCGCGGAAAGACAGAGAAGCCGTAAGAAGCCAAGAAGTCATCGCACTTTTGCCATCAAAGCAAAAAAGAGCAGTTAGTCGTATAGTGGTAGGCAATGCATCCCAATGGCTGACCGTACTGCTATTGGCAGGGAACAACCTAGATCTCTCTCGCAGCCAGTTCACTCGCACTGAGATATGGGCAGGAGGTGCGAGGTCTTCCTTCCTCCTGTGAAGGCTGCGGAGAGGTAATGTACACCACCAACGCTCTCAACTTTCGGAAAGGAGGTCTGGTCATTCAAGGGCACACTGCTGTCAGAAATTAATTTTCCGAGACTTGCCAGCCTTGCATGGGGTAGGCTCGGAATTGAACTCATCATGCGGGAAGCAGAAAATGAAACGACTGCTCTCGTTGCAGACATCATGATCCCTGGGCTCTGGGAGAGAGAGAGAGAGAGAGAGAGAGAGAGAGAGAGAGAGAGAGAGAGAGAGAGAGAGAGAGAGAGAGAGAGAGAGAGAGAGAGGGTGGCGTACTTGGATAATCGTATAATAAATGCCGACGCCACCTCTTACTCCTCTCAAGACTGGGTTGCCATTTCAAGAGATGATGCTCGAGCCAAACACCGAAAATACGACCAGGCATCAAAAGACCTACGTAACTCTTTCACCCCTTTAATTTGCTCGTGCGATGGTGTGCTGCATAAAGAGTTTGAACTGTTGGAAAAACGTCTCATCCACAGATTGGCAGAAAAATGGGACAAGCCGATATCCGTGGTTGCTGAGTGGATTCGAATAAAAGTGGAGTTCGCAATCATAAGAGCTGTAGCCTTGGCTCCAGGAAGGAAGTTAGGTATTTAGGCCTCGAGGATGGCCTCTTCCTCTTCTCAAAGATTAGAATGACTACCTATGACGCTTCGCCACTAACCACCGCCCCCGTCCGACACGAAACGTCAACTAGAAGGAATTTCACGACTTCACATTGTTCAAAATAAGAAGAAATTGTAATATAAAAAAAATTATATAAATATATATGCTTATCTCAAAAATCAAAAATTATTTACGTATTGGTGCGTCACTGTATAATGTACTAACCTGGTTTTCTATTGTTAGTACAAGGACAGACTTTACAGCAGTGACACGTTGTAGAACCAGTACATTGTTTACCTGAAAAACGTTAGTTTAGTACCGAATAAAATTATTATTCTGACTACCGAATAACTATTCCGACATAATTTCAATGGAGGGGGGCAAGGTTTGAAGAGATAAGAAATTAATAGAATGAAGTACTCACAGTTGCAATCGACAGAGTGAGGCAAATCATCTTGAGCACCTTCATGGGAACAGAACATTTATGGACAGTTGAACGAATATGTAATATGTAATATATGCATTTCATATTCAGATTATTGGTTTACCAAAACATTTTAGAGATTAGTCAGGTCCTTCTTCCTAACCGGGAAAGTCTGTGCTCATGATACTGAAGCAATTGAATAATACCATTTTTTGATTTTGCCTGCTATTACCTAACAATAAAATTGAACCGTGCTTTAAAATTCCAATCACTATTATTTGGCGTTGACAATGAATGGTGTTTGACTTACCACAAAGCTTCAATTCACGAGACGTCGACTTCTGATTTCCAGCTATAACCGTGAAATAAATTGACAAGAATTAGTATCGAATGAATGTATCAGGTTTCTCTAACAAAAATATCATATCATGAATAACCAATTTCCTGTCGATGATGGAAATAAATATGATTTCCATAATTTTCTAATCAAAACGTTTAATTATATAGTATTTAAACATAAAAATACAACTTGAATTGTCTTTTTTTAATTTAAATTATTGCACTTAGGACGTTGCATAAAAGGACCATTGACCAGATATGGTAACTTCACCTGTCACTTCAATTGAAATGTTCGGAATCACTTAATATCTTTTGAGCCGTCATCTCGACGCTCACCATCGTTATTGTTGTCGATCTCTTCTTCGTCTGTGATCGCGTCAATAGAAGGAGGAACGTAAGCTACCTACGTCAATTGGGACGTCAGAACAATCGTCATCCAACGAGTCGTCCTCCTCTTCTTCCAATATTCCTCATTGGAAATTAGAAAAATGCAGCAATGTAGTTTTTAAATTGTTCAACCCCCTCGTAACGAACGTAACATTCACGTAACATTCTTCACCGCTCCGAAGGTGAATGAGCACTTCCCAAGAGGTAACAGACACTTTTGACATAGGAAATCGGTTAACCGAAAAGTTTATCACAATATCGTGAAAACAGTAAGAAATCCGGAAAATCAGGTGACCGAAAACTGTAAGAGTGCGCAAAGCTTGGTACGCTGAACTGAGACTGTTAATCCGGGGACGATCGAGCATGACAGTACCAAACGACTTGGGTCATAAAATATCGCACGACACTTCCACACAAACACAACGCAGGCTCATCTTAAGAAATAATAAAAAAATCTGACTATGACAATTCAAAATCTAGGACCTATCTGCCTAAACATCCGCCCACCAAATTTGTGAGCAATTTACTGATCTTCAGGTAAAGGAAAGATTTTCAAGAGTTCCTACTCTAAGAACGAGTTTGGTAACTGTTTGTGTGTAAGAAGATGCAGGAGTACTCCGTTGTCTTGACCAGAATGGATCTGAGCCACACGTGCAAGAGGACATGTAACAGGTTGGCATCTTCTTTGATGAGAATTTGATCCCCCTTTTCATGATTCGCTGAAGGAAGCACTGCGGCCTACATAGTTGAGAGGTTTTCTCGACGCCCTCTGCCCCAAAATGTGTTTTCAATCTTCTCGACCAGCTGTAATCTTGACAGATGATTGTCGCAAATTTGATCGAGAGACGGTTGTGGGATTGCAAGAAGAGGCCTGCCAACAAGAAAGTGCCCAGAGGACAAGTCCGTCTCTTCTGGGCTGTTCGAGAGAGGACAAAGAGGCCTTGAATTGAGGATGGCCTCAATCTTTGCAAAGAACGTTGTTAGCTCCTCGAATGTTAGAATGGAATCATCAGCTACTTTCTGGAGAAGATCCTTCCATGACTTGACACCAGCTCCCCATAATCCCGCAAAATAGAGGGAATGGGGAGAATTAAAATTTCATAAAAATCCACGTTTTGTGGAGTATTTATTAATGGAATTCGCTTTGGACGTTTTTTTAAACTCAAAACTAAAGCTCATGAATCTTATGAGACGCTCCGACGGAATTCGTCCCATAGTCTGAGAAGATCTCCGATGGCAGACCCCTTCGTGAAACGAAACGGTATAAAATGGGAAGGTCTATTGTCGAACCACTGATGACTTATAGGTGGAGCGCTTTACTAGGTATACAAACAAAGAGGCACACAAATATACCTTGGATACCGGAATTTACCGCCCATCCTGAAGTATATAGGGACTAAGTTCACCCATTCCTTCGTGTCGGTAGGAAGGAATGAACAGGGTGAAGGAATCGGAACAGAAATGTTTATGCGATACAATTGCTAGATATTTCCTCGACTGGAACACGCTTATTATAATGAGCTTTGAACATATTAGTGACATCTAGTTCATTACCATTGGGTCCTGTATCGCTTGAATAGTTTATGACAGTTTTCCTTCTCCCCGATGTAGCAGGAACATCGCGATCCAACGATCGAGACCGGGAGCGCCTATTTAATGACGCTACACTCATGTTAGATCCTGTATAACCACAAAACAAGGAAAGCTTGTGACTATAAATACTGCAATCAGGTACCTAGTTATTAGTATCAGCACACGAAAGCCGAAAGAAAACTGATTAATATCATTGATATATTAAGCCAACATCCGATTGATTTTTGTTGATGTGATTATTTTCATTTCTGCATTAATCGAATAAATTAATTTTATTGATGAGAAAAAAATGAAAATGAGGAATGAGTTATTTACCTTTGCCTTCAGAGAGGACCGACATTTTGCTTCTATTTGATGTAACAGGGACAGCATAAATGACAAATCCTGGCCCATCTTCATCCATTGATGGGGATCGAGAACACTTCCGCCCTGGATAGCCCAAGATACAAATTAGGTTGTAAATAGGTACAGTGCTTCCAAACGATGCAGATTGAAATCAATATTAAAAATAACCTGGCATGAAGTAGTTGTTGTTTTTTTTTTTTTTTCACAAATTTGGAGGTCAATATGATTACTATTCCAGAATTTTTTTGTTCTAAAGAGTATCAATCTGGTAAAAATCTGGTCAATACCCTTTTTTCCTGTTCATAACAACAAGTCAGTTTGAGTAATGTATAGAGTTTATTTGCATAAAAACACACCGAATGTTCATAACTTTGATCAATACACAGAAAAAAGATTTAGTTTCATTGATGTACTTAACGATACCTCCATTAGGGGTAATCACATAATCCAAACACCATTTGATGAAATAATAAACTCACGTATGTGCTGCCTTAGAGCATTCAGGACGGACTGGCGCTCATCTAAAAGGATAAAATAAGGTGAATAATGGTGTTATGTAAAAAAAGAACATAATGAGAGCGAAAAAATAATAACAAAAAGTGAGTACCTAGTATGATTATTTTTAGATATTCATAGAAATTTCGGGGTTCATCTATTATCATTAATCAAATAATGTCAGTCTTAAAAAAATGCATAGCTTTAAAAATTTAATAAATTTTATGACTTTGTATCACTTAAACAATTTACAGGCTATTTCAGAACCGTCAGTTGACCTGCAAATATCCTGTTTCCTTTGATAAAAACCTCCTTTCCTCAAACTGAAGGTGATAGCTGAATTATTTCAAATTGTTCCAACTCTCCATTTTTACCTTCATCGGCTTGTGAATTTGGTCGTAATCGGTCTGAAAATGAAATTGAACCAGAATTAAAGCACAAGCTTTAATTTGATGGCAGGCAACAAGTTACAAAAAGCTCCTCAGATGATAAAATAATCTGACATTAATGGTTGCAGTAGCATAATATCCAGATCTAATGACCACTTCTCCGGTAATATTCTTTGACTTGAAAGATATTTTAGATCTGAGGGAATTTCTTGTAATTTTGAGGAAAATCAGAAAAGCGATGACTAATATTGCCTTCAAATACACCCCTAATTTTAAAATTGTCATCTGTCCTGATAATTGGTACATGGAGATGAAAGCCTGAGGAATCACATTATCTTGCAGTACCTTGACTTCTAGAACGGCGACTCTCAGTCGAACATTCTGCTCGGCTGCCTGTGGGTGAAAAGGCTGCAAACTATTACTCAACGGTTTATTATTTTTCTGTAGAAATCACCCGTTATCAAAAAAATTTGACCAGCTGAGATTTGCCTCATTTCCGTCAGTAATTAAACGTTCATTTGCTATTCACATTCGTATTTCTGATTCATAATTCAGGAACCTACGGAGTATGGACCAGACTCCCCTACAATGGCCTAAAGAGCTCCTTCAAAGGACTTTGGGTCTAATTAATATTTAAAAAATTGCTCATTTAACAATAATTGGTCGGCTGAGTGGATTCATTTGTTTCTAAAAATTGAACACACACTTTGAAAAATTGAAACATTCACTTATTAGGTAATTAATTATGCTCATTAAGCGATAGGTTGGTCCTACCTTTACATCGGAATTTTTCGATCTTCGGGCCCTTTGGAATCGACTAACAATAACCAAAACCTTCGGTGCCCAACTAGACTCTAAATGGTGCTGATATACCAAATTTAATCAAAATTGGTCCATGGGAACTGTGCAAAGTACCGCATACGGCGTACGGAAATTTTGGTTTCTACATACCTTCCTTGAAAGGTAAAACTTCAGATTTTGAGGCGGGTTATGATTGCTTTTCTTGCTCAATTCCAAAGGTTCATTATTGTAAACCAAAAACTAGATTAATCTTCATCTGAAAATTACACTGAAACGTGCTAGGTGAACATTTCAATAAAACAGTTTAAATTTTCGACCAATTAGAATAATTTACACTTTTAAAATCCGTGCTGCTATAAATACCGATGATGTCCATAAATAATGAAGACTTTCTGTAAGCTAGTTGGTATGTTTAAAAACATCTTACCCCAAATTGATGGTCAGGTCATAACAAACTGATGAATAATTCTTTATTTTTACCTGCTTCAGGTTGTATTTTTTGTCGTGAAGTCGGAGTGCATATTCGATATGAACAGAAAATTTACGTCAAATTGAAACACAAGTCTCATTTTGATAGGATGCACTGATCACAAAGTTAACATCATATCCCCTCACATGGTTTAGTTGGTATTCCAATGATAGGAGAGTCGCATATATCGTAAACCTACTATTAAAAAAAAACAAAAAACAATACTTCACTCTTTTTATTTTGTCTCTACCTTAGTCGTTTTGTCTTACTTTTTACTACCTTGCCTTTTAACCTAGGATATTATCAATAAACTTATTCAATAATTCTTCATTTTTACCTGCTTCAGGGTGTATTTGTTTTCTTGTGTTTCGTGAAGATTTTCGTTCTGAAAAGAATGTTTCTATAGGATGCACTAAATAAAAAACAAAATCGATACCTGAAAGCACAAAGGCGCTATGTACAAATACGGAGACCTGAGAAAAACGCAGAAGAAGTTTTCACCAGTGCACAATTCCTAAAATAATAGCGTATTACAGTAAACTCTTTAATTTCTCCAGGAAATCTTCAAGCTCCAATCTTCAAGAAGGTCAATAATAGTCTTGTTTAATTTGAATTTTTCTAAAATTAAAAAAAGAAAAATGTGGAAGAGGGATGGACATATAGCGTCTCTGCGCTTTAAGGTATCGATAATGCACTAAATATCTTTAAGCATAGCTCTTGTAAGGTGGCTAGTGGTATGCAAAAAGTACCTGCTTAACGCGATGAGCTCTACAGATTATGAATTCCATGATTCCAGTTGCAACATAGACATGTCGTGACCTAATGACCGATCTCATGATAATCCTATCATTCGGCTAATTATAGTAATTTGTAATAAGTGAACAATGTAAAGAAAGTGTCTAATAGGGGGTGTGTGGTAGGTGAACCTTTCAATAAATTATTATAAAAGCCTGGCACATACATTCAAACATTTGACAAACTGGATAAATTGAACTATTTTGTAAACTTTCACATTTTTATCCGATTTCGATGACATTTTCAGGGATCATGCGGATTAAGTTGTAGATGGTCCCCAATGAAAATCAAGGGCTTAAAATTGACAGTAGCTTCTGTGCATGCGCAAACGTAAAATCCTTGTAACAGCCATAACACTTGACATAACACGAAAATACATAAGAAAAATATGTTTTCTGACGTTTAAAGTTATTATTTTAGTACTAAATCTTGAATTTTGAAAAAAATTATGTTATTTAAAGTGGGAAAGGGTGTGAAAAAGAAGAAAAGCGGTTTTACAGGCGATGGGTGTGTGTTATTTTGTTCTTTTCTTCGTTTTAGAGGTTATAGGATACGATAATGATTATTGAGGTTTCTTTATGTGTGTATGTAAATATTTATATATATAAGTATATATTTATGTATTGAATTTTGTGTCATAAACACCTTTGAAAATTGGATAGTATGCGCTCAAATAATGGAACGAATCCAAAATAAACATTTGCTAAATCCGAATAGGAAATTTTCAACGATGACATGTTCTCGGTATGTTACGACGTTATGAGCACATTTTCTAAGAAATCTTCAAAGCTGTGGTTAAAAAATCGAAATATTAGTTACATGACAGAGTAGTCAGCCTTGTGGTTGTAACACATAGCTCGAATCGTTAAAACTATGCAATTAACCCCTCGGTTGGAAAATTTAAAAAACTTCATAAAACCTCTCCTCATCAATCCAAACTCATAGTACCCTCGAGTGAATTGTTATTTTTCCTATTTTCTGTGTATCAATCCAACGTACTGTACGTACAGTGTATGTTTTAAGAATTTTAGTAGTCCACATAAATGCTCTCCTTGTCACCCCTCGAAGAGTTATGGTCATTTTTATGACTTATTTGAAAACACGAGAGCTTTGTAAAAGTGAAATAACTCGGATTTTCGAGGAGTAAAAAAGCTGTTATAATACACTTTTTACTTTAAATTAGTTGTAGAAACGACTCCTGAAGGTTTTTGGTCTTTAATAAAAGATAACCCGTATAGCTGTACAGTAAAAACATGACCAGTCTTCATTTACCGATCGTTGACATCTTTGAAAAAGAATGACACTTTTGGTAAATATCCTTTCACACATGAAAAGAGTGAAAGTGTAGACTTCAGGGCATAAGAATTTTACGAGTATATTACGCTACCTGGTCGTGAAGATACGTTTGTCTCCGACACTTCATGTGAAACTTCTAAAATTTCTGTGTGGCTGACTGTGGAAAATAATAATTAAATGATTTCAAAGTGTAGAACATTTTAAATTGTGGACAGTTTGCAATGTATTTCAACTCTACCTTGGTTCGGGGATTTCAAGTCATCTGTCGATGTGAAGCTGGCTGTAAAAAAGGTGCATCAGTTTTCCTCTCAAATTATGTACTTGAATAAAATTTATTATATATTAGAATATTACTTTGACTTGTTGTTCGAATCATAACGTTCTTAGTTGAATGTTGAGTTTCACTGCCTGTGGAGAAAAAGAATGGTATAAATCATCATCATAAATCATAAAAATTTAGGTAATATAAATTGTAGTGATGATCTTAATTGCAGATTTTCTTGTGTGTCCCTTGTTTGTACAATTTATAACGTCTTGAATTCGCGGAGCGGTCTGTTTTTGCCGTTGCATCGATAGACTTAACTATACGAAATCGCCCTCCGATCTTAAGATATTTTCATGGTTGACGGGTCAACCACGAGACGGTTCCTTATGAATTTCATCAACACCGAAATGTTGATAACACCGCAATCGAGATGCCATTGTATCGGAACGCCAACACTTTGTGTCCTAATAGCATGGTATTTCACTCATTTGGAGGGATGTTGATATGTTTGACGTTCTTTGACATACCTACTTAGAAAACCACCAACATGATCATAAAAATCTAATTTCGATTTGGGGAGTTACAAGCATTTCACATTAATTTTTCTGTAAGTCCATGTGAGGGAGCTATAATGACCACCAACTTGGCAGTCGTGATGCCTTTAGACGTCGTTACGAGAAGGTGATCTGCCTAAGTCGAAAACGCCAGCTCAACTATGAATATCGGAAGTGTTATTACTCGCTCTACTCAATAAGTTTACTTAAAAATTTATATGCCTATACCTACTAGTCTGTTTCGGAATATAATGAAACCTTGCCGTCACCTAGAATTGACTCACGTCTTGGTTCATCCTCATAAATTGGCTCGTCATTTGGATTTGGTTCACAAATTGGCTCGTCATTGGGAATTGGTTCACAAATTGGCTCGTCATCTGGAATTGATTCTCGACTTGGCTCCTCATCCAGATTTGGTTCACAAATTTGCTCGTTTTTTGGAGGTTGTTCAAAAACCGGCTGGTATTTTCGAGTTATTGTTTTCTCTGGAACAATAGAATATAAAATGAGTAGGAAAAACGCTAAAAATGATTGTACAACTGGGGCTTATCATTTTCAATAATGAACCTTTGGAATCGAGCAAGACAAAAATTTTAACCCCCCCCCCACTCCCACCTTAGAACTCTGAGAACTTAAAGGTTGGAATTACGATAAACAACTTACTTTCCCCACTGTAATCTATTTTACTCAAATGTGTGATTATTATTGTTCTATAATTATTTGCTGCATTTAATGTAGATCTCAAATTTTTAAGTCCCAAAACGTGGGTGTTTTTGTTTGACGAATATTCTGCGGTTTCATGGCACTATATTTTCAAGAGGTATTCAAGGAATTTTCCAACATTTCGATGAATTTTGAGTGCGGACTTTTGAAAAATGTGAGAAGTTACCCATTATCTGAAAATGTTGTTTTACTCGTTTCTCAAAGACTGAGCGTCTACTATGGGGCATTTGAGTGATAATCCATTCAATAACTGCAACAAATTTGTTGCTAAAATCATGGGTAATACGAACTTAATAGAACGAAATAGTTTATTATTTACCCATTTCTTCACGCGGTGGTTCACTTCGCTGAGGGGTCGGTTTATAATATCTTTCTGAAATATGAAATTTACGTAGAGTACCTAAAAGCATGAACCATCTACCTACAATAATTTTAGCTTTAGTGTCACAGAATATTCCACGTCACATCGTATGTTATAATACATTGATATGACAGATTGTTACCAGTGTCAAAGTCACATCTTGTAATACTGGAGAGAATGCCGTCTCAGACTATCAAATCTGTTTTTTTTATTCGAAAGTTTCTTGTTTCAGAATGAGTGGAACACAAATTTGATTGGGTATCTCCAATAATACCACACTGGATAAGATATTGTGTGTCGTATCGATGATTTTACAAGTATGTCTGGACGTGTTGTAGTATCTTTCAGTATCTTTCACTATCTTGTACCAAATAATAGTGACTTTGTTCATTTGCACATTATTCACCTTTTTAGAATTCCAAATAAAACTTTCAAGTTTTAAAGTTTTAAAAACTGGAAGTTAACAAACATTAAATTCCGAAGTTGTTATATGATAAATATAAGTATACTTTCTTTCAGAATATTAATGTTGAATGAGTACCAGTTCGTATATACGATTGTTAAATGAATGAAATACGAAGAAACTCTGAATGATCATAATAAGTATACAACAGTAACATAACAATTGAGTAACTCTGAATACATGCCTTTAACTTTTGGTAGTAGTGGCTCACTACTGGGAATTCGCCCTCCTAATGGAGATTTTGTACGCGATCTGGACCTCGGTATTTGTTGCTGACGTTCTGATTCGCTCAAAGGGGTGAAAATTGGCGTATTGTACGAATCACACATGGCATATCTACGGGTGTCCTCTAGAAAATCGAGTAAACACATACTAATTAGGTGAATATATCGAGAGAATATTATTTCAAACAATGAATGGACATGGTGATAGAACTTGATGAGTTCTATGAATTTAATCAACAATTTAAGAAAATACAGGAGTTATATATTTTTTTGTTAACAATAGCAGAGAAGAAACCGGTCAAGGAATAATTTCTTGAAGAATTTACGGAATCTGCTGCACTTTCTCCTTCACCTCTTCATCGTTGGAAAAACGTTTTCCATCTACGAATTCCTTCAATTTGGGGAAGAGATGATGATCAGAATACGCTAAGTCCGGAGATACGATGGTTGAGTCACTACATCCCATCCAAAGGACACAAGGAATCATTGGTCACACGAGCGGTGTGGGGCCTGGTGTTGTCATGAAGAAAGTCAGCACTCCCCTCCTTCTGTCTTGCGCAGTATGCACCAGCCTTGATGGCGGTTCCTCAGGCCATAAAATCCACCTTTTCTGTCCCAAATCATGGATGACATGACGTTTTGCTCTGAGAACTGGACTTTGAATTATTTGCTGATGGTGGGGTGGATATTGGGCCATTGTTGGGACTGCCTTTTGGTTTATTATTTTCAATAATGAACCTTTGGAATCGACCAAGAAAAAAAAAGTTAACACCCCCCTCAAAATTTGATGGTTTACGTTTCAAGGTACGTAGAATCCAAAAATCGAATAAAAATTTGGCCATCCGTCCGCCGTCCGCCGTCCGCAGTCCGCCGTACGCGGCACTTTTGCCACTTAGCATTGACCGAATTTGATGAAATTTGGTATGTAGGCTCCATTTTGGGTCTAGTTGTACCCCGAAGCTTTTGGTTGATGTAGGTCACTTATAAGGGTTCCAAAATCAATTTTGAAATTTTGAAAACGCCCTAACTCAAAAAATTTCGATATAAAGGTATTATTTTTCCTTCAATTTAAGATTGTATAGAATTTTTAGAATTTTTTGAGACCACGCGAAGCTCTGTAAGACAAAACGTTCGCTCACTACGATAATTTAAGGGTTTATATTGAAATACATATATATATAAATCAAAACACGAGTGTGAATCGCAAAAGAGGCCTAACCTCCGTTCAAATTAGAGCTGACCGAAATGCGATCAATAGTTGGTGATTTTGATTTTTTTTTTTTTTTTCATATTGGATGGTTGTTGATTTTGTAGACGAGTGATCTATATAGAAAAATAATAAACCATTGTGTAATAATTTGCAGCGTTTTGTCTCCAGGGCGAAAAATAGTGTTCCGTTCCCAGTCCCTTTTTTTTTGTTGACTTGTTGTATTGCACCAAGTTACAACTTATAAACAACATTTTTCTGATACATAGTATATGTTAAGAAAACTAAGATACTTCCCTTAGTTCTTATTGTTATGAAATGTGCACTTCATGATGATCACACTAAGTGGATTAAATCTTGGTTCTCTCAAGTCTTCTAAGAAGATCATCTGTGTTGAGAAGCTGGACGACATCCTAATTTACATGATCTTTGGGCCTCAAAAGTGAATCGTAGCTTGGCTGCGAATAACCTCATCGACAGATTCAATCTTCAGCTCGTAGTGAAGTCTGTCATTTCTAAAATATGTGCATGCATCAATGCAGCATCGCAGTACATTATTCTGGAAGCGGTGAATTATGTCTCGATTGCTCTGGGCCGTACACCCCCACAGTTGTGCACCGTAAGTCCAGACATGCTTTAGGACTTGCTTGTAGAGTATGAGCTTATTGTGGACAGACACTTTTGACCGTCGGCCTATGAGCCAGTAAATTTTTCTGAATTTAATCAAAAGCCCAGCTTTTTCCTTCTTGACGTTGGACTTCTACCTTAGTTTGGCATCCAGCGTCATTCCAAGATTATTCGCTTCATTGACATACGGTATCACCTTATTATCGAGAAAGGCTAACACATAGTTGACCCTTTTATTCGTGAAATCAACTGCGAGAGATACAAAAATTTAGCTTGGTAACTGATTCACTGTTTGTTTCCCCAGTCGCTATAATTGTAGTGTCATCCGCAAACGTAGCCTTCAGTTTCTGGTAAGTCAGGAGTGTAAAGAAGGTACAGTAGTGGGCCCAGTACGCAGCCTTGCGGCACCCCAGCTTGTATTTTTTTTTTGGGTCTGAAAAAGCACCATCCTGTCTTATACAAAAATATCTGCTGAATATGTAGGACTTCATGAGTTTAGCATAGGATTCTGGCAGAATTTTACAAAGCTTGTGAATCAGTCCTTCGCGCCAAACTTTATCAAATGCCTGAGTCTCTCAATAATACTTGTAATTCTATGGACTTGGTGTATAGTAGAATGGTGCTTCCTAAACCCAAACCTGTCACAATTGAGTGAAGGAATGCTTCTACCTCCATGCAAATTGAGAAATTTGATGAATGACTGAATCTTGCATCGTCAGTAGGTAGAGCAAAAAGGATCTTGAGACGTTTAAAGAAACGGCTCCTGTGACAACATTTTGAAACGAACTTACCCAGGTCTGGGCTTATTCCTACCGTTAGGAACCCTCGTACTCTCAAGTATACCAACCTTGACTACGCATGAGACTTGTAACCTTATTTTCTGCATATCCCTCGTAGGCACCTATTATGATAACCGTTTAGAAAATCATTAATTTATTGGCAATCAGTGTTGAAAGGTCTGAACTCGAGTGGAAAAGGTTGAGAACATCCTAAGTTGAGTTAGGTTTAAATCAATTTGAAAATGCTATACAGGCTTACTTGGATCTCTTTTCTCTGAACAATGAGAGCCTCTGCTGCAGGGACATCCTGGAACTTCGAGACATTGCGCACCTGAAAAAATCATGTCATAAAATTAGTATTTCGAGTAGACGTTAAACCATGGTTCAGTTGTTATGTTTACTTTACACTTTTCATTGTTTATGTACCACAGTATCAACTTATTTACGTAATTTAGTGGTGTCGTGGACCTGAAACCAATGTCTTAAAAGTTTCGGCTCCTTGAAATTATTTTGATTTCATGTTGCATGCCCAAATTACGTAATATCAAGACGCATCATTAAACTTGTAAGTACTACTAAAATAATATAATGACACCGTAAAGTATTTTACGTTCATTCAGAAAGGAATATCCGTGCAATAGGTACTAGTGCGAGTGATTTCACTATTGAACTTTGATTTTGGACTTGATCGGGGTTCTGCACATGGCCCACACTACTTTGTTCATCTTCATCCTAGATCTTTCGACATTGAATATAATTATTAAGTCATAGTCTTTAACCTTGAAATTTCAATGGATGAAGGGTTATGAGCTCTGAGGTACGCAAATCCCACTCGAACTTTCATATCAATGTCTTTTATTATTCATTATTCCGGATTCTAGAGTTTGTAATCATATCTTAGACCTAATCATGGAGTTAACTATGATCTTGGGATTTTTTTTACTGAATCTACTCACAAGAACAACCGTCAGGATGAGATACAGTTGGCGAGGCGTGGGTGACGTGGTGATCATCTTCTTTATCTAAAAGATAAATTATTACTGATTTACTAACAAGCATCAATAAATTATTGGATAAAATACAGGTTTATAATATCAAAATAGAAGGTATTTATTTTCAAGGGGTACTCGCTAAGAATATTCACACAATTATACTCAGAATTTACACATTTTAAGGATCCATGATGGAAGTAACCCTGGAGTTGCTACCAGAAATGTAACCTTAGGAGTTAGGTTGCAGTTTCACAATGATTGTGGACAATTATCTTGTGACAATTATTGTCAAAAGAAATTTTAAGATTGATGGGTTTACTTACTTGTTGTATACCTCGAAGCAAGAGACATACGGGTAGATTTCAGTGTTCCAACTGAAACCATAAGCATCTCTCTTATAAGCATGTTTTTCCACATGCAAAAAAAAACAACCAAAAAAGAAAAAACGAAAATGGTAATTTGTTCATCATCATATTAATGTACGGAGTTGTCATATTAATATTTAGTATTTTTAAATTCAACTGGTAATTTACAACTATGAAGCCTCCTTTTATAACTTTCTGAGAAACGGGGATTGTATTAAATTACGGGGAATTACGTACCTGTGTATCTCGGAGTCGATCGCATAGTTTGGAATCCTTCGAACGGATCTAAAACGTAAAAATGAGACATCGAGTGATCGGCAAGTGATTGTCATTATTACACATATTTTATAATACAACATAAATTGCGTAAGTTGGATTTATGAATGGTATTGTAAATTATTTAATTTCACATCACTCACCTGAAATTTTTTCAATATTTTCATGTGTATTGTTTTTCTATTTCAGTATTGTAATTTTTATGCTTACTTGTTACTACACAAATTAATAAACTTAATACTATTACTTACACCAGATTCTATCAGAAATCTAAAGATAGGTAATGAATGATTCGGCTATATATGCTAAAACCGAATTGAAAGTATGATTACCGTCTTGTTCTCCGTCACTATGATAGTTGACAGTAGTTTTTCTTCTGTTGAGTGAAGCAGGCGTTGGATCTTCCACTGATCGGGATCGGGAACGCGATGAGGCAATAGTCGTTGAGGATTCTGTTAGAAGGAAATGATGTTTTAAGTTCTCACTTTAACACACAGGTGTGAGAAGCCTTCAGGGTCTATTTTACTACTCATGTTCAACAGAACCTTTTTAGAATTAATTACAATTAATTTTTGGAAATAATGTGATTTTGACATTTTTTCCCATGTTTTCAAAACATTAGCAAATCCTTGAAATTGGGTATAAGGGTCAAAAAAGCACTGAATAACAACTTTTGTAAAATTCGGAAAATTGGTGTTTTTACAATTGACATGATGTATCAGAATGATTATCATGTATAGAGAGCTGTTAGTAAGACTGTTCTTCTAACAATAGCATAATATATCAAGTAACTATCGTAGTGAATTATGTAAAGAGAGCAGATAAGATGAATTTTCTAACGAAAGCATATTATTATGACTATAGTGATAACCTTACAATTCCGAGTCTGGTAAGCTACACATGGAATGCCAAAATGATAATTCCAAAATGTCTGACCATTACAAATAATGCGGTAATTAAATCATATCTTTTACTCGTCGATCGTGATCTGAGAATTCGATAGCAAATCTCCTGGGAAGGTTACTTTGTAACTAGCATGTGACATATTAGGTACTTGCCTACAACTTTTGCATGTGATGGCTTTTTAATAGACATCTGAGAGTTCATTGTCGTCTGCGATTGCTGATCCGGTTCCCTCCCAGTACAAGGCGTGTTGTACGAATCGCACACAAGCCAGCTCGGGATGTCCTCTAAAAAATGAGGAAAAATAATGTTATTGTGGAAAGTATTTTCACATCCCAATTTTTGTAATCTGTAGATACTAGGGTAGGAATGGTACTATGAGTATGTTTCCTGCGGATACTTTCAATGGGATTCGAACTGAACCTGCAACATTAGTTAATGAGCTAATTTTCAAAGACATCTCAGAAGCTATGGTTAAGAAAATCGAAATATTGCCTTGTGGTTGTGGAAAATAGCACGAATCATTAAAATTATACAATCACCATGGTTAAAAATGTAAAAACCTCAAAAATACTTTCCTGGTCACCCCGAATTCATACAGTAACCACGCGTAAATTGTTAATTTTTCCGATTTTCAGTATACCATACCAACATACTGAATGAACAAGGTATATTGTTAAAACTCCATGTTCAACTTGTCTCCATCCGAATCCGAATATATGCTATATATTACTATGATTATGATGGTAATATGAACAAAATACTGTAAATATTGAAATGTTCAAACGTAGTTTCCACTAAAAACACTAGATTTTGTCCATTTTTGCACTACGATGTTTTTGTATTTTTTATGCCAATCTTATAGGAATCTGAACGCTAATTCTGAATATAACACCTAATAATATGTTTAGGACAATAAACTCGACAAACATTTTCTTGTTCCTTATTTTGGAGACTTTGGACCCCTAAGAGTGCTCTAAAAATTCTGGTCAATGATGTCATCCTTTTTTTTGTTATTACGAACATTTCGTCACCAATTTCGATTTTTTAGATGCTACATAGCTCAAGTTATCGTCTGGACTTATACCTAGATAAACAAAGTTTTGAGGGCATTGCAATAGCTTTATTTTCTTTGAAAATCCCCTAAAAGTATGTATAAACTATACAAAATCCAAAATTACTATTGCATACAACTCTCACTCGCATTAGATATGGTTTTATTAACTAAGAATTAGTTTCATTTTAAGGAGGCGCTTTTTTTTAGGAAATTGAGGTGGTAAAAATGGGTTCGAAACTTATTAACCACAAGGTACCTACATGAAATGGGTTAGGAGTAGATATTGGAAATGTGGGAAAATAAAAGGGAGGTCATTATGAGATGAACTGGGAACACATTGCTATTATAAGAGGCACATGAGAATTACCTGGTTTTCTGCTATTCGAACAAGCACAGCCTCCACAACAGTGACAAGTTGTAGTGCCGGCACATTTTCTACCTGAAAAAATATCCCAATAATCAACAGTTCAGCAAAAAGTTAAAATATAGCTTGAGTATAGCTGTTTCTTGATAATATTGGGAGCCAGTATACATCATCTGCAACACTATTTACTGATACCAGTGCCATATTTGGAACACCTACCTAAAAATGATGCAAATTATTAGACAACGATTTATATTTTATTATTATTTTAGAATAATTTATTAATTAATCCAAACAAGAGTAGAAAATGTTTTACTGGTATCTACACTGACCAACATTTGGAATGAAATATAATTTGAAACTTACTGAAAGAATTTGTAGTATTTACTTACAAGTGCAATTGGCATCCAAAGGCAAATCATCTCGTCCTCCTATAAGAGACAATAGTGAGAAGTTAACAGCACTCAGATTTTCCTCGAATACCAAACCAAGTTAAAATTTCCATTCGTCTATCAAGTTTCATTAAACGCATTAGACCTCTCCCAAAATTACAAAAATAATGGTAGCTAAAATTGAAAAAAAAAAAAATAAAAAAAAAAAATGAATAAATAAATAAATAAAAATGACTACAGTAAACAAATTATACAACTACTATGGTTTCTTTTTTGTAATGAAATTATTGATCAATTATGATGATGGGAGCAGTTCTCAACAAACTGCCCTCCAAAGTTGAGAAAATTTGATCTCGTAGGTTGTGGAAAATCGATGTTTCATGATATACAATTATCTATACTTCTTTATTGTATCCTTTTCTTTATCAGCCTGCTGGCAATGAAATCGGGGACCATGTAGTGCTAAGCTCCACAAACCGCGAGAATTTCATCAAAATTGATTCATGATTTCGTACAGTGTACCAGGGACAAGGAAGGAAATTGCGAGTGAACATTTTGATTTAAGAGTACCCAATATTTTCATCCTGTTTCACAAATATATTTGAACTTATGTAAATAATAAACAACATATATTACAATAAAATAAAAGTATACAAATATAAATAATGCTTTTCCACTTTTCGTAATTGGTAGTGAGAAAGCAAGATTATTAAAATATATTCAGAAATTCGAATCATGCTTACCGCAAACTGCATTATTGATATTGGCCGACGATGGTATAGACTGATGAGACTTGAGTGACTTCTTAGCTGAAGAAGATAGGTAATTTGCGTGAACGTTAGGAATTGGTGATAGAATCAACTAGTGAAAAGTTCTGACCTAGTATAATATTGCTTGAGAGATTAGGAAAAATGAGTATGTGTGGGATTTAAGAATACTCACAAAGTTGAATGTGTTCTTCCCCTTCAGAATAATCATCTTGATCTGAAAATAAGTTCATTCACAATGCAGATTGCTGCAGAATATACTGAGCATTGACAATTCTATTATAATGGATAACTTGATAAATTCTCCTATCTTTAGTTTGTTATTTTGACATTTTATTGACAATTGATCAAAACAAGCATAATCCGAAATTTGTCAAAAGTGAATTTTTTCAGCAAGTGAACTACATGAGATTTAATCGGAACTATTTGTCAAACTTATTGAATTTTAGTTACTTAAGAAAACAAACTTGTTCAAGTACCATTGTCATACGTCGATTGGATGTACTTTTTTTCAACCTTTTTGTAATAAGCACTGTGATCACTCTGCTCTGATCGTAAGCTCTCTGGAACAGAAAATACATTCTAGATTTCGGACATTGATGTCCAACGGTAGATGCATAAAATTATTTGATGGAAATGTGACGTTCCCGCGAAATGCCACTCCCGTCCATGCCTGTCCCACTCCACATCTATGAACCCCTCATGACCCTTAAGCAAACTACTACTAAGGACTCAAAATCACCCTCTAGGATCCTCTTTTTACCTGAAATAAATACCCCTATGGCATTTTAACTGTCACATCGCAAATCAAAACCAACCTCTACAGAATCAAAACTGCATACTCTTTATGAACTCAATCTCATAAACATACTTTTTCATTATCATCACTATTATGTAGTTAATTATAGCTTATTGTAATAAGCTATGGAGAGAAATTCGTCAAACTTGAACTCTCTTCATGTGTCATATACTTTTTAGTTTTTTTTGTAATTAGCAATTCAGTAAACTTATATGCATATTTAATTTGTGAAATTATATGCAAAGCAACAATATATTCACCAATTTCTTCCGTCGGTTGGTCAACGTTTGTATAGTAATCGCTTGGGGATTCGTTTCCTCGGACAAATGTACTAACGGATCTTCCGCTGAGCGACTTGGTGCCGGAAGAAACTTTTGTTGGCGTACTGCTTGGTCTCCCTTCCATATACGTTTCATTGTAGCTTTCTTTTGTAATTCTACTAACATTGCTTGGTCTACCATCTGTAGCATTTGCATTGTAGCTTTCCTTTGTAATTCTACTTGCACTACTTGGTCTCCCTTCCATATACGTTTCATTGTAGCTTTCTTTTGTCATTCTACTAACATTGCTTGGTCTACCATCTGTAGCATTTGCATTGTAGCTTTCCTTTGTAATTCTACTTGCACTGCTTGGTCTACCATCTGTAGAGGTTGAATTGTAGCTTGCCTTTGTGATTCTACTGACTGTAAGAAAATCAAAAGTTTAGAACCGCTTGTGTAACCTGCTAAAAATAAAAAAGTAGTAATCTAAAAAAGTAATCTAAAAGTAAAAAATCTTTGACATTTCCTACTTAATTGGCAAAGTAAATGTTGGGATAGTGTAGGTTGCTTTCCAAAATAATTCATATTATTTTGCCTATGTTGATATGAGACATATGTTATGTCTATATATGTATATATATATATATCATGTGTATATGTTACCATAATTATTACATTACCATTATCAGCCGAGACTATTTTTCCAATGGTGGAGCCTGCTTTGAATCCATCATAATCCTCCACTGCAAACAAAAACTGTATAGTTCATTTATTTATTCATTTTAACAACCCTTTTAACAACCTTTTAACAACCTTAACAACCTTAACAACCCTAACAACCCTTTAACAACATTTTAGCAACCCTCCTCCTTGAACACAATTATTATCTACGTACCGTACTGGAGAATCCGTCGTAACCAGCTAGTCGAGTACAGGAGGCGAGCGCTTTCGATGTAAAGACATCATCTTCAGGCCGTCTCCTTACATATCTCCATATCCATATCTCCTTACAAACGCAAACAGCACCCTCACGACTCCACTAACTTCCAGACAACCAAACGACCTAGGATATCATAATCTCTAACAATAAATAAGATAATCAACTAACCAAAAATAAAAATTAAAAAAAAAAAAAGTTAGAAATAGATATAGATATAAGTTAATCATTTTATCAATTATTTAGTTATGTAAGCTAGTTTATAATGTATTCATAATTTAGAATAGAAGACCACGTGGTCACCACGTGGTTACCAGGTGGTGAAGGTACAATTAGCTAATAGGATTAGTTTTATCTCTCCCTTTCACTTGACATGACAGACAAACAACCTTTCACCACGTGGTCTCGTTACAATGTGGTCCCCTTTCCTTTCTAATCCTTTCACCTACCTCCCTTTCACCCAGACTATATAAACAGAACGACGGACTGACAAACTTTAGTACTCTCTCGACGGCCTGAAGATGATGTCTTTACATCGAAAGCGCTCGCCTCCTGTACTCGACTTGCTGGTTACGACGGATTCTCCAATACGGTACGTAGATAATAATTGTATTCTTATAACTAGCGGAACTAACCCCATTCATTTAATACTCCTCCTTGAACGTCAAAAATTGCTGAAAACCCCACGAAAGCATCATAAATAGGCATCGGAGACTCCAAAGTGTGGCACATGTTGTTTAATTATTTTTCGACGCTGAATCACGTGTTGGTATCCATTTTCATTTTATCATTTTGAATATTAAACCTTCGGAATTGAGCAAAAAAAAAAAAAAAAAAAACTCCCCCCCCCCCCACTTGACGTTTTACATTTCAAGGTATATGTATAAAATTAAACAAGCGAATAAAAATTGTCCGTCCGTCCGCCGTACGCGGCATTTTGTCCAGTTATCATTGGTTATTGTCAGTCACTTCTAAGGAGTAAAAAGTGGGGAAAATATTTTCAAAACGCCCTCGCTCAAAAACATTCGAAATACAGGTATTGTTTTTCAAGAATTTGAAATAGTGACAATTGAAAAAACAATAAACCAAAAACATTAATTCAGTACTTTTTCAAGAATTCGATTAAGAAATATATTTATATTTTTTTTTATCAATTTAGGATAGTGTTCAGTTTCTAGAAAGAATGATACCATTCAGACGATAAAAAATGGTAAAATCCGAGTTTATTGTGAAATTCATCACAACACGTTGGTGGCTGCCTAGCTGGGTCCCATGTATAGCCCCAAACGGTCCAAACCCCATCTCACAACCTACACCTGGTGCTTAGAAGGTAGTTAACAGTCCTCTCGCAAGGTTCGTCGTCTCAGTTACTCTCTGTCGCACGAATGATGAGTCAGAAACGATAGTGTGAATTGCTTATGAACGATCGCTGACGGACGTGATCCAAATTTCAGCTGATGAAATGCGATATTTTTTCCAACCTCATTTGGCTTCCAAGAAACTTTATTTCACCCGCGTCGAAAAATACCGAGAAAACTATGTGCCACACTTGGGGTTCCCTGAAACCTAATTCTGATGGAATGGTGGGGTTTTGAACTTTCAAGGAACAGGGTTGTGAGCTATTAAAAACATCAGATGAGGGTTTGAAAAATCATGAAATTTCACGTAGAATCCGAATCTGCAATAAAAACGCTGCAAATCATTCCACAAAGGTTTATTAATTTTCTGTAGAGAACACTCGTCTGCTTCATATGAAAATTTGAATAAGGTAGCTAAGGACGCAAAACTGAGTGCAGACCCTGGTCAATAATTCATGGGGAAGCGACCGGGTTTGCATGCTCAGATTCTACAGAGCATACGTAAGAGCAAAAATAGATTAAGGGTCCATGCCTGCAATGCCTCGACCCTGTCCATAATCAAGCAATTTGCCTCGCAACCGGAGCCTTTCGATCGAGCCCGATCCCAAGCTTGAACGTTGATGCTGGCGAATTACCGCTCATACAGCTCTCATACAGACGAAGTATACTGGCCAAGGGAAATGCAGCCAAAATTAAAGCTTCTGCCCATCATCCCTTTCACAAAATTCCAATACATCCACTTCCACTCGGCTCACCTTCTTACCTGAATGCACCTCTTGATTCAATCCGCTCGGACTTACTTTCTCATTCCTTGACTCTTCCGGATTTTGTCATTGAAAGCACTTGCCCTGTCCGACCTTGGACACTAGTCCCACCACAATTTTGTCTCACACTCACGAAATATGCCAAAAAATCGACTTTACCACCCGAATTCCTCACATCTTTTTATGAGATCATTGCTAATGTGTCACCCTGCACCATTGCATATTGTGATGGTTCAAAAACGTCCACCGGGGTCGGATGTGCTGTCTATGTTGATTCAGGCGCTCACGAGTTCTCCGCCGAACTTTATGCAATTCATAAGTCATTGACACTAGCCACCTTGGAAGGAGAAAGAGATCTGGTGTGTTCTGACTCACTCAGCGCCGTTCAGCAATTACAACATACTTATTGCTTAGTAATGCATGCATTACAGGGGCCGTCCCATTAGGTCAATTAATAATTAATCAATGTGATTTATTAAGCATTTTAGGCAAAAAATTGTGACCCCCTCCCCTCACCATTATTCACCACTACATTTCGAGCGGCATGGGAGCCTCGCGTTTGAAGAGCATTTTTAAATCCATAGTTTACGATACCCAGTATGCGAATTCGAGTCCCCCCCCCCCCCCCCCCAAAACCACTAATGGTGCCAGTCTGGCACCAAAGCGATAATACTTCGTAAAGTTGAACTTTCATGTATTTGTTTTGGTAGGCAGTCCGTCGAAGTTCATTTCCGAATTCAAGTTGAAACACAAAAAAACCCACGAAATAAGCGGTTTATGGTGTCCTGGCACCATAGTGGCACCACTATCAGTTCTATGGTGGTTCAGAGAATAATTCATGAAAATTCGGGAGGTTTGATGAGAATTTTTTCTCAATTTCAAAGCTTGGATACAATTAGTAAGCTATATAAAGGAACCAAAATTATCCTCCCCTACTCACCCCCTTTCATGGCGAATTTTGATACTTACTCTAGTGAAATAATGAGCAATTCGGAAGATTTCTGAGTCGAACAAAAAAAGAAACTCGCAAATTGGTTGGGAATTGAGGCCTGGGCAGTGTTTACAAGATCATGCCTGCAAACGCACGTTTTTTAAGCATTGATCATGCTGCACACACGGACATTCACCTATGGTTTTTTCGCGGATTTGGATTCAGAATGGTCTAAAACGGATTGGTGTGTGGTTATTTATTCATTATTTTTTTTCTGTTGAGTGTTGTTCATCTTCACCCCAGATCGATCGCATAAGGACGCGCAAGTCTTACTGTCTCTGTCCAGCGACTTAGGCGTCAAGGCGTTTCCGTTATTATTTGTAGGGTACCTGGCCATAGCAGAATAGTTGGCAATGAGATAGCTGACCAACAAGCAAGAGATGCCACAGAAGAAAGCATAACATCTCCCTTATACATCCGTTCCGACCAAATTTCCACTTTGAGAATTTCTGTTTGGAATTCTTGGAAATTTGACTGGGGTTTTATGCAACACCAAAAGCTTTGGGCAATAAAAAAGGATGTCTCACCATGGTCAACATCGAGCAGAACAAGAGTAAATGAAAATGGAACGATAACGCATTCAAGAAAAGAAGAGGTCATCTTGACAAGACTGCGAATTGGACACACACGACAACACATGGCTACCTCATGTCAAGGATACGGACTCCTCCTCTTGTTAGCGAAAGATGTCAAGTGACTGTTTACCACCTGCTAACGGAATGTCCTGTTTTTTGCAGCATTCCACCAGTACTTCCGCAGGACCTTGAACAGTTGTTAGGAAACAATTCTACCCTCTTGATACCAATTTTTGAAAAACTAAAAAAAATTCGCTTGTATTATGAAATTTAAATAATAATTGTTAACTTTTTGAATTCGACGCGCGTGACCAGAAAAGATTGCTTGCGCCTAAATAAAATAAAGTAAAAAAGAAGCGAACAGCGATCGTATTTTGGTCAGATAAAATTTCAACGGAAATTGACCAACTTTTGGTTTTCACACACGTGTTTCAGATTTATCGTAATATCATTCCTTAAGTTCTCGTAGGGAGCGAACGGTTTGTCCTACAGAGCTTAGGGTGGTCTCAATTGATTCTAATAATTCAATACTATTTCAAATTGGTGAAAAAAATATTACCTTTATTTAGAGAGTTTTCGAGCTAGGGCACTTTTGAAAATGTCAACTGTAATGTCATACATCTATGTTCGTTAGTTCTCCAATAAAGTGAGGTGTAGGAAAACCCAGAGTGGCATGAGTCATCACCAACAATGATGAGGTGAGGAAGGGAAAGAACACGTCATTTGACGTCACCTCTTGTCCACTTTCCCCTCACCATAATAGCTTGAGTATAAAAGCCGCACTCAGGGGTCTTCCTACATGCATTCGTATCTCGTCTATCTGACTTATCATTTCTTGTCTTACCTACAGCCCAGTTCTTCCGAGGAAACGGTTTGCCCCATAAAGGCGCCGAACCTCTAGCTCCCCTTAGGGACCTCTTCAGAACAGTAGGCCTCACTAGGTAAATGTTCCGCCTCCCGCCGGTGTGTCTGTCATCAGACGCAGAGGTTGACGGATAGATTCTATAAGCACTTATCCGGACGGTCGGCCGCGAGGCTTTAGGGATCAATCTCTCCGCTGAGGAACAAATCAGTGCATCGAGAGGACCATCACCCTCACTCGACAACACGCAGAACACAACATCAACCCTCATTTTTCATCTCAGAAGTGACTGACATCAACCAAAAGCTTCGCAACACCCCAAATGGAGCCCATATACCAAAATGCCACGGACGGCGGACGGACGGTAAAATATTTATTCAATATTTGGATCCTACGTACCTTGAAACGTACACTGACAAATTTTGATTGGGGGGGGGGGGGGTGAACAAAAATGTTTTCTTGGTCGATTTCAAAGGTTCAATATTGGAAATAATAAACCAAAATTAGGGTTCCTATTTGAAAAACAAACATAATTGGTGAAAATTGTGCAGTGCACAAAAATATCTTGGTTGAAATCCTCGCAAAAAATAATGAAGATCACCGCTGGTCTTCTCTTCCATGTTGCGAAAAGAGGAATATGGGGGAGGAGGATCCATTGAAGCTGGAACTCTTAACATTTGATAAGTTCATCATATAGGTATGTAGTATCTAATCTATGTATGATGAAATACAACATCTATGAACGTATGCTGTACAAAAGCTGTGTCGTAAAACATATTGTATAGTATAAAATCTAGACGATGTGATAATTTAGTCAATTTAATAAATAAAGAACTGATAAAGACACAGTTTAACACATCTAACCATCCAGTGAGGAAAGTTATTACCAAGTCGTTAAGTGTTTGATTGAAATCGCTTATTATGTAGTACACATGTTCGATACAAGGATACATAATAATATGTATAATAATAATGAGCTTCATGTTGGAAATTGACTTTAGAAATTGCATGTAGAGATATCAGTAAGAAATTGTTTGTAGAATTGATTTCTCATGTTTTCTGCAAGCTATTTTTAGTCACTACATGTGGAATATAGTAAATGAGTTTACAGACTGCAGTGTTTGTAGGAGTCACCGATTTACAATGAATTTCTGACAATTATCTGCAAATAAGGGAGAACTTCTTTACCTTGAAATCCTTCTTCACTGGGACCGCTGACAATGGTTTTTCTTTTATTTTCTTCGGAGCTTATCTTTTCATCCATTGTACGTTTTCCAGATGATGCTATTGTCGTTCTAGATGCTACAGTCGTTCTAGATCCTACAGTTGATTTAGATTTTGTAGCCAGGGTAGGTATCTCAATCGTTCGAGTTGCTATCACCGATTTCGTTCCAAAGCTCGTTTTAGATCCATCACTCAGTTTAGATTCTAGGGTAGATTTAGATCCTGTATAATAGCAAAGAAAGCATGACGTTTTATAGAACAGTGTAATCAAGTCTGCCTGAAAAGGGCGTAACAGCTAGAACCAATGGTTATGTTCCCTCATTCACTTCAATATTGATGTACCACTGCTTGTGTTATTGGAAAACAGGATAAATAGAGAAAATCGGATATTGGTGTCAACCAGCATTGAACGGAAAATTAAGATGCTTCATTATAAGTATTTGGACACAAAAAGTAGATGATGAAAGCGATATAATTTATAAAAATTACGACACCACATAAATATATAAATAATTCTGCTACAATAATATCTAATCATGTTTTGAAATTTTGGAATTTGGCCAGTTTCTTCCCTTTTGATTTTTTTGCTATTTTCCTATCTACTCTTAACTACTTGGGGTGTTATCCTGCATATTTTTTTTTTCATTGAACCATAATCTATTATGCGAGCAATGTTTGTTCGTGTACTGTACATGTCACATTATAACATATTTATATACCTCAAGAACAATTCGTTACTTTCATTATAATAATATGATATGCATATACAAGGAAGGGATACCTTGTTTATCGGCCATATCCGATCGTTCTCCTGGAGCTGTTTCGGCCTCGTCTATGCTTCCAATTGATTCGTCGGAACATATAACGTCAACATGGATAGTACTTGCTGGGTCTCTTATACCTAAAATCCAATAATTAAAATTTTTGAAAGGGGAGAAACAGAAGTTCGTTTAAAAAAATAATAAAATAAAAGTAACAATAGTAATTACTTAACTTGACTGATAGTAATTATTTAAGTATTGTAAGAATGTATCGTTGTTATTTTTTAACCAAGAAGGTTTTTAAACCGATTTTCCTACATTATTGCTTGTGTCTAGGTGAATGGGTTGTCATGATCAAAAAATGATTTAGTAGAAACAAAATTGTGTTGACTAACTTGGGAGGCCTCTCTGTGTTGAATTGTATTACTTTATCGATCTTTTCAGTTTCGTTCAAATATACAAAACCACGATTTTGTATTATCAATATTATTGATGGCAATCTCAAACATGCGCGATATTTCAACATCATTTGTACCCCGAAATCAATAAGATTAAGATCATTAAGATATTATCTTAATCCCCGTGGATTTTAATGAATTTTTCAAATTCCAGCTTCAACTGTTGAAATCTGATTAGTTTTCTCAATTCGTCGGCAATAACTTTTTCTGATTGATGCAGATTCCTCACTTAATTCCGTAAGTTATTAGGTCCGGGTACTGGAGAAGATAGTTGACACGAAAAACGTTTCAGAAAGAGAAAACGTTTCTCCTTTCATTGGGGTAACTTATTTTTGAATTATTTGAAAATAAGTTACCATTATAAGAGGTGGTTCTTGTCCGAATGAAACACTAAGTTATCAATTAAATTTATCAACGTCATTATCTTTATTCCTATCGACTTGGGAATGTGAAGAAAAAATCTGGAGCAAATAGAAAGTTTTTTGAATCGGAATAAACAATTAATTCAGCGTTTCTTGGATACAATCTACTGGAAACAAATTATGAGTGGTAGATGAGGTCTTTACAAGTTCTACATATAATAGTAATATACAAGTTCTAATAGTAATAACTTAAACGACAACCAACTTTGGAAAACCCGGTAAAAATAAAAAACGTGTTTCTCAAAATTAATTATCTCAGTAAAGCTCAAAAGAGAACTTTTTATTCAACATTAGTACCTATCCCAAAATACCAATCAAGAAATGTTCAAAAAAATATTTTTTATATTTTCAATGCTCGATGGGGAGGAAAATCATCTTTGAATTTTCATAGCCAATTTCAGAGAGGTTATTCGTTGAAAATGTTTAAAACCGATGAAAATGCGACTTTTTTCCTGAAACAGTTTTTAAAAATAGCGGAATGAGGGTGGCAACAGCTGGTGAAATGAACTTTGCTCATTCCTATGGAACGGAGAAAATGCGACGTTTTCTCTCCTAGGGGTACAACATCCACAAAAGTTCTACCTCTTGACGTGGATTGTCCAACGATAGTAAAGTTTCATTTATGTAACTTACTTGGTAAGGACCGTTTACTACCAGGTATGTCCCGTAATGAAGAATCTAGAATCATGAAATTTACATCTTACTAACATACCTATATAGGTTTTGGAAAAGTTAAGGAAGGACCGTGCTTCGAGTAACAAGCTCAACAAACTCTGCAACAGTCTCAGTGGAGGTTCAAGTTTGGGCCTCAGAACTTCAGATTTTTACAAGTTGGCAGATCTGCCAGGGATGCTTGGCAGTATAGTTGATCACTCTGTTTACTTTTTCATCTCAATATTCTGTATTGCACCAAGTATTACTTATTTACAATATTATTTTGAAAATATGGGCAAGTATTCAAAACTAAGATACTTCACTGAGTTTTGTTGATTATGGTGGATGTTTCACTTCACTGTTTCTCAAGGAAGCTGGGTCAAGTAGTTTGGTACGCTTCAATCTTCTGATGATATCAGTTGTATCAAGGAGTTGGACTGCTTCCTCGTTGATGTGGCATCTTAGCCGCTGTAGGTGTCTCACAGCTTGTCGCTTTATAGCATCGATCGCTTTGTTTCGATCCGATGCTGATGATGGAGACGTTCGTTTCGAAAGTACCATGGTGCATTGACAACCGTTCTTGCACATTATTTTGGAACCTTTGGATGATGTCTCGATTCGACAGCCGTACAGCCCAAAAGCTGAGCACTATACGTCCAGATTGGTTTAAGGCCTTGGTTGTACGATGTAAGCTTGTTCTGGATTGACAAATACGACCATCTCCTCACAAGCCAGTGCACTTTTTTGAATTTTAGAAGGAGTTCTTTCTTATTTTTTTGACATGGTTTTTCCATTTAAGTTTGGCGTCTAGTGTCATGCCTAGGTATTTAGTTTCATTAGCATTCGGAATAAATTTTCCCTTGAAATGTACCGGAATATAATTAATTCTATTGTTAGTGAAATCGACATGTACCAACTTAGTTTCATTCATTCTGATTCTTCATTTTGGTGTCCACTTTTTTATGCTAGAAATTGATTGATTTAACTTGTTGGTAGATTCAATGTTACATTCTCCGAATGCCAAAATCGCTGTATCATCTGTGAAGATGGCTGTGGTGTTCATTCCAATTTCTGGGAGATCACTGGTATAAAGGAGATGTATAAAGATCGCTCCCTTGTGGGACTCCTGCATTGATTAGCTTTGGCTCTGAGAAAGCGTCTCCTTGCTTTATTCTGAAGTAGCGATTGGTGAGATAAGACTGGAGAAGCTCAGCATACTTTATTGGTAGATTTTTTCGCAGCTTGTAGTTGAGTCCCTCATGCTAAACTTTGTCAAACGGCTGAGCTGACTTTCTTTTCTTCAAGGGCTTGTTCAATTATATGTGTTATTCTATGGACTTGATCTATTGTGGAATGTTTCTGTCGAAAGCCAAACTGGTGCCTTGGGAACAGCTTACGTTCTTCGATTGTGGGTACTAGTCGCTTGTGGATTAGTTTTTCAAATAATTTTGATACTACTGGTAGAAGCGAGATTGGTCTGTACGAACTGAGTCTGTTTACTGATTTCCGTGGCATAAATGAATATGCAGAAGTTCTTTGAATTTCGATGCAACACATAAGTATATATTTCATAGGCATTGAAAACTATCTTGACATTATTACATTACATTATCTCATTAAAATTCTAAAATAATGAAAATACTTGGTAGACTCGGAAGCAAAATATGATGTTATTAAATTTGACGTACTTATAGGTGTATATATAGGTACAGGGTGGATACGACCGAGTGCAACGAACATTTAAAAGTTAAAACATTGCTTCCACTTTGTTGGTAGACTCGGAAGCAAAATTTAGCCGGAAGTACAATGAATTGGAGCAGAATGCCACTAACCTCACCGTATTTAATCAGCCTTCCAATAGAGCACCCAACTTTGCAAATATTTTCAAATTCGATGGAGAGATTTCCTTAAAATCGAATGAGAAAAATCTTCTTCAAGTAAATAAAACTAATGAAGGGCTATACAACAGCGCGAGAGTACCCTTCAATAGACATATTAAATTTACTTGATATTTTCCAACAAGAACGGTATTGTGTACGGAGAAGCAGGCTGAAGGAAAACCAAACACTTCACAATAAAAGTGTTTTCGCCTAGATGAACTCAGTCTTCAGGGAGAAGGGGGGACTTTACAATTAAGGGTTGTATGCGCGCACTCCCTCTGCTCTCCGAACTCGACTGCCTTACTCTTCAACACGATCGTTACCCCCTCCTAATCTCTCTCCTCCATACACAACAGAAGGCACACCAGTCTTTCGAAAAATTTAATACTGATTTCGAAAATTTGGTCGATAAGTGTAAAAAGTTGTTTTCAACAGGAGAACTTCATGTTTCTATGGGGAAAAACATGGTTTCCTAAAAAATTAAGAACTTCGAAAAATCACATCTTGGCAATGGATTCAGCTAGGATGGTGCGGTTGATGGCATTCTGCTCCACTTCTTACTTTAACATAAATAATTTCTTGATACTCTGTCCTATCCTCCCTGTATGTGTACATTGATAGACGCCTCTAATAATAGGTAACGTTTAAAATTGTTCCAAAGTTTTTTGATTTTTATGTTTACAATCTCAATAAGATAGTAGTTATAACGTAAAACGCTGAAAATTATTACAAAAAGGCTTATTATTTTTCTATATAGATATCTCGTCTGCGAAGAACACGGCTTTCCCATTGTTAACACCAACCAACATGAAGAAAAACATTGATCGCATTTCGGTCAGGTAAAATTTGAACGAAAATTAGGCCTCTTTTGCGATTCACACTCGTGTTTCTGATTTATCTTAAGTCCAACCCTCAAGTTCTCGTAGTGAGCGAACGATTTGTCCTACAGGGCTCCGTGTGGTCTCTAAAAATTCTAAAAATGCATTCTATCTTAAATTGATGGAAAAACAATACCTTCATGTCAAGTTAGGGAGTTTTTAAAATTTCAACCCTTAGAAATGACCTACATCAACCAAAAGCTTCGGGGCACAACTAGACCCCAAATGATCCCATACACCAAATTTCATCAGAATCGGTCCATGGGAACTAAGGAAAATGCCGCGTACGGCGGACGGACGTCCAAATTTGTATTCGATTTCTGGAGTAAAGTAAACAACCATTTCAGGTTGGATTTTGGTCCGACTGCCATTCCTGGCGTCACGGACGTCATCAGCTGTGAAGGGAAGATCAGAATTTGTTCTGATGAATCGCTCATGGCTTCCCATTGGCCTCACCGCCCGGGGTTGGGTCGAGGGGGAACTGCGACTGACTTGCCCGAAAATATGCCGCAGAGGCGGGCCTTGAACTCACAGCCCCTACAACCGGTTCGAGTCCCGTTGACGTCGTGACACATGGATCGCATCGGACCTCCCCAGGAGGTTTCACTATATTCATAGCTGAGTTGCTTGTATCAATTACTGAATTTCGATTTTGGTTTATTATTTTCAATAATGAACCTTTGGAATCGACCAAGAAAAAAAAAATTTTAACACCCCCTCAAAATTTGATGGTTTACGTTTCAAGGTACGTAGAATCCAAAAATCGAATAAAAATTTGGCCGTCCGTCCGCCGTACGCCGTACGCGGCACTTTTGCCACTTAGCATTGACCGATTTTGATGAAATTTGGTATGTAGGCTTCATTTGGGGTCTAGTTGTGCCCCGAAGCTTTTGGTTGATGTAGGTCACTCCTAAGGGTTCCAAAATCAATTTTGAAATTTTGAAAACGCCCTAACTCAAAAAATTTCGATATAAAGGTATTGTTTCTCCTTCAATTTAAGATTCTATAGAATTTTTAGAATTTTTTGAGACCACGCGGAGCTCTGTAGGACGAACCGTTCGCTCACTACGAAAATTTAAGTGTTTATATTGAAATATATATATATATAAATCAAAACACGAGTGTGAATCGCAAAAGAGGCCTAATCTCCGTTCAAATTAGAGCAGACCGAAATGCAATCGATGGTTGGTGATGTTGATTTTTTTTTCTTTTTTTTTTTTTCTTCTTTTCATATTGGATGGTTGGTGATTTTGTAGACGAGTGATCTATATAGAAAATAATAAACCATTGTGTAATAATTTGCAGCGTTTTGGATTCTACGTACTTTGAAATGTAAACCAACAAACTTTGAGGAGGGGGGGGGGGGGGTTAAAATTTTTTTTCTCGGTCGATTCCAAAGGTTCATTATTGAAAATAATAAACCACAATAATAAGATTTCGTGGCTTACGGAATACTTACATTCAAAATTAGGTTTGCTACATCGAGATTCAAAGAACTTCTGTACATTCGTTCATGCCAAGGCAATCAGTAATCATACTGATCAACATCCATTTACGCTGCCTAGCATCCCGGGCAAATCCATCCAACTTCTAAAAATCTGGCATTGCCAGGCAAAAATTTGAACCTGCGCTGAGATTTTTGGAAGAGTAAAACGTGGATAGGATGAAGAGTATGGTTGTTATTTTTCAACCCAAGACTAGATTCATTGATAATGTAGGAATATAATCCTGGTACTCTCAACTAGAAAAATAACCTGGCGAGGGTGTGAAAAAAGGAGCGGAATCCTCTCTAGGTCGGCCATAATCATCAGCTAGGTATAAACGGTCTTCTTCATCTGCAGCTGAAAGAATAAACAAATTCTGTAAAGAAAATGACCAAGCGTAATGAAGATATAAGTATGAAATATACCTAATGTCACTCGGAAGGATTTGACGTTGGCGTAGGTATGCGTAGGAGCTATCGATGATCCGATCTCAATGAAATCGATAAGGGAACTGTTCAAAGCCCTAGCCACACATCCCCTGAAGATTTAATTGAAATTAAGAGGAAACTGTAGTAGTTATGCTTGATACACGGAAGAGGCGGCCATGATTGTTATATTTATGGAAGCTAAGAGCGAACTCAATCAATGTGGAGTCGAGGAAATTCAAAGGGGACCCTCCACGCCCCAACACAGATTCTCGATTTCATCAAAATCGGACAGTAACCGTATGTATAGTTTCGCCCGTTACAAGGATTTAACGGAAACACACAGCGAGACTTTACGTAAATTGTAGTTTATTGGTGCAGACCCTGTAGAAATAATCATGATCAACAATAGGATAAAAATGAAACATTGATTTACTTTTGCTTTTCACAGATGCCTTAGATTTGTATGACCCAGGACGAGCGTTGCTAACTAGGCTTGCAACTGATTCTTGAAAAGTTTTTCTCCCCTTGCTGTCGGAGACACCTAAAAAAATTTAGTGGCATGTATTGGTCAAAACGACTGAAAACTTTTTTTTTACATTATATTTAGAACAAATGACAAAGGTACCTTATAAGTAGTGTACTAGGGGCTTGTTCAATTTAAGCCAGTTTTTATTTTTTCACCCGTGACAAATTGTAATTTTGTTATTTTGAAATGCATTTTGAAACTCTGAATGCAGTTTTACTTACAAATGACATTACACGCAGAATACCGTTCCTGACACCATACATAACTTACGTTTATTTACCTACTTGATTCAACAATTTAGAAATGAAATATTCATTAGTTACCCCGTTCAGATGGCGGTTCACTTCGTTGGGGAGCTGGCTTATTCCCTGAATTAACCCAATACAATTTTGGATTATTTAACTTTAGACTTTTTTTATTTCAAGCAATCCAGAGTAATGTTGACAATAATTAGTCTGATTCTAAAAAAAATAATAAAGCCCAGGAGGGCTCCTACTCACCAGGAGGGCTTACAGAAGAGCGAGGACTTGAAGATATTCCTGTAAAGATAGAATTGCAGTAAATATTCACAACAAATACAGTTTGAACGTCAGAATAGCTGAAAAAAAACTGTGATTGATGAAACATGCCTTTCATAAAAGCACGAACGAATTTTTCGCTAGATATCCCTTCCAACTACTAACGCACAAAAAACGGCTGGTCTTGAGCTAGTTTGACGAAAATATTAATCTACCCCTTGTAACATAACTTACTGGATGCGCAGGGAATTGGACGACTTCGGTCCGGCGCTGTTTTTAGGAAGGAAAACCGTGATAATTATAATACAAATTGAGAATTATTTGAGCTGTATGGTATGAAAGTTTTTCAAAAAGTGCAATAAATAATTTCATGAATAATGGAATGAAAAGCGCATCTACTTGATTATTCTTCACAATTACAACACCAATGAGGTTTACTGTTTGTTAAAAATTAAAGCGACTAAGTATTATTTGAATTGGAAAAACTGCGCCAAGTACCTAATTAATTGGAAATCCTTATTAAGTGTAGCTGTATTTAGTTATTACGCGCCTCAAACTACTAGGATTATGGATGTGCGCTGTTCTTTTATCAATTTGAATCGTTAAGACTCATTTAAGAGTTAGTTCATAGTTGAGTGAAGAATTGATCACAGATCGGTACCAAATGATACAGGTTACCTTGCATTCTACACGTTGTTTCTGATAATGTGGTCAGTCCTTCAGGAGAGAGAATATAATGTAATGTAAAGTATAATGTAAGTGTATAATGTAAAGTATAGGACTTTTGATGTTGTAAATTAGTTGTAGAATCCCCTGAAGTACTGAAATGAGACAATCGGTGTTAACTTTCTAATATGTACTACCTACTCCTGTATAAGATACTTCACTTTTCCTACAACAACTGAAATCACAGTAAAACGTTCATCGTGTTACCTATCAATTTTCTACTACCTATCAAGTATTCGGAAAGAAATTCTCACCACCAAAAAGTTTATATCCACGTTCTCTTGTGAGAAATTGTATTTAACAAGAAGTATATTAGCTAAAACTACAGGTACATACCATTTTTAGCCTGAACTATTACTAAAGTTAGGTACGAGTATATTTTTGATACGTTTAGACTTACATCTCGATGACCGTTCCTGCGAAGCTTCTTTGGACTCTTGAAGCAAATATTAAAAGTGAAAGTAAAGTAAAACCGCACCAGATGGGCACGAGAGGGGAATATAATCAAAAGAGTAGGTACATTTCCTTAAAACTACAGGGAACGGTCAGATTAGAACACACCACCCCTCCTTCATCCTCGGGGAGGTCTGACGCCACTGATTTTACCATGTAACATACAAATAGTTTAATGCATATTTGTGTTTAAAATATTCATTATTGCATATTGGTTTTAGTATTCAGAAAGGACTTACTTTTTGTTGTTCCACTTGGTGCTAAATAGCAGAATATAAGAAACGATAATCATCACAATTTTTCGAGTCAACTTGATTTTCAAAGTCATGAGAAGAAGAGGAGTTTACCAAATTTACGCCAGCTTGAACTTACGGCTTGAAGGAAGGTATATTATTTAATAATTTTATTTATAAACAAACAGATTGAACGTAAAATGAGTCCTGCGTCCGAAGGAGCTTAACTAACTCACACCAATTGTTTTGGAAGTTGGAAGTCAGTTGGATGCATTGTAATCAAAAATTATTCACACCCAAACTGCACAAACCCATTTTTCTCATTTTCTGACTCCTAGTACGTTGTATACTCTACCTGCATTTAATCAACACAGATCTTTAAAAGTTGTCATCGGATAATAATAAAGAAAAACGATAATCTATATCGACGGTAAAAATATTCCTGTACAACATACTCTCTCAACTACCATACTCACCCTACATTTAGCATTCAGAAATGACTCACTCTTTGATGGTCTCCTTGATCCGTCAGATATACTGATTCCACTTGGCACTATAATGTTACAATATCAATAAACAAATGAAAAACGCTGCAAATAATTATACAACGGTTTATTATTTGCTGCAAAGATCACCCGGCCATTAATGGTACCTACCAGCAATTCCAAAGTTGAGGGTGCTCAAATGAATGAGTTAAATTCTATTCGAAGAAACAAAGGATCGGATTTTCTGCCCAGTTATAGGTACCCTAGGTGAGTCAAAGAGGTACAGCCAACAAAGGCGAGACCCCAGGGAAGACTTCAGGAGACTCAGGCAGCAACGTGTAATAATGATCAATTTCACAATCAATTCTCATTATACCATTATTCATCGTTCAGAGCTCTGGATGGTCTCATTCGTTTTTAAAACTTGAATACTATCCTAAATTTATGAGAAAACTTCAGTAATTATTTATTTAGTAAAATAATTTAATTATCCTCCTGAGAGAACGGTTGGTTTGACTGAGTGGTGCCAAAAAACTCTAAAATTGTCGCCATTTTAAATTGATGAAGAAAGATTTTGTTTCAACCTAGGCGTTTTGAAAATCTATTCCTCAACTTTACAACCCTTAGAAGTGACTGACAATAACCTTCGGGATACAAATACACCCCAAATGGGACCGATGTACTTAATTTCATCAAGATTGGTCCACGGGAACTGCGCAAAGTGCCTCATAGGACATTTTTATTCGTTTTCTAGGACACCCTATAGTAAAGGGGGAAGGGGGAGACACGAAGGGTAAAAGCTAAAAGCTCTGCAAATTATTGCTCAACGGTTAATTTTTTTCTGTATAGAAAACTCGCCTGCAAAGAACTCGGATTTGTCATAGTCAGTAGGTTCCTTCGTTAGATCAGAGAGGGCCAACCAGCAAAACATCGTTATCCAAGAATTCAGTACCCTCATATTCATAACGAAATATGATTCTTGGTTAGCACGGAAGCACATTTGAGTGGCATGAAACTTTTGAGGGGCGCGTGACGTCATAAACATTCGAAACCTTGAAAAATCATAGGAAAATATCTACTCTCCAAAGAGAGAACGGCTAATGTCAAAATTCTCAAAATGAGGTCTACTATCGATTAAAACAAAAAATTAAAGAAAAAATCAGGCCATCTCCCCCATTTTTAATCGTCTGGGTGATTCCATTCATTTCTAAAAATTGGGCACTATCTAAAAAGGGGGCAGGTGTGACCGAGCGAGCTACGGCATGTGTCTCTGGAGACGGGACTCGAACCGGTTGCAGGGGCCGTGAGTTCGAAGCGTGCCTCTGCGGCATATTTTTGGGGTGAGTCGGTCGCATTTCCCTCTCGCCCCAACCCAGGGCGGTGAGGCCAATTGGAAGCCATGAGCGAAATCGTCAGAACAAATTCTGATCTTCGCTTAGGAAGACAGCTGATGACGTCCGTGACGCCAGGAATGGCAGTCGGACGAAAATCCAATCTGAAATGGTTGTCTACTTTACTTTTACTTTCTCTTTTTATTTTCTGGGTTAAATTGATGAAAATGTCAGTGATTATCCATTAATTGAAGGTTGATTATTCTCATAAAACTATGGGTAAAGTCAAACGATTCTTTAAAATCGTTGCTATTTCAAATTACTGAAAAAACGTCTGCCAAGTGGGTGTGGCACATAGCTTCCTCGTATCCATAACCTGATTGTATAGATGATCCAATACACAGTAGTTAATCTCTAAACATCAAAACAAGTTAATCTGTAACATCCTTGAAAATTTCATTGAAATCGGATGGAAAATGTAGAAGTCATGGCCGTCACAAGGAAATTCACGTTCGCGCATGCGCAGTGGCTACTATCAGTCCGAAGGTGATGCTTTTCTTAGGGGACCATCTAAATACTAATCTGTAACATCCTTGAAAATTTCATTGAAATCGGATGGAAAATGTAGAAGTTATGGCCGTTACAAGGAAATTCACGTTTGCGCATGCGCAGTGGCGCAGTCCGAAGGTGGTGATTTTCATAGGTGCCTATCTAAATACTAATCTGTAAAATCCCTGAAAATTTCATTGAAATCAGATTGAAAATGTAGAAGTTATGGCCGTTACAAGGAATTCACGTTTGCGCATGCGCAGTCGCTTCTATCAGTCCGAGGATGATGATTTTCATCGGGGACCGTCTACACACCAACCCGCACAATCCCTGAAAATTTCATTGAAATCGGACAATAACTTCGTATAGTTATGCGCGTTACAAGGAATTCATGACAGACGGACAGACACACAGACAGACACAGACACGGAACCAAAATTGTTCAGAAAGGTCTAAAACGCAAAAATTTAAGTGAATATTATTTTTAATATTTAAATATTCATTTATTTATTTAAACATCGATATCAACATTTTTTAAAAAATGTAATATTGCTTTTAATCCAAGAAAGTGCTCACTTTTGGTAGAAGTTTTACTCCTTTGTTCGACTGGAGAAGGTACACGACTTGTAGAGCGGAAAGATCCACTTGAAACTGTTTGAGAAAAAAAAAAAACAAAAAAACATTCAACTCTAAAGTGCTTATATAATGGCTAATACTATTAGTGTAATGTAATGCTTAGTACTGCTATTAATCATTTTGTTAAGATAGAACTCACTCTTGGAAGTTTTGCTTGGTTGTGCTTGCGGTAGACTTCTAACGAATTCACTTTCTTCTTCAATTTTCTCTGTTGAATTCAAAATAAGGATTGTTCTTACATTCAAAGCTGCCTCCTCTTAAAGGGGTCTCAGTCAGTCGCCGTTCTTTCCTCGTTCAGGGTTAGTCTAATCTCTTAAAAACCGGCGCTCGGTTGCTCCTTCCCACCCTCAGAAGGAGAAACATTGCCACCCACCACCTGATTCCTCATCCCCCAGCCTTCTCATAGCTGGTCAGTTTTTCCCAGTTTTCTCAGGAAATAATAATCCGATTTCCATTTTCTTGTAGCATTCTTCTAATTTTTATAATTTCTACATCCATGGCAAAAGTAGAACAAGTTTAAAGTTGTATCTAAATTTGAAATTTACAAGGTTTTTCAAAATTTATTTATGTCTATCTACCTAAGGAATTGAAAAACTAAAGGATTGCTGCAGGAATCTTGAAAATCAAACAATAATTGACAGAAAAAAGGTGGAACACCCGTTTATTCACTGACTGAGACCCCATCAAATAAAAACAAGTGGGTGTGGCACATAGCTTCCTCGTATCCATAACCCGATTGTATAGATGATCCGATGCATAGTAATTAATCTCAAAACATCAAAACAAGGTAGTTTGTAACATCCCTGAAAATTTCATTGAAATCGGATGGAAAATGTAGAAGTTATGGCCGCTACAAGGAATTCACGTTTACGCATGCGCAGTGGCTACTATCAGTCCGAAGGTGGTGATTTTCATAGGGGACCATCTAAATACTAATCTGTAACATCCCTGAAAATTTCATTGAAATCGGATAGAAAATGTAGAAATTATGGACGTTACAAGGAAATTCACGTTTGCGCATGCGCAGTGGCTACTATCAGTCCGAAGGTGGTGATTTTCATAGGGGACCGTCTACAACCTAATCCGCATAATCCCTGAAAATTTCATCGAAATCGGGTAGAAAAAGTGGAAGTTATGGCCGTTACAAGGAAATTCACGTTTGCGCATGCGCAGTAGCTACTATCAGTCCGAAGGTGATGATTTTCATAGGGGACCGTCTACACACCAACCCGCACAATCCCTGAAAATTTCATTGAAATCGGATGGAAAATGTAGAAGTTATGGCCGCTACAAGGAATTCACGTTTGCGCATGCGCAGTCGCTTCTATCAGTCCGGGGATGATGATTTTCATAGGGGACCGTCTACACACCAACCCGCACAATCCCTGAAAATTTCATTGAAATCGGACAATAACTTCGTATAGTTATGCGCGTTACAAGGAATTCATGACAGACACACAGACAGACAGACACACAGACACACAGACACACAGACACACAGACACTGAACCAAAATTGTTCAGAAAGGTGTAAAACGCAAAACGCGAGTGAAAATTTTGATTTTGGAGAACTTTTTTTTTTCGACCTTGAAAAGTGAAAACAAAGCTTCCGCTACCTTGGTAGACTCGGAAGCAAAATTTATGGAACTTGGAACTCATACTCTTGTATGCAGATTGCACCTTTTTCAGTAAAATCTACTAAACTCCACATGATTTTTTTTGGGGATTTTTCAGAATATAGATCCTCTCATAAAACATTACCATATCCAGAGTGATGGTACAAGGAACCGTGGACACTTTTCATTAGAGACAATAGCATTGATACCTATTGAATCACATTGGTACCTTCTAATCACATCAATGAATATGTTTCATTACTGCAATCCTGGATAAGTAATTGACTGTTTCCTGGTTCCACTTACCAGGTTCTGCTGATCGGGCTTTTGAACGACTTTTCCGAGACGTTGACAGAAGACTCTCCGATGTCTGGATTTTCATGTCATCTGTCATAGCAGTGCTGCTTCCAACACCAGTGTTGGCTTGGCCTGACTTAACAGATCTCATTGATTGCATGGAGGCTGAGGTTTTCATCGTATTCAACGAACTGGTGGATTTATCCTTCGAAGCAACAAAAGATTCGACGGAACTACTTGTACCAGTTACTAATGTAGTCCTCGAGGCAGGTGGTTCATCTCTCAACATTGACCTAGCTGATGGGTCCTTTGAAAGAGACTTGACTGACGCATCTTTAGTTATTGACTTGGATGATGGATCTCTAGTAATTGACTTGGATGAAGGATCTCTAGAAATTGCCCTACCTGATGGATCTCTTGAGATTGACTTGGCTGAAGTATCTCTAGAGACTGGCTTACTTTTGGAATATTCATCGTCACCTTCCATGACTGACTCTCCTGATGGATATTTGGAGATCGACTTGCCAGATGAAGCCCTTGATATTGACTTGCCAGATGGCATCTTAGAAACAGACTTGAATGATGGATCTCTCGAGATTGACTTGGCTGATGCATCTCTTGAAACGGGCTGACCTTCTGTAACATCGTCCATTATGGACTCGTCTGACGGATATCTAGATATTGACTTTCCCGATGGTGCTTTCGAAATAGACTTGCCTGAGGGAGCTCTGGAGATTGACTTGGCTGATGGACCTCTAGAGACTGACTTGCCTCTTCCATAATCGTCATCCTCACCAGCCGTGATTAACTCCTCTGATGGAGCTTTCGAAATGGACTTTCCCGATGGGGCTCTCGAGATTGACTTGCCTGAGGGAACTCTGGAGATTGACTTGGCTGATGGACCTCTAGAAACTGACTTGCCTCTTCCATAATCGTCATCCTCACCAGCCGTGAATGTCTCCTCTGATGGAGCTTTCGAAATGGACTTTCCCGATGGGGCTTTCGAGATTGACTTGCCAGAGGGAACTCTGGAGATTGACTTGGCTGATGGACCTCTAGAGACTGACTTACCTCTTTCATAATCGTCATCCTCACCAGCCGTGATTGACTCTTCTGATGGAGCTTTCGAAATGGACTTTCCCGATGGGCCTCTCGAGATTGACTTGCCTGAGGGAACTCTGGAGATTGACTTGGCTGATGGATCTCTAGAGACTGACTTGCCTCTTCCATAATCGTCATCCTCACCAGCCGTGAATGACTCCTCTGATGGAGCTTTCGAAATGGACTTTCCCGATGGGGCTTTCGAGATTGACTTGCCAGAGGGAACTCTGGAGATTGACTTGGCTGATGGATCTCTAGAGACTGACTTGCCTCTTCCATAATCGTCATCCTCACCAGCCGTGAATGTCTCCTCTGATGGAGCTTTCGAAATGGACTTTCCCGATGGGGCTTTCGAGATTGACTTGCCTGAGGGAACTCTGGAGATTGACTTGGCTGATGGATCTCTAGAGACTGACTTGCCTCTTCCATAATCGTCATCCTCACCAGCCGTGAATGACTCCTCTGATGGAGCTTTCGAAATGGACTTTCCCGATGGGGCTTTCGAGATTGACTTGCCAGAGGGAACTCTGGAGATTGACTTGGCTGATGGATCTCTAGAGACTGACTTGCCTCTTCCATAATCGTCATCCTCACCAGCCGTGATTAACTCTTCTGATGGAGCTTTCGAAATGGACTTTCCCGATGGGCCTCTCGAGATTGACTTGCCTGAGGGAACTCTGGAGATTGACTTGGCTGATGGATCTCTAGAGACTGACTTGTCTCTTCTATAATCATCATCCTCACCAGCCGTGAATGTCTCCTCTGATGGAGCTTTTGAAATTGACTTGGCAGATGAAACTCTTGATATTGACTTGGCTGATGGACCTCTCGAAATGGACTTGGCAGATGCGTCTCTTGAAACAGGCTGACTTCCTTCGAAAGCTTCGTCATCACCTCCCGTAAATGACTCACTAGATGGATATTTAGAGATTGACTTACCTGATGGAGCTTTTGAAATTGATTTGGCAGATGAAACTCTCGATATTGACTTGGCTGATGGATCTCTCGAGATTGATTTGCCTGGTGAAATTCTAGAGACTCGCTTTTCTTCTTCAAATTCCTCGAATTCACTTTTTGTGATTGACACGCCTGATGGTGCTTTCGAAATGGACTTTCCTGATGGAACTTTGGATATTGATTTAGCAGATGAAACTCTTGAGATTGATTTGGCAGAGGAAACTCTGGAGACGTCTCCTTCAAAATCATCTCCACCACCCTCAATTGTCTCTCCAGATGGAACTCTAGAAATTGACTTGCTTGATGGAGCTTTCGACACTGACTTGGTTGATCGATCTCTCGAGATTGATTTGTCTGACGGATCTCTCGAGACTGGCTTAACACCTTCAAAGTCTTCATTTTCATCTCGTTCTTGTTTTTCTTCTGAATCTGAATTATAAACAAGCTGAGTTACTAAATGGTGATATCTCAATGCTTATAACTTATTGTTTGTTTATGATCCACTGGAAATTTTAAATATTTTCATTCCTTAGCAAAATTTCCAACTTGAATGCAAGAATATCTTGCAGGAGAAAAAAGGAGAAACCTACACTACAACTTTCATGTTGCAAGAAGATCCCATTATTACTATGTTCATCTTATAGCGCTTACCTTCCCGTTCTCCTGCTGAGTGAAATGGAGTCTTATGACGTTCTCGAACTGGCCGTTTGGGAATGTTAAATACTGTGTCAGACTCGATAGTTTGTCGTCCATCCCTATCTTTGATGTATGTAACGACAGTCGAAGTACTCTGGGTTGGCTGAAGTCGTGCTTCTGGGAATGGAAAATAGTGTTCCCCATCGGGGAACTTGTATAGTTATTTTTCATTCTGTCATTAGAAAGATCAGGAATTCAGAGAGATTCAAGGATATTGGTACTATGAGCTATTCTTTATCTCTTAGTTGATTGTAAATTACTTCGACACTGGTTAATACATTTGCACGTAAATAAGAGATAAAAAAACAATTAAAACATGAATATTATTATATTGTAATTATTTTACAATTCAATTGAGATATAAACTTACTAGAAACAGTGCTTACTGATCTCGCACTGGATCGATCATCGAAGATCACTGGAAAATATAACATTCTAATTAACAAAACCAAATATAAAAGTTCTAATAAAATATTTGTAGGTTCGATAACTTAGCTTCGAGGACACTAAGTGGACACTAAGGCTCCTCCTAGGAGCCACCAACCAATATTCCTATTATACAAGTCTTGTATAATAGGAATATTGGTTGGTGGCTCCTTTAACTAATTTCACTTCTGTTCGACAAAAATAATTTATCTAGGGAGGTTCCTGGGTAACGGTTGTGCATTGAGGAGACAGATCAGGAGGGGGGGGGGGTAACGCACGTTTAAGCGAGGAAGCCTCTGGGAGCAGAGAGGAGTTCCCTCTGTGTTTTCTTGTACGACTGAGTTCTCCTAAGTGAATATGACTTTAATTGTGAAGTATTTCATTTTCCTTGAGCCTGCTTCTCCAAATACAATATAGAATATTGGCTTTGTAACACCGAATACAGTAACATGTTTTTGGTCGTTGATGGTTCTTTGTACGATTTGTCGAAAAAATTATGGAAATAACTTACCAGACTTCGATCGAGGCTCTTCAATGGAGATTTTCTTTTCACCTGAGTGAGACAATTTTAACAACAAATGCTGTAGTAATTTGAAAATTACAGATAAATTGATAAGTAGAAAAGTAAAATACCTTTATTCCGAATTCCTTTAGAACAAAAACTACATAAAATTACACAACTGTCAATCCATGCTCAGGTTTTACAGTTGTTAGGTATAATAATCATGGGTTTGTACAATTCACTATTAGTTTGGTACATTATAATTTTATATGGCAATGGTAAATAGGCGGTGTTAATCGGCAAAATGTGTAGAGGATGACCTCCTCTGTATACGCCATGACGATGAGGATGACCTCCTCTGTATATATGCCAACAGAAAAGAGACATCGTTCACACATCTTCCCGATCTGTTACATTCTACGGAGGTTTACCATCTTTTGCAGCGTCGGAGCGCATCCCACGTCTTAAAAAGTTTAAATGTTCCAGTTCTGAAAAGTGTCATACAGTGTTTCACGGATATAATAATACAGGATGACAAATCAAAATAATAGCTCTTTGTTTTGAGAAAGAACAAATGTTTTATAGCACTTGAAGTTCCAAAAGTCTCAACAAATTTGGGTTTAACCCTTGATTTATAAAGCATTTTTGGAAAGCGAATTAAATTTATCGAATGTTCATTTATGAATTGGATTGCTCCCGCTTGAACGGTTAAACCGCCTGTTCGCATACGCAACCCTTCATCCATCAAAAATTCGTACTTCCCAAATTCGTACGGTCAAATTTCGCCAAAACTTAGTGATTTTCCGACCAAAATTAACCGTTTTGTAATAATTTGCCACGTCTTTAGGCCCTGGTATTCAGAACTATTCTGAATGGTATGTTTTTACCTTTGTTGGTCATCGAATAATACTTAACATTTTGGGATTTGCCTCTTCAACGGCAACCTCTTAATGAACAAAAAGTAGATTTCATTTTTTTTTCAAATATTTATTATAAAGCTAACGAAAGTGCATACTCCAGGGTGGACGCACATATAACGTAATGGTGAGTGGGTGTTTCTAAAGATCCATCATTCATAAAATGAATGTAATAGCATATTCTTTTCTAGATGTATGATCTCTTGTAGTAAAGGTACTGAATAAAGAAATGAAAAAGTATTGGTAGCAAGAATGGTAAAAGCAGGAATCCTGGATTTAAAATGTCAGTGTTTATACAATCAACCTTTCTGGTGATAAATGAGTAGTTAGGTATTGCTTGAGGTTTCACTATCTTACCTTTTAAAAGCTTCGATAGACAATCTTCAGACGAACAAGTACTGTCATCCACACAGTTGCACTTGAGGTCCTTCACCATTTTTCTGATTTCTCTCACTGGAATGACAAAATCGATTTTAAATCACTGAAATTATCCAACCATTTGATTCCAATTTGGTAATTTGGGAAAGTTCAAATTTGCCACTCGGGGTTAGTTCATCTTTTTGCAGAGAAAGGTAGGGAACATTCAATCTGTTCCAAAAATTCAATGTTTTGTAATTATATTGAAGGAAAGTACGAGATTTCTGTTACCTGCTAGATGAAACAACAAAAGTGGTTAACCTCGTGTAAGACAAGCACGAATCGTTACTTGAAATCTCGTATAAAAATTCATCAGCGTCGGTAGCCATAAACTTGGGCGAAACTAATTACTCAATAAATTCATATTTTGGCGTAATTTTTCTTCAAGTTGTTCCATTTCATAACTTATTCACTAGTTTTTTGGTTATTCGTAGGTATATTTAATGTTATTTGCTATTTATAAATAAACAAAATCACATACGTACCGAGAAATTCCTCCCTGGCTTGGTTCCCTTCGCAGTTACAATCACCGCCAGGACAATTCTCGCAAGGGTCAATATCTGCAACTCCAACATTGGGATGTTTTGAAGATTATTGTTTATTTCATTTCAAGGGTAGATTTCTTTTTTGCTAGATTTCCAATTCCCTTCACATCTACTTAAGGAATAGAAAGGTGATAGAAATATTTGAAATGACTGGGATAAAGTCACGAATTTTTACTTAAATATTGAAAATCAGAGCATATTTTCACATGACGTAGAAGTTCGTCAAAACCAAAAAGAGAGGAAGATGGATCATAGTTATCTTTCAGGCTTACGAATATGCTGAATTTAAGTGGGAGTAGTTAGATTTTCACATGTCGTAGAAGTTCGATCAAAACCAAAAAGATCACAGTTATAACTGTGAAAGATAAATCTTTCAGGCTTACGTAATATGCTGAATTTAAGTGAAAATAGACATTTTTGAAGGGCTAGGAACTAGTTCGAGGAAAGTAAATAAATTTGAACTATTTTTGTACATTCTCGTTATCCAAGATTCTCATAAATTAACATACTTATATCCATAGCATCAAACTGAACCGCATAACACGATTTGTAAATGGGTAGGTTCAGAATGTCTTACCAAAAGTGTATACCTACGTACCCTCTGGGAAATCGAGATCGGGCGCAACATCGGCTTTTGTTGCGAAATCTGCGAAAGACGTTGAATTTGTTACGAACTTGGAAATCGTTACATTTCGAATTTGCAATGGCTTCTGTTGAAAAACTCACCTACACTGACAATGTGGCGAGAGGGGAAAGGAGTCATTGTGCGTCGCAAAATTGGTTCCATCGCTGAAATCAATCATAAAAGTCATATTTTTAGTTTAATGAAAAACGTAATATAACGAATTAACCAGTGTTAATCAATCAAAATATTCATCATCATTATAGCATAATTCATGTCGTCGTTTTTGTGAGACAATGAGTAGGTACCTAAATGCAATGAATAAATTGTACAGTTCGTGAACTACTACCATTTGGGCTACTTCTAGCCCAATGGGGGGTGCGCCTGATTTTTAAAAAATGTTTAATCGAAAGTAGACCTCATCCAGAGAATGTTGACACCAGCCGTTCTCTTTTTGGTTGATTAGATCTTTTTCTATGATTTTTCAAACTTTCGAATGTTTATGACGTCACGCGTCCCTCCCGCCTGGGGGGGGGGGGAGGGACCCCGCAGCCCACTGTGACGTCATAAACGTAAAAGTTGGTGTCAAAATTCTCAGAATGAGGTCTAGTTTAGATTAAAAATAACAAACAGTTTTTTCCGAACCATGCGCACACCCGCATTGTTTGCCTAGATTAATGAGAACGTCTCAGTGGACGTTTTACAAAATAAATTCCCAGTTCTAATTCATTGATTTTAGTTTTGTGAATAGGTACTCACGAGTTGGATTTTTCTTGCCACCGTGTATAGTCGATTCTCGACTTCTCAAATGTTCTTTTATCTGCATTTCTCTCAATGACTCTGTACCGATAATACATATACGTGGTAAATGACTATGAAGTTAATTAGTAACTATGGAGTTGATTAGTTCCAAGCAGATTTTTATTCCTTTTAATTCTTGGGTAAGTATTTATTATTATAATTATAACATGTATTTTACTCATGAGAACGTCTCAGTGGATGTTTTATATGTTTATATAAGTTATTGATATAGTATTATAGTATATCTTATAGTTTATATTATAGTAGTAGTATAGTACAGTATTTATATAGTGGACGTTTTATCTTATTTATATAATATATAAATATATATATTATTTATTAATATTATTATAATATTTAATAAATTTATTATAATGAGGCATCATGAATTATTTGATTTTTTTCCGAATTCTCTTGTAGGGAACATGATCCCAGCTTCTCTCCTACTTTAGGCACTGCTCTATTATAGGTGCCTATCATTGGCGTAGGTACTGTTGAATTGGAGTTTTTAATTCTGATGACATAAATATAGTAATAAGTGAAAAATACTAAAAAAAGGCTAGCTTACCGCTGCGGGCCCTTATTACTGGGTGATCTTCACTTCGACGGTTAGGCTTCTCATCTACAGAATGAACAACATTAAAACGCCTGCTCAGTGACATAATCCGTAAAACAGGGAAATATTAATAGGTGGCTTAAGTGAGTATATAATTTTGTGACCTACTTATCATCTGAAAATCAAAATACTATCATCTTTTTTATCTTGAGAATAAATTATATGAAACGAATACCTATTTCAATGGTTACGGTATGCTCTACTCCTGGGTGAGGGCTGACAGTCGCGGATTCTGGAAAAATGAGATATTACAATGAATTATTACAATAACAAAGCACGTCGGATCAACATTAAACTGCAACGTGCTTGAGTGTTAGAGAGTTTAGAAATTTAGAGTTCCATTCACATTTCCTTGTAGCCATCCTTCTAAAAAAACGCATTACACAACTATCTACTATTTTATGTATAAATTATTAATAAGCAAAGAACATGGCTTTTCCAATGAGATTATTGAGATCAATCGTCTTAAATATACAATGGGCAAACAATCTAATTTATTTAGGCATAAATTACTTATCTACAATGTCATCATTGTCCGAGAGTTGTGTGCTTTCATATATTACTTGTTAACTTTTCAAATATTATATTTGTCAAAACCTTTAGTTTTTACATACATATGAAACATTATGGTATTTTTTTTTGATTGGCGATGTATTATTCTCAAAGATTATCTAAAATTCGAACTGGCCAGGTGCAGTTAGATTATTACATGATTTTGGTGAATGAAGGAGGGAAATTCTTCCATTGATTTGTAGCCCTTGAGGAATTTTGAATCGTATTGAAGAAGTTGATCTATCACAGATGCAGATGCTGATTGTTTTTGGAATAATATTGTATAGTGTGATATCCTTATTGGTCCTCATGATAATTCACACAGAAACAACATTGTGAGAAAGCAAAATTTAGTTCTCGGTTGCTAAGAAACCTCAATTGAGTGACATGTACAAAGAAACGAGAAATACCTAATTTTTGGTTTATTATTTTCAATAATAAGCCTTTGGCATCGAACAAGAAAAAAAATTTAACCCCCCCCCCCCCTCAAAATTTGATGCTTTAAGTTTCAAGGTACGTAGAATCCGAAAATCCAATATTTGGTATGTGGGCTCCATTTGGGGTCTACTTGTGTCGCGAAGCTTTTGGTTGATGTGTCACTTCTAAGGGGTGAAAATTGAAGGTTTAAATTTTCAAGCCCTAGCTCAAAAACTCTCGAAATAAACGTATCGTTTTTTCACCAATTTTGGATAGTAATGAATTTTTAAAAATTTTTGAGACCACCCGGAGCTACTCTTAAGGGTTTTTCTTCGATAAAACAATCACCAGTGTGAATCACAAAAGAAGTCTAATCGCCGTTCAAATTTTATCTGACCAAAATGCGATCGCTGTTCATTTCTTCGATTTGCATTGAGTTTTGCTTTCTGAGCAACCAGTAATGAAATATGAAGCTCTCAATTTTTCAATTCGAGTGTGGAGCGTTTAGTTCTTTCTAATAAACTTGTGTAGTTGTGAAGGCAGTATGGTGAGAGGTAGTACCTACCAATAGTTGGTAGGTAAAATAAAGTTGGTAGGTAAAAAAAAAAAACGCTGCAAATCATAGCCCAAAGGTTTATTATTTTTTGTATAGATCCCTCCCTACCAACCATAGGTACCTACTGGAACATTTTTGAAAATTTCAACACTTCATTTCCATTTGGTTAGTGGTTGGTGTTGACAGTTTCAAAAAGGCCCTAGTAGGTAGTAGGTAGCTATGGTTGGTAGGGAGGGATCTATACAGAAAATAATGAACCTTTGGGTTACATTACCGCGCATGTTCTCTGTTTTCACATATTAATTAATGTAAAATAACTAAATAAAAACATTTCACCAAAATAATAAAATGTACCTATCTAGACTCGATGAAAAATTATTATGCATAAGGGAGTTTATTTATAAGTCTTTAGTTTTTGAGAAATTTAATTTAATCTCCATAAAATGTAGATGTTATTCTCTTACTGCTCGAACGTTTAGCTTCACAATTGCAACCAACTCTCGGACAACGAGAGCAAGGCCGTGGACGCATCCGTGGAGTATTGATTTCTGGAGGTGAAAAATATTATTTGTAGTTATACGAGGCAGTAAAACCGCTGCAAATTGTAAAACAACGGTTTATCATCATGATTGTATTTCTTCAAAATAGTATATTTCAAAAACTGTTTTTTTTTAGAAAACGAAAGGACAACAGAACCATTTATTGTTTTATGAAAAACGACGGAAAAATAATCATTATCGCAGATTGATTTTTCCAAAAATGTGCCTAGGTATATAACTCTAACTTTTGAAGATTATACTTTAGGACACTCATCGTACTAATGCTGACATTTAAATAAAATAAATACAACATCATAGCCACAATTTTATTATGAAAACTAACCGCTTACCTTCAATTAATATTGGAGGGTAGGGCTTACTACTTGAAGCTGATCTGTGGTGCATTTTGGAAATTATATTAATTGATTCACAAAGAAAGACATTCAATGATCATTAGTCAATTTGTACCTACGGGAACTCCACATTCATCTGAGCGAAAATGTTAAGGAACGTTTCGATTTCTAAAGGAGTTATAAATTACTCCTGTGTATTCATTGGCTTGTTTTCATTGACCTTACCATTTGAAAGCACAATGTTGTTTATTATTATGCTGTTATTGTTATGATATCGTGTTTGAAAAACACATACCTACTATTATTAACTTACAATTATTAGTGTTTTGTTGGTACTTAAAAGGTAACACAACGTATGAATTTCGTCATAGTTGTTGATCACACATGTTTTTGACTCTACATTTACTTAAATAGTACATCTTTCATTTATGAAGAAAAGATAGACAGTTACCTAACTACCCATTGAAAAGCTCTTCGAGTATTGAAAACAGTCATTATACAAGAGGTACATATGTAAGCAAACATGTCTTACCGGGAGCCCGTGTGAACGCTGAAAGGGAGAGTAACTAGACTTCTCATCGGGCTGGTACCTGTAGGCTTGGTCTTGTTCTTTACTGGAGAGAAAACATACCCGTATTACTGATATTATTCTGGTTTGACTTATCTGTATAAATATAGGTATGATAGATAATCTCTATCTGGAATCAATATCAGACAAACACCTTAGCCGTTATTCACCAAATTTGATACTTTGGTAAATAGAATATTTTAGAACATTGTGCGCATTGCTCAACTGTGCTTTCAAAAGCCAACTTTCAAAAGGCTACACTAACGATAATGGGAATTTTTGTTTTGTGCTCACCCTACTTCGGAATAAATTTTTAATAGGGCGTTTAAATTGTCATCTGTTTGTTAATCTGTTTATGCCTACCTAGGAAAAATTGTTTATTTCTCTATTTGTCACCAAATTTGGAACTACTGGTATATTAATACAATATGCCCGCTGGAAGGGCAAAGGCTACTTTCGATCATTGTGCGCTCCGACTAAAATCCCTAAGAGTTAAGAGATAGCAACCACTTAAATGAGAAGTCCAGTGGTCTAGGCACTCACTTTCAAATGAGCTAGTGAAAAGAGCGAACATGCTAGTTGAGCATAATCTACTGTAGTCAGCACCTTTACGTATGCTACCTAGGTACTGGTGAAATGAAAATTTCAACTGACCTAGGCCAAGCTCATGGTTGAGAAAAAAAAAAATTCTAGATTTATTAGGAACTTAGTTACTATGTTTGATCCATTTTGTGCTCAGTAAAAATTTAATAATTGGAACCTAGGGAGAGAGAGAGAGAGAGAGAGAGAGAGAGAGAGAGAGAGAGAGAGAGAGAGAGAGAGAGAGGAAGAAAGAGAGGATGACATAATATTTATCAATTACCAATAATCACTCGGACCCTTAGGTAAAAGTACATAGCGCTGTATTGTAAATAACAACTGCAGTGTTTTCAGATGAGGGACATAAGTATGAAATCCTTGTTGGTTGGAAATTAATAATTTTAAAATAGAATCACATGAATATGGCAGTAAGTCATAGAAGAATGAGTATAATATATAGGATAACTACCTCGTGCAATATCAGCCGTTTCGTCTATACATGCTGGATCTAAAACAGAATTCAGGCTGAAACCTTCTCTTGCGGTGTATGGTGAATGCAATACGAATCACCAAAATGTGATATCACAATGAACTAATTACAGGATGTCTCAGCTTCAATGTATCACATTGAAGAAAAATAAAATAAAATAACAGCGATTTTCATACTTTTTGCAACGAATTCAACAAGGATTTTTTTTCTCGCCCACTTTGTTTTAATTAAAATTTCCTCATAATGGTGGGAAAAGAACCATTTTTCGCTTATAAAAAAACCCGAATTATCTACCACTCCTTACAAAAAATACCTGCCAAATTTAAAAAAAAGAGAACCACCACGTGATTCAGCGTTGAAGAATAATGAAATATGTGCCACACTTGGGGTTCTCCAAAACCTAATTTCGTGCAGTTGGGTGGAGTTTCGCAATGTTGAGGGTTCAAGGAGCCGGATTGCCATCAAAACAATCAAGTGAATAGTCAAACGTTCATGAAATTTCACGTGAAATCTGAATTTGCAATGAAAATTAGGATTCCCGTTTGAAAAACCAATTGCGCAATTTTGTGCAGTTTTCTAAAATATCATATTTGGATTCCTCGCAGAACAATACGAAGACCGCCGTTGATTTTTTTATGCGGTGAAAAAAGGATTTTTTTGGAGTGATGATGGGGGGGTTATATGGTCGACAGTAACAAAATTCAGCCCGATTTCGAAAAAATTCAAAGTCAAGACGGTTTAAATGAAAGTCAAAATGAATTAAATGAAAGTAAAAATGGTTTATTTCGAAGTGAATGAGGTTTAACTGAAAGGTAAAATACTATTTAAAATGTGATTCTAGATACCTATTTCAGGTGGTTGATGCCAAGGGGTCGTCGTTGTCGGGGAAATGAACATAGCCGTGCAATCTTCCTTCTTTCGACGGCGGTGCCTTGGAGAATCCGATAACATTGGTCTGTGATCCTCACAAGGCACTCTTTCAATCGTCCTTCTGACTTCAGGTGATTTTGAAGCTGAACAAAATCAAACCCATTTATGAAAATATCGGTTGATTCTGGTAAAACTGAAATACTCGTTAAAACAAAAGCTACATTGTTCGCAGGATGTTGTTTTCGTTTATAATATAAACATATTATGTAGTGGCAACAGAAAATAATCAGGAATGAGTCCACAACAGTAATGTGAAAACGATAATATTCATAGTCCCTTCGTATTCATCTAATTATTCTCAAATAGAGAGGTGACAAAACGTGAAGACAAGTACGTTTATTTGTAAGAGATGGGATCTTAAGGATTTGGTATACTAACGGGAGGTTTCTTGCGAAAATACGATTCTTGCATTTTGATGAACTCCAGTTCATTCTCACTCTCCACCCCTTTGGAAGGAATTATTGTCTGTCGAGGTACTACACGGTCTTGCATACTCGCTGTTATATTTCCAATTTCCTGTTCCAATAATTCAGTTGCATACAGCTCGTGGCACCAAGCCGCGAAGAGCTTTTGCAGTTTGTTGCCAAAAAAGTCGCTCAAGGATGCCACCTCATTGTATGCGACATGAAGCGTCATCACTTCCTCCAAAGCTTTGCTAATCTTGGCACGTATCTCTTCTTCAAGAGCTATCAACGATTTTTCAACCTCGTCAGCCGCTGGAGTGACAGCTGTAGGAGCTACCATAGTAAAGTTTCTTCGCCATTGGATGTCGTTCAATTGGCACCTTGTTCTTCCCAATGATGCCCTTAACTCATCCAATTCTTTGGTTTTTGAAATCTTTGCGTCCCTTGCCAGAGTGTACGTTGATTCAATGTTCCCCTTCTCCTCTGCTATTTCCTTGTTTCTCAGAAGAAATTGATTCAACAGCCACATTCTGTCACTCTTACCTTTTTGTAAAAATTCATCATTGATCTCTGGTGGTTCGTCAGCTTTTTTGGCAGCTGTTCCTTTGCGTTTTCCGCCCCCTACTTTAGGCTTCTTTTTAGCAGCAATCGATTTTCGAGAGGCCCCTCCGGACTTGCTCTTTCTTTTACTGGCCGTACTCTTTCGTTTACTCGCCGTACTTTTATTGCTTTTCATTCCTAGGCTCTTCGAATCTTCTTCTAGTGCTCCTCCTTCAGGTAATATTTCTTTCGTGGAACCAAGGGATTGGCGTTTTCTCGTTCTACTACCACCTTTCTTTGCCTTACTTACCGTTTCAATGAGTGTTTCCCCTATCGACGGTACGGCTGATTGTGCCGACATCTTCAGAGGAAAGTTAGACGTGATGTAGAAACTTTCTTCTTGAAACTGTCGCTTTATTTCCTCCAGGAGAAGCCTAGGCCTGGCAGTTGATAATAGGCATACTTCAGTCACTCTGTCTGTAAACGAGGTTTTAAGGTATGATTTAATAAGTCGCTCTATATGCTGAGCTTCCCCTTGACAAACGTTCCAATGGTTATATTCTCCGAGTCGCATCAACTTCCTTGTTTCAATCTGTGCTCGTAATCCATCTATATCATCTTTGAGCTTGGCTGTGACGCGGGAAGACGATGGTCGTTTGTGAGTTTCCAACGGGCCACAATGCAATCTAGCAACTTTACAACCAAATCTTAATGTTGATAATGTCAATCTAAGTTGGTCCTTTTTAGGCTTGATGAACCCCAATAGCGTAACGATGCCGTGAGTGAAACTTCGGTTCAAATACTTTATCAACATCGATGTTCCATATACTGCTGGAAACTTTCTGTTTCTCGAAGGCTTTTCGATGGATTTAGCCAGATAGTAAGCCCATCGAGAGGTACAATCAACCGAAAATTTATCCAAATTCGAAGAGATGGAGCATGGTTCTGACTTTTTGGCCTTCCAGATCGTTTCAATTCCCGGTGTATCAATGAAGTGAATTTTTGAAAACAAAATATTTGCATCTTCCTGGTTAATAGAAACGCATTCTACGTGAATAGTGTACACTGATGATCCACAATTTGACTCTTTACTTTCAAACTTGCGTCTTGGTTCGCCAAGAAACAGCAAGTCGAGGGCGTCGTTCACGTGGTCGACCATTATTGGTTTTATCCTTTCCAGAGAAGTTTCCGACAGTTTAGGACCTATGAGATTGAAACATTTGTTTTCCGTAAACTCAACGTAGGTTACTCCAATTTTCATGTTGAAGTCCGTACGCCATTGTTTCATGAGGAATATTTCTTCTATAGCCCTTGGGATGATCCCACGCTCTGCGTGTGATTTATTGAGTCCAGATAGTGAATACGTTTTTCCAGTTCCAGGTTCGCCAAATCCGAGGACAACCAGATCGGCACCTTAGAAAATCAATTTTTGTGGAGTCCGTTATCCTACAAGTGTCTCATGTTTATAAAACCTGGAAGTTAAGTTAACTAATTGAAATTTTCCGAGTTGTATTTGAGATACAATCATGCCAAAAAAAATGATTATGATGTAAAGAAAATTGACTGAGAATTAGGTATTGTCAAGGCTGACAACCGTATTACAGTATGTTGACCTGATAGCCCTAGGTGAGTGCTTCCTCGCGGTATCTGCGGTCTGGATACAGTGTAATTACCCTTTCAACACTCAATTACATGGAGTCAATAAAGGTTTGGATCCCTCTTTGCCCCTGAGAAGTCGAATATGAGACGCATTGGCTGCGAGGAATGTCAAACTCGGGATAGGTTTCTAATGGGGAGGCTCCGCCCTACTGAAGCATCTAGTGGGCCAACTGCTCTCTCAGCTTCTTACAGAAACCCTGCCCATCCGCTGTCTTCATAAATATATTTGTGTTTAATATTCCTGAGTTTTCTTTTTGTATGAATACCCCCAGTATATTTCTCTATAGAACAAAATTTTGAGTATACCACAAGACACTTGTAGAATTAATACCAACTGATCTTACCAACCTTTCAATATACATTCTAGATCATCGTTGACAGTTGACATAAATAAAATTTCTTGCGAAACTTCAACAAAAACTCCATCGGTATTGAATTGCCAGTAGGTCCATTTTGGTGTTGGTCTTTCCAGATCTTGAACTGCGCGGACATATAACGTCCTTTGGTCATGATCGACTACGAGATGCCGGGTATCATTTGCGTGCTTCGTAGGAAAGAAACGAACAAAGAACTTCACATTCTCGTTCCGTTTTAGATGAATTTTTGTCCGAACCTCGAGTCCCATTTCAATGAAAATAAAGTAGATAAGAAGGCTCGAAACTTTGTTCCCGAAGAGATTTAAACTGGAGTTGCTATGCACCGGAAACTCTACATCACACTACAACAAATATCACCATAGGTACCTAGCTGTATCCCATTACCTAATTTTATTGTCGTTTTTCACGATATTTTAAGAATTGAGTGTTCGTTGGCTCTACTCCCAATCGCAAGTCTCAACAACACTGATCGTTCAAGTAATTTCAAGATTAATTTTGTAGAGTCATTCCGTATTTACCTATAAGGTGGGAGACCTCTACTACTAGGTTGAAACCTCATTTTTTTTTTTAAACTTCCAAACCAAATTAATTTTTTTTCAATTTCGTGACGCGCTTTTCATGCACTCTCCTTTGGTGGAATGAGACAGAATTTCGATGGTTATTTCTTTGTTTTTGCTTTATTTTCTGTGTTTTGGATTATCGACACCTGGGTCCGGACCTTCACCCACCCTAACATGTGGGAAATAGGGACTGCTATATTTTTCGGCCTTCAAGAATAACTCATACTCCCGATAGAGGGCGCATAATTGATTGACCTCACAAAATTATTGATTCATTCATAAAATTTGGGAGGACTCCTACATCAGAATCTCATTGGCCACACCATTGAACCTTCAATAAAATACAAATTCCTGAATATTCTGTAGAGGAGTCGTTCTAAGGGGTTCTAAAAACTCATTACTTAAATGTAAGAATGTTTTATAACTCCCCGAGCTACAGCACGCGTGCTAGAAAATTTTCATCAATAGTTTAAAATAATTTAATTTTATGCTATAATTTTATAGTTTTAACACAGGTTAAAGAATTAATTTTCTTTTCAACTAGATTTTTCTATCAATATTATTATATTAATGATACTCACTGGACCGCCGATTTGTGAACCTTTCTCCATGTGAAGGAGAAGTGGAAGCCGCGAGATAATCTATTAATGGTAAATAATACTGGTAAACCAAGTGCGCTAAAATTCACAACCATTTTCGTTATTTTTATAGCGAACTCTAATGCGTAGGTAATTATATAAACCAACATTTTTCTCTAGATTACCTTTGCACTCGCGAGTTGGTGAGTATTTTTGTTGAGAGCTTCTTCTCTTAGAAACAGACGGACCATCTATAATGACAAGGAAGGTAACATTCAGATACACTTATTTGTGGACCTCTCAAGCCTTGGTGAGTTGCTCTACGAAATTATCAGATAAGATGAGAAGTTCATGACCTACCAGGATCACGAGACTCTGACTTCCGTGGTGTCGATCTTCCAACCTTTTCAGGTGAAGGAGAAACAGCGTGATGATCTACGAAAACAATACATTGAAACGTGAATTTCCTTTTCATTTTCCAGCTTAGATCTAGCAATGTCATTAAAGTATAAATTTATTTTACCTCTACAATCGCGAGATGGCGACGGCTTCCTACGTAAGCATGGCGTTCTGGACTTTACTTTTGCAGATGAGGTACCTATTGAAAAATAAAATAAAACAGATTCAGTTTCCAAATACTACTCTTCACCATTTCGTCCATCAAATCTAAATGAACATTTCGGCGTACCGTTCCTACATGTATTCGGTATCACTGTCGGAGATGAATGGAATGGAAGGAATGCTTTGTACAGCAAGTCATAAAATTTGGGTCCTCAAATATCGAAATTTCTACTACTTGCATTTTGTTGATCCGTCTGTATGTGGTAAATCCTCGTTGCGGGCACAAGCTAAATCATGGTCTGACGATGAAGCAATTTTTAGGGTTAATATGAAACTAGGATGGTCCCATATGAATTTTTTCAACATCGGACAAAAGAGTAATGTGTTACTGGAGCATTTCCTCTTCGTACATTTTTCTTACGATCTGATAACTCGATATGGCTCAAATTTTCAGGGTAATCTATGTTGGGTATAAGAGGAATATTTTGTTTTTATCAAAATCCGATCACTACGAGGTCATGTACTTTTTAGGTCTCAACTTTCTTGAAATCTGGAATTTCATTCAAATTTCTAATTTTTTTGTAAAAGGCCGAAGAACGTTCTAAGGGTAAATCACTCAAATTACTTAGAAATTCACAATCATTACAACTAGAAAACTCAGTGGTCTTAGCTTATTATTTTTCTTCGATAATTTTTTCTATGTTTGTTCTTGAGAAAGGAATCGACTTTTCGAATGCTAGGTAGAAATAAAACATATTGTTTAGTAATGCATGCATTCCAGGGGACGTCCCATTGGATAAATATTGGATCAGTTTAACCAGTTGTTAAGCGATAAGACTGTTTTTTTAATTCAAGCCAAAACCTACCTCGTTCCTCAGATGCGCTCTGCACAGACAACATGTCGATAAGACTAGAAGATGGAGAACCTGCGTGATGGTCAATAAAATTAATTTAATGCAATTGGAATATAAAAGATAGATATTAGAATCTTCCACCATATAAGTGCAAAGCATTCTCATATTTATTGTCAGTATATTTACGAGAAAACACGATATTTTCTACGAGACAACTTTGGAGTCAGAATATGTATCTAAATAGATTTACTGTTAGGTTACTTTTTCAATATTAAACAGAAGCATATTGTATTTTGCTGAATATACTGCCAACTGAATTTACATAATAATAATTTATAATTCATAACCAACTGCCTACCTTTGGGATGGCGCGATAATAACGGCTTCTTGAGAGAGGATTTTTTCTTTTTCGACTTTTTCGATGAACATTTAGGATCTAGAAATATATGAAAATATTTGAGGTTTTGTGCTGTTGTACAATTACTTTACTGATCTGATTTCATTTAATCGAATTGAGATTTTAATGAGTCTTAGTGTGTATCTAAGAAATAAAATAAATTCGAAAGATGAAGGAAGAAATTCGATTGATAAAAATTGAACGAGCGGAATGTACAAAACTATTGAATATATTGTGGTGGAAAAATTACTATTTAATCTTATTCGTAGAACAATAAGGCCACAACTTGGAATTTTCTACATGATGTCCAGTTTTAAATGCATTCCAGGAGAAGTCCCTTTGGATAACGAATAGTTCTTTCAATCTCAACCGGTAAACGATAGAGCATTTTTATTTATCTTCTGCTGCACGACAAAGTTTCATCCAATGTAATTTAGTTAATATGATAAGGAACCAACAATTATGTGAGTCCAAAACTGGGTATTTTGGAGTCAGACATCTTCGATAAAATGGAACCCAACATGAAATCCTCCTCACCCTAACCAACCATAACACTTTTAGAGAGATTAGAGCCGCTCCCCATCCATTTACCCTCCCACAGCCACCCTGGTACCACAACGGTAATATTTATATAGTTCAAAACATTAGAATTTCATCTGATGGTTCTGGTTAGTTGTCAGTAGAAGACCACATCATCTGTATTCAAGTGAATCACCCAAAAATGTTGTCCTGGACAAACATACACACAGTCATACACTGTGGTCTTTTCGCGGATTTGAATTCAGAAAGGTCTAAAAAGGATTTGTATGTGGTTATTTTTTTCTCCATTGAGTGTTGTCCCCTTCACCCCAGATTATCGAATAAGGAAGCCCAAGTCTATTTTGGGACGTCCTAAAAATTAATCCTAATCAGTCCTAATATAAAATTAGGTGAAAATTTAAATACTTGGATTATTATTAAATAAAATACTTCAGTAGAATTGATCACGCACTTGAAATATTTTTTTATTGTTATGACTCAAAAAATCAAACTGTTTTCTAACTTTGGCTACCTTGAATAAACTTGATGAAATTAGAACTGGTAAAAGTTAGTTTGAATTTGTAGCACCTACTGAAGTGAAGGGATGATGAGGTAAGTTTTAGAGAGGAAAATTACTAATCCGGCCCGAATCCGTAAATATATAGAAGTAGCAGTAGATAGGAAGACGAGAGCTCGGCCCGAAACCGCATAACTTCCTGGAGGGAAGTAAGGAAACCCTACGAAGTATCGAGAAGAGATGAGACGAAGGTCTTGCTGAATGAGTCGAGTCGGAGGTTTGAGTAATAATGTATGAGGGCTGGTGCTGGAGCCGAGTGTTTATTGTGCCGAATGTCATCTGATCATTCCTTCCCTCTCTATATCTAAGTCACCTCCAGAATCCGCCTATCCTCTGTATTCGGAAAGTATACAATTTGAAATTACGAGACCGTAATAATAAATTATAAGTTAGTTGTGCGATATTTAGCAGAAATAGTAGATTATATTCACATCAATCCTAGCACATTCAAAAAAGAGTGGATTACTATTGTCAAAGATGTACTATATTATAGACGTACTATATTGGCAAAGAAATTAAAATACCCAAATGAAAATGAAATACCGCATTGAAATACTCAAAATTGAAAAAAATACCGAATGTAAATCGTACCTACAGGAACTGACGGAAGAATACCGATGTGGTCCAGCTGCAAGACAGACATGCAACAAGAATGTAAAGAAGGTAAGATAAGTTACCTACCTTTCCGAGGCAGGGAAGACCACCGAATACGGGTGCTGCAGCGCCACCGGTCGACTAGAACTTCCGAACTTGGAGGTGAAAAGATCCAGAAACTGACTTCGAGTATAATTTTTGGCAGAGCGATAATAATCAAGAAAGATACGAGAAAAGGGGGTTCATGTTGATGCCTGAAAACAGCTTCTTCCAACACGGCAGCTCCATCAGATAGGTTTTCCGAGACGGAACAACAATAATACAATAAGACTTTGTTGTAGTCTTATAGGCTACTTCATGTAGGTACCATGTAGGTTTGTAATAGTTTTATAGGTTATTTCAAATAGGTACCTTGATCTTGAGACTCCGAAGATTTGCTGCGCGAAAAAAACCTTTTAATTTGTGACTTTTTTCGAGAAAGTGTGGTATAGTCTGCAAAATAGAGACATAAAAAACATAATATACAGACATAATATAGAATTTCAATAAAATATTATGATGTATATTCGGAACATCTATGTAATGAATGATTGAAAGTGTGGATAAATTACGTTGGTACCTTCTATTCGATTATGTGAATGTGGTTGGGTATTATTGACTGAGAAATGAAGCTTAATCAGTAAAAATACCCCACAAACATTAGCTTGATAAATAACTATTCCTTCAAGAAGACACTTTTGCTTACGTAATTTTTTTCTCCTCCCGGGAGCTACAAACGTTCATAACAGGAAACATACCTACTATTTGCTATTTACAATACCAGTCTACCAACAAAAAAGTGGCCTTGTAGTGTAATTGGATATTACAAGATTTTTAAAACAAATTAGAATTTAAAGTTTGAATTTAGGTGTTTTTTGGTAAATCGTATAAATGAACTCACCTTGATCATTAGACCCTGTAGTAGACTTGCTCCCAGAAGACAATCTTTTCTTTTTGTAAACTTTGTAAGACGAAGTATCTGGTACAAAGGATGACAAGAACTTGAGATAAAATAACGATAACACTCATTCTACGTAAAAAAATACGTTATAAGGACAATACCCTCGATAGTGGACTCTGAAGACTTTGCTTCTTTATAAGGAGAAACCGAAGCAGCGTGATGATCTGTTGAAGGCCATCAGTCATATATTACAAAATTGAACTTCAAAATTTCATTAAAAAATAGTAAACTTAAGTAGAAAATATTATTGCCAATAAGAGGAGTTTTACGTATACATATTCTATAAGGGAGTTTTTTTTTGTGTTTTCATGAATTTAACGAAAATATTCTAATTACGCATTCCTTTATTTGTATTGTAATAATGTTTTTGCTTCCTCACTACCGAAGGTAGGGAAGCTTTGTATTCGTGAAAGAAGTGAAAAAAAAATTGTCATCCAAAATCAAAATTTCCACTTGCTTTTTGCGTTTTAGAGCTTCCCGAACAATTTTGGTTCCGTGTCTGTCTGTCTGTCTGTCTGTCGGTCTGTCTGTGGTCAATCCTTGTCCCGGGCAAAACTATACTAACCTGTGGTCCGATTTTGAAGAAATTTTCAGGGATTGTGCGGGTTAGGTACTAGACGGTCCCCTATCAATTTCAGCACCTTCGGACCAATAGGAGCGAGTGCGCATGCGCAAACGTGAATTTCCTGGAACCTCGGTTTCTCGGTTTCTAATGAACCGATTTTGCCCAAATTTGGAGGTTAGTTAGGGACTAACTTGTAAGAGACACCCTATAAGTTTCAATCAAATTGGTCAAGCAATAGCCGCTGCGCATGCGCGAACTTTAAATTTATTGTTACAACCAAAACTCCGCAACTATTCAACTAATTTCGATGAAATTTTCAGGGATTGTGTGGGTTACCACAACTATTTACAACACTATTATAAACATTAATACCTGCAACCCTATCCCGCATATTATCGCCAATATTTTGGTATTCAATAACTCTTTGAATCATAATTTGTTCGCCAACTGATTCTATACGTCCATGTTACAATGAGTGAGGAAGCTATACTGCCCACCCAACTTGGCAGACGTTTTTCAATGAAACATATTTCTCGTACTATTGTTTGGTTCCTTCAAATGTTTGCTTTTGAACATTTTGCTTTCTCACTGAAAAATAGGAAAATAAAAAAATTGTCACACACCTTTACAATTGCGTGAAGGCGATTCTTTCCTGCGTCCCCATTTCCTTTTCGGTCGAGGAGAAGGTGAACGTGGAGGTGTTGCCTCTATAAAACATATTGAAAAGCTTAGTATGTTCATTTCCATCTTGCTTTCTTTTCCAATATGCACCAAAATAAAAATAAAAATATCAGTAAAAAAACCACGTTTTTGTGGAGTATTGTTCAGTTGTAGAGTATCTACCAACCCGGAGTAGTAGGACTAGATTATTACGTTCTATATCAGGTAACTATTTGCACAATAATTATTCTTTTATGATGGAGAAACTCTTACCGTAAATGTTTCAACAAAATTCTCTGCAATGTTATGATCGTCAGAAATACCCTAATATTTCCAAAAGTGTTTAGCAAATAATATAAAAGGATTACAACGTACTCGCAGCAGCAAAAGCGTTACATTGCTCTGTCAAGAAAAACCATTAGTTTACCAACCTGACCTTCTACCCAGGTTCACCGCTTCTTCGATGCAAGGAACTCTTCTTGAATCTGCAACAATTCATTGTGCTATGAGTGTCAAACTGTACTCATGTAGACAGGAATATAATAGCCAATTAATCTGTGGCTCACTCAAAAATGAAAGTGAATTCTGAAAGGAATCCAAACGGGTCTTGGTTTCTGTAACGATCTCCAAAATACCTTCAGATAATCGTTGCGGGCACTTGAAAAGTCCCATTCTAAGCACTCCCATTCTAGCATGAGTGTCAGAAGATTAGTACAATATTGATGCACTTATAATGAAAAACATCATTATACAAATTGTGATGTAATTGTAATTGTAATGTAATGTAATTTTAAGTCCCATTCTAAGCACTCTCATTCTAGCATGAGTGTCAGAAGATTAGAACAATATTGATGCACTTATAATGAAATGCATCATTATAAAAATTGTAAGATTGTTCGAATAGTTTGGGTGTGTAACTATTTTTCAATTAGCAATCATGTTTCTTCAAAGAAACCTGCCATTTTGAGCTCTCCAGATTATTGATGAGTGGATTTTGTTGATGATGGACAGGTGATAGGATAGTCGATTGGCTACATCTAATAACATGTATTGAATTAATATGGTGTAATTTTATGTTGAATTATGTTTTAAATTTTGGTCACAAAATATGTTCAGTCGTTTCATTTAAATGTTTAATGAAATGACTTGAAAATCCACAATTTTCCTCAAAATTAAATAATCAACAAATATTAGGGATATTATGTAAAAGAATAACATAACTCGGAATAGTAACCAAATGACAGTTTTATTTACTCCTTTGGAAACGCTGTGTATGCCGATGATTGGTTACTCACCTGTTTCAGCAACTTCTTGTCTCAAGCGATGAGCTCGTGAATTACTATCTGAAAGGAATTATTGTAGCTTCAGTTAATGTAGGTCTCTAGTTACCAATCTTTATCCCTTCAGTTTATTCATTTATGTTGATGGCTTTATTCCTTTCAAATTACCAGTATAGAATAGTGGGGGAGCCGATGATTTTTTTAAGGATTAGGTAATGACTAAATTGTGTGCTATTATTTATTTTCATATTTAGAAAAGGTACCTTGTAACTAGTTATACAGTGGATGCTATTTAGCTTGAACAATTCATGTCTCATTTTCCCACCCCTTCTAGCAACTCATTTGTTGATCTTAAACTTTCCTTAAACTTTCATTATTGATGAGTGGATTTTGTTGATGATGGACAGGTGATAGGATATGCTAATAGCTTGAACACTTCATGTCTCATTTTCCCACCCCTTCTAGCAGCTCAGTTAGTGATCTTAAACTTTCCGTTTGTAAAGTGGATGAGGCACATAGCTCCCTGGTATCCATAACCCAATTTACAGATGATCCGATGCATGGTAGTTAATTTCAAAACATCTATCTTTAAGTACCTTGCACTGTCCTAATAGGAGGCCATCAACAAGCTAACCTGAACAATCCCTGAAATTTCATCGAAATATGACAATAACTTCGTTTAGTTTTGCCCGTTACTAGTATTTCCTGACAGACCAAAATTGTTCAAAAAAAAAAAAAAAACTAAAACGTAAAAGGCGAGCACAAATTTTGATTTTGGAGATTTTTTTTTAAACCTTGAAAAGTGGAAATAATGATTCCGCTACCTTGGTAGACTCGGAAGCAATAAATATATTTTTCAAACTTCACTTACTTATGATACGAAGTTTATTCTTTCTCAAATGTATTGAAGTTGAGCAGCTTCTTTCACGTACAAAGTCTAAAAATGTCGAACATAGGAAAATAAAAATGAGAGATAAAATCATGTTGTTCATGTAAGTGCATGTTTGTTTCGCTATTGATGAATAGCCGTAGCATAATTTTTTTTTGTTTATGTATAGTTCCTACACACAAATATGAAAGAATTCACGATGCATAGAAACACAATATGAAAGATTTACGAAAAGAAACACTTACGTTTGGATAGTTTTGTAGTCATTGTTGGTTTGATGTTTTTCGAAGAAGTGATAAATACATCAAGACCTACAAGTCAGAATAGTTTTCAAAAAGTAGTAGGTGAAGGTAGGATTTATTGGACGAATATATCAAAAGAATATCGATCGATGCATGTTTTATTGATATCTTTTGATACCTCGACATAGGAGAATTTTTCTTTCTCTCGAATGTACATTGGTACCTACGTAAGTGACATCGGCTAGTTAACCCTAATTGAACCAAGGTATCACTAGTGTCACCAAAAACATCTTATAAATTCCACAGGTGTGCGAAGGAGTCACCAAATTGACTAGATTCAAAAATTTAAAAATTGATGCATTTTGAAGCTTTTGAGCTGAATTTAGCTTCCGAGTCTACCAAGGTAGCGGAAGCTTTGTTTTCACTTTTCAAGGATGAAAAAAAAAAAAGTTCGCGTTTTAGACCTTTCTGAACAATTTTGGTTCCGTGTCTGTCTGTCTGTCATGAAATCCTTGTAACGGGCATAACTATACGAAGTTACCTTCCGATTTCTATGACATTTTCAGGGATTGTGCGGGTTGGTGGGTAGACAGTCTCCTATGAAAATTATCATCCCCGGACTGATAGAAGCGACTGCGCTTGCGCAAACGTGAATTCCTTGTAACGGCCATAACATCTACATTTTCCATCCGATTTCAATGAAATTTTCAGGGATGTTACGGATTAGTATTAAGATAGTCCTCTATGATAATCACTACCTTCGGACTGATAGTAGCCACTGCGCATGCGCAAACGTGAATTTCCTTGTCACGGGTTCGATTCCCAGCCAAGCTAAGTAATTTTTTGATCCAATCACATCTTTAACCTTTGACACTGTGCTCCAACCCCTAGATTACAACTTTAACCTACTCACTTACACCTAGATTACCATAGATTACAACCCCTAGATTACAACTCTAACCTACTCACTTACCAGGAGTCCTGGATTCGACTCCCAGCTTTTCCGAGGAATTTTTTGATCCAATCACTACTCACTTACATTTCCATCCGAATTTGATGAAATTTTCTAGGATTGTCCAGATTACCGTGTTAATGGTCCCCTATGAGGGTAGTTAAAGGTACTTAGAGATTGGTGTTTTGAGATTAACTACTATGCATTGGATCATCTATATGATCGGGTTATGGATACGAGGAAGCTATGTACCACACCCACTTGGCAGACGTCTTTGAATTATTTTTGTAAGTCAAAAAAATGAAGTTAAGACAAAATTTTCGAAAAATTCCTTGATTGATTTCTTTGGACATTTTTGTCATAACTCTATTTTGAGACTTCCACTAGCCCACAAAAAGTTGTGATGTCCATTAAATTGATATAAAATTTCAATTTAATATGGCCACTCCGGTGACACCTTGGGACAGATGTGGAGCTCCAGAGATGTTTTTGGTGACACCAGTGATACCATGGTCCAATTAGGGTTAACCAGTAAATACGGATGATAGGCATCTTACTTTTCCCTCGTTTAGAGGTCGACCTTCGTTCTGGTTTCTTTGAGGTATCCGAAAACTCTCCTAGACCAACTAAGAACATTAGTGAAAAATATATTAGTGAAAGAAAGAAGTGTTATTAATATTAGTAGAATGGATTTGAGGAGTTGTATGAATTGGAGCTTTTGAGCTGAATTTAGCTTCCGAGTCTACCAAGGTAGCGGAAGCTTTGTTTTCACTTTTCAAGGATGAAAAAAAAAAAAAGTTCGCGTTTTAGACCTTTCTGAACAATTTTGGTTCCGTGTCTGTCTGTCTGTCATGAAATCCTTGTAACGGGCATAACTATACGAAGTTACCTTCCGATTTCTATGACATTTTCAGGGATTGTGCGGGTTGGTGGGTAGACAGTCTCCTATGAAAATTATCATCCCCGGACTGATAGAAGCGACTGCGCTTGCGCAAACGTGAATTCCTTGTAACGGCCATAACATCTACATTTTCCATCCGATTTCAATGAAATTTTCAGGGATGTTACGGATTAGTATTAAGATAGTCCTCTATGATAATCACTACCTTCGGACTGATAGTAGCCACTGCGCATGCGCAAACGTGAATTTCCTTGTCACGGGTTCGATTCCCAGCCAAGCTAAGTAATTTTTTGATCCAATCACATCTTTAACCTTTGACACTGTGCTCCAACCCCTAGATTACAACTTTAACCTACTCACTTACACCTAGATTACCATAGATTACAACCCCTAGATTACAACTCTAACCTACTCACTTACCAGGAGTCCTGGATTCGACTCCCAGCTTTTCCGAGGAATTTTTTGATCCAATCACTACTCACTTACATTTCCATCCGAATTTGATGAAATTTTCTAGGATTGTCCAGATTACCGTGTTAATGGTCCCCTATGAGGGTAGTTAAAGGTACTTAGAGATTGGTGTTTTGAGATTAACTACTATGCATTGGATCATCTATATGATCGGGTTATGGATACGAGGAAGCTATGTACCACACCCACTTGGCAGACGTCTTTGAATTATTTTTGTAAGTCAAAAAAATGAAGTTAAGACAAAATTTTCGAAAAATTCCTTGATTGATTTCTTTGGACATTTTTGTCATAACTCTATTTTGAGACTTCCACTAGCCCACAAAAAGTTGTGATGTCCATTAAATTGATATAAAATTTCAATTTAATATGGCCACTCCGGTGACACCTTGGGACAGATGTGGAGCTCCAGAGATGTTTTTGGTGACACCAGTGATACCATGGTCCAATTAGGGTTAACCAGTAAATACGGATGATAGGCATCTTACTTTTCCCTCGTTTAGAGGTCGACCTTCGTTCTGGTTTCTTTGAGGTATCCGAAAACTCTCCTAGACCAACTAAGAACATTAGTGAAAAATATATTAGTGAAAGAAAGAAGTGTTATTAATATTAGTAGAATGGATTTGAGGAGTTGTATGAATTGGAGCTTTTGACAATGGCGGAATATTAGTCGATTCAATAATTAAAAAACATTGGAGTTTTGCCATTTGTCAATGTCCTCATTCCGAGATTTCCGTTATAATGAATATCAACGAATACCAACCGATTTCTGACTAACGAAGTTAGAAAAGCTTTGTATTCGTGCAAGTCGAAAAACATTACATAGTTTTTCTAAACAAAATTGCACAACCATAAATATGCGTTCCTTTCTGAACAATTATTTTAGTTCCATATCTGTCAGTTTTAATAGTTGACTCTGGTAGATCGGTAGGAGATTATGACCAAACTTTTTTTAAATGAAATGTACATGCAGGTTAGTCACCTTTTAACTTCGTTTGTCATCACACCAATCAATTTCCCTAGATCTATTTTGTTGAAAATACTGATTAAATGATTTAATTATTCGATGGAGTGAATTATTTATACAGAAATACAGTGAAATGTTACCAATGGTTAAGTGTGATGAAGGTTCAGGCGTGGAACATATTGGTTTCTGTCGGCGTTCTGAAAACGAACGAAAGAGAACAGGAGATGTGAATGAGTTAAACAATATTGTTTTCAGATCGGTGGACTTACCTGAATAGGTGGTAACTCTTTCACTAATAGATTTATAGCAGTGGGTACAAATGGATACAAGAAGGTTCTTATTGATCTATTTTATAATTTTTATTATTGCAATAATAACCAGAGAAAAAATGATATGGGTCAAAAACCATGTTTTCATCCATTAGTTCATTGCATTTGAAGTTTGAATTATACTTATCGATGAATAGTCCTGATACCAAGTTTGCAAAGTGCTTAGGTACTACTCACCTACTTACAAACTTCTGATAAGTCAAATCATGGACACCTAGTTCCTGATGAAACTCATCGGAATACTGACACTCTCATCGGATTACTCGTAACACAAGGTGTCACAGGCTCCTCTACCCTAGTACTTCTTTCTGCTTGATTGGACATTTTTAGCAGTCTGTTTTGTTTTTGTCGAAATAGAATCTGATTAATGTAAATGTGGTGTTGTTTTTCCTATTAATGAAAAGATTACATACATACACACATTATTCTCCATGTAAGAAGTATATTTGTACGTAAAATAAGGTCTGATAGCGTCATTGTGAAAATAAACTCACCGATCACCGGTAAATCCGGCTCAAGAGCGGCATTCGAAGAATCCTCCGTTCCGAATTCCGACATATTTATACATTTAAACAAATCGAAAACATGAAACAAATAAAAAACGGTGGGATTGAGAAAAGATCACTGGATTATCGTACCTTTTCAACGTTGATAATAAATTTCAACAACAGAGGTAACTTCGGCATTCGGCATTTTTTCTCGGCGTAACACATGATTATTTCGAAACTAGAAAATATCCTAATAAATATTCTGGAGATTGTATGGAGAGTCCAAAAAAGTGTCGTCTTTTGAGATAGGTAACTACTGAGATTTATTATTATTTTTTTGCATTATCCGGAGTCTCTAGAATAGGAATATTTCTGGAATCCTCAAGAGCTGATCTCCGCTTTGAGCTTTTGCTCCGAGTTTTCCAGCTAGTATCGTAACCAACTTTCAATATTTTTCTAAAAAACTTAAACATTCTCAAATCAACAAACAGGGATAGGAACATAATTAATTAAGTAAAATTACAAAGAAGTAAAATACTGTAGTGAGGAGAACAACACATTGGAATAGAAGAGAACGATAGAGCTGTTATACTAACAAGAGCGGGAGCTGGAAGTGGATTACGGCTAGGTAAGTATTTTATTGATGTTTATTTGATTAGGCGGTATTTGATGTTTATTATTAATGTTTATTGATGTTTATTATTTATGTTTATTATTGATGTTTATTATTGATGTTTTTTATTGATGTTTTCAGGAGGAGGCCACCCGCAAATCTGATCCTAACACTAGAAGCTTTATACTTAAAGTATCTGGATAAATATAGAAACGGGGAAGTTTGGTCGGCACAACATGATTACCACACTTTTTTTCATTGACATCTTTATTACACGGAGTGTTGGGGATATAAGTATGTTTAGTTAAAATATGTGTTGGGTATAATAATATGAATGATTACTACAGCTATAGTTTTATTTTGACGTCCAACGCCATCGCACGTAAATAAATCTTTCATCACTTGCAACTATGACAATAATATTACATTATTACTTTCAACTTGGCCGGTATTAGTTTCCTGCCTGGGTAGAGCCTGACAATATCGTGTTCCTAGTTTTGTAGTGGTACTATTCCTAGCTCGTAAGCAAGAATATTCTCGACAGTGCCCACTAAAGTGATTGAATCGAAGAGGATATGGAGCTGATTAAGTGTTCCGTCGGATCTATCGAAGAGATTGAGCGCTTTAAATTGGTCATGACACGATATCACAAGAAGTGTCTGTACCGAATTAATTATCCGGATCTATATAGAGACAACGAAAAGACTAAGGTCGAAATCAGAGGTATCATTAGAAGCAGTTTCTAACTGTTTGCACTTGTGTCTCCAACTACTCAGTTTGTTTATTTAAAATATACATGTTGGCACTTACTTCTCAGAGGCGCTCATCTGGCGCCCGAATTATTCTCCCACCCGATTACCTCTCTCTAGAGGAGGTACTCGGCAATGAGAGTATATATATTCCTAACTGTATTTGGGGGTCACTACATCTACATTCTAATCAACTTCAAGCGTCTATCAAATGCTACAATCAAATCAAGCTTCTATTGCTCATGTAAATGTAAAATTATAAACGTTCTGGAAAGCAAAGAACATAGAAGTTGGTACTCACCAAGTCCCAAGATGAAAATCCTCTTCTGCCTACATCTATCTTAGCACTTTGATAAGTTTGAACTAATCAGTCATTTCTGAATGGTTTTTCCTCTCGGGAGTCACAAGATTACACTCTTCACAGATGTTATTAGCACTTGTACTTCATTGTAAAAATTAATATCTGTTCCAGATCGGATATTTGAAAATCAAGACTATATCCACAAGAATGTCCATACCGTCAGGGTAGTTGAGCAGTTGAGGGGTGGACTAGCAAAGCCCATGGAACTCCCATGGAATTTCATCCCTAAAACGGATGAAGATGATATAGTGGAAATTGCAAAAGCTTGTGAGATTAGGGATGCTATTTTTCGGTATGAGGCAACTCTGTTGTTGTTTGTTTTCAAATTACATTCCTAGTTGGTTTCTATTATTCGACATTTAACTGTCAAACATATTTTGTTACAATCCTTTCTCATGAAGTCTTCGATTCTCTTTACTTTTCTCTTCAAACGTGATGGTGCAGATGGACATAGTCTTTGACCAGATGAAACAAAACACTGAACAATTCAACGTTATTTTAATCTCTGAAGTGATAGAAATTATGATAGGAAAACCTCAATCGTTTTGTGATATTACTAGTGTAAGTAAGTCAGTAAACAACCATTAAAGGTTGCATTATCGTCCGACTGCTATTCCTGGCGCCATAGACGTCAAGTGCCTTCCGAAGGAAAGATCAGGATTAGTTCTGATGATTTTGCTCCTAGCTACATATTGCCTCTCCTCCTTAGGGTTTCACCGATGAACCAACTCAAAAAATTATCAAGTCCCACAATCATGCCCACGAGCTGTCACAAATCCAAATAATCTTCCGAGCAGAAGTGGACTCAAAAGTGTGAGTAGGGAAGCTTTCTATTTTTGCAACATGTTGAAAAAATCTGAATCTTTGAAAATCTAAAGATAACCTAGGAAACACCACAAATTTATATTCCTGAAGGTGAAGGCAAACGTGATAAGGGCGATGAAGCATCCCTTCCTTCCTTTTCCGAACCTTAACGGGTTAACTAGACCCTGTCCAATGTTTTACTTACTATCGATCAACTACGAAATCATTGACTGAAATTTCCATCGTTTTCTCATGTTTTTCACCCAACTCTAGTGTTATCATCTACACTTGATCTACGTTACAATATATTTTGTAATAACTACTCATTCAAGAAAAAATTGTGAACACACCTCCGGTTAACTTTGTCATTCACTCTAGAATTTAGTCGAAAGTTTTGCTACAAATTTATAAAAACTCCTCATAAATTGGATTTAACCGATTCCTGAGATTGGAACAGCTTCTGCTGGAATTTTTTGTAGGTTAGCCTTTGCAGTTGTGTCTTTATTTGGTATCTCTCTTCATCTGGTAGTAATAGTGTCACATAATATGCATCACCACTCTGGATTCATTTTTTGTGGGTATTGGAATGAAGTGTTATAAAATTGAATAGTACGTAGAAACTTGTCCTAGTTGTTTTCATTCTGTAACGATCGATAACTTACTGACGTTTTCAGACCCAATTTTAATTGGACCGGCAAACGCTCTCACCTCCGTTTCATCACACCTGGTAAAGCCGTGTATGTTCCGCTCATACACAATCTTTTATCAACACCAAGCATTGTGGGATCTTATCACATCGGCGTAAACCGAAGTTTCTTACGTCCTAATTTCTCATTCGTCAAAGACTGCAGCGAAGTGAGTGTGGCTTGATACCTAATTATGGTGTTTTCTTTGGTTTATTGTTTTCAAGAATGAACTTTTGGAATCGACTATGAATTTTTGTAAAGTCCCTTCCCCTCAAAATTTGTCGGTTCACGTTTAAAAGTAGGTACGTAGAATCCAAAAATCGAATACATATTTGGCCGTCCGTCCGCCGTACGCGGCACGATTTTGATGAAATTTGGTATGTGGGCTCCATTTGGTGTCTAGTTGTGCTCCAAAGCTTTTGGCTGATGTCGGTCACTTCTAAGAGTTGAAATTTTTAAAACGCCCTAACAAAAAAATTTTGATCCAAAGGTTTTCCATCAATTTAAGGTAGTATTGAATTTTTAGAAGTTTTAGAGACCACGCGGAGCCCTGAAGGACAAGCCGTTCGCTCCTTATGAGAAATTAAGGGTTGGACTTACGCTAAATCAGAAACACGAGCGTAATTCGCAAAAGAGGCCTAATCTCCGTTCAAATTTTAGCTGTCGATGTTTTTCTTCATGTTGGTTGGTGGTGACAATGGCAAAGCCGTGTTCTTTGCAGACGAGTGATCTATATAGAAAAATAATAAATCTTTGTGTAATAATTTGCAGCATTTTAGCAGGCCGTGTGCGCCTGGTGAATGACCGGACTGGTAGCTGAGACCTAAGTCAGCTGTAAAAATGCCCAGCTCGAGAAACCACCTCATCCAGTCACTGCTCATGAAATTCTTCCCACAAAATCTGGCTTGATCGTTTTGCTTTCACCTTTCGCAATCAAACACACCTTCACATTACGATTAAGATCGGCTCTATGTTTAAGATAATTTTTTCTAACGATCTCAACCATCAATTTTACCTTGTGATAGCTATCGGTTCTATTTGTAAGGGAATCTCTCCTACCTACAAACAAAAATCTAACTACATCTTTAATCTATCTAATCTATTTAATCTAAATTTATCTATCTACATCTACATCAAAAAACATATGTTTTCCTTCTAAATTTGGAAAAATAACGATGAAATCGAAGAAAGGACCTCACCACGTGATTCAGCGTCAAAAATAATGAAAAAACATGTGGCACACTTGGGGTTAAAAAAAATGCACTTTTGCGCACCCTGGTCACTTTGCGCACATCTGAATCTGAATCTGCAATAAAAAATGGGGGTTCCTATTTGAAAAAACAAAGTTAATGTCAATTGCGCGCAATTTTTTTGCGCAAAAGTATCTTTCCTGAATTCTTTACAAAAAATATGAAAAATGGCGTTGGGCCCATTTTTTACGTAATTAAATATGGAAATGCCGGAGGGTGGACTATAACTTCTGGGACACCCTGTATACCTTCATCGTTAATGGTTCCGGGTGCCTGACAACACCCTCCTCTATCAAGCCAGCCCCTCCTCAGCCTGGCTCCTCTTTTCAAAGCCTTTCGAAAACTCAGAAAGTAAAAACTCTGTCAACACGGTCTCTAAATTGTGAACACCGTCAGAAATAGAGTCGTCTCAGTAATAATTGAAATTTGGCTAGATAACTCAATCTGTAGAACTCCGATTGATCCATAGCTCCATACCTAGTGAGAAATGTTAAATAATTAAATCATTGTTTTCGTAAGGCATTAAAAATGTGGATACATCACATGGCAAGCATCGATTGCGAAAGAGAATCAATTCACTTCAATCCTGGCTTCCTGAACTTGAGATTGTTGACTCCTGAAATGAGGGATACTATCATTCGCCATTTAGCGAAAACTTTCAAGTAAGTATTCAAATAGGCGTGCCAATATAAATAGTGTTTTTTAGACACTCTTCTCTAAATGTAAACAAAACCTAAAATATTTATAACTAGCTGAAAATCCTGCTAAAAGCGGGCAAAACAATTGTAGATATATAAAAAAAAATTTGATGTAGCGGCCTGGAATCGAACCTGTGACCTCGACGTTCGGGCGACATACGTACGTACGGTTGGCGTTTTATGTATTTAGATAGTTGGTATACACAATAATGTTTTATGCTAAATAATTTAAAACATAACTTATATATGAAGTTGTCCTCACCATCCTTGCGTTTTGATTTCAGGAAGCAACAGAATTTGACTGCATTGACATTTGAACATGGTTTTCTTGATCGCACAGATGCTTTGAGAGTCCTTGTTGCTGCAGCTCTTGGCTGTGGACATACTCTTCAAAAATTACACCTTTGCAATCTCTTCTTTCCGAAGTCATTGCCATTGAAAACCGCTATTGACGGTGATTTTTTCTCCATTTTCTTCAAGTCAATAGAATATCTAATGCATTATTTGTTCAGGTTATACAAATTTTGTTTAAATTAATAATTATTCAATAATAATTGTTTGTTATTAATTGGGTAGGTTCCTAGTTTTTCCAGGGATCTTTGATTTACGATGAAAGAAAAGGGGTTCAATTTCTGTAGCCCTCAACCCCGCTAGGAACATTGCCATCGAGAAAATCCTCATCAAAATCGATGGTCTTTGCATCGCGCTGGATTAACTGATAGGCGGTCATACACTAGAGATTCATAAAGGAATAAGAGTATCAGAACTTACGTAATAAGAATGTAATATATTATGCCAAATATGAAGTTCGTAATTACGTTGATTCGTAGATTTTGATGTAAACGATGAGCTTCAATACGATCCAATAAGTCAACCAGCGTATTCCGAAGAGATGAAATCAGAAGCCTGGCAGAAGATATTAGAAAAGCCTTTGTTTGATCAAATGAAACCTGAAACGATAGATTATTATTTTAACATGGCTCTGAGCTCCTTATCAAACCTGACAGTTCTCATGGTTAACTATTCTTGGTTATCTAAAGGGAATGGTGAGTAGAATCCTGTTGTAAACCTAATATTTCTGGCACTTCAGTAGTCAAAAGAATACAAAGTATAGAGTCAAATAAGACTAACCAGAGCTCTTTGTACTTCAAAATATAACTTTAAAAAACTTTTCTGGAGGAGACACTTCTCTTCAGCTGAAAGCGTGATAAATGATGTTTAGCGTTCTAATAAATTACATAGATGTACGCTTGTTAGTTTGTGGGATAGGTATTCCGAATTTCCTAATGAAAACGATTTGTGTGTTCAGGCTTGTATCTACTCCATCTAGAGTGTATAAGGAACGCTAACCTCCGGAAACTCATTCTAGTTATGACTCCCTCTGAGGATACCAATGAGTCCAGGCAGGCCATAAACTACAAAGCTTGGTCTCTTGCTGTTCGAATGTGTCCTTGCTTGGAACTCCATCTGGTCTTGTGTAAGATGTTTAATTTTGTCATGATAAGTGTTGAACAAACTATTTGCAAGTACTTTTTCTGTTCATTGTTGATCAGTCTTATCACATTCTAGCCTGTTTCGATATTTTTTCACTAAATCCACTAGGATATGGATGATTTTCTTTTATCTGGGATACTAAAATATTTAATTATATAAAATAAATAAAATATTTATTATTTATTCTTTGATCCCCGTCAATGACAGAGGGATCACGGAAATTATGAAGAGGAAAATTAATAAATCAATAATAATTATGATGGAGAGGTCGCCAGCGACCACCCAACGCCGGCTCTAGGGAATTTAGGAAGTTGAGTAAGGTAGGGGTGGGAGAGATGGTTGGAAAGGAGTGCCTCTATAAAATGACAACCAGTTTATGTATGAACTCTAAAAGTCACGGGTGGCGATGCCACGGAGCACTCCCGCCGATATCATGAAAAACGCGCCATGAAAAGCGCTATAAAATCACGAAAACACAATAATTTTCGATTTTTCCAAAGAGAATTCATTTTTCATGACATTGTATTTTCTGGTATTTATATATTAGGATTGTGACGTCACAAATAGGTGCAGATCTGTTAGTTCAATTGATTGACCTTTTCCCCGTTACACAGATTATGTAATTCTACACATAGATATTGTAGGTAGTTAGGTATTATTCATTACACTTGATTTCTTATAAAATTTCTTAACCTGCGAAAGTTTTCATACTTTTATTGACCGACTTCAAAGCGTCGTGGACGGAGGAGGTTCTCTTTTTTTCTTCTTATTTTGTTTGTCACGATACGACGATTTTTTTTGTTGTTGTAATTCTGAACACCTTGCATTTCTTTATTTTGGTACCAATCTACCTGATTCTTTTTGTCAACAGTTGAAACCGCATCGTTCTTAGATATGAACCAAGTACTAGTTCGGAGCATGCCTCTTGTATCAGTGCACTTCTCCAATACTTATCTATTGGAGGATGTTGATAAAAGAAAACCGTGGTTTTTTAGCTACTTCACTCGCTATCTGAGTAGTTACTTCTCCTACAAACTTGGTATGTTGGTTTTAATAGGTACATTGTTTAGAAAACCTGTTAAGAAACAGTATAATTTACTTTGACAAATTTATTATGAAATCGCAAAGTAAGAATTGGGCAGCGTCTTTATGTGATTAATCAGGGGTGGAGGAGGACAACGCTCAACGAAGACAAAACGTATAAAATTCCGTTTTAAGCCATTTTGAATCCAAATCCGCGGAAAATACCAAAGGTGTACGCCTGTATGTGATAAAATCGTGTGTGTACTCTGCCGAGGGATTATTTTCCAACCGATTTGCGAGATTTTTTCTTGTTCGGTGCAGAATACTTCCCAAGTGCTCATCATTTTACCAGAGTATCGAAATTTGCCTGTTGAGGAGGCATTTTTCAATTTTTATTTTCCCATTATACCTGTAGGTTACTACTTTTTAGGGTGAATAATTAGGTTCTTTAAATTTTTTCATGACCTATTCAAAAGGTTCATCATTGAAATAGTTACGTTTTATTCCTTGAAACATGGGAGATATTTTGCATAATAGATTCTTATCTCGTAATGATTTCCTCTGATTTGTTCTGACAAAAAAAGTAGAAAAATTACGAACATCGTTACATACATGAATGTTGTATTCATGCACAGAAATAGTACTTACTTAAACAGTGAGTTGTAATGTTTGCATTGCATAACAAAACATAATAATGTAGTTATATTGTGATTCTTTTGTTTTTCACTGACAGAAACTATAAACATTACGGTGAAGCATTCTTCATGCATGGTTGATACATGTTTGGTTAATTTGATAACAAAGTGCAATTTCTTGAGAGTTTTTCTTTACCGCGGTCCAGTGGATCATTTTGACTCAATACACGAAATATTCGAGTTTCTCTTGAAGCACAACGATATGAGTGAGTAACCAACAATAGTGTTGTAGTTTTGAGTAAATTATCGATCATATAAGTACTGTTTCAGATTATTGGATTGAATGAGGTAGTACGTGAATATTCACTCCTTAATGTATTATTTGTAAATGTATTTTATTTAATTAGATGGTTTAATCTTTCGGTTCGAGATGAGATCAATCGTAGCTAGATCAATCTGGCTCAAATACGCATTGACAATTTTTATGAGTAACCAACTGAAATTTGAATATTATTATTTTCAGCAATTTTTGTATTTGGTTCTGAGTCTACCTTGGTAAAGTTTGAGTCTTTTAGTTTCGTTTCTGTGTGCCTTTTAGGAAGTTCATTGAAAAGGGCGAAACTACCTATCTATTCGAAGTTATTGTTCAATTTTGACGAAATGTTCATGGATTGTGTCGGTTGGAATGTAATTGGCTCCCTATGAAAATCATTGCCTACAGATAGATAATAGCCTCCTCGCATGAGAAAACGTAATAACCTTGTAACAGAACTTCTATGTTTTCCATTCGAATTAGATGAAATTTTCAGGAATTTTGCAAAGTACCTAGAGATTGGTGTTCTGAGATTAGCTATTATGGATTGGATCATCTATTCAGGGAGGCGGAACTCAGGTCTTTAAAACTTCAGGGGTCGATTCTACAAGTAATTTGAAAAAAAAGTCTCCTAGCAATTTTTTATACCCTTTTTCAACTTGAAGATTTTTCGTGATTACGAAAAAAACGTTACTAAATTACGTTACGCCTTACGTTACTAAATTGGTTATAACTCTCTTAATTTGCTGTGTAAATTCAAATTTGAGGAAACCGTTGGAAAGGACATTAAATTTCCTAACGGTTTAATGCCTGACTTTTTCTATAATTCAAGGTTTGAGGCACGAAAAATCCCTCTGAAAAGGAAATATAACCTTATTCGGGAACCTTGAGTTTTTACACCCGGAAATTAAACTCTAAGAACCAATATTTTTTTCGAGATACAAGAACGGTGAAAATTGCGCCGAAATCTCACCTTCCCAAGGATTTAGTCGTCTTTATTTTTAAAGTGAAACTTATCACAGAAATTCGTGTTTGAACACAGAAAAATGTGATAGGAGCAAAGCTTTGGATAAGACGATTTGAGGGGTTCGACGATGGGAGGGGATTCCGTTGCCGGAGTAATGTTTTCCCGCGTTCAAACACAAATTTCTGTTATAAGCTCACTTAGAAAATAAAAATTAGGTAAAATTTTCTTGTCAGTGTTTTTTTCTCTCATACCTTGACTCAAAGAAAAGGTCAGGCATCTAACCAATAGGAAATTTAATGCTCTTTCCAACGGTTTCCTCAAATTTGAATTTACACAGAAAATTAAGGGAGTTATGACCTATTTAGTAACGTAAGGTAACAAGCAGTTAAAAATAAATTGTTGAGAGATTTTTTTTTTGTTGCAAATTAGTTGTAGAATCGACCCTTGAAGTTGAGTGGACATAAGTTGTGCCTCCCAGTATAATCGGGTTATGGATTTGCGGAAACCATGCGCCAAACCCACTTGGCAGACTTTTTTCTCATGGGGTTATCAACTATTCCTTGGAGGTTCAAATACCCTTTTTCTCACACATTCATATGAATATTTATTTTTCATGTCTTATGTGACAGGAATTCGAGAAATTGGATTTTCTATTGCTGACGATCCTTGTCGGCGGACTGGATGGACTGAAGCAGTGGATGAACTAAAAGAAATGTTCACTACGCCATTGGCATTGAAAGGAATCACTATTTGTGTAGATATTTGGAAACTCTGAAGTATACAGTATCAAGGTGGTTACGTGTTCTGCACCTCTCAATAATGAAGATGAAAGAGACTTCGCGAATGATCGAAGATGCGCTCTTTGTGTCTCGTCCTCCGAGACTGTAAGATAGATGCCAATAAAATGTAAATTATCAAAAGTGTTTTCAACAATCCTTTCTTCTGACAGGAGCGTGGGATTTTTTTCACATTTTGCCATGCGATTGTTATCGAAGCCCATTTCAAATCCAAAGTGTGAGCAAAATAGGATCGTAACGGAGCGGTTACGATCAAGTTTTTGAAGTTTTGATATAAGTTATCAGAATAAATCAAATAAGAGCAATTTTTCGATTACGATCCAACCATGGCATATCTGCACCGAATCGGACAGCGCCTCACTCCGGAATGCAGCAGTTGTCAAGATGGCTCCATTGAAACTCTGCAGCATATACTCATGGATTGCCCAACCTACGAGCATGCGAGGAAATAGTTGATGAATGACGTTACACCCCACTTAGATAATCCAGTACATTACTATCATATTGTACACTCAAAACGCTTTCTTATATACACAGCGATTTATTTTTTTATACATACGATTGGTGTAAAGATTTAATTTTAACACAGAATGTGTTTTTGCGATGACCTACCGAAAAAAAATCGTCACGAAAAAGCGACAGAAAAAACCGTTACGCGCCTTTTATAAAGATTTTCACGTGCAACCAAGCCGTTGGTAAGGAAATAGAACTCCCGCAGTGTTCATTGCACAGAAATTGTTCACCATTCGTTGGAAAGCTCTCAATTTATATAGTATTGTTCTTGTAGTTACATATTTATTTATATAACATTTATAGGGTTTTAGACCAAATTAAATGTCTAACAATTATTTATTTTATTATTGCCAAAGACTCCACATTTATTATTGTTGTTTTTTATTTAACGGATGACTAGCATCGCAAAAACACATTCTGTGTTCCTATGATTTCATACAGAGTATGGAAAAAGAAATAAACTGGGGGGTGCAGGGGGGCGGAGCCCCCCGCCGAGGCGCAAAGCGCCGAGTTGTTTTTTCGCTTTCAATTCTATTATTACTAATTTTTCTTAATTTTATTTTGTTCGAATAATCTATAAATAAAACAAACTTCATGGCTATGGCCGAATGCTGATGCCAATTGAAGGGGGAAAAATATATATGTTCTCCAGTTTCATTAAAAACCTGAATGACCAATCTTATTTCATAGAGATACTTATTAATATGATGTTGCTAGAGGCATTTGTTGATATAGCAAACCGATAGCGTTGCAGGTAGTAATGGTAGTGTTGATAATGAGTTTTATCAATCAAAAATGAGACTAAAAATTTTTTCTTAATGGTTAGAAGTTAAGTTAGTTTTAGATAGTGGATATAATCTTTTTGTGTAGAAGTCAATGTTATTTCACAATTAAGTAAAATTAATTTTAAACTATGGAACCATTACCGTACGGACTTCCATGGTCTGTCTACCCTAAAGAGTACTTGCGGATAGGACACTATCCGAATATATACCGCGATGAAGCACGGGGAAGGTTAAAAGGCGTGATCTATGCCAACACAGACTATTTCCAAAAAAAGACACTCAAAGTTCCACTTCGGAAGTATCACCAGCTCAAGGGCGGACTGCCGAAACGTTTGGAACTTCCTTGGAATCACCCACCAATAACAGACGAGGAAGAAGTCCTGGACCGCATCATGGCCTGCGAAATCAACGAACCCCTATTCAAGTAAGATAGCACACTTTCAAGAGTCCAAGAGTTGAAAAGGGTTTCGAACCGTTTGAAAACTTCAAGGCTTTTTTGATTCTAAATAACCTAATTCCAACAGTCCATGTCATGTTACATCTCTACTATAGCGAGTTTTAAGGACACATGGCTATACTATGAGCTAAAATCTGTGGCTTTGCAAACTATGCCGGTGTCCATAGCCACATTGGACAGGATCTACTGATGGCTCTGCAACATAAAAATGAAGGTGGGGTTGAGTGGAGGAGCCGACCCCAAATTTTAATGGTGAGGTACAAGCAGTTATTCTTGATCTGAAACTCATTACAGAGGTACTCGGACTCGTGAAAGGTTAAATGGTAGATAAATAAGTGCTCTTTTCAAAATGTTTTACCAATGAGTTGTGAAATCTTCTGCGCTACATTCAATATAATTTTACGTCGACTTAAGAAACAAAAGTAAAAGGAAGAATGATGGAAATTTCTTCATTATTAACGGCAGGTTTATTCAAGTTAAAATGCATTTGTTAGAACGGGGCCTGGTAAGAGGAATAGGCTCACTGTCTAAGAGGGATTGCAAACTTCGCACCTTGTAATGCAAATGTAAGCCTGGGTCATTTGCTGATCTTAGCACTGTTGACGTTAGATCTAGCACTGTAGAGCTCGATTCTTAACCCATTCTGTTCATGTGTCTATGATTTCGTTCATTATAATAGTAGTTACTAAGTTCATGGAAATGACATCTTGATGAATAAGAATGGCTATGAATTCTTGCCGTGAGTTTATTATAATTATATCCTAACATTTCCTACTACAGACAGGTAATAGATCTATTAACGGCATCGACAGTAATAACGTGATGTCACAAAATGTAAAACTGAAAGAGCTGAAAATCTCTGCCTCGAAGATGTTAAGGTGAATGAATTATCAGAAAGAAAGGGATGATTATAACTATGTACAATCACAGGCTAAAATATAAAGATGTAAACAGTGGAGAATTCAAAATTGACGATAATAATGATTGTTCTTCTTGGAATTCACAATGATCGAATCTTATATTATTTAAAAACAATATATTTCGAGTTCCATCCCATTCTGAGTGCTTTTGAACTGCTATCCTGATTATGTGCATGTTTTATCATCAAAAATTAACTTCTCTCGACTGGAGGCCAATCTCCAATCTTTCTGACTAAACTACATAGTATTTATTAATTTACATTCCTGAGTCGGAGCTCGCTACCGAGCTGGCTGGACAGAAATGCGAAGACGCCGTCCGTGTGGCATCTTTGCCAACTGCGGTGCGGTGTTCGAGAGGTAGTCGTAGGACAACCCTACCCCTTTGCCGCGCCTGTCGGAGTAGAAGTGAACATCTTTATCATCTGGTGCAGCAGTGTCCACGAACTCATGGGGGCCGCATTCAACGTCATGATGCGGTCGCCAAGCAGATAGCAGGTGCCTTGTCATCTAGCGGCTGGGATGTTGAGAGAGAGAGGTTATACCACATGCCGAGTGACCAGGGTAAGAAGCCCGACATCGTTGCCATCAAGACCGACCAGTCTTGCATTACCCTGGATATCCAAGTTGTCAATGGCAGCTTGGACATGGAGCAGACTTGGCGGGCTAAGATAAGGAAATATGACACGAATGATTTACGGCAAGCGGTGTCGGAGCTAAAAGGAGTGGCACCCAACAACATCGGGGTGATGGCTGCAACCTTGTCATGGCGAAGAGTGTGGTGCGGGAAAAGTGCCACGGAGTTGCGCGAGTTGGGCATCTCGGTAGGCGTACTCCGTGGTATCACCACCCGCGTCCTGCTCGGCTCATATTTGAATTGGTAGTCGTTCTATAGAGGCACTTCCCTTCATCCCTCTCTCCCAACCCCACCTTCCTCATCTTCCCTCATCCCTAGGGCCGGCGTCGGGTGAGTCCTGGGTGTCCTCCCCATTATATTTTATTTATTTATTTATTTTTATTAATGGCGTGCCCCCTGCGTCTTTCAGGAGAGTTTCTTTAAAAAAAAAAAAAAAAAAAAAAGATCTCAATAAAACATCCAGGGGTTTGTTATAATAAACCTAGACGACATGTTGGAGTTCGTTACTGATAAGGTATTGGGAATATAACATCCAAACTTTGGTTCACGAAGTACTTACCACGTTAATTTGTTTTCAGACCTGACTTTTCATTATTCGACAAACGGTATCACATCCGTTTGTCCTCAGGACGACGCTCTGTGTACGTTCCTTCTCTGATGCCTGTATTAACGATGCCGAGTGACGCTGGGAATTTGGTGACTTTGATTCACAACAGTTTCACGAACCCCGACTATACATTTCTGAAAGATACACAACAGGTGAAAATCAGAAGATATATTTATTTCAAAGTTCGATGAACGCGTTTGGCATACCTTTTTTGAAATTTGAACTAGACAGGTCTGCTATCTCAAAATTCACTCACTAGTAATCAATACTAAAGCAGCATGAACTTGTTTGAAAGAAGTAATGATAATCACTCTGAGAAAATATGTTAATGATCTTGGTAATACCTTAGATCTCCCCTGCTACCAAAGAACATGAATGTGTCTTTTGTTTTTATATAATCACGAATAGGTTTCACATGAGAATCGTTATACATTTTAGTGATATCGTGATATGTGTAGTAAAAAACATCCGGCATGACTCCTAGTCTAAATTACCAGTGATATACATTAATTGATTCAATTGGTTGAATTGAATGATTTAATAATGATCTTCATATTCAATCCTTTCTACAACAACGGTATTGAAAACTTATTGTTTTCTGTTTTGCTAACTTTCTGTGCTACTTTTTCCATGGTTTGTGGCTATGATGGTGGACTAATTAGATTACCATGTAATTCAAGACTTTCATATCTAAGCTAGCTCCTGCCTACTTTCGAGAGTGATCAAATTCTGTCAATTAAGAACAAAGAACCTATTCGACCTATAAGGAACTAATCGGTGTTTCGGGAAATTAACGTACAAGCGCATTCGTACAAGCTACTGTTGGTGCAACTGTCAACAAAATATCCAGGGCTTACCCATACTATTAAAAAATCGGACTAAAATAATGTTTCAAATTAGCTCCGTTCGTGACAAGCATATACGGTCGTACTATGCACAATATTTTCATACACATTCAGATACAATTATGCTGTTATACCTGTTTGAATTATGCTGTTCAGAAACCACGAAAACGCATAAATATATTGCTAGCGGAAATCATAAATGTTCTTGATAAATTCAAGGTTCTCTAATGTTTGGTAGAAAGTTGAGTGCCCAAAATACCACGAATAAACATTTGATTGCTACTTGATCGAATCAGCCTAGTATCAGGTAGTAAATTGATCGATGACCTTGCTTATAAACAACAATTTGGAGTAAATCGTGAATGAGGGATAGTAACGAGGAATGAACGAGGAATCCCTTTGATAGGGAGTATTAGGCAAATAAATTCAGCAGAAGGTACATGGAACAGAGGAGAAGACCATGCTGAGGTTCTTGGAGTATGAAGGTGCAGAGCAATCAATCTTTACATTAATAATTTCTTTGAGCATCAAGGCAAGGATTTGATTTGTGCTTCATCAAGATTTCGCAATCATATCTGTCCAATACTCTCTAGAGTCAGAGGCAAAATATTCATGGTCGGATGCACCAGCCATCGTTATACAGCAATTCAATTCAACTCGGCAGATATATTAATCCTGACTCCAGGCATCTAGAAAACCTCGAAAATTATTAATCAATTGTAATTAATTTATTGATGAACAGTGTTTACCTATATATTCTTGAAGGGATTGTCAATGTGGTTCAGCGGCGGATCGACAGGGAATATTCAAGTAGCTTCCATTTTCTTGAATCCTTGCCTAGTTAACCTTCGGTTCATTACGTCAGAAGAGAGAGACTCCATGATCAGGCACCTGGCCAAAACAATCAAGTGAGTCTGTAACAAATTTTCGATGACTTATGGTTGTTTGTCTATCTGTATATTTGACCAAATCAAACTGAAACCTAAATTGAAAAAAACTAGCTCAACTACGTCGTTTTTAGAAATATTACTTTAATTTCTTGCTCCTGGGTAATTCGATACGAGGCATAAACGACCCATCAATAGGGATGGGTATCGTTATAAAAGAATCGATATTTTGTATCGATACTGTATCGTATCCGAGTATCGATATCCCAAGTATTGTTGGGCATGAGTATCGATATATCATACTCTATATCGATATAGTGTCACAAACTATCAATATTATCCAATATTCTCAAGAAAAATAATTTTTTCAACAATTTTTATTCATTTTTCACTATCAAGAGTCCAAGCAGGGCGATTTTCTTCATGATTTAAACGTTATTTGTGCAACCAAAGAGTACTGACCCAAAAGCCTCTCTACTTTCTTCATTTTTTAACCATTATGTTGAATTTTCTGCGAGAGCTGTATCGATATTCGATATTTAGAAATATCGGAGCCAAAGTATCGATATCCAAAAATATCGGATAGTGCAGTATCGATACTAAAATATCGAGTATCGGTACAAAAGTATCGATATTTTGAAATATCGAGTATCGATACCCATCCCTACCCATCAATGATTTATTCTTGGACACCTCATCAAGTATACCATATTGTTTATCTTCTTCGAGGTCATAGTAGTATGAACGATTGTTCCATTCTAAAGTGCCTACTTAAATTTGGTCCTCGGCCACTTGGAGATCACCATAAGTGTTCGGAATATGAAAGATCATCAGCGAGATCAATGAAGCTAACTCTCGAGTAGAGAGCTAAAATTGTTTGTGCTCCTCTGATGGTTCAACATGAAGAACAACCCAGATCGGCTTTGTGATCATCAAATTAAACTCCACGTTGATCATTTCATGAAGAAATTTAGTCTAATTATGATAATATCATATCATATTATCTATATTATAGACTACCTAGTTGTGGGATAAAGCAACAAGGGAGTGATCCAGCTGGTATAACGTAGTTATATTACCATGGTAATTTATTTCATTCTTCCTAGCAAAACGATACAAAGCACGGTAGGTGGGGCGAGGTTTAAGATATTTTCTTTGGAAGAATCAAGGCACTTGTTCTACATTACTCCATGAATGGGATGACCATTATTTACCCTATCTACTTTACAGGAATCAGAAGAATCTAGAACAGTTCACCTTCGAAAACGCTTTCTTGAATCTCACGGATGCCGTCAGAATAGTTGCAGCAGCCGCGCTTGGTGCAGGAGATACTCTTGAAAAAGTTTACATGACCAATTTATTCAGTCCGCATGCTCTACCTATAGAAACAGATTCGGAATGTAAGAAATTAATTTTGGTACAAATCGGTCAAATTATTTATTAGAACAATGGCCAATCGTATATCATTTTTGGTTTATTATTTTCAATACTGAACCGTTGGAATCGACCAAGAAAAGAAAGATGTTAAATCCCCTCGTAATTTGTTGGTTTACGTTTCAAGGTAGAAACTACGTAGACTCCAAAAATCGAATAAAAATTTGGCCGTCCTTCCGCCGTACGCGGCACTTTCCTTAGTTCCAATGGACCGATTTCGATTAAATTTGGTAAGTAGGCTCCAATTTGGGTCTAGTTGTGCCCCGAAGCTTTTGGTTAATGTCGGTCACTTCTAAGGGTTGAAATTTTGAAAACGCCCTAGCTCGAAACATTTCGAAATAAAGGTAGGTACCTATTGTTTTTCCATCAATTTAAGATAGTATTGAATTTTTAGAGGCCACGCAGAGGACAAACCGTTAGTTCCCTACGAGAACTTAAGTGTTGGACTTACAATAAATTAGAAACACGGGTGTGAATCGCAAAAGAGGCCTAATCTCCGTTCAAGTTTTAGCTTACCAAAATGCGATCTGTAGATACGTGGTAGGTAGGTACCTAGTATCATGGATGTAGGTGATGACAATGGCTAAGCCGAGTTCTTTGGAGACGAGAGATCTATATGGAAAAATAATAAACATTTGTGTAATAATTTTCAGCTTTTCTCATTACATAATTTCATGTTGGTGTTTGACCGGTTGGTGATCGAAAAAACGCATATCCTGTGTTCAAAAATGTCTTTATTTATATTATTATTTTTTAATTACCTAGTATTAATTGCACAAGTATTTCAACTTACGAAAATGAATGTAAGTGAGTGAAACGAGAGTGTGATACACAGTACACCTCCACAATTTATTAATTTTATGGTTATTTAGTGGCATTTGACACACAAGATACACAGGAGCGCACAACACAACATTCACTAAGCAACACAGATCGTGAAATTTTCACCTTTTTAGCCGCATGGGCAGACTTGACAGCCTCCTCGTTGATATGTGATGGGCTATTGTGGGAATTTTAAGATCCTTGTGGATGTCATCATTGGTTGAGTATCAGAGCAACGAGTATAATCAACGTATGACCGCAGTACTTGTTCAAGAGTCGCTGTATGATGTGCCAATAAATTACTTTGAGAGGAGCTAGCAGCCCCACAATATTCTCAACCATATGTCCAGACCTGATTGTATTAGGGTTTATTAGTTGTGGTTTGACATTTTTGAGCGTTCTCCAACCAACCAATACATTTTTCGGATTTGTTATTTTTCACTTGCACTCTCCAGTGAAGTTTGGTATCCAGAGTCATACCCAAATATTTTGCTTCAGTAGCATAGGGGATGAATTTGTCATTAAGATAATTTATTGGTATATAAAGTCTGATTTGGTGGGGTTGGTAAAATCAACATGAACTGCGTTTTTCTAATTCATCTTGATTCTCCATCTTTATTAGTATGTGATTTTTGGACTTAGGTCAAAAGGAATCTGTTAATTGCAAAAAATAAAATTCTTGTTTCTATATTGTATTCAAGCTTTAAAATTAAAATTTTAAATGCACACGTGGTCTCAGTAAAGGTAAACAATTTTAATGATACGACCAAATTCAATAATTATCACGCAATTCCAATTTTTTCACAGATTTCGATGTACACAATGAATTTGAATACAACGCTGAAAATACCCTGGAATACTCGGAGGACACTAAATCTCGATTTTGGAAAATAGTTCTCGAACGTCCGTGTTTTCATGAACTGACATTGTCAGCTGCGGACAGATATTTTCAAATTGCCCTTGGTTCTTTCACCAATCTCACAACACTCATGGTTAACTACAATTGGTTCTCTAAAGGAAACGGTGAGAAAAAATGAAATGATATTTTATATTATCGTGTTCGTAAATAGATCTACTAAGAATTGTTTATTTGTAACATTCAAGGCCAAGCGAATCGAATTATCAGTATGTTCAGCGAATCCAAAATTAGGCGGATATCTAATTAACTCCAAAGTCTAAGGCATCAAAATATATCCATCAAGGAAAAATGTATAGTATCAAATTAATGATCAATGCATCAAAATGTCCAGTGTATCGAAATGTCCAAAATTACTACAATACAAATTATTATTATTGTTTTGTTTACCCCAGGATTGTATCTTCTTCGTTTGGAATCCTTAAGGAATGGGAAGCTACGTAAACTAATTTTGCTTTTAACTCCCTCGGAGCATCCTAACATATCAAGGCAAATAATATGTTACAAAGCATGGGAAGAAGCGCTAAAACTTTGTCCGGATCTTGAACTGCACTTTGTTTTAAGTGAATTAATTTTATTCAGTGTACCTATCATCGAAATTAACATTATCTGGTACGATACTAGAAATTATTGAGAAGAGTAGTAGTTAAGGGAGCACACCTTACCTTAATTGAAAAAGATAATTACATGACAATCACCTTTGGTGTACAGGTCAGAATGTTGCCCATAACGACTTCACTAAGCTATTCGTCCGAAACATGCCGTTGGTTTCTATCCATCTATCTAGTATTTATCAGATTGGTGAAGTCAGCAAGCCGAAAACGTGGTTCTTCAGTTATTCCTGCCGATTTTTATGGAGCTACTTCAGTCAGACACTGAGTAAGAATAATTGAACAAAGTCAAATCGTACTTCAAAATCGATAGACGATTTGCAGGTATAATTTCACATTGCCTCGAAAACCAATTGGAGAAAATTTATTGATGGGAAGAAAATACAGATTTAACAACTTATGCTGACCATGGTGCCCGGTTTTTCTGCAGTATAATTTGTAATGGGTGTAGTACTAGACTTTCCTAGATTGAAGCTCCTGAATTCAAAATCCTGTTAATTTCGTAAGTATCGATAGTAAGTTGTCGAAAGGCCGTCTTACGTTTGGCACAGTAGATTGATCAGGCTTCCACTCGAGGACACGAGAACAACGTGCATCTCACAAGTACATTAGCGAGCTGTCGATCCTTATCATTTGCCCATCATCAACCGTCTAGATGGGAACATAATCAAAATATGTTCTGCAAGACAGTAACATGATTGAAATAAAGGACTTCAAAACTGTCTATGTAGGTATCTACCACAAAGTTTTTCTTCCTTCGAGAGAAACATTTCGAGGCTTAATTTAATCAGAAATTAAGGAGAAAATTCATTCATTTTTGGTCCTCTAGTTACGATAAATTGATTAATCTAGATGATTGTATAAATCAACTTTTTCTGCAATAGGGGTCAACTTCCCCAATCGATTGTTGCAGTACCATGATCCAATGAATCTGAACATAGAAAATAAAAAATAGAGTTAAAGCTAGTTTCTTGATTATTTCGATTGGACAATATGAAGCACTAGACGATCCCTCGTGTATTCAATCGGAAACATAATTTCCCAGAAACAATATTATCTTACGATCAAAATGGCACTATTTTGCCCGAGTGAAGGGTAGTTTGATGACATTGCTCATTGATTAGTTGAGATTCGATCAATAGGAGTTCCTGTGCAATATACACGGTTTACCGGATAATGTGGTCAGTGCTTCAGGGGGTGATTCTACAAATAATTTTCAACAAAAAATGTCCTATAACATAGTTTTATATTTTATTGTAATAGAATAAAATACCAAAAAAAAAGGCTTTTTTATGTCTCTCAATTTCTCTCCGTTTTTCCCTAGTCGCATGTTTTTTAATTTTGGGGTATTTTTCCAACATTTTTCAAAATTCTTCCGCTTTAATTCTGAAGAAGGTACCAGGTTTTTTGCTCTATTTTTATATCAAAGTTTTTTCTTCACTCTGTGGAATCATTGTGACTAGTGAGGAACTAGTCTACATCTACTTGTAAAAAAATGTATCAGAAAGAGAGTTTGTTTTAAGAAAATGTATCTACCAAGAAAACGATATAAAGTTCTTTGGCTTTCCTATTGGACTGACATGCCCATCCGTAGAGAAGCCTTGATGAGGCGGATAGAGAGGACAAGTAGAACTACAAGACATAAAAATGGAAATATTAAGGGAGAAAATTTTAAAAAGCCTGATGATGCTGGTAAGTTAGCCAGCGAAACTGTTGCTAAAGAATAAAAATAAGACCAACGTTTTGCCTTTTTCTTACTAGAAAGAGTTACTTTGATCAAAAATTACAATAAAAATATCCCACGACTCTACAAAGTTCATCAATTATATATTGTCTACTCAAATTAAAATCCGAATTTTCTCACATTTCAGATTTTTTCGTGATTTCGAATCACGACTGTCACTAAAACGACTGTAACTATCATTCATGTAACTCACTAAGTTTATAAATGAAGATACAGTTGGAAGATCGTTAAGTAAATTTACTTTCTCCTAGATGTCAAACCAAACTTTTTAAGAGAGAAAGTAAATTAGGAGAAAGAAAATTTTTAGGAGAAAGTAAATTTACTTTTTCCTAGATGTCAAACCAAACTTTTTTGATGGGACTTATTCAGAGAAAAAATTGCCTGAACGAAATTTTCACAATTTTCCTGATTTAAATCTGGCTATGAGTTTTCTATTTCTTGGTTCATCTTCGAGTACCTCTACTGTAAAAAACTGACCCAAGATCTCACCTTTTTATCGTTATAATTTAAAAAAAAAAATTAACAATCGAATTCAGGGGGAAAATTTGTGTTCCTACGCCGAAAAACTTGAATTTTTAAAACGAAATCACCGTTCCGACATGTGACTTTGGCCTATCCAATGTAAATATAGGACATTTTTAGTCGCAAATTACAAGTAGAATCACCCCCTGAAGTACTGAACATATCTGGTACACCCTGTAAAACACATCGATGTTGAAAAACGTCAATGTAATCGGAAACGAATTTCCTATAGTGTTCATATTTGTCAGTTCAACGTAACAGAACCACCAACATGGAAATCAGGTTCATGGGGACTTTATTCCTAATGTATTTATTTAACTCATGTATATAAGTTAAATTTGTATATATTTAATATGCATATTGAATTCAATCACGATCACATAAGTTAATATCGATGTCCACGTAATTTCGCAAGAGGAAGGTACACGTACAATAAGCAACAAGTAACAAGCAATAAGTAACAGCTTTAGTAGTTCTTCAACAGCTTGGTTTGACGACTGACTTCCATGTTTGTGCATACAGAAATGGTGAGGTTGGAGATATGGCAGCCTACTACCAAAGTGGATTTATCAATGGCACATTTTATAGTAAAATGCCCTTACCTGGAAGTTTTTGTGTACCGAGGCCATATTGACAAGGTGGACTCAATACATACTATTTGTCGATTTCTTCTTCGCAACAAATCGATCCGTACGTTGATGGTTAATTTTGTATTATATAGTCTAGTTGTCTCGCATAGTATTTTGCTTCCTCACTACCGAAGGTAGGGAAGCTTTGTATTCGTGAAAGAAGTGAAAAAAAAGAATGTCCTCCAAAATCAAAATTTCCACTTGCTTTTTGCGTTTTAGAGCTTCCCGAACAATTTTGGTTCCGTGTCTGTCTGTCTGTCGGTCTGTCTCTCTGTCGGTCTGTCTGTGGTCAATCCTTGTCCCGGGCAAAACTATACTAACCTGTGGTCCGATTTTGATGACATTTTCAGGGATTGTGCGGGTTAGGTACTAGACAGTCCCCTATCAATTTCAGAACCTTCGGACCAATAGGAGTGAGTGCGCATGCGCAAACGTGAATTTCCTGGAACCTCGGTTTCTCGGTTTCTAATGAACCGATTTTGCTCAAATTTGGAGGTTAGTTAGGGACTAACTTCTAAGAGACACCCTATAAGTTTCAATCAAATTGGTCAAGCAATAGCCGCTGCGTATGCGCGAACTTTAAATTTATTGTTACAACCAAAACTCCGCAACTATTCAACCAATTTCGATGAAATTTTCAGGGATTGTGTGGTTTAGGTCCTAGACGGTGGACCGCTAAATAAAATTCTATGTTGAAAATACAACATATTATAAACTATAATACCTTATAAAAATTATAAAAATATTATAAACATTAATACCTGCAACCCTATCCCGCATATTATCGCCAATATTTTGGTATTCAATAACTCTTTGAATCCTAAATTTTTCGCCAACTGATTCTATACGTCCATGTTACAATGAGTGAGGAAGCTATACTGCCCACCCAACTTGGCAGACGTTTTTTTATTCTTGCTTGGGGTCAGTACAGCATTATTCACATTTAAACTAAATTTTATTTCAGGCTTGAAAACCATTGGCTTCTACGTAGCAGACGATGCATGTAGGCCTGCAGGCTGGTCGGAGGCCTTGAATGAAGTTACAATGAAGTACCAAACATCGTTAGCGCTCAAAGGGATTTACCTACATCTAGGAGTCTGGAAATTTTAATACAATTATGTGGAAGAAAGATCCAACCTATCATCCCCCGATACTTTACAACCACTCATAATTTAGGGTGGATGAACTAAACTTCACTTAAAACGTAGGAACTGTATTAACGTTTAGTAATGACGACCTCCATTCAAATTATCTACTCAACTATGTTATGGATGACTACGAAGGTACCTACGTGCTACACCCACTTGGTAGACTACCCTCTCATAATCTAACTGCTTGATATCTCTCAAAGTTGGTAGGGTTCTTTGCAATTCTGACGACCTCGATTCCCATTACCTACCCAACCATGTTATGGATGATTGAGAAGCTATGTGCTACACCCACTTGGTAGAATACCCTCTCTATTCTGGTTGTGTATTCTCTCATAATCTCTCTGGTTGTGTATTCTCTCTTAATTGAGAAATGTGAAAATTGGTTGCTAAGGATGCAAAACTGAGTACAACTAGGAGAAACGAACAACGGTTGCATTTTGGTCAGCTAAAATGTCAACAGAGATTATGCCTCTTTTGAGATTCACTCAAGTTCTCATAGGGAGCGAACGGTTGGTCCTGCAGAGCTCTGGGTGATCTCGTCCGATTCTAATAATTCAATACTATTTTAAATTGATGAAAAAACAATACCTAAATATACAAAAAATTACTTCCGAGTCTAACAAGGTGGCGGAAGCTTTGTTTTCACTTTTCAAGGTTGAGAAAAAGAGTTTTCCAAAATCAAAATTTCCATTCGCGTTTTACGTTTTAGACCTTCTTGAACGATTTTGGTTCAGAGTCTGTCATGAAATCCTTGTAACGAGCATAGGTAACTATACGATGTTATTGTCTGATTTCGATGAAATTTTCAGGGACTGTGCGGGTTGGCGTGTAGACGGATCCCTATGAAAATCATCACCCCCGGACTGACAGTAGCCGATGCGCATGCCCAAACGTGAATTCCTTTTAACAGCCATAACTTCCACATTTCTATCCGATTTCAATAAAATTTTCAGGAATTATGCGGATTAGGTTGCAGATGGTCAATTTAAAATAGTATTGAAGTTCTAGAATCGAACGAGACCACCCGGAGCAGCCGTTCGCTCCCTACGAGTGCTTGAGGGTCGGACTTACGATAAATCAGAAACACAAGTGTGAATCGCAAAAGATGCCTAATCTCCGTTCAAATTTTATCTGACCGAAATGCGATCGTTGTTCGTTTTCTCGAGTTGTTTTCAGTTTTGCGTCTTTAGCAACCAGTAATCAAATTTCACAATGAAGGCACCCACATCTCTTATTTCTTCGATTCCAGTTTTCGATTTTACGTTCCTTGAAACGTAAACTAACAAACTCTGAGGAGGAGGGGGGGGGGTAACATTTTTATTTTGACATTTTCATGTCTTTGCTTTGGCACATAAACTGAAAAATCGTTACGAAAACTAAGCAAGTCTTGCTCACGCGACCAATAAATAAAATAGACTCACTGTGTTGCGTAGAGAATAATCAAAAACCTCACATTTTGCTTTGGCACATGAACTGAAAAATCGTCACGAAAACTTTGATGCTTGGGTTGAACTAACAACCTTACTTCACTACCTTGTTGTGTAGTGGTTGACATGAAAATGTCCCAATGTGTTGCAGACTCGTATGCAAGCATTTCGAATCAAGTGCTTTGATCCAATCACTACTCACTTACATTTTGGTTTATTATTTTCAAGAATAAGCCTTTGGAATCGAGCAAGAAAAAAAAATTTTAACCCCCCTCAAAATTTGATGTTTTACGTTTCAAGGTACGTAGAATACGAAAATCGAATAAAAAAATTTCCGTCCGTCCGCCGTACGCCGTACGCGGCACTTTTCTTAGCAACACTGGACCGATTTGGTTCAAATTTGGTATATGGGCTCCATTTGGGGTCTAGTTGTGCCGCGAAGCTTTTGGTTGATGTAGGTCACTTCTAAGGGGTGAAAATTAAGGGTTGAAATTTTCAAGAGTGCCCTAGCTCGAAAACTCTCGAAATAAAGGTATCGCTTTTTCACCAATTTTAAATAGTATTGAATTTTTAAAAATTTTTGAGACCACCCGGAGCTCTGTAGGACAAACCGTTCGGTCCCTACGAGTACTTGAAGGTTTTCCTTCGATAAAACAGAATCATGAGTGTGAATCGCAAAAGAGGTCTAATCTCCATTCAAATTTTATCGGACTAAAATGCGATCGCTGTTCATTTCTTCGATTTGTATACAGTTTTGCCTTCTGCGTAACCAGTAATCAAATTTCCATATGAAGCTTTCTATTTTTCCAATCGAGTGTGAAGCGATTAGTTCTTTCTAATAAACTTGATTGTGAAGGTGTGAAGCCAGTATGGTGTGGTAGGTAGTACCTAGCTGGTAGGTAAAAAAAAGTTGGTAGGTAAAAAAAATGTTGGTGGGTAAAAAACGCTGCAAATCATTGCTCAAAGGCCTCTTCACTCTTCAGATCACTGATCAGCTGAGTGAGCTCCGAAGCCATTTTCAATCCTATTGAATAGAAGTGCCCTTCCAGGCGTCTCCAGCATTCGAGGAAATCTTCTTCACTCCTCAGATCACTGATCAGCTGAGTGAGCTCCAAAGCCATTTTCAATCCTATTGAATGGAAGTGCTCTTCCAGGCGTCTCCAGCATTCGAGGAGATCTTCTTCACTCTTCAGATCACTGATCAGCTGAGTGAGCTCCGAAGCCATTTTCAATCCTATTGAATGGAAGTGCTATTCCAGGCGTCTTCAGCATTCGAGGAGATCTTCTTCACTCTTCAGATCACTGATCAGCTGAGTGAGCTCCGAAGCCATTTTCAATCCTATTGAACGCAGGAAGCTGAAATTTGAGAGGGAAGGTCAAGGGAGAATACAGATGGTGGTAGGTGCTATTGATGGAGAACCAGTGATTTATACAGAAGGGTGATCTATACAGAAAATAATAAACCTTTGAGCAATGATTTGCAGCGTTTTTCATCCGAATTTGATGACTTTTTTTTTATTTTATCGATTCCAAAGGTTCATTATTGAAAATATTAAACCAAAAACGAAAAATTGTCCCAGGACACACCGAGTCGATAGATTCATGGATAGATTTATTGTATCTATTTCTAGAAATCCACAATGAAACGTGAGAAAAGTCACGTCGGCAGCTCGTCCGCAAAATGCGTTAGGTCAGTACCAAAACACCCCCAGGACGCCCTGTAGTCGTGACGGAGGTTCGCGGGGGCAGGAGTTCGGCCCCCAGCTCTGAGCTCGTAGGCGTCGCGGGGGCGGGCGGAGGTCTGCGGGGGCGGAGCGGGTCGCCCGTTTGGCTGGAGGTGGGGATGCCGTTTCACTCAGTGCCCTGTGGATGTGAACCGAGTGATGACAGACGGTGTGTGCGGTGGTGATCGGGTCCCTGATACGATCGTCGGAACCGGCCTCCACGCATGGTCAGCGCCACAATTATATAATTGGTTCCATAAATAATAAATAACTAAATCATTCTATAATTAATAAGCAAACACAATTTAAACTAAATGTCGTTAAGCTTCACTAAAAAGTTTAAAAATAAATATTCCAAAATTAAAAAATAGTTTAACAAAAATCAAAATTGAATACTTAAGTGGATTTTAGTGGAAACACAATTTTTCTTACACTCGACATTGTCTTCAAGAAACCAAAATTCAACACAAATCCCTGAATTTTATATCAGAGTCTTCGAAATCGCAGTTATCAGATCACCTTCCATTAAATTTTTAGGTTATTTGATATAATTGAAACGAACGGAAAGAATAAAAATGTCGTCTTTTCCGAACATAAAAGTGCAAGACGATGAGAAATTTATTTCCATGGTGAAGATCCTTTTCCTCCCTTCTCGCACTGAGATCGTCGGGTGATGACGTTTCACAGTAAAAATAATAATAATAATAATAATAATAATAATAATAATAATGAATAAATAAAATAAAATAAAACAGTTAATGGGCAAATAAAAATTGTGCTGAATGTTGTCAAACTGCATTAAAAATGTATATTTACCTAATTCGAGTTTTTGTTGAGAGTTTTGGAAGTAAATGGAAGTTTTTTATCATGATAGACGTATCGATCACGTAATGATGTCATGCTGCTTTTCTCTTCCTTGATGACGTCACACACTAAAAAAACAAAACGATTAATCAGATAATGTGAAAAATATTTATTGAGTTTTTGAGTTTCCATATTTATTGACTGAGTTTAGGAATCAAAAATGAAACATTCAAAACGGTTCCAAAACGAAAGAATTCTTTCTCCAACTATTTGAATTAACCCAAAATAACAAAATAAAATCCAAATATCAGGCACCTACACCTGAATTGAGAATATACAAGTTGTTTCAAGTTGAATAAACAATACTTCAGGAATCGATTTTACAACTAATTTGCAACATCTGCATACTTTTGCAACTTTTTCTTAACACCTTTTTCAACCGTCTGAAAATGCACATTTATCACTGGGGAGTTCTTTTTCTTTTTGAGGGTCTCTGGAAAAAACCGTCTAAGCACAAAAAACCCACCAAAATCAACAAATTAACAAAAAAAAAAAAAAAAAAAACCTACAAGTTTGAGGTAGAAAGTGTAGGTACAGTTTTTCTGGAATAGTCAAGAGATCATCATTTGAGAAATTGAACGCTCTTTCCAACGGTGTCATCAGACTTGAATTTGCATGGAAAATGAGGGAGTTATGACTGTTTTAGTGTTGCACGGTCGAACATACGGAAAACAACTTCAATGGGGTAAAAATAGCGCTAGGAGGAAAAAGTTGTTCCAAATTAGCTATAGAATTGATTCCTTAGTATTGTTTCTCGATTTGTGACACCCTATATAATAAATCATAAATATCGTATCTCTCAGAGTGCCAAATTATCTATATTCAAATTCTGGGTTTCTACCTATTATTATTGTGCAAGACAGTGCGAAATCGATTTCAATGGTTAGGATGAGATTTCACAAACAGAGATAGTTAGGTATTGATGACCTCACTTATTAATCGGGCTCTGAGGGAAATCGTGTGGGACTCGGGTAAAATGTAACATTAAAGACATTTTTAAATAGGTACCTATCATAATAATAGTTCCATTGCCAAAGAAAAAATCTGATTCAATTTATTGTTTCAGAGTTCATTCTTCATTCATTATTCACTTCGCCTCAAATTTCCTAGTCTATAATTTTTTCGAGTCAATGATTTTTCTTTTCCCTGCAGGTACGTAGGTACTATGGTCAGTTCCGCACGCTTAGCTTCTGGTTTAACCAATACATTAGGAGAGAAATCAATTTATAAGGCAACGAAAACATAAAAAAGGGTGACGAAACAAAGTTTGAACTGTGCGTCCCTCCTATAAAAATTTCTTCTATGGCTACCATCATTCAAAAGTTTCGTGTTGGAAGATGTGGTTCAATTGGTTGGTTATGATGGTGAAGGTATAAAGAAAAATTGCATTATATGAATGATGGTAGGTATTACGTTGAAATCTTGAATGCATGTTAAATACCAACTCTATTACCATTAGCTCTGGGCTTCTTAAAAAGTGTACCAACCTAATGGGGATTAATTGGAAATTTTTGTACTTCACTGTGAGAAAAATGAGAATTAATTCGACTATACCAAACAAAATTTTTCAAATTATGCTGGAAGACAATAACTTCCTGAAAAAGTTTTCTGATTTTTTTTTTTTTTTTTTTAAATGAAAAAATACTTATCAAATATCCAATTGAAAACCGTTTATTTCCCAGATCTGAAGGTTTTTCAAGTATACAAATTTTTCTGGGAGTTTAGTTGGAAATTTTTGTTCTTCACTTTGAGAGAAATGGGAATTCATTCGACTGAACCAAACAGCATTTCAGATTATGCTGGAAGACGATGAACTTCCTGAAAAAGTTATGTTTTTTTTCTAATCAAAAAATATTCATCAAAATTTGATGAATATTTTTTGATTAGAAAAAAAAAACATTGAGTTTAAAAAAAGTATTTAAAGAGTATTTAAAGAGTATTTAATACCCAATTGAAAACCATTCATTTCCCAGATCTGGAAGTTTTTCCAAGTAATCAAATTTTTCTCGGGATTAGTTTGAAATTTTTGTTCTTTACTGTGAGAAAAACGGGACTTTCGAGATCACTCAATTAAGAACACTGTACCAAACAGAACATTTCAAATCATTCTAGAGGACGATGAATTTCCTCATTTTTGGTTTATTATTTTCAATAATAAACCTTTGGAATCGACCAAGAAAAATTTTTTTTTAACACCCCCTTAGAATTTGTTGGTTTACGTTTCAAGGTACGTAGAATCCAAAAATTGAATAAAACGCTGCAAATTATTACACAATGGTTTATTATTTTTCTATATGCATCACTCGTCTGCAAAGCCACCAATCATCCAACATGAAGAAAAACATCGATCGCATTTCGGTCAGCTTTAATTTGAACGGAGATTAGGCCTCTTTTGCGATTCACACTAGTGTGAATTTATGTGAATTACGATTTATCGAAGTCCAACCCTTAAATTCTCGTAGTGAGCGAATTTTTTGTCTTACAGAGCTTCGCGTGGTCTCCAAAAATTCTAAAAATTCTATGCTATCTTAAATTCATGGAAAAACAATACCTTTATATCAAAATTTTTTGAGTTAGGGCGTTTTCAAAATTTCAAAATTTTTTTTTCAACCCTTAGAAGTGACCTTCATCAATCAAAATCTTCGGGGCACAACTAGATCCCAGAAATAGCCTACATACCAAATTTCATCAAAATCGGTCAATGCTAAAAAGAAGATTTTGGTTGATGTAGGTCACCTCTAAAGGTTGAAATGTTGATTTTGAAATCTTGAAAACGCCTTACTCAAAAAATTTTGATATAAAGGTATTGTTTTTCCATTAATTCAAGATACTACAGAATTTTTAGAATTTTTGGAGTTACTGCGTTTTCAATTTTGGAGCCCTGTGAGACAAACCGTTCGTTCCCTACGAGTATTTAAGGGTTGGACGTACGATAATTCAGAAACACGAGTGTGAATCGCAAAAGAGGCCTAGTCTCCGTTCAAATTTTAGCTGACCGAAATGCGATCGATGTTTCTCTTCATATTGGATGGTTGGTGGCTTTGCAGACGAGTGATCTATATAGAAAAATAATAAACCATTGTGTATTAATTTACAGCGTTTTTTAAAAATCAAGTATTCATTGATTTCAAGGGTCCATTGATCCAATTGGGAACCAATTATTTCCCTGATCTGGAAGTTTTTCCAAGTAACCACATTTTTGTGGTTTATATATCGTAAGTCATGAGATTGTTATAGTACGCTGATAAAGAATATTCCATAACATATTGAAGATCGTTCGACATTGTACGTTTTATTATTTTTTTCTTTACCACCTTTTCTTTAAAGGGGGTTTCTTTTGCAAAATACGTGCGTTTTTGGGCATAATCTTGTGTATTTTGTCCAGGCCTCAATTTACAACCGATTTGCGTGTTTCTTTTTTTGTTTGACTCAAAAATTTCCAACTTGCACACTATTTCACCAGAGTATCAAAATTAGCATGAGGAGGGGGCGGGTGGGGGATAATAATCACAAAATATCCAATTTTTCAGTATGTCGGTTCCTTTATAGCTCACTACTTGTACCCAAGCTCTGAGATTGAGGAAAAATTCTCATTATACTTACCTCTGGATTCTTGAATTATTCTCTTTACCACCATGGAACTAATAGTGGCAAAAGAATGCCTAGCAAAACTAATTGATGAAAGTTCAACGTTATGAAGTATTTTCGCCTCGGTGCCAGACCGGCACCATTGGTGGTGGTAGGGGGGGGGGGGATGAACTCGAATTTGCATGTTGGGTATCGTAGATCATGGATTTTCAAAAGCTCTTCAAATTCGATGTTTCCATACCGCTAGAAGTGTTATGATGGATAATGGTGAGGGAGGGGAGGAGGGAGACCACTGTTTCTTGCCTGAAATACTAAATGAATTACAACGAGTGAAACAGTTTTATCGCTTACCAACTGGTTTAAATTGACCTAATTCTTATCTAATGGGACTTACCTAAGAATGCATGCATTTCTTAACTAGGTATATGTTTTCTGTCGAAGTTTCAATCTCCCCCTTCCCCGCCACTAGATTTGCTAAAAAATATTTCCACCCTAGTTACAACTATCGTATTCCAGCTCTTTCGGTATTGAGCGCGTGTTGATAGAGGGACGTCACAGATGAGGTTTGATGACTGTACTGGGTAGAAATCAATAATAAACGGTGTTGTGTACTGAAGATAATTCGAAGGTGATAGCTGTATTTCCATAAAATTGGTATTTTTATTATTGATTTCATGAAAGTGGGTGAACAGGAGTTGTTTGAAGCGCTTCAAAAGATTATATCAACTCGCTCACCAAACTGAAATCGATCCACTGAAAAGCATTCAAATTATTGCGACACCAATTGATCATGAAGAGATAACAATGAAAATCGATACGATGTATGGATATTATTAATAAAAACTGTTATCTAACTGGTTCTCGGTCTGTATGTATGTCTGTTTGTCGATTTTGTCCACTTTGATACCGTTAGATTTCCAGAATCTCGGGTTAAACGGTAAGCTGACATGAATTCCTTATGATCCTCTCCTTCATCCTATACGCGAAACACATTAGCAATCATTGTTGACTTGACCAACAAGACTATAGAAGGGTGTCTCGATTTTATTAAATGTTTAGGTGATGTCAGAGTCTAGGCAGGTCTGGAGCTCCTCCTAATCAGCTTCTTCTTAGCATGCCCAGTTTTTCACCACCATTCATTCCCCACATAGTTGAAATTTCTGATGAAGCCTCTCTGGTACAGTTGTGCAAAGATGACAAACTGACCTTCTCCTCGAACAGCAGGGAGTCAAAGACATGTTCAAAGACAGTTCAAAGTTCAAAGACATGTTCATAAAGTTTGTTTTTGGAGGTTTTAAGAACTGAAAATGCTGCAAATTATTACACAAAGGTTTATTATATTTCTATGTAGATCATTCGCCCGCAAAGAATACTGCTTTGACATTGTCACCATCTACCAACCATAGATACTACCTACCACATGCCTACTTCACAATCAAATTTATTTGGAAGAAATAATCACAAATCTCCCCCTTTCTGTAGTAAGAGACCACAGTCAAACTGTCGTAAAGGGAGGTGTCTAAACATAAATATCTACTTTTAAAAAAATCACATTAAACTTCAAATTCTTTTTTGTTCCAAAGCAAACTCCAATGAAGAAAGTTGTTTGAAATTTTCATGTAGAGAGTTCTGAATCAAAGTATATTTCTACAATAGAACACATTATTTTTTTCCAATAATATCCTCTAAAGTTGTTATCGAAAAAAGTTTCCAATGTATTTAGTGGTAGTTTTTGACAAAATTTGTAGATGTGAGAGTTCGATCTTTTCGAGAATTTAAGTAATTATTTCGTTTATTTTGCTCAGAGGTATCTATTGGCTTTTCTCCTTAGCCATTATTTCACGTAATTCTTCGCTAATAACAATAAAGGATATTATATAATGTGGAGGTTGTAGTATAGATCCTAAGTGAAAAGCCCACAGATGTCACATTTTTTCACATAGGTGTAGGCAACGACGAAATAATCTTCCAGGTATAACTACTGTTGCACGTTCATTCGAGCAACCCTTGATGAGGGATAAACCTAGGTAGCTACTGTTTCCGCCGTCTTGTGACGATCCAAGGAGGTTCAAGCTTGAAGGTGTTAGGCACCTGAATTAATCGCCTGATTGGCGCTATAGGACGCCGCGGCTTGACGCCGTTCCCACAGGCTGAGCTCAGATGATTAATGAGCTCAAACAGATCTGAGGGGGAACGTGCCTCAGTCGTCCTACCATCGATCCGCTACGACAATAATAAGCCCATCAGAACCAGCTCACCTCTGACAAGATTGGATGACTGAAGGGTGAACAATGAGAAGATGTCCTTCTGTGTCGTATTTCCGAATGAACTGGTGAGATCCTGGGGGAGGTCGTACCTAATCCGAAGAATGGATCAAAAGCAACTCAGCCTCCACAAGTTCCTCATATAAGAAGAATAATCCAATGAAAATTAGTGACAACCCTTAATATATTGTAGTACATTAAACACCAAGAACTCCACTGATGATCACAGTGCTCCGATCATCTCAGTCGGAAATTTTGCTACAAGGTAAAGCGAGTCAAATAATGATGAATTCGCCGATAACCAGAGACAAAAAACACTTTCCAGATAACCCAAGTCACAATTTAACCCCCAAGTTAGCTGAGTCAGAATGGCATAAAATGGCTATCTTGAAGTTGAGCTCATGAACCTTCAAAGTCGCCATTTTATTGAGCTTTCACATCAGCTTAGTCGATATTGACTAGCAATTAAGACGATACATTTGAACATTTTTGAATTGAATTTTTTGGGCAAATTTCATTTCAAGTTATTTATAAGAGCTCTTAACATAAAAATGTGTATTGAAAAGGAGTTGTCGTAAGCTAAAATATTCAAGTATTCAATATAGTACAAACACAATTTTATAAATTTTAAGGTACTAAATAATAGCGTTTTTTAAATATTATTATTTTTCATTGTTTACCATTTATTTAGGGTTTCTAATTACAACCTAAAAGTGAAAACAGTATCTCTTATGACCCAGTGACTAAGAGTTCATTTGTGAAAAATAAGTGCTAAGTAATGTTTTTTTTTCCGTTGGGAGTGAGTAAATCTTTAAGATCCAGGGGTGGAAATTAGATCTAATAAGATACCCGAGGGTTATCTTTGAGAGAATTATGTGGGATTCAAACCCACTAAAATCTCACCTCCTTTTCCCACGTTGGATCTCAGCCTGGAACTGTTCATAACCTTACCTGAGGTAAGGTCCTGTAAGACCTGCCTGAGTCCTGGGAGTCTCCTTAGTTCTCTGCTAAGGGCCGGTCCATGGTTTCCCTCTGCTGCCTCTCCCGTTCACGATTTTTTGTTCATTGTTTTCTCCACATTATCTGCTATAGTGGTCCAGTTATTTTCACTTTCCGGCATCTTTCCTACGACCGCCCCTGGGGTTGTGTCCTGTGCTGCGATATGCAACTTCTCCCTTAGGCAGTTCCTCTCCCATGTCCATTGCGTGCATTAAAAAAATGTATGGAATCCGTCATCACCCTTGTTCTTCTGGAAGTTGGGACATTTTGGAGACCTCACCTTCTCCACGATATGTAGGTAGGCGTAGAAAAGTCCGTGCCCTGTGAGGAACTGGGTTAGGAAGAAACTTACCTCGCCATGCTTCATCTGGAGCTTCGTATCTTCATCTGTCTTGATTTGAGGGATCATCCTCGCAGTCCATCTGCCTCTGGTTTCTCCTGTCCATATACCCTGCCAACTTTCCATGGTGAGCTCTCTCTCTTCTTTGGCAATAAGGGATCGCTCTCCTTCCTCTCTTCTGTTGTACATTCTCTTTATTTATATGACCATGAGATGAATGCTCCTGCAAGGAGATCGAGGGAGATCCTGGTGGGTCGTCTCTTTATGGATGGTTCTGAGACGGTTCTGTAGGCACAGGCGATCCGAAGTGCTCCTCGATGTTGTACTGCGACCATTCGCTGTCGGAGATATCCTACCTCCATGGCGTCCGCCCACACCTCCTCCCATGCAAGAGAATTGACTGCACAACAGTCATCAAAAGTCGTCTCTTGCGTGGTTTGGGACCATTTATGTTTCTCATACGGTGTCATAGGGCCGCTGTTTAACTAAGTAATGGTTTAGAAGTCAGTTTAGGATTGACCATGAGCATTTCAGGTTGTCTTCAAGCTCTGATCATCCTGCGTACCACAAATGTTAGCCCTTAACACAATGTAACCTTAACACCATTTCAATTGCTTAACATTATTTCGATAATAAAACTGATAACATGATTAAAAGCCATTAGAAGAGAATGGAAACAATTCAGTAAAGCCATTTCTTCAACAATGCCTCACTGGCTCTAGGTTTGGAGGCAGCTGCTCACTCCTTGCTGCTCATTCACCACCTTTATCCTTCACTTTAAAGGCACTAGAGATGGTAATTGTTAAGGTTTTCCATTCCGATAGCTTGCTCGGATCGACAGCCCTGAACAATGGCCGGTGGTCGGAGATGGGTGACTGAGGCGGTTAAGTGGTCGGATGAACAATTTATTACGGGTTGATTCAATAACAGGCTTCTAACCCGCTGCAGTAACCCCTTTACCATCCAAAGGTCCGGTCCGCTCGGTCTAATGATGCAAGACGAGACGTTGAAAATATTTTCATGGCGTACTTTAGACAAATTATTTATCCAATATGATAGACTCATATAAGTTCCAGGGTTTTAGAAACTCCTAATAGTTAGTATAGAAGATTGCAAAATGGAACTCGAATGACTGGAAACCCTGGAAAAATTTTATTAGGACTTTCATAGCTCTCTGAAAAATTTCTTTTGTGTATTTCTGCGTTCGGCCGACCAAAACCATACTTTCAGAGGTAAATAGGTAAATATTATTTTCCTCTGAAAGTATGGTTTTGGTCGGCCGAACGCAGAAATACACAAAAGAAATTTTTCAGAGAGGAATTTTTATATATTAAATAAATAGTTCCTTGCTATCTAATGACACGATTTTATCTGGATTTGAAGGTGGTCATGGAATAGCTTCGTGATATACACCAGACTTTGCGAAAAATTTATGGGGTACCTAATTCTTAAATTTAATAAATTTTCAGTTATAAACATAAATTTTAAATTAAATTATGAATATCAAATTATCAAAACTTGAACTTCGTTGTTGAGCAAAACTCCAGAGCTATTTGTGATTAAAAGGGATTAGACAGCTCTTTGGCTTTTGGCTGACCCAACAAAATGGGTAGGCAATAGGGTAAAAAAGTTACAAAATCCCCTTAAATTTTCATGAAAAATTTATTTCATTTCCAAATTTAATGAAGTGTCTAGGTACGTACTCCAAATCCGTACGGACTAGTAGGAATCATTGTAGATACATTAATCTCAAAATACTGTGACATTTTAGAGCCTGTAGAAATGTGTTTTTTTCTTTGTGGCCGACGGTAAAGTAGGTTATTGTGAGCGCGGTTACATCACAAAATTATTTCTCATCGGGTCTTTTATAATATGAATGAGCGAAGAGCCCAGTTTTCCATGTAGCTTTCGAAGTTATTGATCCTACTCGTAATACTATCTGCTGAATCCTCCTCATCTCTCTTTCAGAACCCCCCTTGCTACATTCACGTTCATCGTTGAGGTCAGCAAAGTCACTTAAAAAAATTGGATAGAGTTATACCACTTCACCAACATGTTTACCCCATTGCAGTCTCCATGTATCATCCGCTGCTCATCATCCGCCTTTGCCCTCCCAACAGGAATGTGCCAATTACCAATCGATCGCCTGTTACCTTCGCACTTTTTCGATTTACTCTTCTTTGCCATCTTTCATGAGAGGCTGTAAAGAACTAAATAATGTCACCAAATTAGCAAATACTCAAAATTCGTCTAAATCGTATTTTTTTTTTTTTTTTTTTTTTTGTTGAAACAACGTTGCAATAATATTCTGGCAGGAAATAAAATGTCTTTATCTGTTATTACCTAAGAGGCTTTCGGGCTTGCCCTTAAGTTTAAACTGGACCCATTGATGCTAAAAAGAATGGAGGCAAGAAAAGGTGAGCTTCTGTGGTGACGTGGAGAAAATATACAAAAAATCACATACTAGGTGCGAGGATGTGTCATTATGATAATAAAGTGTAAGTTAAAGTTCTTAAGGGATCATCCTGGACCCTGTTCCGAATTTGGGTTAATTGGACGTTAGGAATAGATGTTTCATAAGAATCACTTTCGTTCAATTTTTGGCGCGATACATTAACAATAATTGTTAATTGCAGTAATTATTACTGCAACACGCTATAATATAGATTATATTATAATCGATGCTCCATTCAACATTTTTGACTTTGCTATATGTTGGCAAGCGCTGCTTCAATATCTAATATGCAACAACTTCATATTATTTTTGGATTTAGGCATTATTGATTTCTCAAATGATCTCTGTTTAGAACCAGGGATCTTAGAACATCAAGAATGAGGAGCACTCTCTTAGTGAGAGGACAGTAACCTCATTCGATAACCTCTGACGATGATTAGTTTCAGGTGTAAGTGTAGGCTGCTATTAGGTTCAGGGCAGAGTTATGGCAGGTACATCTGGGTCGTACCATTTTTATTTTTTTATTTTATTCTTAGAGCGTTTATTTGTCAATGTATCAACTAGTAACATTTGAGGTGTTGTTCATCAGGTAACTATCTAGATATTTTCTTCACATATATATTACGCATTTCTCACGCAAGTGTTAGTCCAATGACTTTCACTACATTAAAGTTGCACTTCAGCATCCACGGTCCAGTGGCTTGGTCCTTTTTAGACGTCGGATTTCTTGAGTGTTGTCTAGAAGCTGGATGGCTTCTGGGTTTGTGCGTGCGTGAAGCCTCTTTTCGTAGTTTCTCGCGTATCTTTTTGCCACCTCGCTAATAATCTGAATTTTGAGGTCCTTGTGGAGGTTATCATTACGAATGTACCACGGAGCATTCACAATACTCCTCAGTATCTTATTTTGGAAAGTTTGAATAATTTTCATGTTACTTTTAGCTGTGCATCCCCGTAGCTGTATACCACAGGTCCAAATTGGCATAAATACTGTTTTGAAAAACGGCACTTTGTTGTGTAAGCTAAGTTGTGAATGTCGGCCCAGGAGCCAATATTTTCTGAATTTCATTGTTAGCTGTTCCTTTTTCTTTTTGACGTGTTCTTTCCACTTCAGCTTCGTATCTAGTGTCATTCCCAGATACTTAGCTGAGTTGGAATATGGGAATGTGCATTGATTAAATATCAGCGGCATATTTGTAATTTTTTTGTTGGTGGAGTTCACATGAGTGGATTTGGTTTCGTATAATTTGAGGCACCATTTCCGAGTCCAATCTCCAATAACATTCGTAGCTTCCTGTAGCTTTTCTGCAGAAGTTTCAACTGTGTCTGCAACTGCCAAAACTGCAGTATCGTCTGCGAATGTGGCTATAGTTGTTCCCAATGTGCGAGGAACATCATGTGTATGTAGCAAGTAAAGGAGGGGTCCAAGAACACTTCCCTGCGGGACACCTGCTCTAATTTTGTTGATATTTGAGTATTCATCTTCATTTTTGATTCTGAAGTATCCATTGCTGAGGTAAGATTCCAGCATTTGGCAATATTGATTAGGCAACATCCCTTGCAGTTTGTTGTTTAGTCCATCGTGCCACACTTTATCGAAAGCTTATGACACATCAAGAATTACAGCACTACACACTTGTTTATTTTCCAGTGCATTTTCAATTACATCTGTTATCCTATGGACTTGTTCAATCATTGAATGTTTTGTTCTAAAACCAAACTGGTGTTGTGGAATTTAGTTCCTTTCTTCTATTATGTTTATGAGTATTTTCTTTAGTAGCTTCTCAAACAGCTTGGAAAGAACTGGAAGCAGTGAAATTGTTCTATAGGACTTGACGTCCAAAGGTTCTTTGCCTGGTTTCAGGATCATGATCACTTCAGCAATTTTCCAAGATTGCCAAACATGATTTAATCGAAACGCTGCATTTGTGAGGTGCAGTAGCTTACGCAATCCTATCTATGGAAGTTCTTTTAACTCTTGACCAGTGATCAGGCCTGGCGCTTTTCTGGTTTTTATCTCATGCTTGTCGCATTTAGCGAGTTCGTTAAATTTCACAGGTTTGATTGGAATACTATCCATTCTGTGGTGTTCATTCAGAACTTCTTCGCTCGGTAACTGCTGAAGTAAGGGGGAGAAGGTCTGGGAGAGATAGTCGTCGTACCATGAATGAGAAAATCTAGAGTCCATGTGTGGCTCCAATAGCCAGTGAAGGCCTACGCCGCCCTTCATGATGCATCCAACCCTGTTGGGGAGCGCTAACAGGACATTCTCTACCTTAGGTTGTGAGGAATCAAAATTGATGCACACTACAAAAAATATCATGGAAAAAAATTGTAGTGCATCGAATTACTTACTGAAACAAACTGATATTCGGTATCTCACTTCATCTGTTTCGTGAACATACGTATTTGGATGAAATTTTTCCACCAAGCGGGACATTAGAACGAAAAAAAATATAATGATAATAATAATTAGGAACCCTAATTGAGGAGTGAACTTGTAGAAGTTGAAATACCTTTTACTAGGAAAAATTCCCTACAATAACGCACGAAGGACTTTTAAAAAGTTATGAAGCGAGAAACGGTTCTAATGTGCCCTACTGACATTACTAATTTACGGCTGATGCATATTTACCACACGATCCACTATCTCTTTTGAAATGTATGATTGAAAGACCAAGCAAGGTTGCTTCAAAGCAATGTTTTATTGTTTCAAACAAGAATGAAGTCCCGTTTTTGTCATTCAGCAAACAATAAGAAAATAAGACAGTGTTCTTGGTAGGAAGGGGCATGACCCACGACAGCAACGAGGGAGGCAGAGGGCTGAATTATTTGGAAGTATTTCCAAGAAACGCTTGAGCCGTATTACAGCCCGTTTGGATCGAAACGGTTGAAAAAGCAGTATCAAAGTTGAACGCGGAGGAAATATACTGCCAGCTTCAACCTCTACAGACACTCACGTTTATGAAATCATTTCTACGACTACCGAGATTTACAGCATACACTGTGATTCTGCGTGTGTACACATTGATGAGTAATAACTCAGCAGTCTCGGTTGACTTATTATGATAACTTCTGGTCTATAATTTACTGCAATAAAAGTAAGAGTAAATTCTTCTAACTTTTCGAGGAACTTAGTTAATTTCAAACGTGTTTTTGAATTGAAACAATACGAGAAAAAGTAAGCCTTGTGAGTGTGTCTCATAGCATCCTCTTATCCATAACCGATTGTATAGATGATCTGATAAATAATAGCGAATCTCAAAACATCAATCTCTAAGTACGATACCTTCATGAGAGGCCATATATACGCCAATTCGCACAATCTCTGAAAGATTCATTGAATTTGGATGATAAATATACAAGTTACGACTTAATTTTAACGTTTGAGTGTTCGCAGAGCCTCCTATCTATCAGGTTATTGAAAATGGTATTGAAATCTAGAGATAACTCCGTATAGTTTTACCCGTTACAGGGACACAAAAACTTCATGAAAGACAGACAGACATGGATCCAAAATCTACAACGTAAAACACGAGAACTTTTGAGAACTTTTGATTTTGGGGAACACATTTTTTTATCCTTGAGAAGTGAAATCAAAACTTTCCTTAGTAAACTGGGAAGCAATATTTCTGACCAAAAACGCTGCAAATTATTACACAATGGGTTATTATTTTACTCTTCCGAACCTCGCAAAAACATCGCTTTCTGAGAGTTGAGGGGGGAGAGGGCACCTTCATTTCGAAATTATTTGATTATGGGTTGCTAAGGACACCCAACCGAGTACAGAACGATAATCTATTCCAAACGAAATACGATCAATATTAGATCAATCAGGTAAATCAATCAAATTAATATTAGGTCAATCAATATTATTGATCAATATTAGATCAATATCAAATACGATCGAATATTAGGCCTAGGTATTTCCGCCAGTGCCCAGTCCTAATAGGGAGTTAACGGTTTGTCCTACAGAGATCTGGGCTGTCTCATTCGATTCTAAAAATTAAATTTTTTTTCAAATATATGAAAAAACATAACCTTTATTTCGAGTTTTCGAGCTAGGGCATTAGGAAATTACAAACCATATATTTCACCTACGAATCTTTAGACGCGGGTATGAGTAAAGTGGGAAGTTAGGTACTTATAATAAGAAAATTTTCTTTCGTTACCGAGCTTTACAGATTGAACTTATAAAAGGCAATAGTATCGAAACGTTTCGAGCGTCATCAGAATATATCATTGATCAAAAGTAATTATGAATTGAGCCTAACCTTCTTCCCTAGGAAAATTTTAATCAGAGGTTCAAATTTGATTTATTTGACAATCCAATAAATGAAACCCGAGTGAGACTGTGAATAACTACTTTCTCTCATTTGTTATAATTAAAACCAATGTTCATTCTCAAGTTACAAGGAATTTTGTAACACGGAATAACGCAGGTATTTTTTTTATAAACAGTTCTTGGAAATAAGCTAAAAACCGCGGGAAATTGGGCAAAATACCACTTTGGATAAAATAAAAATAATTTTTATTAAGTACAATCATTATTCTGTCATTGAGTGACAACCAAGTTGGAAGAATATTGTGGAAACTAAGAAGTTTCGGTGATATGTTGAGGAACCATGACAGATTCAACGGCTTGGAGACCGGTGGGGACCTTCGGGGTCAAGTGAAGACGTGAGCGACGAGTGCTGAAGATTATAAGCGGAAAGCGGAAAACTTTTTTCATCAATTCCGGGTCCTTAAGAAGGGGAAGACGACACTCAAAATGCGAAAAAAATGATGAAAAGGACAAACAAGTTGGGAGTAAACTTGTATTTGAGCCGTGATTAGAACGAGAAGCTCTCAAGAGGAAGTTTATTGAACTTGTTGGAAAGAAGGAGTTGACGGGAACATCTAAGATTAGTCGTTTAAACTTACTATCTGATGACTGAGTTCGTTTGAAATCAACGTTCCTTCTAAAACAGTATTGAATAGCATTGGCCCCTATAAGGAAAGTGGTGGAGTAAAAATTGGCTAATTTCAGTAAGGTTTCAATGTAATGAAAATTCTCGGAATCTACCAATCAATGTCGTGTTAACCAATTTGACAGAGGGAATTTCACCTTGATAGGTTCATGCATTCAATGGTTAATGGAAATATCCGTCGTTGAAGATTTCCTACGGGTCATATAGACACTATTGCAATAATGAGTAGACAGAATTCATACCCACCTTGCTATGGGACCTTCTTTGCCTCTTTTCCACAATCATTGTTTGTATTAATTTCCTGTCAATAGGCTCGTTTGCCCTTTATACATTGAGGACTCTGAATTGAACGTTGAATTGCAGACTCACAACTGGGTAAAACAGGGTAAACTGGATCTCGTGATAATTTGATGCCAAGTTCACTAAATTTGGTAGTCTTAAATCACAAGGTAGTTTGAAGAGACAGATATTCAAACGCACCTACCTTGAAAAAGTAACATTAAATGGCTCTTTTATGTACCTAATTCCAAGCTGTCATAAATGTAATCACTGAAACCAAAACTTAATGACTACCTGATCAGGACGATTACTTATCGACTAACTGGAGATATTTCAGTCTCATAAGTCAACTTCCACGGGTTTCACAGACAAGGTGTGCTTGCCACCTACGGATGGTCTCCTCCCGCTCTTCCTTGGGATATATAGATATCTTGGATATATAGATAATCTACCTACTCCGGTAGATTCCGGAATGTCATAAATTTAATGACTGAAACCAAACCTTAATGAATACCTTGAACAGGACGTTTATTTACCGACTAACTCGAAATATTTGAGTCTCCGTGATATAAATAAGACACATAATTTAATTTTCTATACCCTGCCTTGGCGATGGGGAGCTTAAATAAGACAAAGTGCTTCAACTCGACCCCCTTCTTCTGGGAGGTCATTTTCGTCCCACAGGCTTCGGAAATCCCCTCTCTCTTTTACCATCAGACCATCCAAATCCATAGATTTGGAATAGATTCCATAGATCTATAGATATCTGGGAATAGATTCCAAGCTGTCATGAATTTAATGGCTGGAACCTAACCTTAATGAATACCTTGAACAGGACGATTATTTCCGACTAACTCGAGCTGTTACAGTATCCATGATATAAATAAGACACATAATTTAATTTTCAATTCCCTGCCTTGGCGATGGGGAGCTTAAATAAGACAAAGTGCTTCAACTCGATCCCATTCTTCTGGGAGGTCATTTTCGTCCCACAGGCTTCGGAAATCGCCTCACCCTTTCACCATCAGACCATTCAAATCTATAGATTTGGAATAGATTCCTAGCTGTCATAAATTTAATGGCTGGAACCAAACCTTAATGACTATCTTGAAGAGGAATCGATATCTTGGGATAGATATCTATAAATATCTTGGGATAGATATCTATGGATATCTTGGGATAAACATCTATGGATATCTTGGGATAGATATCTTGGAATAGACTCCAAGCTGTCATGAATTTAATGACTAAAAACCAAACCTTAATGAATACCTTGAACAGGACGATTATTTACCGACGATCTATTTCAGTCTCCATAATATAAATAAGGCACATAATTTACGTTTCTATACCCTGCCTTGGCGATGGGCAGCTTAAATAAGACAAATTGCTTCCACTCGACTCCCTTCCTCTGGGGAGGTCATTTTCGTCCCACAGGCTCCGGAAATCCCCCTTCCCTTTATACCATCAGACCATCCAAATCCATCAGTTCTCCGTTCTCTCTTCGGATCCTCTCTCTAACAGCCAGTTCCAAACACCCGAAACTGCGACGCGAAACTAGCGACGCAATCCGCAATGATTGAATGATGGCATCATTTGTCACCGTTCTCGTGCTTGTCGAATCACCTCGTTATCCGGGGGGGCCACTAGCTACTTCGCTTGAGTATTCACCATTAATATCACTACAATAAACACTATAACCCTTTGGGAGATAATAATTTTGGTGCAATACTCACGTAATCGTATCAAAATCTTTCAGAAATGTTTCTCTCTCCTTGTTCTCCAACCTAGAATTAGTTGGTTCCAAAATTAGTGAGCATAGTTATGGCAGTATCACCAATAAATTAGAAACTACCAACACGATTTTCACGATCATGATGCACAATATCTTATCTTTTCAAGTACCAAACGACCAGAACATACCCAGCTTACTTTGATGCACCTACACAACACAATGATTTACACCGGAACTACTGACGCTAATCAAAAAATAGTATACTTTTAAAGGTTTCTTACCTCTTTTTCTTCTACCTCTCTCAAGTCGAAGTCAAGAAATAACAACTGTCTTGTTAGTGGAGACAGGTGCGTGATAATTTTGGCTCCCCTTCGTGAAGCCTGTTCGGAGAAGATGAATAACAAAAAAGACGCAGCCATTGCAGTAGGATTCAAATTACACCGCATGTAAAAGGGGAAGAGAGAAATACTCACCGAAAAGAGTTAAAAGTAAAATAAAAAGTGAAACAATAAAAGAGCCAGGGGAAACGACGAATAATATATCGTCCACTCTCAACCTTTTCCCCAAAGGTGGGTTGTGTTTGTGCGTGAAGGAGAAGAGAAACGGGAAAAAAGTCCATGTTGTATAGTATGAAAGCAGGCGGGAGCTTTTGGGACCCCCGAGGTGAAATTTATCGGTGGGCCTGATTAAAGAAAGCGGGTACAAAGGGGGTGGGGGATGTATTGTCGTATAGAAGTGGAAGCGAGCGCTTCCGCCCAACATGCTGCAGGAATGAAGAGATAGGTATACCTTCGCAATGCCCCGTCGCCGTTTATAATGCTCCAAAGAAATACAAGTATATTTCAGGGATGTGTCGGATAAATGCACTACAAGCCGTGCAAGACGTTACTATGTTCTTTTTTTTTGTGAACTCCATTTTATATATCTGTCCAATCTTGGGACGAACATCTACCAACGCGACGATATTTTATGAAGCTGTGGAATGAAAAAGGTGGGTACGGATGGAAACCGCGTTTGCAAGAGACGTTTTAATATTAGCCATTACCTCCCACCGGTTGCCTTCAGTGGAGTAAGTTATACTGTAAATTTATAGATAAACAATTACGGGAACGTCTACCTAGAGCGCGCAATCAGTTGGAAAAGATGATGGTCCGTTGTCATTGGCGTCCCAAGTGCTTTTTTTATGATATGTTGCCTTGATGACGGATGGCAAATGATGACAATTCAGTAAATCTACTGTTATAAATAGAAAGGTTAGTCACAGACCAGCCACGTTCAGGGATTCTAAACAGACTCCGCAAAAATTGGCAGCTTGATCGTCAACAATTGAAGAGCTGGCCGGAAAGGGGTACATGTTCCTTTTTTGAATTTTACAGGAGAGCCAAAAAACGAATCCCAATCATGCGGTCACGAATTCACAAGCTAAATCGAACATGTACCCCTGTTCCATCAGATTTCCCACAAGCTAATAATATATTAATATGTACCGTATAATAATATAAGAAAGCTTTGTATTTGTGGCGCAGTTACACATTATAGCATTTACAAATTTATTTCAACCCTTTACAAAATAATTTAAACCCTTTACAAAACTATTTCAACCTTTTACAAATAAGGGGGAAAAGGGTTTAAATAATTTTGTAAAGGGTTTGAATAAATTTCTAAAAGGTTGAAATAATTTTGTAAAGGGTTGAAATAAATTTGTAAATGCTATATATCTTTATATTTTCTATCTGAAGGAAGTTCCCTGAAATTCATAATTTTCCAAACAATAAGTTTTTGTTTTTCATAAGTATAAGAAATAAGAAAAACAGATTCTAAAATAAATAAAAAAATCATTGTATTTGTACTGTTTTTTGGTAAAAACAGACTTTGAAGAACGAAAAACACTGAATTACAAAACGTTTGATAGCTTAGAATTGCGAGAAGAAACCAGGCGGTCGTCGGGTTTTGAGTAACTCATCGGGTGATCGTCTTAGCAACGGGAACATGACATGTTACATAGGGATACATTGTATCCCTATTCGTCTTCAGTCCCTTCTGCCATCGACGTTGCCTGGCAGAAGGGACTGAAGAAGAAAGCCAGTCTACTTCCCTAATCGTCTATTAGAGGCGTCACATTTTCACTTGCTCTCATCGCAAAAAAACGACCATGAAGTTAAAAATATCGATATTTTATTCTATAATCGTGTAGAGGAAACCTCAAGCTTTGATTTGACGCAAAAAAAAAATGTCGTAAAAAGTGACATGTAGGTACCCCTTTTCGGCCCAGCTCTTCAATTGTCAACGTTTCGACGAGTTCACGTGTTCCGTGGTTACTGCGTTTTGTGAAAAGGTTCCTTGGGCACGTTAGTGGCCTGCAAAAACTCTCTATGTCTCTATGTCGAATTCGAATGTTTGTAAGTGAGCTTCATAGCTCAAAAAACTACTATTATAATTATGGTGTTATGATACAGTTGTTTCATATTGCCACTCAAGGCAGTTACAAATAATCACCCATCAATTTCATTTGCGATAATTATTATATCCACGATTGCTCAAACAACTGACGAACTTCTGTTGGTTTTCACTTCTCCAACGCTCCGACGAATTCAATGCTCTGTCTTCTGAATCCACGTCCAATTTTTCTGTATTAGAAACTAAGATATGTTTTATGGAAAAACAAGCCTACCGTTTTTGAAACCCGGCATTTGCAAACGAAATCATGGTCCTATTTTGATGAAAGATGTTTGTCATCGAGATGGACATCAGACCAATATTAATAGCAATGTGTGAGCGGGGGTGAATGTTATTTTTCAAAACACCAACTTCTAAAGTTATAATTTATTAATTGATTCTTTTAAAATTCATATGGAAGTTGGTAACTGGCTTTTGATAATCGTGCATATATTCCATTGCGTTGCTCCTAATGAGAACCATGGCATCTGCGAAAAATTGCAGAAAACCTCAAAACATGACGTTCACCAATGAGGAATTTAACCTTATTCTGTTTGCATTTTTCCTGAATAGTTAATGGTGTGGGGTTGAAGAAAATCGGGTTGATTTCGGAAAATTAGTCTCCTGTTATTTTTGGGAGACAATCAAAATTTATGATTCCAAAATATAACAGGAAAAACGGACCTCTTCAACGAGAAGCGGGAACGCTCGCTGATTGGCTGTTCGGATCGCTGTCTCCTCCCATTGTTGCCCGTCAGAACAATGAAATCGTGTTATCTAAGAGGAAAGTTATCAAACAAAAACAGGGGAATCCTAATTTCCCCCATCTTGCTTTTTCTATTTTTTTCTTCAGTTTTTCGATTTCAATCTTTACTGGTTTTGTGAAATGTTGCATCTGAGGACTAAAGATTTCACGATGTCAGCGCTTCAAGCGGCCGTAAATGAACTATTCCAGTTTGACGTCATCCTCCCAGTTTTTTTATACGTTCATATTTTCTACACTGTTTTGTTTATTCGTAAATTAAGAAGTACGGGCTGAAAGTTTGCCATAAGGGGTTTTTTGAGGTGCTGAATCCGATTTTTGGATCAAAAATAGGAAATTCCGACATGGTGAAATTCCTCATTCCACGAACATATCAGGGATTCCCGAATAATTTCATATGTCCATAATTTATTGTGTGTCCCAACTTGGGAGACGATTTTGAACATTCTTGTACAAAAAAAAAATTAAGTATTGTTCTTTATAGTATATCACAATTCTTTTAACATTATCGTTTTGTAGCGCTAACGATGTCAACAACCTACTGATTCTGGCAATTGAATATTTTCTTCTTTTTTCAGGTATGAGATGGTTTCAATCACTCTTTAGTTCTAGACCAAGAATGAGTAATGTTATGTCTGCGTGTCGGCGAGTGAAGGAGCTGACCTTCTCGCTGCGGCGTTTGTTTCTTCTTTAACTCCTACTCAACTAAGAGAGTGTTCCCTAGCCTAACATGAAGTGCTGTCGCATCGGCGGTTCATAACCACACCGAGGTGCTAAGCACTGTGAAGGCGACTAGCCCGTCAGTCTCGGCGGTTCATAACCACACCGACGGAAAGACGGGATATTTACCTAGTGAGCCTAGTACTTCGAGGAGATTCCTGTCTGAGGAGAAGGTTTGAGAGCGAAATGATAAAGGCGGTAGACTTGACTAGATTGGCATCAGGGTGCATCCCTGAGTGAGCTTATATACTCATTTCTTTAGCTCGGGAGAGAGAGAGGTGGAAGGGTGACGTCATGTCGGTGTCTCCCCCGTACCTCGTCTCCCCCGGTGGGTGATGACTCACTCAGGGATCCTCCCGTCGGCTTCTTTATTTAAGAACTACGTATTGCTGATATGTGGGTCATAACATAGGTCCCCCTAGTTCTTAACATACAGAAGGCGATGATATATTTGAACATTTGTTTGAGTTTTTTTTGTGTGTTTTCAGAAAATTAAAAAATACATATGTACGAGCATAATTTTGAGGTGTCTTCGTCCGCAAGGTTGAGCTGTGTAGAGGTAGAAGGAGCAGATATTGGGCAGTTGAAATTGTGAGACGAGAACGAGTGCCGTTGGTGTTGAACGAAGCGCCTTTCTTCGTTGTCCGTTGGCGCGTCTTACTCGCCGTCTCTTTTTGGAGAGGGCTGCTGTGATTATTAAAAGTTGCCCGGACCGAAGTTTGGAAAGGAGAGCCCTGGCCTTTCGGCCTCGACGACGGCGTCTCTTCGGTCCGGGACTTGAGGAAGTTTGGAGAGGGATAGGACGAGGTGGAATAAGGGATGTAATTGTTTTGTGGATGAGTTCTTCAAACTCTTCCACCTCGCCTATTTCTTCCGCAACTTGAATATTGTTGGGTTGCACGAAGTTCGGTATATATTCTTCGAATCTTCGTGCATTCTTCGCCTGGTAGAAGTCGAGGACTACTCTCGCCCTTTTTGTGGTGGTAGGCAGATCTATCGGCCTGATGTTCCATTTGGGTCGGTTGTTCTCGCCGTGTGTGATGGTTTCGTGAGCGGCCGAAGTGAAGGCTGAGAGGGTCCGCTTCCTCGCCGGTATGGTGCAGCGTGGTTGCGGCTGAGGCGACTTTCTTGTCTTGTCCTTTTGGCTGCGAAGGTCGTGGGTGCGGTGTCGGTGGATTCCGAGCGTGAGCCGAGGGTGTAGTGGTTCTGGGCTTGAAGATATCTCGGAGCTCCTTTTTTGTGAAGAGGAGATTCATTTTCGTCCTGTTGTAGGCAAGTAGCTTCTATGCGGAGGAGATCCGTATCGCATGAATCGTTTGAGTGAAGTGTGCTCACCGAGGGTGCCGCAGTAGGTATATTGCAGGCGTTAGGAGTGGGGGTGAACGCGTACGCCGGCCGACACCTGTTCATTGAAACTGTTATTTTGGAACCGTCTATTCGGAGCGTGGCCGTTTTTTCCGTTCGTTGAATGACGTCATATGGTCCCGTATATAAGGGTTTTAACCCTTTCTTGAGAGTCTCCTCTCGTAGGTACATTTTAGGGGCTTTTTTGAATGCGTCTGGAAATGAACGTTCAGTTTTTTTCTGCGATTCAGGTTTGGCGTCGGATGATACTTCAGTGGGTCGAGGTTGAAAGAGATCTGCGGGAAGTCGTAGCGGAGCTCTGAAAGCGCGTTCCGCTGCACTATATCCGTCGGAATATCTTATCGTGGTGCGTAGCCCCAGAAGAATTGTTGGGAGGTCTTTTGACCATGATGGTGAGGTGGCTGCCGTACGTAATGCGTTTTTTAAATCACGATGCCATCGTTCTATCTTCCCGTTCGATTCCGGATGATAAGCTGTTGTTCTATTTCGTTGAATTCCGAATTTCCGGAGAAACTCCGAAAATTCGGCGCTTTCGAACTGTCTCCCCTGGTCTGTGGTAATTAGGAGAGGGCATCCGTATCGGGAGATCCAGTGTTTGATGATGTTATCAATTATAGCTTTTGATGTGATCGTTCGCATTGGTACGCATTCCGGCCAACTTGTGTTTCTATCTATCATGGTTAATAGATATTTGTAACCCTCAGAGGATTCCAATGGTCCGACTAAATCTAAATGAACGTGTTCGAACGCCAAATTTTCCTCAAATTGTTGTGGAGTCGTTTTGGGGTGTCGGAATTCTTTGTACTTGGCGCACCGGTCGCATGCTTGGACCCAGTTACGCAGATCCGTATTCATTTTTGGCCAAAACGCTCGTGCTCGAATTATATCCCTGGTTGCTCGTATTCCCGGGTGACTTAGGGAGTGATAGTGCTGGAAAATTGTTCGTCGTAATTTGATGGGGATATACGGGCGAGGTTGATTCCCGGAGATATCGCACCATATTTTGTTTGTTGAATTCGGGATGGTTTGTTGCTCTAATCTTTTGTTGTTGATTAGATTTTGCAATTCACTAGAGCTGTCTTGTTGTTGCTCTTGTGAAATTGTTTGTCCCGTAGGGAATGCAGTGAGTTCATTCAGTTCTGACGGCGAGGGTCGAGATAGCGCGTCTGCGACTATATTCGAAGTTCCAGGAGTGAAGCGGATGTCCGTTGTGAACTGACTAATGAACTCCATTTGGCGTAGGCGTCTTGGTGAGGCTGTTTTCCGGTCTTGATGTAAGGAAGTCGTGAGGGGTTTATGGTCGGTTATGACGAAAAATTCGCGGCCTTCTATGAAGTCGCGAAAATGCTTTATGCCTTCGAAGATGGCTAAAAGCTCTCTGTCGAAGGTAGAGTACTTCTGTTGTGCGGGTGTTAAGGTTTTCGAGAAAAAACCTAGCGGAGATGTATTCCCGTTGATAGTTTGCTGAAGTACCGCCCCTATTCCGACCTCCGATGCATCGGTAGTGAGAGACAGCCTGCCCTTAGGTGAAGGGTGTGCCAAGAGTGCCGCTTTTTGTAGGTCCGATTTGCATTGGTTAAATGCTATTCGGCGTTTTTCTGTCCATTCAATCGGTCTTTTATCCTTTTTCTTTGATGGTTGCGGTATTGCTTCGACCAGTGGTTGTTGATGAATGGCAGCGTGAGGTATATGGCGGCGGTAGAAATTTACCATTCCTAGAAATCGCCGTAGGTCCGTTACTGATGTAGGTAACGGGAAAGTTGTTAAGTTGTCCACTTTTTTGGGAAGTGGTTTTATACCGTCTTTGTTGACGAGATGGCCAAGACACACAACTTCTGGTTGTGCCAGTACGCATTTCTCTTTGTTGACTGTGAGTCCTTCCGCCGCAAAGATGTTTAAGACCTGTTGTACGTGAGTCTTGTGTTCTTCGATGGATGTTGAAGCGATTAGTATATCGTCGAGGAAGCAGAAAACGAAGTTGAGACCGCGGAGTATCTGGTCCATATACCTTTGCCATGATTGAGCGGCGTTTTTCAGTCCGAAATTCATTTTACGATATTCGTAAAGGCCGAATGGTGTTATAATGGCAGTTTTAGGTATATCTGCTGGATTTACGTCGATATGGTGAAAAGCTCTCGATATATCTAGTGTAGTGAACACAGTACATCCGTGAAGGTGTGAAGAAAAATCTCGTAGGTGTGGGACAGCGTATCGGTCACCGATAGTTCGCTCATTTAATCTGCGATAGTCACCACAGAAGCGCCATGTCCCATTTGGTTTAGGGACGGCGTGTAATGGGCTTGCCCACGGAGATTTTGATGGTTGTATGATGCCATCTTTGAGTAGCTGCTCGAAGCTTTCCTTCGTTTGTCGGAGTTGTTCCGGATGGAGGCGGCGGCTTTTTGCAGTGACTGGAGGTCCTCTAGTCTCGATATGATGTTTTATCGATGAGAGAAGCGAAGACGGTCGTTGTGCTGGTTCGTATTTTGCCAGCATTGTTGTAAAGGCCGGAGGAGTTGATTTGGTTGATACTCCGGTGTTGATCGTGTTCACGTATCCCGGTATCGGGCGTCGTGAATGAGGATTGTAGAGTTGTCTATTTTTGAGATCGACATGTAAGCCGAAGTAACTCAAAAAGTCTGCGCCGATGATCGGACGTTTGACGTCGGCGACGATGAATAACCATTCATAAGCCTCATTTTCGAGGATTACTTTTGTACGGAATTGTCCGTATGTTGCGATGGAGGTACCGTTCGCTGCGAAGAGAAGCTGGTCGTGTGTTCTTCGTTTCCAATGTAGAAGGTTGTTAGGTATGATTGAAATGCTGGCTCCTGTGTCTACGAGGAATGGGATGTTATTTTTCCGGCATTTGACAAAAAGTCGGTTGGAAATGTCGGTGTAGGAGGTGCCCGCCTTGTTAACAGGCGGGCCTCCTAGTTTTCCTGCCAGGACACAGATTTGAATGAGCACGGTTTCGTACATTTCAATGCCTTCTTTTTAAAGGTGAAATGGTACCAGCAGAGTCCTCCTTTTCGTGCCGGTGATGGTGTGCGGCTACGCGGACGTCGTTTCGCCGGCTGTTGTGCCCGAGAGGTCGGCTTCCTATCGACCGTTTCGGTGTGAGGGTCGATTTGGTGAACGGAAGTTGTCATGCACATCTCGTGGGCTGCGTCGGCGATAGGTGCGAGGAACTCTGCGTCTTTCGTCATCCACGGAGCGATGGTTGTTTGTACTTCAACCGGGAGGGCTTTTATCCAGAAGGCCTTTGTCAGGTCTTGTGGCATTAGGTCCCCCAGTTGATGCTTCATCTTCCTTAGTAGTTGGGAAGGTTTCTGGTCCCCCAGGTGTTGTTGTTGGGTGAGGGCCGTGATCCGTTGATGACGGGATGGCTCGAAGATGTCGATGAGCCGAGCCTTGAGGTCGTCGTAAGGCCTGACGAGTTGAGCTGCAGTGAGGTCCGCCGTTTGCACTGCTACGTCGTATGGGAGCAGAGGGAGCGTCCTGGTAAACCTGGCCCTTTGAGTGTTGATGTGCGCGCCGGTGTAAGCTGCATCGAGTTGAAGGAACCATAGTCGAGGGTCGTCCCTGTAGAACGGTGGTAGTGTCAAGGGGATTGACACTTTGGCGGCCTCTGCGAAGTCAGGCTGCGGCGGTGGATCGGGAACTCCGTTGTCGTCCATCTCTTGTGCCGAATAGGAAGTTAAAAACGTGCGGGGTCACCACTGTTATGTCTGCGTGTCGGCGAGTGAAGGAGCTGACCTTCTCGCTGCGGCGTTTGTTTCTTCTTTAACTCCTACTCAACTAAGAGAGTGTTCCCTAGCCTAACATGAAGTGCTGTCGCATCGGCGGTTCATAACCACACCGAGGTGCTAAGCACTGTGAAGGCGACTAGCCCGTCAGTCTCGGCGGTTCATAACCACACCGACGGAAAGACGGGATATTTACCTAGTGAGCCTAGTACTTCGAGGAGATTCCTGTCTGAGGAGAAGGTTTGAGAGCGAAATGATAAAGGCGGTAGACTTGACTAGATTGGCATCAGGGTGCATCCCTGAGTGAGCTTATATACTCATTTCTTTAGCTCGGGAGAGAGAGAGGTGGAAGGGTGACGTCATGTCGGTGTCTCCCCCGTACCTCGTCTCCCCCGGTGGGTGATGACTCACTCAGGGATCCTCCCGTCGGCTTCTTTATTTAAGAACTACGTATTGCTGATATGTGGGTCATAACAAGTAAGTATCCAACAAACCAGCTTTAACGTTTACTATGTACTTACCATTCGTAAACCAGAATGAGTTAATTTGAAGAATGAAAGTGCCTAAAAGTAACGTTGATGAGCACTTACCATTCATGTTGGGCAAACGTAATTTTGCACGTCATCCACTTTACGAGATATGTCGACAGCCCATTACACAAACATTCTCGTTGAGCGATTCGCCTATAAAACTGATAGAAAATTCATCGAGGAATGTGACAGCGTGGCTGAAATGCACGATATACTGTTTGGTCAATATTGATTCATAACGTGAACAAGTCACGTGTGGTTCCGTGGAACACATTAATATTTGATGGCTTTTCCTCTCGCTGCTCCTTCCACTTCAACTACCTAGTCTTGTAATATTTTCCGATCGATTTTGCCGCAGATAACTGAGTAACCGGAAAACTATTGCCCCGTACGTAAGTCGGGGATATAGGACCTATCAACCGGTCAGTTTATCTTTCTCCGTCATATTTTATTGAGGTCAGGTCGACCATAATATACAGGTTTAATGTACCACGAAGCGTTGAGTTCAGGTTGACATATTTATTGTATTGACCTTTATGACGTAACAGTTTGAGAGCTCCCTCAACGTTGCCTCTCTTCAATAATTTTACTGACTGTAATTGAGCTCAGTTACAAAATCAACTCTTAATGAAAATCAATATTCATCTCGACAGTATTTATTCCTACCAAGATCGATTCCATCTTAATTCATCTCAATGAGCGGAAAACAAAATCTTGACACTAACGGGAGCGATGTTTCGGTGCTTACTTAACTTCAAAGTAAGTACTTAAAAGAATTCAAAAATTTTCCCTTTTAGAGTCTTTTGTAATTTTAATTTTTTGTACAATTTTGTTTTCGAAAATCGAAAAGGAATCAATGAAAACATTGAAGTTCCCACGAGAATAATTAGCTAAAAAGTTGAATATCTAGATTCCGACGGTTAGGTCATCATAAGTAACAAATTTAATCAGAACTCCCATGTCTCTTGAAGTTCTTTTGTAACTGGGGCCCTGGCTATTCGAATTTTTACCTCATTTCATCTATATGTATATTTTCGAGAAAATTTACATTTTTTTAATCGACTTCTTTGTTACTGAAAACCATTTACAAAACATCGAAGTGAGTGATTCAATACGTATTGTATCAAAATAAGATAACTTCGTGAACATACCACTAAGTTAATAAAATCTTTTTTGAGATTCAAGTAACCCTAAAATGATCACTTTTACGATGTGCTTGTAAGAAATGATTAAAATATGTAATTCTTTCGATACTCCTTCGGATTTTTTGAATCGGTTGCAATTTGTTGAAAAGTTGAAAAAAATTAATACAAATAATATTCAATTCCTAATTCTATGTATAGGGAGGGATCGTCCATTACGGGCCAATGGACATCTTTCCTGGAGCTAATGAAAAATAGCCTAGAACCGATACAATATTTAAAGCACATAAGGGCTTACAAACCTGGCTCTTCAAATCTCGAATCTCTCTGTATTTAAAATACGACGAAATATAAAATGTGTTATAGATTAGAAGCAGTCAGTGCAGCTATTAGCACGGTGATACTCTTGCGCTTGAAGGTTAATCTGATGGATGGTTGATTTATCCACTGAATCTGCCTACCGGTACACGAATCTGCTAAACGAAGCAGAATAATGCGGTCGCGTGAAGAGAAGGGTAAATACTCGTACATGGAGATAAGATCCTACAGGTATCTCTGTTGTAAACAGCCTTCTCAACTTCATACCAACTTCAGTAGCGATGCTACCGTTATACCGGGAAATACCTTTTCAAAGGTAGGTAGAGTAGATAGTTATCAATGGAGTTCTCCGAATGCTTGCCTATTATTCCCCCTCCTACATTGGATATCCATTAGAAGTCAGAAAATGGAGGTGAAAATTCGAGATGAGCTGGTTTTAGCTGGAGAGAGGACTGTAACTCCACGAAACTTCTTCCAAAGCAACATTCTACTTCCAAAGGTGGGATCCTAGAGGAACTTGAAATGCTCAATTCCAGTTGACCTTTTTTCTTACCCCTCCCCACCTATCTTCAACACTTCTCTTCTTAACTCCACTTCACTTCAAATCCTTCTCAACTATCGCAAAACTACTAGCTAAGACCTCGGTGAATTCTATCCCTTGATTACACATGCTGCAGGTAATTTGAACTCTAGGAACTAATAAACCCCTCTCACTTTTCTAATCAAATAAGCTGTATAGTAGAGCTGTATAGAGAATTTTTTAGAGACCATTGGTGAGTTAAATATTACTCGACTCCAGGCTATCATTTAATTCATTAGTCGAAATAAAGAGGGGGAATTGCCTTTCACAACTGTTCGGTTTCCAAATTAAACTGGATAACCTTGACACGTTGTACTTGTGATGATATTATTATTACCGTTCATATGTAGTGTCATGTTTCCATGGGCACAGTTTCAAATATTCTTTCATTTCTCGTTTCACAATTGTATCGCGATGTTTTACGCTGAATAAAGCCTTGTCTAAGGTATTCTCTATCACTTCTATAACAATTTATTCAGCGTAATAATGGAAAGGAATCTTCGACCTGAACGATTTAGTGTTGATCCGAACTCAAGTAATGCAGCGGAGGAATGGAAACACTGGAAGAGAACATTCACTAACTTCCTGGCCATCTCTAAAGGTGAGAACAATACTCCTTTAACTCCCGAACAAAAGCTTCTTTATTTGACAAATCACGTCTCTGCATCTATCTTCACTCTTATTAGCGACAGTAACACTTTCGATGAAGCATTGGCCATTCTAGAGACTACTTTTGTCAAACCTAGGAATATTGTCTTCGCAAGACATTGTCTTGCAACTCGCCGCCAGGCTCATGGAGAATCCGTGGACCAGTATCTGCAAGCTTTGAATGTCCTCAGCAAAGACTGCGATTTCAGAGCTGTCACGGCTGAGGAAAATAAGGGCTCGTACATTCGGGATGCCTTTATCGCTGGGCTCACGTCAACAGCCATCCGTCAACGGCTACTTGAAAACGCATCACTCACATTGGCACAGGCTTCTGACCAGGCACGGGCTTTGGAAGCTGCTCAGCTTCACGCCCTTAGTTACTCATCTCCTGTACTACCTGTTAACGCAATTATTCCTGACAAAGCGACCAAACTCAATATTGTAGAACGGGCACCATCTGAAAATTGTGCAGCCACATATCCTAAGAACATGAAATGTTATTTCTGTGGCTATAAGCGTCACCCTCGAAGTGAATGCCCTGCTAAAGACGACAAATGCAATGAGTGTGGTAAACTCGGGCATTACAGTCGAGTTTGCCAGTCGAGTAAAAAACATACATCTGCCTCGGCAAAATTTGGTCTTTCTGATTCAAATCCAGACAAACTGCTGTCAGTAATTACAGCTGCTTCTTGTCAACACTCATTGAGAAAAGCTATTGTTCCCATACTCATAAATAACATTAAACGCTCGGCCCTAATCGATACAGGTAGTTCTTCAAGCTTCCTAGATAATGCTATTGTTGATAGATGCAAAGCTTCGATACTCCCGTCTCAAGAGAAGATCACAATGGCGAGCTCTTCGCTCACCTCTACGGTCGAGGGTTGCTGTCGCGTCAATGTCAAGTTGCAGGGTCACATTTATACTGATGTCAAATTATTGATAATGAAAAATCTATGTTCGGATGTTATTATCGGTCATGACCTTCTTTCCGTTCATTCCTCTCTTGAATTGGTCCTGGGAGGTCCTAAGGAACCTCTCTCAATTTGTAATTTAGCTGCTGCCAAGGTGCAACCAGTATCGTTGTTCACAAACCTATCCAACGATATTCGTCCTATTGCAATCAAGTCGAGGAATTATTCAAAGGAAGATTCTGAATTCATTAAGGCTGAAGTCAAGAAATTATTGGATGAAGGGATCATAGAGGAAAGTGTCTCTCCATGGAGAGCGCAGGTACTGGTGGTAAACAATACAAATCACAAAAAAAGAATGTGCATAGACTACTCGCAAACAATAAATAGGTTCACACAGCTAGACGCCTATCCGATCCCCAACATTGAAACTATAGTGGCAAACGTCGCTAAAAATGCATTTTTCAGTACTATTGACCTGAAATCGGCATACCACCAAGTGCCTATTTTGGAATCCGAAAAAGTGTATACTGCATTCGAGGCTGATGGCACGCTGTATCACTTCACACGGATTCCTTTTGGGGTCACTAATGGAGTGCCTGCATTCCAAAAATTTATCAATACTATTATCAAGACAGAGAATTTGACAGAAACTTACGCATACTTAGACGACGTAACTATTTGCGGGAAGACTAAGGAAGAACACGACGCAAATCTCCAATCTTTCATGAGATCATCAACAAAGTACAATTTAACATTTAATGAAGAAAAATCAAAATTCTCACAGACCTCGATAAATCTTTTGGGTTATAAAATTTCACAGAATTACATTAAACCTGACGAAGACAGACTTCAGCCACTCCTGAAACTTCAGCTACCTAAAAACCTATAATGGAGTGATATGGAAAACCATACAGCTTGCTCTTCGTTCCTCTCACTTGGATACTAAAGCCTGGGAGCAGGTCCTAGCTCAAGCCCTGCACTCGATCAGATCGCTACTCTGCACATCGACAAACACCACCCCTCATGAACGAATGTTTAGCCATCCCAGAAGATCATCTCATGGGACATCAATTCCCTCATGGCTATCGGCTCCTGGTCCGATATTGATGAAACGTCATGTTAGGGGGAGCAAGTATGAACCATCAGTGATTAAAGTAGATCTACTTGAAGCGAATCCCGATTATTCACACGTAAGACTTCCTGATGGACGAGAAACTACGGTTTCTAATCGCCACCTAGCGCCTATGGGTGAAGAGAGCATTAATTCACCGGAGAGTCCGGATCATCAGTTTGAGGACGGAGTCCACGATAATCCGGTACAAGAGCAGCTTGAACCATCGTTGCCTGATCTTCCTTGTCTAGAACCAACAGGTGTTCAACAAACTCTGAGACGTTCTACAAGAATAAGGAATCCACCCAAGTATCTTGAGGACTATAACTGGAAAGATGACGGGGGGAGAATGTGATGATATTATTATTACCGTTCATATGTAGTGTCATGTTTCCATGGGCACAGTTTCAAATATTCTTTCATTTCTCGTTTCACAATTGTATCGCGATGTTTTACGCTGAATAAAGCCTTGTCTAAGGTATTCTCTATCACTTCTATAACAGTACTTAGTGTAGTAAAGGAAGTAGTAGAAGGCGGAAGATTAACACGTGTTGAAAAGCCCGAAGTAACATGTAACAGTATAATAGGAGGTGTTTTTAAAAGGTTAAATCCTTCATAACCTGACGATCCGGACGTTGCGAACCCTTTAGGTATCTTACGAGATCCAATTTCAGGTCTTTTGAGGGAAGTTTGGAAAAAAAGGAAATTTAGGTAAATAATTCATGGTGGTTAACATCTAACATCGATTAACTCATCTGATTTTTCATACCTCATCGAATCCGATTGGTCAGAAAATCAGTGACCTCAGTGCAGAGGAGCAACAACTCTTACGGGGACTACCTTGGTAATTTTTTATGTGATGTCCTTCAGATGCTCAAGACGTACGTATATGCATTCAATATGGTTTCTTCAGTTTTTATTTGACTTCATTTCGATCATAATATCTATCGCAAAATCTTAAGATGCTCAACCCTCAAATACCAACTGATTTGGGTGATTGTTATTCTTTTTATTTATATAAATTCAAACGTCTATCCACTTGGCTGGAATTTTGGAATTTCAATTTGGATTTCAAGGGGTGGAAAGAGTAATTTCCAACACTTTGTGACAATATGTTGAGAGTTGTTCAGATCTTAACTTATTTCTTAATGAATTTATTTCTCGTTCCATTCAAAAATCCTCCTTAATATGTTTCTCTTCGACAAAATATGGAAATTTGTGAGGAAAGGGGGTGATAGGAAGGAAAATATCATGGATTAGTAACTGTGCTGGTCAGCCCTGATTTTTCCAGCATCAAACGTTTTTCTCTCTCTCTGGATGTCAAAATCGGCGCTGAAGATCGAATTGGCTGGATGACTGTCGATGACAGCGTTCGACTCCGGTTAATATCGTAACCTCCGCTACCTACAGCTTCGATTTTGAGGTCATCAATGGCTGTCACTCTTCGACCTTTGTGACCGAGTATTTCAAAAGATGTGCCTCTCGCCGAAAATTGATATAATTCAGAGACTGCCGGTCGGGAAAAGACCCGACCCATTTTCGATGTTCAGGGCATGAGAGGGCTGTCGTTCTGGAGAGGACGGTCGGCCAGTTTTGTGGTCGCAGGGTCGTGTTACCTATCAAGTAACACGTTGCTATCGACCCGAAGCAGTTTGAAGTGACAGGAGTTCATTGTCAAAGTGCTCAAAGGGAATGGGTCAAACTGGGAGGACTCAACAACTCACTGTCGGTTTCTGTTCAGATGATACTTCGGACAGCCTTTGTACAATTTATTGTTGTAGTTCGTGAATCTATGTACTTCATACATTATGTAAGATTACGAAAACAGTGTGGAGTTGAGGATATAGTTGAAAATAAGGACTTACTCAGAAATAAGTAGGGGAATTAAAAACGGAAATTAGTCATTCTCTTTGGGATTCACGCTCGTGATTCTGTTTTATCGAAGGAAAACCCTACTCGTAAGGAGCGAACGGTTTGTCCTGCAGAGCTCCGGGTAGTCTCAAAAATTTTTTAAAATTCAATACTATTTAAAATTTGTGAAAAAACGATACCTTTATTTTGAGAGTTTTTGAGCTAGGGCACTCTTGAAAATTGCAACCTTTAATTTTCACCCCTCAGAAGTGACTGACATCAACCAAAAGCTTCTTGGAACAACTAGACCCCAAATGGAGCCCATATACCAAATTTGAACTCAATCGCTCCAGGGTTGCTAAGAAAAGTGCCGCGTACGACTAACGACGTATGGCGGACGGACGGAAAATCTTTTATTCGATTTTCGGATTCTACGTTCCTTGAAACGTAAAACATGAAATTTTGAGGGGGGATAATTTTATTTCTTGCTCGATTCCAAAGGCTTATTATTGAAAATAATAAACCAAAAGGGGGGAGGGAGGTTAATTGTTGAATCCAGGTGGATTTCTCAACCCTAATCGCCTTGCATAACCAGCCATCTTAGTCCACCATTGAGTCAATCCAGTATTGCTAGTCAGATGAATCTGCAAGTAACAGGCTAACTCTAGAGGGGCATAACTGAACCATGTTTTGTCATTTTACAATCTTTTTGACGTACATGAATATTCACGGAACACCTGCCGCTTATTCGTACCACATTTGGTGATGTACCTGAATAAAACTTTACGATCTCTAACGTTTTCTGCAATTTAATTAAAGGATTCCGGTCTCTAATCAGATTCACAAAAACAAAATTTTCCAAACTTCCGATAGTGGGGATGCAAACTACATATTTTGACGACCCACCTACCTTAAAAGCTCAACAGGAAGTTTTCTACGGGATATTAAATTAAAACCAGTTTCTCAAGACAACAAAAAAGAGAAAAAGGCAAACGAGATTTATTTTGGCGGGAATAAAAAGAGATAGGGTTATCAGAAACGAAAGTATTAAAGGCAGACGAAGGAAACTGAGGCTGTGGTGGATTAGGAGGGTATCTGTCTTCCCGCACCCGTTTCACTTCCTGACAAACCTCTCGGTTCCTTCTAGGGTTTTTATTTTTCTATTATTCCGAGAAAGAACGTTTCCTTATCGCCCTCAGGCACAATGGGAACTGTCCCGGACAGCACAAGGGTACCCGCTTTTGGCTTTTGAAAATTCAAGTTCCGTGTGCTGGGCAACACTTCAAAACATCCCTGCCTGTCGTGGTGCTTCGTTATCATGTATGAAATAATGTTACCTTTAGAAAGTTTTCAAGTTGGGTCGTAACACCACCTAGATATTTTTGTATACAACAGGTTCAAACTACAGTGGTATTTCACTCCTCGAATTGAAACACATTGTCGTAACTATAATTTGATACGCCTGACTGTGAGGAAATGTTCTCCCAGTAAGGATTAGAATTTCTCTACAGCATTCAGTTCAGTTAGAGGATCTAGGATACGCCCTCTGCGTGTCCCAATAACTAGCGGTTATCATGTCCCTATCCAGCGGTTATCGTAATAACGTCTTCTCGAGGACAACACTATTTTTTTCATTTTTTGGCTTATTATGATTCTTCATTGATAGTAGTACTTTTGAATAGATTAGTTATCCTAACCACCCACCAGTAAATGTGGTAGATCAGAAAGGTGGTAAAAAGAGCTAATGAGTGGGACGTGCAGTGGGCTATCTCTGACCCTTTCCAGTCCAGCATGCGTAGGTAAGATGAATTAAGACTTGAGAAACTTTGTTCAAAGAAAGTATTGAAACACCAGCTAAAAATCCATGTTAGTGAATATATTTGATATCCAATTCTCTCGACATTCACTTTTGGAATGGATACCTAAACGTCTCAGTTAGGTCACCCGGTGAAAATCTTTTCACACACTTGGAAGGTAATCCAGGGAAAAAGCAGGTGAAAACATTTTTGCTAATAAAGTTTGCGAAACATCGGTTGCGTGGGATGGGGAAGTTTTCCTAACACAATCGAGTCTTTCTACCACCCTTTGAACTTGGATCACGTCCTTCGGTGCGAAAGGCAGAGGGGAGAGGAGCCAGCAGAAAACGAGTCTAAGAGGCACGCGAAACAAAAGGGGGAAGAAAATTAGATCAGAAAAGGAGAGTGTAGGCAGTGAATAGGGTGGGTTGGTCTTGTGAAGGTAACTTTTGATTAGCGGTATACCCCCAAGACATACACTTCCCTCACTCGGATGGGGTTGGTGGGAGGAACCACAGTTTTCTTGTTGGCTTCAGAAATACGACGATAGATGAAGAGCTCTCAATATACTTTGTTAACAAGTTACTCCAGTATTAAAGGATATTGACACGAGATCGACTATTGGCTTTCCCAAAGTATTTATGGGCTGATCGAATTACCAACTGGAGATGAAGGGTAAGTACGACGTTCTATCGAGGCGTTTTGGAACATTTTGCGCTGTAAGCGGTTAGTGGTCTAGACTAAATTTCGGTATCGTCAGTTTAGACACTGGTGCACATTTTTAATAACCACGTTCTTGATAGGTACCTATATCTCAAAGTAGAGTTCGTAGTTGATTATCCATCTTTTATTATACTAGCGTGTGTGTGTTGGCGGACAGTCTGTCTGTATTGAGTTTGATACAGAGAGCTCATGAGCTTGCTCCTGTTACCATCAGGAATGATACATATATTACATCGTTTTATATATATAAGTAACTACATGATTTTTGGAATAGCTTCAAGAATCGTTTTAAAATGTTTGACAACGAATTTCAGTGAAAAAAACTTCAAAAAAGTCCATGCTAGGAATTTCGAGTCTATTGAAATTAGACTTTCAATTAGCTTTCAATTAGCTTTCATTTTCCATGAAAACTTGCTCAAAAGGAACTTATTTTGTGGATATCTTTCTTGTAAATTTGGAAACAGAGCGGAAGTTTGCAATAAGAATGTTGTAACCATCAGAAGTGCAATCAACCGATTAGCTCCTACAAAAACTTATTCTATGGAATGACAAAGTGAGACGTACTAGTGTGAGAAAAACAACTCATAACCTTTTTTCCAACATTTTCTAGGGGTTCTTCCAAAACTCCTAGGTTATTATAAAATAACATAAGAGAGAAAGAGAGAAAGAGAGAGAGAGAGAGAGAGAGAGAGAGAGAGAGAGAGAGAGAGATTGATTGAATTGTTTATTTAAACACCTGGGGTACAGTAGGGCCTTAAGGCCCTCTCTTCCCTGTCCCCAGGAACAATAAATCAACATGTAATACCTCAATTGCAATACAATGTATTTACAATAAAAAACTTAACCAAAATTTAAAATCAAAAGTACCACATAATAAAATAATGGTATACAAATAAATTGTCACTTTTATTTCCAATAAATACTTTTTGCGAATAAGGGAGAAGTATCCTACCTACACTGATACATTATATTTATTTTGTAAAATAACTTTATACTTCTTTCTGAAGCTTCGTACGCTCTCTTCAAAATCAAAAATATCAATTTTCATTGAAAATTTTCACTCCTTCCACGCAAAAGGATCTACCGAAGAATACAGTTTTATGTAGAGGGATCTGTAATGTATCCCTCCTAGTCCCATGCCCATGAACCGTACTTTGCATCACAAATTGTTCCCTCAAGTATCTCGGGTTATCGAGTTTAATGGTCTTAAATAGTAGTGTTGCTGCTGATAGTTTTATTCTTTCTTCAATCTTGAGCCAGCCTAACTTCTTATAGTACGGCGTTACATGCTCATCAATCTTTAGCCAGTAAACAAACCTAACAATAGCATTCAAGGCTCTCTGCATCCTACAAACTTGCTCATCTGTCATATCACAGAACGCAAGGAGGGCATAATCAAAATTGTGCAAGAGGAGACTCTCGGCCAAGCGCAACCGCACTCCAAAAGGCATGTCAATTGCCAGTCTTCGGAGCTGATAGAGTGATCCGTACACACGGTTACAGATACTGGTTACGAGCGACGACCAAGACAATGAGTTTGAGATTTGGAGGCCCAAATTCTTCATTTCCGAGATGGATGGAATCGTGCTACTACCTATACTAACTACACCTATCCCCTCAAGATCGGCATGCGAAATCAGACGGCTGTTGCCCAGGATCATGGCACTGGACTTGGAGCCATTGATCTTCATGCCATGTAACCTGCACCATTCCTCCAGTACCACCAATTCGGCATTTACAGTCGCAATAGCTTCACGAAGACTAAAGATTGGCACGCTTAAATAAAATTGCAAATCATCGGCATATAGCATACACTGGCAATGCTCAAAAAGAGAGAGAGAGACTTTTTGACTGTTTATTTATTAACCTGCATAGAAATTAGGGCCATAAGGCCCTCTCTAACACTCAAAGAGAGAGAGAGAGAGAGAGAGAGAGAGAGAGAGAGTGAGAGAGAGAGAGAGAGAGAGAGAGAGAGAGAGAGAGAGAATGAATGAATGAGAGAATTACGGACTCTATTTAAAAAACCAGGGGGAGGTTAAGACCGAGTGGTCCTCTCTTCCACCTCCCCTGGCAGCATCAGACAAATATAATCCTCGATCAATCGTAATATACAATTTAACTGTATAACATAAACATCACTTGATGCACACAAAAAATGCAAAATGCAAAAATAATACAACACTTCTAAATATGTTGTAAAAAAAGAAATTTTACAGTATTTATCTAGTTAGTTAGAGAGAGAGAATGAGAACGTTTCATTTGCCGTCACACTACTACAGTGTATAGCAATGGTCATAAAATCTTATACCAAAAAACTACTAAAAAAACTACTAAATAATTAAACTATATACTTAACCAATTGAACCGGATTCAAAAAAACAAAAACAAACATAGGTACAGTAAAATTTAATTTTCCAAGTCTGATGATATCAAACTTCGTCTGAAGTACCTAGTTGACCTACATTTTTAAAAAATACATGATTTAAAGAAAAAACAAAACAATAGGAACTTAGTTCTTTAACAGTTTCGTTCCTGCACAAAATTCATCAAAGTTACAGGGCTACTCTTGTAGAAATCGTTGAGACGATTTTTGAATAAAATTATTGAAATATTTTACAGGAAGAGTACGAGCACTATGCAGAATTGAATAATTAATAAAGCAATAAATAAATAAAGCAATAAAGGCAATGGAAGGTCATTTGCATAACACAAATGATTTGGAGTAATGCTGCACTGAAGAAGTGAAATTCATATTTAACTACCTAGGTAGTTACATTTCCCTTCATAGATTTTTTTTGTTTTACATGATTATATTATAATTTTTGCATGATGAATGGAGGAGAGCAGGCAGGAAATTCGTGGGATCAGGAATGGCAGGAACATCCAGGGGATCAGGAATGACAAAGCCCGTATTTCCAGATCAGTCTCAGAGGAGAGGAAGCGGTGAGCCATCTTCCAGTCCCAGACTTCTAGATGGAGTGTGGCACCTCAGCTCTTTTCGTGTCCCTCGAAGTCGAAGTGATACAGCTCGGATGACTGCGAGTTGGATCTTCACTTGCACCAATCCGGCTATGTGCGACTGGGGCTTGCTCCACTTGTCAGTGAGTGTATCGACGAGTCGCTTCTCGAAGTTCCTGAACTCTCTGTGGATTACAGCTTCACACGAGCAAACCAAAGGTGTAAAAGTGCCGCGAAGGTCCTCTGCTGCAGTGTTGTACTTTTGGTGTTTCATTTTTGTGGCTGACTCGGCTATGTCGGACCATTCCCGGGTCGAGTAGGAAGTGGCGTCAGCGTTAATAACGCGGTTGTCAAAGAAAGACACCCTCTCCCTACTCCAGACCCCTTGTACTTTTATGTCGGCGACAAGCCCGGGTGTTCGCTCACTGCCCTCCCTCATAACTGGCTCAGTTACCACACCATTCCATGCTAAGGATGCTAATTTTGCTACTTCATCCCTTACGGAGTCATGACCCTGCTTCACGAGTCCACCGCGCTTGCAGTTCAGAGCATGGTTAACATTCATGGGGACTCTGGTTCCGTCTGAGTTTGGGGGACATCCATCGCATGAAGTTGGGAGCCCATTTATTTCTTTCCAATACCGTAAACACATCCCTGAACTGAGTGCTGGAGAGGTCCAGGTTGTCACTGGCTAGGGGGATGACTGTGAGCCATTGCGATGCATTTCCGTCAACAATTCTTTTTATTGTCTTTCTGGCCTGCGGGGAAAGAGCCTCTATTGCTTGTTGACTTCGATCGATGTTGGTCTGTTTGCGGATCAGTCTTTGCGTTTTCAATACGTCTTTCACCCGTTCTTCATGGTCAGACCCTGAGAAATCATCCCCATCTGCAATTGTGGCTATTAGGACTGAAGTGGCCCGTTTCGAGGCAGTAAACGCCTCATTCGCTGACAGAACAGGGTCCTCAATGGCTAGTCCACCCATTTTTACAGGTAGTGCAAACAGGGAGTGTTCGTTTTCAGACACTTCTCGACCGAGTATAGCAGGGGTAAGAGTATCGCGTATTGCTGTTGAGAGTGGGACGAATTGTTCTGCGCAATTTCCTACAACCCTGTGGACGTAAGACCATTCTTTCTGGAGAGACTTTGTGAATGTAGCATACGCTGCTTGCGGGCTATCTTTCGCGACTTTGGTAAAATGTTTCACACATTCCACCCATGCAGATACCTTGGACGAAACAAACTCCTGTTTTTCTTCTATGGAGCCGAGAATACCACCAAGGAACCTATAGGAACTTACTATTTTTATGCTGAGCGTCCCAAATAGTTGTTGTGCTGCTGCTTCCCTGCCTGGCTTCACTACAAGGTAGCTTTTGGCTGGTTCTGGAAGATAACCCCATTTTGGCCCCTCAGCAAGAAGTAAGTCGTCTCTTCATAGATAGATCATTGCTCCTGCAATAGTATGGATGTGTGGTGCGGATTGCTGCTATTTTCTTCTTTCCTTTCTCGTCTTCCAATTCTTATGTTTTGGGGTATAGCTGTTCTTCCATTTAATTGTTTTTAATCCCTTAACGACAGGTTCTTTTCCCTTGAAGCCGGTTTGAACTAGGATTAGTTCTCCTTCAACGAAATGAGGCACTCGTTTCGAATGTCTTCGTTCGAATTATTCCTTCATCCTCTCAGTGTACTATTTGCCTTGTGGTGTCAAGAGAGCCTCCATGGTTATTCCACATTTAGTATCCGCTGGGGACATAGCCACTTTATTTAAGGCTTTGAAAAATGGAGACCATCCAAGGGCTGTTGAATGTGAACGATTGAGATGTTTCAATCCTGAATCAAGGCATCTTTTCCAACCTTACGTAATAATAATATTTATTCAAAAAGTTGCTCATAAACTGCATGAATGGAAGTTTTTTGAGCAAAGGAGAACGGAACGACATCTCCAACCACTGAGGATGACTCGGCATTTGGAAATCGGTCGCCATTCTATAAAAAAGCGATCATGCAATTTTTGAAAAGGATTCTTCTATCAGCCCTTCCGTGATTTATACGACGAAGGTCCGGAGTTCCGTCGGGGCGAGTGGGCAGCGATGACTGAAGAGGTCCGCCATGCTGTCGAAGCCCCGCGAGGCCCGTCACGGGAGCCCAACGAAGTGCCGTAATTGATGAACGATCGTATTTTATGGTCACCGGCTGTTGTTTCGCGGTGGAAAACCAGAACGAGATGTGGGAGGAAGCGGTTGATTGCTTCAGTTTTCACGTTGCAGAGCGCGCGTGAGGCGCATGTGGGGAGAAAAGGGTCGTCAAATTATCCGCTTTTCAAGCGGAGCACGACAGCGGAAATTCATTGTTTACGACAAGGCGTGTTGCGTTTCTGGGCGAAAGGGAGCTATAAAACGAGAAATACTTGTTCTAGACTCCAAGGGAAATGATGTTTGCTCAAAGATGCAGTTTGGAATAAAGATGAATCGGATCTTCCACAGCAATAAACAGCCAACTGTCGCAGACTATACATAGAGTCTGGTTTTATTTATATTTATTTATTTTAGTTTATAATTTTTAACAATAAACCTTTGAAATCGGCCAAGAAAAAAATTAAAACCCCTCAAAATTTGTTGGTTTGCTTTTCAAAGTATGTAGAATCCGAAAATCGAATAAACATTTTTCGCCCGTCCACCGTACGCCAAACGTTGCACTTTTCTTAATTACCATTGGCCGATTTTGACGAAATTTGGTATATATAGGCTTCATTCGGCGTCAGTTGTGGCGCGAAGCTTTTTTGTTGAAGTCCGTCACTTCTGAGGGTTTAAAAATAAGGGCTGAAATTATCAAAACGCCTTAGCCTAAAAACTTTCAATTTAAAGGTATTGTTTTTTCGTCAATGTAAAATTTAAAATAGTATAGCATTTTTAGAATCGAATGAGACCATCCAGAGCTCTGTAGGACCAACCGTTCGCTCCTCATGGGAACTTGGGGACTTACGTTAAATCAACGTCCTTGGCAACCATTAATCGCATTTCCTATAATTAGGGCAAACTCAACTCCCTATTCCTTCGAGTTGAATGACATTCAACACATTGTGTTTCTTCCAAATTAAACTTGAATGTGAAGTGAATTCTTTGCAGGTTGTATACTGTCCTAGTTATCTCAGTTTGTTCAGCGAGCTAGCTCGAGCTTAATCCTTAATTAATCTGATCTTGAGAGTCGGTTGAACCAGAACATGGTTCAAACTAGAACGCCAATACAGGATGACCAGAAGTACGTGTATCGCTTTCCAAACACGCTGCATCGCTTTGCATTGTTTTCTGCTTCGTACAGAATAAAATGAAAGAAAACCTCGGAAATGTCACATGTATTTATGCATTTACTCATCTAAGCTTATGACGTCATTAACTAAGAAATTTTTCATTCATGAAGAAAGTTTAGGAGAACTTGAAGTTTATACACATCCGAAAGTTCAAAGATGAAAAATGAGAGAAACGGGGGAAGAAGTCGGTGAAGACAAATTTATTTCGATTTTATGCATTCGAGATGAGTACCCACGCCGTACTTTCATAACATCGTCGTAACATTGTATTTTTAGCGGCTCACTTCAAGTGGAAATTTGATTTCACAGCTCCTAATAAAATTGGAAAGTATGAGAGAATGATGCGGCTGTTGGATACGCTGTCTGTCTTTGTAAGGTATTGAAACACATTTGCATGGCGCGAAGACCGTAGGAAATGGGAGAGACGTATTCACGAGGAGCTCTTGCTTGCGAAAAAGGCGACAAATGTAAATCCAAGACAGGAGAGCGCGGTAGTGACGCCTTGAGATGTGATCAGAGCCTGAAATGTTCGCGAGGTTTCGTGTAGCGAATAGACGGGGCTCGTTACACCCGTGAGTCTACCAACCGCCTGATTTATGTCGTTTGCATGAGCCTCTGCCAGTTGACGTTTCTCCGGCCATAAGAAATATACTACAGATTGAGGTATGGGATGCCCATAAAGCTCAAGCAGAGCTTTATGCCACTTTAGTAGCATGAAGAGTGTCTTAAAATTAATTTTGAGAGCTATTAGGTATCTTAAATTTATATTTCAGATGAAATGGTTTTCGAGAATCCAGAATTATATTCAGTGCAGCAGCTTGGTTTCCCAATTACTCAAAGTTCGAAAAGTGAGATAAGTTTGGAATTTTTTAAGTAGTGATAGGTAATTCCATTGGAATTACAGTTGGAAGGTTGTTGTGATTTGGTACAATAACTCATCAAATCGTTGAATATATTGAATCGTTGAATAATTAAATTAGAATTCGGAACAATTACCATTCACCTAATTCTAAGTAACGGAGTATTTCAAATTCAGTAACTAACTAGTCATTATCATACAACTCACAATAATCATAACAATATATTGGAGTAACTCCAGCAAGTGTTAAGGTCGTAATAATTGTGGTAACCCATTGAGAAATCACATAGGCAGCTATACAGGGTGTCCACGAGTTAAAGGACCATTATTTTTATCTCCATTGTTAGGGGTTAAAAAACTTCAATCGGCAACCTCCCTTATTTTTTTCCAGGATTTCAACTCTAACACTTTCGTGCACCATAATGGTTTCTTCTAATGAGGAGGTCCCCCATTTTCCATTGCTGATTCGAATTTCACGTAAAATTTCATGAATTGTTGACCCCTCCCTTGATTTTTGGATTGTGCGCAATCTAGCTCCAATAAATACCGTAATCTGGGTACCGAAATTCGGGTACAATAAATTACCAAGGTCCCAATAAAATTGGATTTTCGAGAACCTCAAGTGTAACACATGTTTTTTCATTATTTGCCGATACAGAAAAACACACATAGTTGTCACAAGGTGGTAACAATTTTTTTTAATTTCTGCTGGAATGATTCAGAATGGTGTCTAAAAATTCGGTTATTTTTTAATTGAAAAATCTCTCGAGGAGACGATATTAATTAGTCAAGCTAAATTTAATAAGGATTTCGACTTTAGTGAATATTCAAAGTCCGACTCGGACCTATTTCTTGCCCCTTTATCTTCTTCAGAACAGCTCAGATTATATACAAGCCCCATGATAAGTCGACATCCAAAGTTCGTAATCATGAAAAATGGTAATTTTTCACCAAAAAAACAAAAAAAAAAAAGAATTTTGGGCATATTATTGTAACAACTTAGTTCAATCTAAAAACTGACAGTATGAAAGTGCTTTTATTACTTAAAATCAACTGATGAAGATTGAAAATGTGCGAAAATTGGCCGTCATTCAAAAAAGTTCTAGTCACATTTGAAAATTTGATCACCACCATGCGATTTAGCATCAAAAAGTAATGAGAAAATATGTAACACAGTTCCCCAAAACCTAATTTTGGTTTAATGGGGGTTAGTTCAATTGAAGCACCACAAAACACTGGATGTCAGATACATTGTTATTCTGGCTAGGCAGACATTCAGAGTTCAGGAGGTGGTACTGTTGGAGTTCCGCACTTGGTCTTATCCCTCAGAGTAAAATACGGATAATGGTCGATGTCGTGTTTTTAGCCAAACTTCTAAAAGCCTCTTACGACGTAGCCACTTTACTTTGCCTCATAAATATAAGGGCATCCTTCTACTATACCAGATCAAGGGAACTTTGTGAAGAGGAACTTTGAATTGTAGAGACAAACAAGTGTTATTAGACTAATCCAATACTACCATAGTTACGGAGCTACAAATGTTAAAAAGATAAGATTGACAAATAATTTGTCAATCTTATCTTTTATGGTCATTATTAATTATTAATAATGAATAAAGTGTTGTGTAGATTTGAGGTTTACGGTAGAATTACGTGTATTTTATTATAGGTATTTCTGGCTTCATTCCGACCTTAGACAACAGTAGCACAACACAATCCCCACTACAAACAGCCCTCTGATACGACTTCAGCGTTCAGCTAGTGAATCACCGACTAAACTAAACTTTTTCTTCGACACTATCTCCAACATCAAATATAAGTTTAGACTATCATAATGTCATGTATCTGTAATCTTACAAAATGTACGTATGGTGTATTAAATTTAAATATATAATTCATTGAAAGGTTATTGGGATTAATATCCCGTAATGTTTAATAAATAAATACATGCATCCTTGATAGAGCTAGTACAGCTCAATACTTCTTGACGAAGAAGTCATTCAGAATTCTTGTCATTCATCACCTTACATTGATGACAGCCAAATATTTGGGCAAGTTGAAGGTGTGATACGAATTGCAGAAATTCAACTCCAAAATGGAAATCAGGGCATTCTAAATTAGGTGTGTCTCATCTTGCAAAACATTTTTGGCACCGTTTTCAAACGCACTCATTATGAGACTTATTCACTCGAGCGCCACTTTGCGCGGATTCGCATGAAGTTCCATGTCAACCAATTGGCACGATCCGTTTAAGTCGTGCAGTAGCCCACAATCGTAGCCCACAAACCTCACCGATGTAAGTGGATTTATCGGATTTTTCGCTTGAAATCGCGTGTAGTAGTTGAGGTTTCTTGTGACCAAAACGGAAAGTCGCGATCCCATTCCAATTTTTGCTAGAAATTGCGTCCCCTGGACATACCTTAGACGATTACCGAAGGTCCATCTAGTCGCCCCATTTACTTTGAGATTGTGAGTTGTAAATTGCCAGAGGAAGCCGAAGATTATCGGGGAAAACAACATGATTCAAGTTTACTGAGAAATGGTCGCGATTTCAAACTCGCGTGCTCCCACATAATCTCTGTAGTTGTTGCCGGCAAGAGGGAGTTAATGCGGTGGCCCACGCTTCTCAGGCCTGAACTCTTGCCATCACTCTTTTTCCTTCGTTTCTCTCTCTCCAACCGTCATCACAAATTTAGTCCCAATGCCTTTCTCATTTCATATAATTTTGGATCCAGAAGGTAGATTTCTACCTTCCACATCGAGCATGATCGCTGTAGAAGATTTACTTATTTCATAAACCTTTGATGCCGGGCAAGCATTGAATTAATTAGTGAGAATGGCTCCTGAGTCTGTAATAAAATCATTGTAACGGGCAAAACTATACGAAGTTGTTGTCCGATTTTGATGAAATTCCCGATCAATTCCCCCGGGTCGATAGTAGCCGCTGCCCATTTGCAAAAGTTAATTCCTTGAAACAGCCATAAATTCGATTTTTTTCGAAAATGCGAATAGTTTCGATGAACCTTTCGGTAATTGTGTAGGTTGGCCTTATGAGGGTGAGGGTAGTGCAAGCTACTTAGAAAATTATGGTTTGAGATTAGCTATAAAGCATCGGATTATCTACACAATCCTTAGTGCTACTTACTACTTTTATAATCGCATTAGGTATGGATACGGGAAGCTATATGCCAAACCCCACTTGCCAGACGTTTTGCTGTTCTTCATTCCTAGAAATATACAAGAGAAAAGTAGGGAAAATTCGACCCAACTAGATTGGCTGCTCAAATTGAATCGTATGTCATTTTTGATTTGAATTGTTCCAAATATGAATGTTGAGTAATACTTGCTCAGAAAAAAACTTGGTACCTTACAATTGAAACGGAGTCTGAACGAAAGTTTTCAAGATACTATTATTTTTCTGGTTACGGCGGTATCCTTGGATTCCAGTTTAAAAAAAATATATAATGGGTATCAAATTACTCGCAATATATATATATTTTTTTAACTATATAATTTTCTCCTTTTTTCCTGTGATGGGGAAAAAATTATCTTGGATATATCATGGTGTATTTTTCTTCATTAAAGAGAAATTAGATGGAGAGTAACACTTGAATGAACGTAGGAACACAAACAATGAGTCACCGAAATTTGCCACGAATTGCAAAATCACCGTGCGGTTGTGGCCACATTGATAGCCCGACAAAAATAAAAAGTGCTAACCTGTTTGCGAAATCCAACAATTCTTATTAAGAGTTATTTTTATTTGTTACATACGTTTTAATATTGTTACATACATTTTATTTAGTACATTAAACAAAATTTTGATTTCAAGGCCTGGATCGAACCCTGGTCTCTTTCATTACACTCATACGGGCTGAATAAATGTCAAAAAAATTGTTTCATAGACCCCAAGCTTAAAGACATAATGTCAGTGTCAAAATAAGGTGACAGGGTTTGAAAATGATTTCATTAAATAAAGCACTTATAAGTATAACATAAATTATTTTATACGACCCTTGAGCTTCACAGACAATTTGGTGGCTTTCTACATTTGGAAACAACAGTTGTTTAGTTACTAAACGATAGTATAGTTAGTATACGATTTCGAATTCTTTCAGATTCATGTCGAGCTTTTTAACATATTTTTCAAACCAATTTTCTCAAAGTTTCCTTGCGAGACTACACTCTCACAGGAGACATCTAATTACGACCACTAGGATGAGAAATTTCAGTGTTCAATATGCCCATTTGGATGAGCGAGCGGAACGAGTGAAGCTGAAGTAATATTAATATATTATATAATATATAATATATTAATATAATTATAATATAATATATTAATATATATATTAATATAATTTATATATTATGTAAAACACTCCATGTTACTACCAACGGTCTAGCGGTAGTACTACTTACTTGCATTCATTCTCGGTTCCTTGCGCCCCTCATCCATTCCCGTTCCATCGATTGAAAAATCATCCTGCCCAGACCCACGTACCTACTAGGGCACATCCTTCCTCCTTTAAGGTCAACGGGAACGTGACCAGTTTTCCAACTTTTCTAACTCTCCTAGGCAGGATGTAGGTTCCACCGTATTTTATTACCGTCAGACAAGTTCGATATCACCTTTTCTTCAATTCAACTCTAAGGGACTGTTTCGTGGGTGAATTTCGTTAGATGTTTGGCTACCAACTGTTCGATTTCCCCCCTGTGTGATTAAGTTCGTTGTGGCTAAGTATATAATTGTCATTACCGTGCTGCAGGAAAACGGGCCAACACTGTACCCAAACCTCTTGCTGCTATGTACCTAGCTTCAAAAGAGTTTGAATGGTAAGAATTTTTGAATATTTGAATGGTAAGAATTTTTGCCACCAAAGTAGGAGAAGTAGGTATCTTTTTCAATTTCGGTATTTTCCAAAGTTTTCGTCCTGTTTTGTTGAAATTCTTTGGTGAAAAAATATTTATGTTGTTTGATTCTAGATGGTCCCCTAATAATTTCTAAAAATATTTTTGTTTCATTACCTAATTGTTCGGTTTTGCTACAACATGGACGGTGGTTGAGCCAATGAAGTTACGGATATGTGGAAGCTCTGAGCCACACCCACTTGGAAGATTTATCATTTTATTTTTATTAACACCACTTTAAAACAGGAATATGGAATACATGCCCATCTTTATTGAATCACTATTCTCTCAAGGGGTAGGTAGACAGCAACATAGAAGTTATTTTTCTCGGATAAATCCGTGACTAGACATTGCTTCACTTCAGGTACTATTTAATGCACGACACGGCCTTACTGAGAGCTGCGTCGACGTCAAAAGGAAAGAGATATCAACTTCAAGTTATCACGTGATTACGTATTCAAGCGAGTCAGCCCAGGTTGGTTGGGCTGGTGTAATGAAGGCCTACTATTCGTGTCTCACCCCTCCGTCGGCACATTCATTAGCATATCATTTCCCTGAGACGCTACTTTTCAAATTTATAAGCCTCATACTCAATAGTTCAGAGGGTGGCAGAGAGTCGGGTCTATTTTTTCTATCTGGATCTTGTATCAGGAAGTTCTCAATCAAGCAACGGCGTTGAGTCAGTTCGGACACAGAAGAAATTAAAGGGTTTCAGATCCCACGCGATAAATCACGGGCGGATGCCCATTTTCAAACCTTTGCCTGCTTATCTTGCCGGAGGGGGAAAACAAAAAAAACCGTGTTTATCTCCGTTGCGTTTTTCGTGGTTGTCCTACATTTGAATTTTCCTGAGATCCTTTTTGTTTCCATGAACAGTATTGAAAGCAAAAAACTAGAAACGTGGTTTTGCAATCATAAATTATCTGGTTTCTTAATAATCAAACTTTGCGTTCACTGAGACTAAAACTAAGCTATACAAAATATTTAGGGTGTCCATTAGACGGTATACAATTGAGGGGTTTCCTACAAGAACAAGACAAGTCCGAAGTTTGAAAAAACCCGGTTAAGGCGCCATTTTGTTCCTGAATGTGTGCGATATCTAGTAACAAGTTCATTTCGGCAAGAACCGAACAGGTCCAAGTCTACGGGAGGCTTCAAAATGTGCGCATTTTGCAGGAGAATTCTAGTCCTCTCTATTTCCGCAAGAACGAAATAAGTCCGCGCGCGCGTGGCAACACTACCAGGAGTGAGATTTATGGGTTTTCGTCCTTTTCAGTTTTCAACTATTGTGTGAAGATGTTATTCCCATGTGTATTATTATTTTGTTTATTGTTGTTTTATATTTCTGATATTATTCCCATGTGTATATTTCTTCTTTTTTTTTTGTATATTTCTGATGTGTATATTGTGTAAATTTTCAGTTATTTTTTCTCTCAAACCAAAATATTTGGAGTTTCTGAACATTTTCTTTTTTCCCTAATAAAGGTTATTGATGAAACGACTGCTTGTCTACTTATCTATTCATTCATTTTTCAAATCCTTAAGATAGTAGGAACTATTATTTTCTCCTTCATGTTACTGATGGTGAAACAAAGAAAACGTGGAAACTGAACCAGCAACATAGGCATCTAAAAAACATTTTAAATGTTCTAGTTGTCAGTTTTTAAACACAGTTCGGAAATAGCTTCATAATTATTATAAAAACAGAAAATTTGATTACCGTCATAAACATGCATAACGTGTTCACGTCATAAACATGCAGTACTTGGGCTTCAATGAAAATACAGCAAGAACCAAACAAGTCACGTTTTGCAACAGGAGGGGGAAAAGTCAGGAACAGGCCTTTCACTAAATTCAGCAGGTTTAGAATTTTCGATTTCGGACTTATCTTGTTCTTGTAGGAAACCTATCAATTGCATCAGCGTTGCCTTGAAAGTCAACTAGATAATTACCATCAGGATTCTATGTGTTCATTTATTCTTTTAAAAAATTCGTTGACAACAAAAACTAGGAGATTGGTGGAGAGAGACCTCGAGAGTCAGGGAGGAAGCTTAGTGTCTAGCACCCTATAGATCTCCGCTTTTCTGAATTAATTTTTTTTTTTGGATGAAAAACAAATTTTCTTCAAAGTCAAAATATCCACTCGCATTTCTCGTTTTATACCTTCCTGAACAATTTCGGTTCCGTTTCTGTCGGTCTGTCAGTCGATCTGTGTGGCAGCAAATCTTTGTCACGTGCAAAACTATACAAAGTTACTGTTCGATCTCGATGAAATTTTCAGGGATATAGAAGTAGGTAGATAGAAGATCCTTAAGGATCTTTATCCCTTGATCCTTTCAAATTCGTCTTGATTGGATTATTGGTAGCCAACGTGAAATCTTTGATAAGCTTAACCTCGCCAGTTTTCATTCGATTTCTATGGGATGTTTATAGATTGTGAAATAGAGACTTCGAACTGTTCTTTTCAAATTTCATCGTCACCTGATGACCTAATGTGGAAGGTACTTGAAGATTGATTATCGATATAATCGTTTCATGGATATGAGCATATTACAGACGTTTTGATGTCGATAGGTCACATGGTCACAAGGGTCACAGTCTATAATTAGTGTATTTACCCTTGGAGTGCTTATCAGAAACACCACTTAACCTCTCTAATTAGGCAAACCGTTTCCTAGTCCTGTCGTTCATTATATTCGAAGAGAAAAAAAGACGACGAGGGAAGGCTCTTAATATCAGTTTCCTCCGCTTTCCAGAGGCTGTTCTCAATTTTCCGAATGTAATTGGAGAAGTAACCGAAGGAGGAGGCAATTAGTGGAACCATCTGTATAAGATAACGAATTCCTGAGATCCACCCTTTCCTAATAGCGAGGTTTTAGGGGGATCAGAAGGTTTTGGGGTGGAAAGAGCGGAGAGCAGATTTCTCTGGAATCTCCAAGAGTCCCTCCGCCTCATCCTTGCTTTCTCTTCGTTATAATATTTATTATATTAAATTCGGGCAAGAACCATCTGCTTTGCTCCTGGTTCATTCAACTCCTTCTTTTCGTTCTTATCCGACGAACCGGTCAAAAACATTTTGAAAGGAAATTTAAAAACTAGGAGAAGATGTCAGCATATCCAGATTCAATTCATATAAAAAAGGTAAATTAAATCATAAAAACGAGTCAGAAAATAGGTACCTACGCTAGGTGTCACACGGTACATATGTATACCGATTGTTTACTACAACGATGAATTGTAGATTTTGTAAAAACTTTGTTGTTGTGATTGCTATGTAAGTAGAAGATAGATTGCGATATGATATACGTGATTGCTCCCGCCTAGTAACAGATTACTTAGGAGTTTTGAACCAAAACTCCATTACAGAGTATCAAAATTAGTTCAATTTAAACCAGTACGTACCTAAGCGATAAGACATACATTTATATGTAGCTTTCTACTGCACAACATTGTTTCACTCAAAGTGATTTAGTTAGTATTTTGAGTCAGAAATATTGAACTGCCCTTTCACCTATAGCCACAAAAACATTTCTAGCGGCAGACAAGCCTCGAATTTGGAGAGCATTTTAAAATCCATGATCTACGATACCTAACATGAACATTCTGACCCCTCCCCTTTCTCCCCCCTTCTTTTTATTTTTTGTAAATATGTAACTATAAATATGGACAATAATAAAGATTCATTCATTCTCCAAGGAGGACACTCTGGCACTAAAGCGGTAGTACATCGTAACGTTGAATTTACATCCGTAGAAGATCACAGCCGTATTCAAGATAAAACACCTGAAAACGCTAAAAATTACGTGGCTTTTGGTGTACTGGCAACAGGGTGGCACCGCTGTTTTGTTCCATGGAAATATTTCATTAAAATTCAAAGGCATAACAACAATTTTCCTTCAATTTCAAAGCATGAGTACCATTAGAAAGCCTTAATAGGAACCGAAATGTGAAAAATAGTATATGTTTTAAATATTATCCATATCCGGGTACTCGCTTCACCCGATACGAATTTCGATATTCTGGTGACGTAACGGGCAACTGGAGTCGAATTTGGTCGAAAAAAAGAGACGCAAATCGGTTGGGAATTGAGGAGTAGGTAGCGAGCTCAAGATATCCTTAGAATGCATCTTATTTGCTTAGATTGTCTAAATAACCTCCCATTCCTCTTCCTTAAAACTCAAATTTCGAAAATCCGGCATCCTTGTGCACAATAATATAGATTTTTGCGTCAAACTAAAAAAGAACCACAAAAATCGATTGAAAACAATGGCCTGGGCAGAATACCCAAGATTTTGTCACCCTGGCCTACCCCTATTCACCCTCAACTAATACTGTTAAAGAGGTTCCAAAGTGAGTTCTGAGTAGAGGAAGTGGGGTTCAATTGATATGCCCGAGCGGGTGAGTCTAACACTGTTGGATTGAAACCTCCCTTTCGCTCTTGAAAAGTTTCCCCACTACCAACAAAAAATACACCTACACCTATACATAGGTACGCACATACAGACATATACCTACGGTTTTTTCGCTGATTTGAATTTAGAATGGTCTAAAACGGATTTGTATGTGGTTTTTTTCCTCTTCGTTGGTTGTTCATTATTATTTTTTATATTTTTAATCGCATGAGGATGCCCAAGTCTTACTGTGGGGCGTCCAAAAATTGAGGTACCTATGTGACTCAGAGTGGAGTTGTGGATACTAAATGTGTCTTTTGAATGAGAATGACCTATATGTACTTATGTAGTTGGGTACATCATGATGAAAATATTGAAATTATTTCCAGATCATGGAAATGCACGAATCAATTTATCTAGCGAATTTTTAAAGAAAATACGAGTAGGTATATAATACTATGGGTTTGAAAGTGTCGAAAAAATCTTTCGAATAGGTTTTTTATGGAAAAGTGTTTGAAACTTGGGAGGAATTTGTCAAGTTTTGAAATCAAGTAAACCTTTCCTGAGTGAAATCAATTTGGGAGTCCACCGATGTGCTTTGCCAATCATCGAAAATGCGATACTAGAACTTGAATTATATTGACTCCATTCAGATATAACTTTGTGGATTCTATCAATCACTCTCACATCTAAGTTACTTGACCGGTTTGCAAAGAAGTAACTACTGGCGATCGAGAGATCCATGATTTGGTTGGTGGATTACCACTTTTCACCTTGATTGGTAAAATAGATAGGGCGATCGAAATTCCTGAGTCTGGGGGCTTAAGGAGTTCGTCGGCGGTATTGAATTTGTGATGAAGTTTGATCCAGCCCTTGCCTCATCATCGTTGGCTGATTTGAGGAGAGCAGATTCTTTTCAAGAGCTTCATGATTGGGTCTCATCGTGTAGTTGTTAGAACAACTTGTGAATCGATCGAACGAGGTATCATTTTTGTGTGTGTTTTCCTTTGACATTTTCAATATTGCGGCACCATTTAGGGATTTTCAAGCTTGTTACAATAGCAAGTTATCATCTGGAATGACAAATTAATTATTATATGTATTTAGTAGTTAAAATTTTATTTAATGAATTTATAATACCATTTAAATCAAATAATAATGAATAATAATACAATTATAATATCTTTGATAATCATAATAATATTATATTATAGGTACTGGTATTTTATCAATATGATAATATTACAACATTATATAATATTTATTAATATTATATAATTATATACTTATACATTATACATTATATAATATTTGTATAATATATTATTAATATCGTTATATTATAACATCAATATTAATGTGTATATGAGTAATACTGGAAAATCAAGATTGATATGACATATCATAAAATCCAAAATAGGTTTCCATGATAAAATGTTTCAAGAAAAGACAATTGGTTGAGAAAAATTGTCCGTAAGATACACATCGAACAAAGTAATCTCCTCTCTGTTTTGAAGTCGGTCAAAGATTGAGGACCCATCGTAATAGCTTCATTTTCTCAAAAATTCGCTAAAACCAATGTCGTAAGTATCCATGTTTTGTGAATGTTGTTTTGTACTTAAATTAATTAGGTACCAACTCCTTGTTATTTTTCATTTGACTCCTCTATTCTGATACAATTTTCAACGACTTTTAACGTTTTACCTGAACACTTTCCTAATGGTAGAACAAAGTTCAGATGTACTTACTGAGTGAATACTTGCTTCCTGTCTCCCACAAATCACTTCAATCTAAGTAGTCAACATGATGGGACAAACTTTCAAGAAGAATAAGATGGAAAAGAGGCTACGAAGCTGGGAGACTTCGCTCGTTTGCGAGTCTCCCTGTTTGTGTGGGTGTGTGTATTTGTGTAAGTTGTGTATATGTTCGCATAGTAGGTTGTAGGTGCTGGGCTTGAAGGCAAAGGCAGGTGAAACTTTCGCCTTCCGCAAGCCCTTCCAAAAGTTGCCCTCACTCCCTCGCTTTCTCTTCTGTAGAAGTCAAGGAAAAACGAGTTAAGCCAAAGTGAAATGTTCAAGTTCAGGTAAACAGAAGCAACCCTTGGTAGGGAGTCCAAATTTATTCCTTCCGCGACATCGAATAAAACTCTATTTCCAAGCTTGGTAAATCGTTGAAGTTCGAGGTTTGGGATGGTACAAGTAAGAGTAGGCTGTTGCTTTTATGGATTAAATCAGAATCAGATTTAGGATTCTCCCAGTGGAATACTAATAATAAGAGTAATTAACATTGTCATATTATGTTATTTGTAAAATTCCCCGAGGAATCAAAGACTATCATAAAATTATTTTTAGCATAGACTTAGGAACCTCCCAGTGGAATACTAATAATAAGAGTAATTAACATTGTCATATTATGTTATTTGTAAAATTCCCCGAGGAATCAAAGACTATCATAAAATTATTTTTAGCATAGACTTAGGAACCTCCCAGTGGAATACTGATAATAAGAGTAATGAACATTTTGAAATGATTCCTGAAGTTTTTATGACGATATTATATCGACGGTTAAGCCGTAGCTATCAATATTTTTGCAGTTTAGAGTAAGATAGGTATTCAAATTTATTTTAACCCAGCCAACAAATTTTTTGATCTGATCTTCTTTTATTTCGGCACAACTTGACGATAACTTGAGTAATTGTTTCGTGAATATTTGAAGTTTTTGCCAAAATGTTCATAATAACAAACGAAAAGTCGAATTCGTTATCCAGAAATTCTAAACAATCCTGAGAGGTCCTAATGTTCAAAATGGTTCATTATTGAAATCAATAAACCAAAATAGGGCAAAAAACGAGTTTTAATGGTTTTTGTGGGTTTTACCATCGTGATTGTATGGTAAGTTTATTCGGCTTCAGCACACAATTTCTGATACATATAAAATTCCATAAATTAAAAATTGTGAAAAACTTCTAATTTTTCATCCACATTCGATGACACTTTCAGAGATTGAGTGGGTTGGCGTGTTGATGGTTCTACATTATGAGGATAGCGCACGGGACTTGACACACCCACTTGACATAAGCTTTCATTTTAGGTAGTGCATAAACAATATTTACAACAAGGAAAGCGTAATATTGAAAATAGTTACGGCTTAGGTTGCAATTTATGGTTTAAGTGGTGTTTTGAATTCATAACGCTCGTGAATTTTTCACGAACTTCAGGTGCTAAAACCTAGGCTGAGAGCTCATTTCACGAAGTTTGAGGTCAACGAAAGTTCGGTAGAGACACGAAAGTAGGAGGCGGGCATGATCCCCTCGCCAAGTTCTAGAGCAGGCTGAGGAAGTACGAAAAGTGAGGAAGGGGGTGATTGAAGAGATAAGGAGTTTGACTGGCAGTTCTCTAGACCCGAGGTTAACCCTTCGAGGTTCACTAATCCAAAGTAAATATTTCGGTCTTATCAAACTCCGTAGGAGTTGCACATAATTATTATGTAACAAGAGACATTAAAACGTCTACCAAGTTGGATGGGCATTATATCTCCCTTTAGAATAAGACTTACAATAATATATACTCGTAGAAATAGTTGGCGTAAAAATGATTCTTTGTATTATGACATGGAAATGTATGTTGATGATTTGCTGGTTCGACAAATATCAACACAATGTCCGGTTTTGTTGTTGATTTTCCACTTTTTCGAAATTATCCTTCACATTTTTATTCTTTATTTTAGCAGGCTTTTATATCGTGAGGATCAAGTATATAGTCGAAATCACGTTTTCGCATGCGCTAATGCTGATGTTTGTAAAGTGAGTATGGTATTCATAGTGGACCGTCTTGAAGCTATCCCTAACATTTTCAACAGAATTGAACCGGGTTTTAATTGTTGAAGTTTTATTTTATTTATGATAGGTATTATATTTTTGAAACATTTCATAAATCCAGTAATTATTAATAATTATTCTAGACTTGAAAACAAGCTTTATACGGAGAGTTCATGCTACCAGACGGTCTCCCAAGAACTCCATCGCTATCAAACACATAACCTCTTGTTGCAGAAAACATTGAGTTTCTCAACCCCATTAACAGATTTATTTTTCTAAAATTTTGGAAGTAGTTGGTAAAAATTGGTCTAGATTAGTTCGTAAAATTTTGTTCGTCCACAATATCCTAAGGGAGAAAGCAGCACTACCTGGATAGATGTAATCTAACTTGTTATTTTAGAAAAATTCAGTTGTTAACTCCACAATATCCCCCCCCCCCAAAAAAAAACTGTTAATAGTAAATCGTATGAAAACGGTCCAGATAATAGGGAGACACGTCAACCAGTATGTTTGGTCATACTCAATGGATATTTGGAAGACGAGCTTGAGACACTTACCTGCTATCGATCCTATTCAGATAACCTTTTCTGAGCTCAACCAACACCAACGGAGAAAAGATCGATTAAGTCGGCCACTTCTTCTTCATTAGAACACGCCCTTTTCTCTGTTTTTGCTTCAACCTGTCCTTTCTCTTCTCGGAGGTGATGCCCTTGAAATGCCTGGCGATTGTCGCTAATGTCACTCGTTAACTCGCTTCCAGGCTTTTCCAACCTTCTTCCTTAGCATTGAGAAATCGTTTCATTAGGTGACGCACCTTCTCTCACCTTTGGCAGGAAACAAACGTCTTTTTTCCGAATGCCAACTCCATCGAATTATATCTCTACTACTACTACTACTTCTACTACTTATCGTGAATAATTGGTCTTTAGCCCTTAGTGAACCTTACTACCGTTCTTTTCGAATAAAACGTGGAATGGTGACTGAGAACAGTCAGCAGAGATTCTGATGAAAATGAAATTTCATCTTCTCCAAGAACTTTCAAACTCTCTTTGGCTACAAGAGATCTAAGGACTTTCCTCACCTTTGGCAACGTCTTCAGCTTTATGGAATCCACTAAATTCTAACCTCTAAGTTATGTGCTTTTCGCTATGCTTTACAGTCCAATCTCTCGCAGTTGAGTATGAGTAGGAGGTTTCCTGGCCGGAGACACTTCGTAATTTATTATGGTTGGGGCATTCTCGTCCCTCCATTTATTCTTCAGCTCTCCTCAATAATTTGTCTGTTTCTGGTAACTTTTTCGTCTCCATGTCTCTGTTCAATCGATCATTCAAAAGTACACTATTAGAGCACCGCAATCCATTTTCTCGTTTTCTGTTCCCTAATTTTGGTTTAGTATTTTCAAAAACTAACCTCTGGGTTCGAGCAGGAAAATTTTTTTTATCGCCCACAAATTTGATGGCTTTGCGTCTCAAGTCACGTAGAATCCAAAAATCGAATAAAAAAATGTTCCGTCTATCGGCCGTACGCGGCACTATCTTTAGTTACCATGGACCGATTTTGATGAAATTCGGTGTATGGGCTCCATGTGTGGTCTACTTGTTCCCTGAAGCTCTTGGTTTGTCGGTCACTTCTCAGGAATGAAAAATGGGGGTTATGATTATCAAAACTCCCTTCCTCAAAACTTATGAAATACAATTTTTAAACAATTTAAAATAGCATTGAATTTTTTAAATCGAATGGTTCGATCCATAACTCTGTAGGACCAAGCTTTCAGTCCTTATGAGGGCTTAAAGTTGAGAGGAACGATTAAGAAAAAACACGATCTATGTTCAAAGTTCAGCCGGTGAAATGCGATTTTTTCGTTTCTTCGTGTGGAGTTACATGTCACTCATTTTGCTTCTCTAGCAACATAGATTCCAATTTCGTTATGAATTAAAGACGGTTTTGGTTTGTGCCTAGGTACCTACTTTCTGCCAAAATATTATTGTCAGTGAACCTCGCGCGAAACTATGGTTGGTTGGTGCTTATAATGGAAAAGCTGTTTTCTTATTAGGCTAGTGATCTATAGAGACAAATAATAAACCGTTGGTTAATAATTTGCGCCATTTTTTCCTCTCCCTTCTTCGTTCATCTTCAAGAACGTATGGGTTTTTGCAACCTTATCCTGCCTGTGTTCACAAACAATGAGTTCAAATTAATAAAACTTAATAATAATGGGGTATTTTGGTGGGTCGGGAAATTCAGGTTTTTGACCTAAAATTTGGATTCAGCACCACTGAAAACCTCTATACTCCATCTTTTTGCCCATTGATACTATAACATGAGGTAGAAAAATTAAATGAAGAGATCACACGTTCGAAAAAAAGGCGGGCCTCCATGAACGCACACACACTACGCCTGGGGCGTGTGTGCATAGTATTTTGTAGTTTCTAAGGCCACGAGGCGTTCCAGACCTCATGGGATTAGTGGAATGTCTCGATGCAAAGTCAGCAAGTTAATACATCACAACAAGTTACTACGTCACATCATTCAAATCTTCAACTTCAACATTTTCTCGACGAAAAGACCCGATTACCGTTATTCCTGATCCATGGTCTTTTGAAAAAAAAACAAAAAACAAAAAAAAACGCCTGCCAAGTGGGTGTGGCACATAGCTTCCTCGTATCCATAACCCAATTATATAGACGATCCGATGCATAGTAGTTAATCTCAAAACATCAATCTATCTACACGCTAGTCTGGACAATCCTAGAAAAATTCATCAAATTCGGATGAAAAATGTAAATGTTATGGCTGTTACAAGGATTTTACGTATGCGCATGCGCAGCGGCTACTATCAGTACAGGGGTGATGATCTTCATTAGGGACCATGTACAACCTAATCCGCATAATCCCTGAAAATTTCATCGAAATCGGGTAGAAAATGTGGAAGTTATGGCCGTTACAAGGAAACTCACGTTTGCGCATGCGTAGCCGATACTATCAGTCCGAAGGTGATGATTTTCATAGGGGACTATTTAAATACTAATCTTTAACATCCCTGAAAATTTCATTGAAATCAGATGGAAAATGTAGAAGTTATGGCCGTTACAAGGAATTCACGTTTGCGCATGCGCAGTCGCTTCTATCAGTCCGAGGATGATGATTTTCATAGGGGACCGTTTACACACCAACCCGCACAATCCCTGAAAATTTCATCAAAATCGGACAGTAACTTCGTATAGTTATGCGCACACAGACAGACAGACACGGAACCAAAATTGTTCAGAAAGGTCTAAAACGCAAAACGCGAGTGAAAATTTTGATTTTGGAGAACTTTTGTTTTTCGTCCTTGAAAAGGGAAAACAAAGCTTCCGCTACCTTGGTAGACTCGGAAGCAAAAATAACTGAAATACCCTATTAAGTAAAAAAAGTTGGGAAACAAGAAATGGATAGCGGTGTCCTAATTTGGAGGAGGAGTACTTATTTATACATTCGGAGGTGACCATTGCCGAGTGCATAAGCAGGATATTCTTTCTTCCTAAGAATAAAATTATGTTACCTTCCTAGAAATACGGTTACAACTAAAATTTATTCTTTCAGGAATCTCAGGAATAGATAGTCACGTCATTACTTACGAGGCGTGTGACTGTTCAATATTAAGAAGAGGAAAATTGATGCAAGAGCAACAGCTATGTGTGTTTGGAAGCCTGGGGAGCGTGCTTTGTCTCTCCCTCACGTATTTGTAACCTTCCGGAGGGGCTGAGAACTCCTGAGCTGAGCCGATGGAATCCCTTTTGCGTGGTGGGAAGAAACTTAAATTGATATAGCAAGAGTGTTTGGCGGCTTGAATACAAAATTTAGTTGAGAATATCATTATGACAGTACAATTGACGTGGTTGTAGTACAAATACTGCTTGGTACTCCAGTAATATATTTTACGCATTGGCAAATGTAATTTCAGATTGAATCTAAAATCTTTCCAAAACACGAATCCTTGCTGATATTAAAATGGCTGTAGATATTTATCTCTCCGTAGGTATCACACGGTCTCCGCCCGTCACGTATTGAGTGTGTGTATGTCAGCTAATACAGCTGAAAACCTGTTTCGTGGTCATGAGAGGAGAACGAAAATCTCCCAACGGTTTCTGACAGCGTCTAAAGTTGTATGTTTTATCGGTTAATTTCTACCGGTCTGATGGAAGGGTGTAAAGGGTTGGAAATACCACCTTCGGAAAAGTCGGTCGTCGAGGGCAAGATAGTTAATGCGAAGGGTGAAAGGGTCGGGTGCCATTGGGTCGAAGGGCTCCAGGTCAGGTGCTGAGCATCTCCTAAGTATCCGCCAGGTGAGAAGTGACCCGGAATCACACTCCCGGTTGGTGCTCCGGCGCCATCACAAGGGTTCTTGTTCTCTTTTCCGTTTATTGGAGAAGCAGACCTTTCATTCTTTGTGGAAGGTAATGACACTCGCGAGAGAACCTTTAACCATCTGTTCCAGGTGGGAGGAAGGTTTCTAGATATTCCAGTCTCGTAGTTATGAAAAGATTTCCTCCGACAATCTAGTACTATCACAATGTAGGAATACACTCGTTATTCGAGAATGGCTGGCATAAACATTTTTGTTCCTTTTGTGAAATCTCGTTTCACTGCAAACTCCTGCATCCCTTATTTCTCTGTGAATGAACCATACTATGATGATTCATGGAATAAGGAATGTCTTGAACCAAAAAATCTCTGATATAATAGTCTATTATAAAACAATTTCTTTAGTTTCTCAACGAAATCTAATAGGATAGTTGCTTCCCGCATCATAGCAGTTCTAGAATCGCCTGGATGTAGAAAACCATCATCGCTTGTTTTGTCCTACACCACATTCTACTATTTCACGTAGCAATTTTCCTATTCGTTATATATCTCAAAATTAAATAGTCTACAGAAAACTTCTCTATTATCAAACAAACGACACTAAACAGATGCAGACACGTTAGATTTACATTGAGTGGTAGTAGGGAGTTTGCGCCTTAGCAACCTTAGTTTGAAACTTTCACATCAGTGAAATATGTTATGAAATCTATGTACAAGGTGGAAAAATTACCAAATTATCTGATGAACCTTCCCAAAAATCAGGTAAAACCACGGTTATCTACATGGAAACCTTGCCAGGAATGACAGTCGGACGGAAATTCAACCTGAGATGGTTGTTTACTTTACCTTTTTGACCAGAGGAACACTTTTTTACCCTATGAGTGCTGAAGATCATTTTAACATTATTAGTGATTACTTGTGAATAATAATATGAATTCAAGACCAATAATGTTTTTCACTTGTTTATTTTCAGATTATGATGAAGCATAAACTCACAACATGGTGCATGATTTTCATCGCTCATCTAATCACAGGTAAGATAATGCATACAATTATTCGTACACGATTAAAAACAAAAAAGGCAAATTACTTGGTGTAAAAATTATTATTGTTGAGTGGTTCCACTGAAAATTGCCCAATACGCAATATAATTTTCACGATCGTGGTGCTTATTTCCTATGAACACAAACAGAAAAACGATTTTGAAGTTACTGATGATTCTCCTACGAGTAATACTACAGTCTTCAATCTCGAAATTTCCTACCGAATCCCTTGAAACGTAATTGAAATTCGAATGGGATTAATGGTGAATCTGAAACTTTTTGAAAATAAAACAATCAGGTATAAGATTGATAATTGAAGTCAAAACGAGTTTTGGGAAAGTCAAAACGATTTTTGTGAGAAGGTTGTTAACACTTCCAATGGGGGATCAGAAAACGCATTTCGCTAAAGGGTGACCTTTTGGTCAAAAATTTGATTTAGACCTTCGATTTCTCTCACAGATAATAGAATCCCTCAAAATGAAAACGGTGCACTCTAGTGATGGCAGAAGGACCCACTAAGCACGAATAATTATTGTATGAAACATATTTATAATTTACCGATAGATGGCAGGACGATGAACAGCTATCACCAAATAAATCTTGGTACTGTAGACACATTGTAGTTATTAATAAAAATATTGTAGGATAATTTTATTTGTTATAAAATTTGTATTACTTTCAAAAATTACTATATAAGGAAGTAGGAAATTGATATATATATATGTATTTTTTGATGCAGGCAAGTATGTTGGTAACCTAAAAATATTTGGCTATCACTTTCCTTTCACATGCACTCGAATTTATCGACGTTTTTCCGAATCTATCGAAAACTTTTGTACTAAACATCATCAAATAGCCATTGCCTCATGTTGACCTAATGTTTGTTTACCTCATACTGTTATCTCATAAATTCTATACGTAGGTACCACTTTGAGACATCGAGAGGTTAGGGTAGTAAGTTATTGATCAACCCCTCAATTTAAAGCCATTTTGGGCGACAAGTAAGCGAGAAAAAAGAAAGATGCCAGGAGCTTTGAACTCTCAGCTGCAGGTTGACCGATTTTCCATTTTCAAAGATTTGAGTTAATCTCAAGACGGCATATAACAAGGTTTCCCAAGGATCCCAAAGTCAAAAACAACTCTTGTAAAATTACCAAAATTACCCAATTGAACGCTTTTGACTCTTAGGTACATTGGTGCATTATTACAGCATTGTTCATTGACCGCATATATGTGCAACAGCATGTATTTAAACAGCTTATATGTACAGGAGACTAATAAAACGTAGAGATTATTAAAGTTGAAGAATATTAAAGTAAGTTAGTATATGTTAGAGATTATCAAAATGCGTCCTATTTTTCTGACCAATTATGTATTGTTTAGTAATTTACTTATTACTGTAATGTATAGTAGATATAAATTTTTACCGATATGGAGCGATTTTGCAAAGATCCTACCCTACAACACTGGCCAAGCCTAACGTCGGGTAGGAAATCTGAGCAAATCGCATCCCTTCATGCATTTATATTATTGTAAAAGTGTACAAAATGGCGAAAATAAACATATATCTATCTACCTATCTGCCGGGGTGCACAATGAAATCAAATCACTAATAAGAAAATCATAACCCAATAATTCCATTAGAAAATCTAGCAGATCATAATATAAAATAGTACGTTAGTGCAAATTGTCTAGAACCAAGATCTTTTCGTTGATGATACATAATGGAATAATACACTACATTGAAGTAACCTCCGTAGTAAAAAAACAGAAATTTCTTCATATTTCTGGAGTAGTGTAACTAACGAGCAATCACCATAATTTTCAAGAGAGAAAAACTGAGGTTAGGTAATCGTAACTAGTGGAAAGCCAGAGTGGTTGGGGCTCGTTACAGTAGAATTTACGGGGAAACGAGCTTTACAAGGTGTTTTTGCTCTCCGCAACTCAACTTGAGCCAACCCGCCCTTACTACCGCTGCCTGTGTACCTTCCAAACTGAACTGGCCTACGCCCCACACTCCTACCTCTCTAGTGGTAACTTGTTGCTTCGAAACATATTATCCTCTCTGAGCTGGAATGTTAGCGGTCACGTTAAATGGGAGTGAGGGACGTTAATGTTTCCCCTCGCATATGAGTGAAACTTGATAATAATAATTGATTTACTGGCGGTAAATTGGAATCGAGTGACCTCACATCAATGTCATTCTCGGCGTGATCGATGTAATGGTCGTAACGCGTTGGACACAAGGTCACTTCTTAAAGTCCATTGAGCTCTCTATCGTGGAAACTCCATCAAGAAATGAATTTTGTAATTTGTTGAGATGGAGAGTTCTTGAATATTTATGAATCTTTATATTCCGAGCCGTCAAACATTCCTATTAGCAGCTTATGCATTATGGATAAGTCAGATATGGTTTGTTTTGTTTCAAAGGGGATCCAAATAGTAAGATCTCATCGTGGTCAGAGTTATGAAGACACCACGTCTGACAATAACTAAATCTTGGAAACCCAGTGGTCAGCGCATCAGTACTTTCGAATCTATCAGGCCAGCGACAGCTGAAAGGTTCTTACCGAGATCGAACAGCTCGTAAAACTTTGAATCATACAAACCTGATGATTAGGTGCAATATTGGGGTTTCTCCTCGAGTTTCGTAGCCGGCAACCAAAGTACCTCATTGCTCCTCGAGACGCAACCCGTAACAGCCGTGCGTATGTCAGAATCTCAAATCCTACACAAGCAATTACCAGGCCCCCATAGCTCTTCTGACTCCCACTCAGGAGTCCTGGGTTTGACTCCCAGCCTTACTGAGAAATTTTTTGATCCAATCACAACTCACTTACATTTTTCATCCGAATTTGATGAAATTTTCTAGGATTGTCCAGATTAGCGTGTAGATGGTCCCCTATGAGGGTAGTGAAAGGTACTTAGAGATTAGTGTTTTCAGATTAACTACTATGCATCGGATCATCTATATAATCGGGTTATGGATACGAGGAAGCTATGTGCCATACCCACTTGGCAGACGTTTTTAAATTATTTTCATAAAAAGTAGCATCGAGACACAGTTGACGACTGAGACTGACTCGATGATGAAAGAAAAGGCTAAAGGGTAGGGGGTAATTTACACAAAAACTTGCTCCATGGCCAACCATGAGGTGAATTTTTTGAGAGGTGCATAATTCCATTAACTGAGAAATGGGTGTCTAGAAACGAAGATTCAACAATCCCCTGGAGCCAAACAGCTGGATTATGAATAGCCTAGTCAATTTGTACAAAAAAAAAAAGCCGAACATTTCAAACGCGGGTAATTACGATATGTTTATATGTTGTTAGGGCCCTTAAGGGTAGTTCATTCCCAGAGTTGCAACCCCAAAAATCCTTTTGAACTATGATAATGGTAATAACTTATTCCCAGTAACATATAAAAGTAGGGTAAGTTTTCTACAGTTCCAGACGAATTTGAGCAACGTAAGCTGAATAATTACGAAGTTAAAGCAATTCAAAAATAGGTAATTTTTTCCAAAAAGTAAAATTTTTATATTAAGTCCGAGTTTTGAGCATTTCACTTGCAAAGTACACATTTCAGAAAAAAAGTAGTTGATAGAGGGAGAAATTTGAAGGAAATGTAATTTTGAAATCATCGATCCCCGCGTTTGCACATTGACTGATATAGAATTCTGTAGAACATTTTCTTGGAATTTCTATTGAGGAATCAACAATGTCTACAATTACTTATTCATTTCAAGGATAGCTAAAAGTAACCGATCGTATCTATCTTATTGATTTACATTAGGTGATATTTATATTACGAGGTTTACATGATCGAAACGGTCTGACTAAACTCCCAGTTTGTATGTGATGCTTTTAAAAATCTCATGTCGTACTTCCCAAGTGCATTATTTGGGGACAGCATTACTGGAAGATCAATCTAGTGAGGGACATTTCACGTTTGAATAAATCAGAGATTCATAGTGTAGAGTAGGTTGCTTCAACCAATGAATCCCAAGCCAGGGATCACCCAAATTCCTGGTCGATTGGTTTAAAAAGGAGAACGTAGTGAAGTTAGTTCGATTTAGAAACCAATTTATGTTTCTACACAAACTTCTGTTGGCTATCTGGGATATTTACAGTCCAAAATCGGACGAACTAGCGGGAGCAGACCCAACTTGTAAGGCTTTCCACGTTCATGTTTCCAAATTATCATTGCTAAATGGTCAGAATCATGGAAGTAAACCTACACCGGTCTGTAGGATCTCAAGCCATGCCTAAGGTAGGAAATGAAATCTAAGCAAAACGCATCATTCCTGTTCTTGCACTTTTACCATTGTTGAACTGTAAAAACTGTTTTTCCTTTGCCAAATAAATATAAATATTTCTATTAATCCATCTTCACCGTGCCGAACACATCCCAGGTTTTTCCTGATGTTGAAATTCAACGTAAATTAGAAGTGCTTAGTTGGGCATTTTCGGATGCTGTCATGAGGAAAAACGACTATAACATAGTCGTATTATGACTATTATGACGTATTCTGACTATATGTCATAATATTACATCACTCAAGTTTCCAAGATCTTTGAGACGGTCACCTGATATTGGTGGTACATTGAGTGAGTTTTTGATTACTCATGTATTTCAGAATTTGGGTCCCACTCATTCTTTCTTTGTCTTTTCGTTCTACTCGTACCTATCTATACTCGCTTCTCCAACAGTTGGAAATCATCCTACATCAAGTTCGCATGAAATTCAGTTCACATTTATGTTATACGTTCAGTCAGAGCGTATAATATTATTGGATCATGAATAGTGATGTTTGGAACATTCAATAGCAGCCCTTTGCTTTTTTTCTCAACAGTTCCCTGTGTGAGAAAAGCGGAATTTATTGAACAATATGGGAAGTCTCTGAAATATGCTATGAAATATTGTTAGAACGGAACTTCCCGCCCATAAAAGTTGGTAACAAAGTTTCAACTCACTTCATCTTCTTTGAGAAAGAGAGGAAGAAAGAAATCTTTCCGCTAAATTTATTGCTCCACGATGAAAAGTTTTGGTTCGAAAGAAAAGGTTGGTTCGTTTTAATTAAAATGATGATAAACAGTTTTGATGCCGTGTTTCCCTCAGATTAATTTGTGGACTCGCGACAAAGGAGGGTTTTTAAAAGGTATTTTTTTGTAAATTATTCCTGATTCCTTTTCGCATCAACAAGTGGTTGCTGTACCTGCTGAATTTGGTTTACCCTGCTTATTTTGTACTGTTGAACTTACTTATTAATTATACTTATTAACTATAATCATGTAGTTCTAATTTGTCTCATAGTTGATGATAGTAGGTATCGATTAGACAAATTACTCCTATCAAGGGTAGTCGGTAAGCAGAGTGTTATGAAACTCCTCCAGTTGTGTTGTCAAGTTTGTTATTGATTTTTTCCACATGTTTTGGCCCCATACAATTTTGAATTATAAATGTTTTGATCACCGCAAAGTGCGAGAAATATCATTTTTTCTTAGTAGAAAGAGATATTTATCTGACAATAGAAGGAGTGAACAGAGACCAAGATAATAGATAGGAGTGTAAAAAGTTGTAAAAGTAGGAAACATAACAGAGAGAGACAATTAGAAGAAGAATCCTCCATCATTTTCAACAAGTGGTACCCCTGGTGGGACAACTATGGATGAGATTGATATGCAAGAGAAGCTCGCTTGGCGAGCTGAGTTAGTTACAGCAATCAACGCTCTTTCAGAAAAAATCAATAACAAACTTGACAACACAACTGGAGGAGTTTCATAACACAGAGGGTACTTTGATCATGTACTATCAAAATTTGTGATGGAATAACTGAAGCCACCGTTTCCTCAGTTCATGTGGGACTATTATGTCCGCTTTGCTATGCTTTCTCACTCTTACACATGAGTGTTAAGATCCGTATGTTGCCGCGGAAATGGTTTGTCTTCGGAAACATTTAGGGTCAAACGGCTCAACCAATCATCACAAGTCGGTTCAAACAGTTTGTCCGTCGGAAGGGAACAAACTATATTCGAACATTGCGCGTAGTGCGCAACGGTGCGAAAATGAACTCATTCCGTCAACTTTAGAGCCGATTTTACATCGGGCTTATATACGGCGTCAGAATCTGATTTCACCCGTGCGATGCCAGGAGAATGAATGCAACTGTCCCAGAACCATGTCATACGAAGTTAGATAGGTAACTTTAACTGTTCACTTTACAAGCTTTAGTACTACTTTCTATAATATTAAACTTACCAAACTTGGAATCGGGTATGCAAGGTAAAAATAACTTTCAGTTCATAATATCAGTCCTCCCCTATTAAACATCTCCCCAAGATTGGTAAGACAAGTACTTACCTAACATCCTGCAATCCAATCTCTTTAAAGGCAGACACTGCATGATTTTAAATTTTGAATCATGCTAAACCTTGGCATGAATATTATGACATTTCTGCCTTGTAGAAACATTAGTATATGGTAATTGTGAGTTAGTCCAGTATTCCGTAAAATTACTTGGACCTGGTCTCCTGCCGTTCAATTTTCCAGCGTTTTGTTTCCTTCCACTCTTAATGAGTTAGAATTGTGATCTTCAGCTTAATTTGAGAAGGGGTTTGAAGAACGCTGAATCATATGGAAATTTGAAAAATTAAAAATATAATAACACAAAACAAATTCATACATTTTGATATAATAATAAAAATGCAAGTGATCATTAAATTTCGTGTGTTTTTCTTGTTGATAAAATGTACAAATTCTGAGAACCAATAGTAATCAAATCCTACATTACATTAAAATGCCTATTCCACCAGACTTTCCAATATCTCAAGAAAGTGTCTTGTGGCGCTAAGCCATCTAAGAGCAGGAAGAGAGGAAGCTCGTAAACTCAGTGTTCATAAATTATCCTCGCTTGACAGGGACATCCATAAACCACAGCTTTGGGTCCAGGAAACGAGGGTGGGAGTGACAGCGCTGTGAAACACGCGGGAGTAGGAGAAGTCTGGTCCACATAGCGATTGAAGCGAGGTTAGGGTTTTACCTCTGATTCAGAGTCAGAATCTTGCTTCTATGGTTTTAACTGGAATGGTAACCTACTTGAGCTGTATAAGATGACCTAATATACAGATACCTAATATACCTAATATAAGATGCTAGAGCTAATATAAGGAGAACGGGAAAACTAACATGATCCATCAGTCCGAATTTTCTGGTGACCGAAATATCACATTACCACTCTATAATTTTGAATCTATATGGTTGACAAATCTACGAGATATAAATTCATTATGAGAATGATACTCCAATGAGAATGAATGAGCAATCATACCGATGGCATGTAAATTTGCATTGGTAATAAAAACAAACAAGATAATTTGTATAATTATTCGGAATAATAATAAACCGATGCTCATATTTTGACAAAATTTGAGAGGTGGCTTGAAAACAATCCTTTCGGGGATAGTGACACAGAACTCCAACTCCTTCTCGATGGTCTTCACTGTAATAGCTTTGCGGTGTATTGAATTTGCTTATCTCGATCCGCATTCAAAGTGTTCTGAGAGCACAGCTCTCCCTCAGCGAACCACTAAAAACGCGATAAGGCATTGTGTTAAGGGTCTGTTTAGTATGAGATAGGACCCCTCTCACTAACTTAAGGGAGAAAAAAATAAGTTGAACCACCCAACTTCCTTCCAAAGAGCTTTTCAAAATTACTCGACCCGAAAGATATTTCGGTCGGATTGTGCCCGTCTTTCAACCACCATCTCTGCCGTTCCATGGTTCTTACCCTCTCCTTTTAGAGTCGTAGTAATGAGTTTAATTTAACTTGCCAACCCAGAGCTCTTCAGAAGACAAACGGTGCACTTTTACCCTCGTTTGGTCGAAAACACGGAATTTCGCGAAATCTTCCAACTCCCTTCGAGAGTCCTGTTTCATTTTCATTTTTACCCAGAGCTAACATAACTTCAGACTTTGAAATATCACTGCTTTCTAAAAGAGTTTATGGATTGTAAAGATGATAGTCAATTTGAATACTTAGGGTATACGTGTTAATTGTGTAGTACGTGGGTAATTGACACCTTTCTGTTTTCAAGAAGTATTTTTTTGATACTGTGGCTTTTTGCCTCCATCAGGTGGTTTATTAGTTCATCCATTTACATAATCATTATTTTATGTTTCATTATTAAGAAAAACCTCAAACCTTACCCTAGTTGTGAAATATACAGTAATTAGTTTGTGTACAAAATAATATCGAGGAAAGGCTCAAAGTAGCAGGAATATCAGATGACTAAGAAACATTGAAATGTGTCAACGTACCTGTAAATAATCATGGAAAATTATAATTCTGGTGAATAATAAATGCTAATTTCAAATCATGATTCGAAGCTTTTTACTGGGTAACAAAACAAAAAATGCAAAGAATCAGAAGGGCTAGTTCAGAAAGTAACGTTTTATACAAAATTTACTCTATTATAACGTCAGATGTTTGTACTGCGGCTGTACACCACAAAGGAACAATAGAGCGGGCCAAGTGCTTAACAATTCACGAGTTTACGCACTCTGGAAGTAGTTCTCTATTCATTAGGTTCAGAGGTAAATCCTTAAGTTATTATTCAAAACAGAGTTCCTTGAATAAAATATAAGCTTGTATAACGCTTTTCAATTTTCCAGTTAGGACGGACAAACTTCACTTGCACAGAATTTGGAAGAACAACACATTCAATTTTGAATTCTCTTTTATACTCGCACTTACCTTTTTCAAGGGCTTCGTCAATTCTTTAATTTGATTTTTTCAAGAAGAATGAACCTAGGTATTATTGATTATTTGATTTTGGCATCTCTGACTCCCAATATAACAGTAGGAGCCGCCTGAGTTATCGGTTAGTTAAGGCGTGAGTTCTTTTGTGGCATCAATTCACTCCTTCGTTAGATTTTCGGATATAGTAAGTCTATATGTATGTATATTATGCATTTCAACAATGCAGTTATCAATGAAAATTTGAAGAAATAATTTACCTGGTTATTTTGGTAATTTAGTCTTCGGACTTGCTTCAGCGATTGACTAAGGTATGATTACAGGTTATTCCCTAAATTTGTGTGACAAAATTACCTACCACGATGTTAAAGCAACGTATGGAGAACATTGCAGTGGATGGACGAAGAAGCGTACGTGATGTAGAGAGCATGGGCTGGACCCTCACACAAGTATATACGTGTCGGGCCCAAACTTGTGTGCTTGAGCAGCTTTCTGCCTGACTTTTTTTCCTGGACTAAATCCCACAACGATTTTGTAGTCGGTACTATACAAATGGGGAACCCGACAATTTAAATTTCGTCAAAACTTTAAAACTGACGGTCCTGTTATTGACTTCAGGTTGATTCCACTGATTTTGGTTTATTATGTTCAATAACGAACCTTTGGAATCGAGCAAGAAAACAATTTTTAACCTCCCCTCAAAATTTGATGTTTTACGTTTTAATCCGAAAATCGAATGAAAAACGTTCCGTCCGTCCGCCGTACGCAGCACTTTCTTCAGCAACCATGGATCGATTTGGTAGAAATATGGTATAATGGCTCGATTTGAGGTCTAGTTATGCCGCCAAGCTTTTGGTTGATGTCAGTCACTTCTAAGGGGTGAAAATTAAGGGTTGTAATGTTTAATAGTGCCCTAGCTCGAAAACTCTCGAAATAAAGGAATTGCTTTTTCACCAACTTGAAATAGTATCGAATTTTTTAAAATTTCAGAATCTACCCGGAGCTCTATCGTACAAACCGTTCGCTCCCTACGAGTACTTAACCCACCGGCGCACAATACTGTGAGTTTATGGACCAAGTGATCAAAAATCAATTTGTGGAGTGTTCTGTTAGAGAAAGTTGCTCTGATCATGGATTTCATACTACTTCATGTTTTAAGGAAAGAAAATTGCACAATAAATAATATTACAAGGAGTTTATTAAAAGGGTGATTCTCAAACTACGGGACAATTTATGTCCTTTGTTAATAAAAAATTTTCTGTTCAACTTTTCTCAAAAAACCTTTTTGTAGTTGTTTTTGTGGTATCACGCCTACATGACACCACCGTAGTTGATCTATAAATCGATCTATTCATGTGTATAATCAATCGATATGTACCTCAAATCTCATTGTCGTGGCCTGTCCCAGAGTCACCTTTTCAACATTCCCGAATTTTTCTCTGCCAGTGATAACGTTTCACGGTAATTGTTTTCATTCACAATTGTTTAAAAATAGATATTGAACCACAATATGCTTGAAATCTGTCCATCATACGGTTAATATACATGCAATATGTTACTAAAGTTTGTCCCATAGTTTTCGCCTCATTGTCATGACCTATGAAATTTATAAAATCAAATTTTGAGCAACTTAAGGGTTATCATGCATGCTCACACATCTGAACACCTTTATATTAGACTCCCGAAGGTAGTTTAAAAAATTTAGGGGAAATTGAGAAGGTAAAATATTTTGAAATTTCCAACTCCAAATTGTCCCGTAGTTTGAGAATCACCCAAAAATATTGAAATTTTAAATTCAAAACAAAAGTAACATTTCACAAAAGTTTAGGTACCGAAACATAGGTAATAATTAGATGTCTTTAGAAGTGCATTACACTGAATGATGGTTCTAAATCGTCACTGTCATTAGCGCTGCTGATGCTGGAGAGAGCGCTTCCACAACTCAGTTCCACAGCGTTAGATGAGCTTGGTACAGCATTAGGTATCAGTTTTGTGGATGGTGGTCGTGTCAATGAAGTTATCCCTAATCAGATACTGGTTGATGACTTCATAATCTTTTCTGTTCTATTCTGTTGATATTAAAAATGCGAGGATTTGCAAATATTGCATTAGGAACTTGCCCTTTGATGATCCGTAGGAGGCTTGTGAGGTCAGGAAACCTATTTAAACGTGCTCAAAGACTATCTGGAATATATTCTTGCACTCTTTTCCAATATTAATAGACGGTCGTTTTTTCGATTTTTTACACATACTCACAGTACCTACTGTGCGGCGGGCGCGTGGACGCACTGTGTGCGGCAAGCGCGGTTTTTTTTTAAATTTTGCGAGGGAATGCGATGAGCGAAATGCTCGCGGAGGTCAGGTTTCGCTAGTTCATCATATTGATGGCATTCGCGCACTATCGCCATGAATTGTTCCACCTCCCTTTAGTCCTAATCGAGCAACGAACGTGAGCGGTCGCAAAAAGCCGCACTGAGTGAAGCTTGGTCGCGCCTGGTCCCGCAATGATGAAGTAGATGCTGTCGGGAGTGAGGATGGAGACTAAAATGACAATAACGAGTTTTCAAATGAACTGCCTAGGTTATTTGTATTTGTCAGGTGGAATTTTGTGTTACCCACATGGTTTTACATACCAATTTCTTCTTTTTGTGATTTTTTTTATTTTTCCAAATAATCTCAAGTGTTTTTTTGTTAGCTTTTCATCAACGGGTGATACCAGTAAATGATGGACTTATTTCCTTGTTCTTCATTTTTTTGATTTGTATTTACTAAAAAAAAGTACCTAGTAAAAAGTACCAGGACTTATTTCCTTGTTCCTTATTTTTGTGATTTGTATTTACTAAAAAAGTACCTGGTAGAGTTAATTAGTGCACTTTTACATTGTTACCTTATTTTTGTAATTTGCATTGACTAAAAATGTTCCTGGTAGGGTTAATTCGTGCTTTCTTACATTATATTCTAATTTTTTGCGTTGCATTGACTGAAAAAACTACCTGGTAGGGTTAATTCAGGTCGTTCTACTTTGTATGAGATTCCGTCCAAAACAATTATGTCATATTTCTTTATTTTAGGGACCATTTTGTATTGCAAGTTGCATTTTATGGTTGTTGAAACATAGGTAAAAGTTTAAACAAAATAAGTTTATCTTTCTGTAATAATCATTTTTCTCCTATTCAAGACAAATACTTTCAAGAAAAAATTGGTTTTTTGACATGCCGCACGCAGTCTTGTGACGCCCCTGGACGCGCCCGCCGGTAGGTCGGTAGGGTCGGACTTTTGAAAAATCAGAATCGCGAGTGTGAATCATTAAAGAGGTTCAATCTCTGTTGAAATTTTAGGTAACCAAAATATGAAAGCTGTTCGTTTCTCCGATGTGTATTCAGTTTTGCTTCCTTAGAAACCAGTAATCAAATTTCCACAAGAAGGAACCCACAACTCCTTATTTATTCGAATTGAGTGTAAAGCGTTTATTTGTTCGAAATCATTTTGAAGGTGTAAAGTACTTATGTAGTAGGTAGGTAGTACATACCTACGGTTGGTAGGGGAAAAATTGTTTTTTGCATAATAAATTAAAGTTGACTAGGACAAGAGAATAATTTTTGGTCGTCCTCCGATAAAATGTGTTCATCTCTTGGATGAAAAAGAGGCAACTAAGGCTGATAACTCTGAAGACTTTCTTAATATCAGTACTATCAACTAGGTCATTTTGAACCTTTTTACACGCAACAAGTCAAATAAAGTTTATTATACAGTATCTTACTTTTTTTTAAGAAGTCTTAGTCATTCTTTGGCGAAACCACCATCTCCATCATGACCCGAGGAAAATCCATTCGATTAGACTTCTTTTCCAAGACACGGTAGAGGGGAGAAATGCACCATTAATCATCCGCTCTTGGGGTTGAAGAGAATCTCAAAAAAGAAACTCACAACAACCTCCCGGGTAGTATTACAACCACGAAACCACAAGCCTGGCTCGAGCTTCATCTCACCTTCTGCTCCCCTTCTTTATTGCCCATTATTCAACTTCTTTCTCCTCAGCACCTTGTGAGAGAGAATAATCCAGATATGAAAATGTGAGCCGACCAACATAATGTAGGTCTATAGCTTGCGAGGAAATCTTTGAAGACAGTATTCCATACTTGCTTGTGAATAGTGTTTCCTGACTAGATATACCTACCTAGCAACAATATTTTCTTAGTATCAAAACCTTTTTCGTGTTTGGTTCTGGATTGTTGATAGTTTGGTACTCACTTATTAGGCCTACCAGTATAAAAGCTATCAGGGTTTATCGGAATCTTCAGGAGCTATCAAGAATTATCGGAATCCTCAGGAGCGATCGTGTACCTTCGAAAAAAATAAATCGGAGTTGAACAAAAATTTCAGAAAGAAATTTCTTTTGTAGAGACCCCTATTTTGATTCTCAGTGTGTACATTAGCATATTCATTCCGCATTTCCATCATCCCTCTAAGCCAAATACAGGACAATACCTCCTTTTTCTGCATGCAGAAAGCAAAGAGGAAACAGTTTAATCCAGCAGAATCCTTGAGAACCCTGAGTACGTTTCTCACTTGTATGGTGACTGCTGTAACGTTAGAGGCTAATACAGCTGTAACTCCCATTAATTCTCTGCTTGTATTCGCTTCATTTAATTAACATAGATTCACTTGAGAAATACGAGTACAAAAGAAGTCCTCTTCCATAGTGATTCGGATTTACTAGTGGTGTAAGTAATTTCTGATAGATGTGTGTCACCCACGGAGTGACCTACCACAAGTCGTTCTTGATTTTCTGAGAAAAAAGTGAACACTTCAAACGAAAAGGTGCTTCAGAGTATGGAGCATTGAGGAGAGTAATGACGGAACTCGGACATCGTTAGACAGGACGAAGCTGTAGGCAGCTTCCCGATTCTTCCTCTACCTCCTTTTTTCTGTGTCTTCATTTTCCGGTTCTTTGTGGGATGGAACTGGGTGAAAGAGAAAATCCGATCACCGCTCAGTGATTTTCGAATCCGGACGTCGTTCTTACCTTTATCCTCTTTCTTCGAATACAATGAGCTTTAATTGATAGAGATCGTGTAGCTCAATAATCTGGTTGGACTCTGGTTGTATTTTTACATAAGGGTTCCGTTCATTAGATGTTTTTTTTTTTTTTTTTTTTACATGGATACTAATATCTTTCATCTTAGGGTCTGTGAAAAAAAGTACCAAAAAAGCCTGGATGACCCGGGTTTGATTCGAGACCGTAACAAATTTTTTTCAAAAATTCCGACAGTTTTCAATTTGGTTTACGTACCAAATTCAATTTGGCAGGTACATGTACAGGTCAGCACTCTCATTTCGTTTGGGCGGCCTCTTTTGGCTTTGTCGGTAATTTTCAAACCGGCGACACAGTTCGGTGATACGTTGTTTGTGTTTCTACGTTTGTTTTAAGTGTAAACTTTCATCTAATTTCCCCCTTGATGGAAAACATAATATTCATCCATGATCAGTTGTTTTTCCCATCAAGGGTGAAATTGATGTAGTTTTTGTTAAAATGTTTGTTAGAAAGGTTTTCATTTTATGTTTTTTTATTAGCATTATTTTTTTCAGTGTCCCAAAAAACAAGATATTTTTTTGGAATGTACACTTTTATTCAAATTAGTGGATGGTTTTCTTGAAAATTAAAAATGTAAACCATTGGAATAATTAGGGTGTAATCAGCTTGAAATGTGATTTGATGAAAGATGATAGCTGCTGTAAGCAACACAAAATATGGAATGAATAATAATAAATATGGAATGTCTTCGTCAAAAAGATGCTCCTTACACGGGGTTCAATGTTTGTTAGGAGAATGGTGAACTTTGAAAAGGGTTAAACAGTTTTGCTGATGGTGGCTTAAAACATTGGTACCGGTAAAGTATAATATGGGGAGAGAATTAATTTACATGCCTCTCTCAACAATCCCTGCTTGCTCAGGGATCTCAAACCATTTTCCCTTTTTCGGTGTCTCATCACCACTCGGCTAATATTACATGGGAACCTTCATGTTCGGTTCTGTCAGAATGAAACAATGATGTGCGATGTGACGCGCTGGCGGATCTGGTTGTATTCGCACCAGAGTACAAGAGAATGAAAACGAGGGAGGCCTGTCCTTCTCCCTTTTCAGCAACCATTCATCAATTATTGTCCCTTTTGGCGGCATTCTAAAGGGGCTGGGTAGTGAGGATGGGGGTAAAAGGGAAATCTCCCTCGTTCTACATAGGTCAAACAATAGGGGATGTGAATAGCGCCGTGGCACGCAACGAATCCCATCGCTTTACGTCGAGAATTAATGATTCTGCGGACGGGGGTTGAGGGATAGACGGACTAGAGTTGGCGAAGAGGTGGGTGTCTCGACGTCAGGAGCCTAAGTCAGAAGACGTTGCTAATCTGCCACCTTGGTCTCATTGGAATAAACATACTTACCTCAAAGTCCAATCTACAGCAAACTTCGTGCCAAGAACGCCACCCTTTCGGTTAACCGTAGACCCAACAGAAAAGCGCGAGAGTGAGCACAGTGCACACCGATGCAAATGGCAATCTTTTGCTTTCTTAGCAACCGAAAACCATACTTCGTATTGAAAGCCACCCACAACTTTTGGATTAACGATAACGGATAACGATGTTTTACTGGTAGGTAGGTACTTTCTTTCAAAACAAAGTTGTTGGTGCGTTAATAATAGGTGGTCGGTGCTAATAATGGAAAGACCTGTTCACTGCAGGCGTGTTATTGACAGAGAAGTAGTTAACCGGGCATGGATGTTTTACGAATAAGTAGGAGTAAAGCATCCATGATTCTACCCCGGAGAGGTTACCGAATAGAGTGCTGGCTATCAGTGTTTTGTGTACTAAGTACCTCCATTCATCACGATCACGGGCTCTACGCTTCCAGTTTCGGACTTTCACCTTTTGCACATCCCACTACAAGTTGTCCATCCACTTGTTCTCGGTCTCCCCTCCCGCTTTCTTTTTTCAAGTCTTAATTTCCACATAATCTTAGAGGGTAGCCACAACCTATTCATCTACATCATCGATATGAATACTTGGTTGGTACCAACCTTCGTAGGTGTCTGATAAGCTATTATGATATGCGTCCAGCCCTCTTATCTCATAATACGAGTACAACGTAGGTTTGTCTTGAACTAGCTAGCATTATTGCGTTATTCATTCACAGGCCATACAAAAAAAAAAGAAAAAAATTGCAGGGTATTAGACTCGTTATGTGCTCGTGTCCCTCAACAAGACCAACGCATAGCTAAATTGTTTCTATAGTAATATTATCCATCCTTAAGATCGATCATAATGTAAAAGCTACTAGGTATTTCACTGTGATAGAGTACCCATTCCACATCAACTGTTGATGTGGTACACTTCCGAAAGAATAATGTTTCAGGAATAAACCGTAATTTACTGTCATGATAGAATGTTATAACATAATAATTATAATATAATATGTTATATCCTCTAATTAGTACTCGTAGTTGGAGTTGCGTAGGTTCTCTCGTCTAGCTTCATAAGGACGGATGTCACTATTGAGTCGTAAATATTTCGAATGTAGGTTTGGAAATTATAATTGAAATAATAACACTTCGTTGAAATGGGAAAATATTGAATTATATTTTAGCTTGACTTTTTGAGAGGACGGTCACATCTAGAATGCTGGAGAAAAAGCATCAAGGGCTGTAAGGTACCACTCTGACCGAAGGGAGGGGGAACACCCCTTCCCCTTTTAACGTCGCAGTTAGGCCCTCCAGGTAGGTACACGCTTTTAGCATGTTGTGTACACGTGATTCGTTCATGGTTCGGTTTTGAGAGGAAAATATTATTAGAGAATGAAATGGGACGGACTTCTAGGGCAAATACACGAAACGGCCTATCCTGATGTCCGACGGTCCCACGGAGGAAACGGTTAAAAAAAAATTTGATATCCCCCCAAAAGAAAATAATAAATCTTGAAAGTAGGGCATGCATTAAGTAGATCTGAACTAGTAGATCTCCTAGATGCTGAGGCTAACAGCCTAGAGCCTAACAGACACACGCCCGTGAAGTTACCTAGAGTGGTGATAAAAAGTCCTTACCTAAGCACTTGGGCACCAGGAAACCCAGTGGGATAAGCCTGGATGTGCTAAGATTCCTAAGGTGATGCTTCTCCAGGTTCTAGTAAAATATTTACAAATTAACAAATTCATTGTTATTTTTCAAAGTAATATACAAAGGGATCAATTTTGTAATCTCAAAAACAATTGTAAAAATCAAATTTTAAATAAATTAATTTTTGGTTGTGGCAAAAAAAATTATTCGTCGAAAAGTCCATAGCGTAGGTACATAAACTCAAGGCAGAAGCCTGTTAATGAGATGATCCTGTGAACAGAATGAAAGGTATGAGTAAAAGGTTAATGCATGAAAAATGGTCGAAGGTCCTTGAAAGGGGAGGTCCTACTTTGGGGGAATTGGACTAAAAACACAACTACTTTGGGGGAAAAACGCAACGACTTTGGGGGAAGGCTCCGGCGAGAATGTGACCACTTTAGGGGAACGTAGAAAAGAACTGTTGTTCCAAAAACAAGACGACTTTGGGGTTACACAGTCACATCGTATGTAATTATTGTAGATTACTCATCGTCAAGTAGGTATATCAGAGTAATTTAGTAGTAATTTAAGTAGTACCTTACTGTTCATCTTCACTACAAATAATTTCCTTATTGTCACTGACTTCGTAACGCGTGCTAACTCCGGCCAGATAATCTAACACGTTTTTATCCTTTTCATACTTCTCCCAAAACTCATCCAGTGCTTCCAGCATGTCACAGATTGCGTTTCTTGGATTATTTTGAACTCCTGAAATTATTAAAGTTGATAAAAAAATTGTTGTTAAAAAGGTAAAAAGTTGTTTATTTATTTTGTTTTAAATTTTTTGTTGTAGATTTTGAGATTTTTTGATTGTTCAATGTTCCCCCAAACTCGCCGTTGGACTTTCCCCCAAAGTCGTCGCTCAAATACATACCTTTCACTTGAGGTTCCCCCCAATCTCGTTACTCTCCTTGAAAGGTATCGTGAAGTTGAAGTGGTAGACTTGAGTTTCGAAAAATGAGAAAGGATTTGCCCTTCAATGACCCTCGGCCTATCCTGGCAAAAATAGGAAAACAGGAAAAATTATTAGCTCTGAAGTCATGATTTCAGGTTTCGACTGGACGAAGCAGGTATAATTCTGGGACCCTTCCGAGCTCGACTTGTCGAAGGTTTATGCGTTGTACCCTTTTTGAAACTAGCCGATGACCTATTTACGTGACGCGTTGGGCGTAGTAGTCGGCAGGTATTACAGTTCGGTTTGAGAAAATGAAATCCAAGTTCGGGTTTGAAGATTTGAGACGAAATTCGGTTTTGGAAATAAAATGAATCATTAGTGTCATTGAAATTAACTATTGAATTACGAATTAGCTGAGCTTATCCATTGCTCATGATTCAGGTTGTATAAATCTACAACTAGATAAATATCTGCATCAAACGCAGAGTAATGGCAATTGCTATTTTAGCCAATGAAATGAATTTAACATTTTCAGAAAATTTCCATTTATTGAAATCAAGTGGGAATGTGGAAAGTGGCGTCAAGTACCACTTGTATTGCGAAGCACCAAACTTCGATTGTTTTATAGTTCAATATGCCACCAAAACATACGAACTCGTGTTCCATATGCCACCAAAACATAGGTCACGTAATAGTATTGTGAAGTACCAAACTTCTATTGTTTTATAGTTCAATATGCCACCAAAACATAATGAACTCGTGTCCCATATGCCACCAAAACATATGTCACGAATGTGGGTTTTCAGTCTAGGGCATTCCACATGACCGCCTAAAGCGAGAAGTTGGCGAACCTTTCGACTTTAACCCGCCGTCCGGGTCCACGGAACAATTTAAATTGAACATAGCCGCGTGACGACAATATAATATTCATGTAGAAAGATCAGGGAGACCAGGTTATCCAGACAATCTACGCAGGTGGTCTCGCCACTAAAATCGTTGTGACACCATAATAGAGGCGGAAGAACCTCCATGCGCGTGTCCTGTTATAACAAGGGATATTACGGCGTGCACTCCGAACATCCGAACGTCAAATTTTGATTTCGATAAACAGTCTTTTTCGCAAGATTTGAATAAAATGTCTTCCACTGAAGAAAAAAAAATGATTCATTCTACATCACATGATTTCATTCTACATCACTTTGCTCGGAATCTGACGAACAGATCATTTGAGGAAGGACCTCATTATGTGACTCGATTTTGCGTAAACGTTCATGTACGTATTTGAGTTGGCGACCTGTTAATAAGTGTTCGATAATGTACCTATCATTATCAAGAACTTGTACTATTTTATAAGTACCTTTAAATTTTTGATCAGTTTTTGCGATCAAACGAGGTTCCAAATGTCTCAAAACTAGATCTCCGATTTGAAAACGTACCACAGGGGCACCTCGGTTTGCGTATCTTTCCGTTTCATACGCGGCTGAACTATCGATATTTTGTTTTGCAATTGATCTTATTTCGTTCAAATCTGATCGCGTTGGCGGAATGACATCATCGGATAATTGAATGGATGAAGGAATAATCGGTTGTTTTCCTGTCAAAAGTTCTATGGGTGATTTTCCGGTGATTCGGTTTACGGTGGAATTGATAACTAATTGGATTCTAGGCATTAAACTTTTAATTGATTGTTTTTTAATACTTAGGGCAACGGTTATCAAATTGGTAATTGTCAGCATAATGCGTTCAATTTGAGCATTTGTGCGAGCTGCGCCTGTCGCGATCGCGTGTGTTTTGATATTGTTCTTATTACAATAGTCAATAAATGCTTTTCCAGTAAAGCTACCTGCTTGATCAAAAATTACTCGAGTCGGTGAACCGAATAAACCAATCATTTCGGTTAAGGCATTTACAGCGACATTAGCTGTAAGTTGTCGACTATGGTGTAATAAGACGTATTTTGTAAATGCACAAACAATAACGCAATAATAATCCAGTGGTCCGGAACTTCCACTGAGTCTTCCAGAAAAATCAATATGGATGGTGTGGAATGGTATAGGCTCTTTTGGGATCATAAATAGGTTTCGTTGTTGTGGTCCTGTAGGGGCTTTCGCGATTTTATATGTGATACAATTATCTACAAATCGATTAACGAATTTACGAACTCCTGGGAACCAAAATTTTCCAACCACTGCATCGATTGTTTTGTTTATTCCAGAATGAAGAATCGACTCATGTACCGAATTTACAATGATCCATCTGTAAGCTTTAGGTACGACTGGTGCAACTTTGGTCTTTTTGTTGACCTGAAATTTCCTAAATAAAATGCCATTTCTTATTTCATAAGTATGCAATAATGATGGTGTTAATGTGTCGTTTTGGATTTTCTCTATAATTTGTTGAATGTCAGTATCATCATGCTGAGCTGACAGCAACCATTCGCCAGTCAATTCGACTAAATTTACATGTTTTTCCATTAAACGTTGATGTTCAAAATCTGTGACGTTTTGTAAATGATCGGCTATTATTTCTGAGTATGATATGACAGGGTTAGGCGAATAATCACTAATTTGTGTCTGAAATACATTCATTTCGGATGAGTCGCCTACTGGATGGCGGCTCAAAAAGTCTACAGTTTCTAATTTGGATCCTGGTTTATACTTGATGTCAAAGTTGAATGTTTGCAGGAATGCCCACCATCTCTGTACTCTTGGGATCAAATTTTGTTTGAGGTAACTAGCTTGGAAAGACTTGCAGTCAGTAATGAGAGTAAACTTATGATACAATAGGTAATAATCCCAACATTTAAAAGCTTTAACGGCGGCGAGCGTCTCTTGTTCATAACTATGGTACTTCGATTGTGCTGGAGTAGCTTTCTGACTAAAATAGGCTACTACCTTGCGTTTACCATCTACAATATTGAATAAAATTGCCCCATATCCAATAGACGAGGCATCAGTCCATACCTCAATTGGACATTCAGGTCGGAATATGGTCAAAATAGGTTCATTGGTCAATAATTTAATTAAATGTTGTCTGACCTCTTCATGTTTAGCAGTCCATTCAAAATGAATAGTTAATCTCGTTAATTCGTATAATGGTGCACAAATGATTGAAAAATCCTTAATAAAATTTCTAAAATATGAACATAATCCAATGAATGATCGAAGCGCTGTTCTGTTGTGTGGAGGTGGTAAGTCGTGAAGAGCTCTCAGTTTTTCATTGTGAGGTTGAACAGTACCGTTTTCTACCTTATAACCTAGGTAAATTACTGATGTTTTAATAAAAGAACATTTATCGGGATTTAATGAAAAACCTACGGCAGCTAATTTTTCAAGTACTCGTTCTAGTCTGTAAAATGCTTCCTCTTTGGTTTTGCTTATTATTAAAAGATCATCGATGTATGCCAGGCAGTAAGAATTTGCTAAATCGCCTAGAGCGTTTACAATAGCGCGTTGATAGACTACTGGTGCATTCCTAACACCAAACGGTAGACGTTTATACTGAAAATGTGAGTCTGGAGTTGAAAATGCGAGCAACTCACGTGTATTTTCTGCAACTGGGATTGCGTAAAAACCTGAAGCTGCATCTAACGATGTGAAATAAACTTGATCGGCTAATCTAGCTATTTGTTGTGGAATGAGCGGAATAGGAAAATGCTGCGGAACTGTGTTAGCGTTTAATTCGCGTAGATCTGTGACCATGCGGAGTTTTCCGTTTTTCTTAGGTACGAGCATAATTGGGCTAGAATAAGGACTATTTGATTCCTCTATAATATCGGCATTAAGTAATTCTGTTGTGTATTTTCGTACAGCTTCACGGTCACGGGGGTGTAAAGCATATGGTTTTCTGTAAACAATTTTACTCGGATCTATCAATCTTATCTCGAAAGGTTCTGTTTGTACGGGTTTCTTTGGCAAACCTCTTGTGAAGCTATCACTAAATTTCAATAATAATTGTCTAAGTCTATTAATGTCTTCTTCATGTTGTAAGTCTGTATTCAAAAGTTCCACGTCAGGTCGGAAATACTCACAGTTGGGGTTTGAGGTGATTGAACCCTGTAGCTGGGTTAGACCAGATTCACTTTCTGTAGCCCTTAGTGACTCTACTCGAAGGTCAACTACAGGTTGAAGGCACGGTACAGGACTTATTTTACTTTCTATTGGTTCATGATCTTTAGAATCTTCCATTAATGGTCGTGATTTTAATCTACGAGAAGCTAAAAATTTTAATTGAGTGTCTTTATTTTTATTTTTATTTTCAATACGTGTAATTTCATATTTATCATGAAAAATCGTTATTTTTACACCTGAGTTTATAATATCGCGTCCAATCAAAATATTATAAGGAATTAAACCATCTGGTATGATATGGAACGTTATTGGAATGTCTATGCCATCGATTGTTATTATTGTTGAAAGTTGTTCATTAATGGTTATTTTGTTATTACCTAATCCTGTTAAAATTGTCGGATTATTGTATTTTTGGCCTTCAAACTGCGTAATTAGATGTTCTGCAATCAAGCTGGCTTCTGATCCGCTATCAAAAGTGTAATTAAAACGTTTACCTTGGTGGGTGAGTTCTCCGGTTGGGTTTGATCGGCAGAGGTCCACCCTCTTCTGCTGCTGGGGAGTCTGGTTTCGGGGTCCTTGGAACCGGGTGTTGTGGCCTCCTCTGAATCCTCCTCGATGTTGGTGTTGGTTTGGTAGAGTTTGAACTCCGCCAGACTGCTGACCAGGATGTCGAAAAGGGGTTCCATTTCGAGGAATTTGCTGTTGTTTTCTGTCAGGATTAAAACGACAATGTGCCCATGAATGATTGTTCAGTTTGCATCGTGGGCAATATCGTGATTTTGTCTCGCTTCTTACAATCCTTTGTTGATTTGTATCCGTCCGTTGTAGTTTGTTCTTGATTGGCTCGTCTTCCTCAAATTTACGTTTGTACCCTGATGTTGATGGTGTAGGTCCTTTTTGAAGACTTTTAATCGTATTCGTGCGAGGTTTTGTTGCCTTGATTGATGCCAGTTCTTGGAAAATAGAAAGTTCGTTTGGATTTTCTTCTTTAAAAATCCATTTCCTCATCTCAGGTTCAGCGCGACCTGCCACTGCAGCTATGAGAAGGTCGGCACATTGGTCTGAAGTGCGGTTTTTGAAGGCATTACGAATGCGCGGATAATGTTCGATTAATTTATCCTCGATGTCTTCGCGGAAATAATCCGAAACCAATCGGTATACTGTGGCGGCTGGAGTGTACTTTCGACAAAATTTGTGCGTAAATAACAACTGGAATCTCTCCCATGTTAAATTGACGTCAATTACTGATGAGAGCCAGAGGGATGCGTTTCCCTTGAGGGCCTCCATCAGTGCAACAGTCAAATCGGCAATATCAGGCTTGTATTTTTGTACAATGAGATTAGCAGCTTTGAGCCATGCTTCTGGATCAGTTGTAGTACCGTCATATGGAGCCAATTTAATTTTCTGCGTCATAATTTTGGATATCAATTCTGATTGAATACCTAATAATTGTTGTATAGGTCTCATCAAAATGTCCATCTGAGGTTGTAGAGGTGGTTCTTCTTGAACGTCTGGTTGTTGAGGAAAGTCTTCTTGATCTGGTTGAGGGTCCATTGGTTCCTCCTTCCAAACACTCGACATAATTGATTTTGCGGCACCTGTTTTTGAAGATTAAATGAACGTTTTATAACACTGCTGATATTAAGCACTCGCGGTCACTGTGTGGGGAAAGTTCATCCGTACTTCTGATTTCGAATGTAGGTTTGGAAATTATAATTGAAATAATAACACTTCGTTGAAATGGGAAAATATTGAATTATATTTTAGCTTGACTTTTTGAGAGGACGGTCACATCTAGAATGCTGGAGAAAAAGCATCAAGGGCTGTAAGGTACCACTCTGACCGAAGGGAGGGGGAACACCCCTTCCCCTTTTAACGTCGCAGTTAGGCCCTCCAGGTAGGTACACGCTTTTAGCATGTTGTGTACACGTGATTCGTTCATGGTTCGGTTTTGAGAGGAAAATATTATTAGAGAATGAAATGGGACGGACTTCTAGGGCAAATACACGAAAAATATGGATAAACTAGAAGAAGGGTGTAATGACGGAGGGACAATTAATTGGACCAGAAGTGCAGCCCTCAACTCTCACGGTCTTCCATCGCTTCGTTTTCTTCTAATTAGTTCTGGCCCGACACTCGTTGACGTCTGGGTCACCGGGAGAGTCAGAGTTCTCAACTAAAGTTGGGGTTGATGATCCTCCTTCACTTTCGGCTCACTTAAGAATCCCAGAGTTGTTGAGAATGTCAGGCAAATGTACTTACTTGGCCCTTCTCTCTCGAGCCTCTGAGTTGAAATACGCTGTTGCTACATTCAACAAGGTCTCTTTCGTGACACTCCGTCTATTACTCTGGTGCACCAGAAACTCCTCACCTAGCTTGCTCATAGCTCTCACACTACATGCATTGACAGGTTGTCCAGCGACCTAGAAAACCGGGAATACACAGGGAATTTTAATCTATTGGAAAACTCGGGAAATTTCTTTTTTTCTTCGAAAAACCCTGGAAAAAGCAACAGCGCCAAACCTTTTAGTGTGAAGTTCCAGCAGTCTGAGGGGAAACAGTTTTAGTGCGGAAAAATACTCACACATGAAAGTTTGACTTGGTAGGTATTAATTTTATTCCGTAGAACTAGCCATAATAGATTGGATGTCTACGCAAAATGTGAGCAGTTTCCAAAACACGGGACGGGGTTTTTGAGAGTATCATGCAAACCCACCCAAATAGCAGTTATTTGGTGAATTTTTTAAAATATACCTACAAACATTGTAGATGTTTGATGTTTCCTATCCTTAAAATTATCATACTGGATGGCCAATAAAAAAAAAAGAAAAAAAATTAATAATACTAATAATTGATAGGTATAACCTAAATATTTTATTTTTCAAATACATATGGGTGTCCCAAATGTAGAACAATTGGTCAACTAGGTATAATCTATAGAATATCTATAAGAATCTATAAGAACAATCGTTTTTTTATATTTTGGTTTGTTATTTTCAATAATAAGCCTTTGGAATCGAGCAAGAAAAGAAAATTAGCCACTTTTGCCACTTAGCATTGACCGATTTTGATAAAATTTGGTACGTAGGCTCCATTTGGGGTCTAGTTGTGCCCCGAAGATTTTGGTTGATGTAGGTCACTTCTAAGGGTTCAAAAATGAGTTTTGAAATTTTGAAAACGCCCTTAATCAAAAATTTTTTATATGAAGGTATTGTTTTTCCTTCAATTTAAGATTCTATAGAATTTTTTGAGACCTCCCGGAGCTCTGTAGGACAAACCGTTCGCTCACTACGAGAATTTAAGGTTTGGACGTACTATAAATCAGAAACACGAGCACTTTTTGTCGGAAATTAGTTGTAAAACACGTGGGAGAAAGGCCGTGAACCACTCGTGTTTCACCCTGTATAGAGCCATGGAAAGTGAGATGAACTCATGTCTTTAGAACTCCATAGTTGAAGTGGCGCTTCAGAATTCAGTACTAATGGTCTCATTGCTATTCTCTAGTTTCAGTAAATAGGTGCCTATTTTTAGACCTACCTAGAGTCTTTACCTGGTGCCTTTTTTTACCTACCTTTTCTTGTGATCATGAGTCCAAAACTGGATTTTTACCAACATCCACCACTATAAAGTGAATCGAAATTGAATGAAAAAGAGTATTCTACATCAATCAGATCGCTTAGTGCTTTTTATTCCGAGATCCGCTTTACGTCATGTTGCAAAAGCGTTTAGGCCATTGTAGTCGGCAGGAGAGAACTTCGTAATCAATCATACGGTTAGTGGGTCGAGGTTGGGGCATAGGTAGAATGAGGGTGAAACCCAGCAACCGGCCACAAGAAAAGGGATCAAGTTGTTCGGGGTTTGGTTCTGGCCATGAGGTGAAGAAGAGTGTAGGAAAAAAACGTAGAAAGTTGTCACGCCGAACAAGCGGGTGGAATAGTTTGGAAGTAGATTAATGGTATTCCGTTTCAATTTCTGAATAATGGAGTTGGCTTGACGTTAAATGGGAAATTCGAACAAGGTATTATCGAACTCTGATTTTCAGTTACATCATTGTATATTCCGTATATATTATAACTCTGAGGCCTGGACCAAAATTTTGTCACACACTCAGAAATGAACTTACGGTTTTTTTTCGCGGATCTGATTTCAGTTTTTTACTTTTTTTCCACCGTTGAGTGTGAGACTTTTTCTCCTCTTAAGGAAGCGATCTTACTGAGGAACGTCCTAAAAAAGAAAGTTCGTGTGTGATAGTTCTTCCATTCCAGAAAATTTGATTTTTCGAATCCTGGAAGGCCTTTCCTACACCGTTTGGCCTTAATAATGGATGAAATAATTATTCTTAGGGTCTGTAGGAACAACAATGGTTATCGGATAATGATTATAAATCATGAAATCTGAACAATTTTTTTGTAGTTGACACATGAGATTTTGACACAAAATAACACGGTTTATGAATACAGGACAAATAAACTTGATGGGACCCGTTTTATATAATTTCTGAGACGATCAAACCACCTGGTAAGTAGCTTGACCTGGAATTTTCAATATTGGTGACATTCGTGGGACCAAGATCGCGAAATTTTACACGTTTGAGTTATTTACTGGAATACGAAATTGATGAACTGAAACAAGATTTGAGAGATGAGGAAGGATGCAGAAACAATTGTGACAGGCGAAAATGAATGAGAAATGAAAATGAATGAATGAATGATGTTGAATCCTCCAACTGCCAAATCAGGAGAGCCCAAATGTTTCTCTTGAATGAGAATGATTATATTATGTGTTGTGAAGCTCTACACTGTAACCACGTAAAATACAGGCACTGGCTCGATTGGTTTTTCATGTTCGTTGTTCGTGCATTTGCTATCCAACCTATTTCAAAGGGAAAACTCACTCGGCGTACCTTCCTCTCCGAGAGCGGAGGGTCGTTTTCATCTGCATTATACGTACATTTGAGGTGACAGTTGGAAAATTAAACAAGATTGATGCTTATTCAGCCCTTCCAAATGCCATCTACGTTCACAGTGTCCTGGCCTCCACATCGTCCTATTCCACAAGAGGTGATAAATCAAGGTTTATTGGCTAGTGTAACCTTGTTTATTCACTTTGAAAAACTTTCTGGCGCACATCATCAGCTTTACCTCTACAAATTCCACCAAAGAGGTTCGATGTAGAATATTTAGCAAGTCAAACTATCGATTTTGGTATATTATCTTTCACACATACACTGACTCATCACTTATTCTGACATTTTCAACTTCTTTTGGAAATTGCTACTTATAGACTATTCCTAGACATTCATATTATGAAAGGATTACCTTTGATGATATTCATGAATATTCATTCTACATGGGTTATCTTCTTGTCTGTCTCTTGTACATTCAGGTGAATTCATTGCAAATTTCCTTCATGTTTCGCTGAAGCCAAACGATCCATTCAATTTTGTTTCGGTCTTATAAATCAGTAGGTAGAAGGTAGGTGTCTAAGAACGTAATGATTACATAATGTAATCAGTAGGTGGTCTAAGTCGCTACAAGTCAAATTGAATATTGTTATTTCAATCAATCTTAGTAGCATTTTTGTTTATTTTCAATCATGGAGCTGAAAGAAATTAATAACAAGAAGAGTATTCGATCTCAGAGGGTGACTCTTGAACCGTTCACCCCAATCCGTCCAGAAAACAAAGTTTGAGTGCCAAACAACAAAAGCTCAAGTTTCGGCGAAGCCAAGTTCCTCTCCCTTCTTTTCTAAATCCCTTGTGATCCCTACAACGCAGCGGAACCCGCGCTGGGTTCTCATCATAGGCTTTCGTCAATATTTGTCCAAGAGGGTTCTTGAAAAAGTCAAAGGCCAGAAGAAAGTAGTATTAGCTCAGGGCAAACAGCGACAGAAGGCGAAGGAGACCGAGTGCCTATGTATTCTCAGAAGGGGGCTACGCCCTATAGGGAATACCTGGGCCTGTTGAAGGAACAACTTGCTATCTCTGCCCTTTCAACGGCATTTCTGGAGGTTTTTTCGTATTCAGGTGCGCGCCCGTCCAAACTTTGTTGTTTTGTGACTCTTTACTTCCGCTGTTTTCGCTCTCTTTTTCGCTTTTATTTCGTGACATACGTTCAGAGAAGCAACGTAAAAGTTCTGCTTAGAGACCAGATGAGCGTCACTACCAGCTGTAGAATACCTAATGCCTTCATATGCAATACAGTAAGTTAGTATCAATAAGTTGATTGGAACAATCGTGATTTATCCAAAAATAATGTGATGATTAAGTTATCATTTTCGTATCTCACTGCTCCACTAAAGCTGGCATTCCCAGTTACGAGTGTTTATCTCGAGCGGTTTTTCTTATTTCTGCGTGAAAAATGAACAATCTCCTGTACACCAGCTTCGTTTGGTTGTGATGAGTCCTACTAGACAGGAAACGTTGACGAAAAATAAATCATAACGTAATTATTACAATATATTTTTTGGTTGAATACCGATCAATTCAATCAAAGATACAATAATGCTGCCAAAAAATCCAATAAACAAAACCATTAAGCCGTTCAGATTCCATTGCTTTACTCACTCCCTCTTTTTGCTTTGTCTGCTTGGTATTACGTTTCATTATTTCATGCAGTAAAAAGGACCAGTGCTGGACCGGGACCAGTGCTAATAGATATAATAGAATAGATATAATAGAAATAGCTCAATGCAAAAATAATCACACCGATCTGTGGTGAAATGGAAATACCGAAAGATTTTGGAAAACGAAGTTGTCAAGCCATACCGTCATGAATCTCTATACCAATCCATCGTAATTTTGCCCGATTTGGCTCAAATTTTGAGACTAGTTTGGAACTGGTCAATCATCACAGTATGACGGTAAAGCGTAGAAAAATTAAATAAATTAACTTAATCACGAACAACTTCGGATTTTTGTTGTTATTTATCAGTCAGTGGTCATTGTGAAAATCACTATTCATATTTTGAAATTTATCGGCGGGGAATCGACGAATTTATTTACATAATGTTATTCTGTGTGAGGAAGCTGTAGTTTCCACCCAACTTGGGAGACTTTTTTAATCCCTAATACTCCTATCATCAAGCTGCACAATTCTCGGGGTCAGAAACGATGTCTTTGCATGTTGATGATGGGTTGTGTCTTTTAACTTGAAATTTAGAAGTAACCTTCGACCGACCTGAAGACTAATATTTCCGATGCTCCATGAACTGTATCTACGGTGGTACCAGAGGCACATCATGGAATTGCATGTTTGGTTATGGATTTCATTATTTAGTTTTGGATCATTCAGTAGGTATGAATGCAGAAGATTCCTTTCATCTTGATAACACAGACTACTAGTAGGTAACATATATCTTCTTAATATTTGTCATGGATATTGATGGTTAGATGTAGGTAATATTTATATTACCTTCAGATCAAAAATGATGTCGCTAGTGCACTCAATACTTAACAATATTTTTCTTAAATTAAGTGAAAAATACTGCGGTGTTATGTCAGATAGTATTGTTTAAGTGAGTTCCAGAACAACTTCCATGAGGTCTGTCTGAATTCTGCTCAGTGAGATCATCACAAACCCTACACAACCTCTCACCAACATCTTCCCAGTATATTAGCAGCTTTCTCAACTTCTCGCATGAATAAGCGGAAAGGGTTCGGGTCGGGTTGAGAGGAGAAGAGTGGCTATTGCTGTAGCTAGCAAGACTGGGGAACTAGGAAGGGAGGACGGTGAAGTAGGAAGGGTCTGCTGTAATATTATGTAAGCTCACAGCGGTGTGGAAGATTGTGATGGAAGGGGGTGGGTGTAAGGGACGCACAAATGGTTGAAACAGCATAGGAAACTGTATGGGACGGCCGGAGCGACACACGCGGTGCTTTTCCCTTTTATTGGACCATTGAAGGAGTAGAGAAGCCCGCCCATCGGACCATTTACGAACCGTACCTAATACCTTCAGCGCCCAAAACAATCCTAACGATATTCAAACCCTCGCCTTCCCAGCTATTTCCTAAAGTTTAGCCTTTGGGATTTACCCCTCCCCGTGGTGTTGTTAGTCGGCGGGATTTCAAAGGTCGATGCTTTTCTTCCCTTGGTTCTCATTCTGCCCTTTAGATGATCGAAGTGGTGTCTTCGAAAATGGTTCATATGTAAATGAAATCTTGACCAAATCGAGAATCAGTGTCATTAGTATGAATCCGAGTGAGTACGCGATCATTTGGACCTCCTCATCCTTGTAGGTACTTTGTGAACTGAGTATCGGATTAATGAAATGTCCAATTTTGCGTCAACGGCTTTTACCCTTTGTAACCTTTCTCTACGTGTGAGTGAATGGCTTGGCTCTTCAAACGATGATAGCGGAGATCATGAAGAACAAATCTGAGAACTCAATGGCCATTAAAAGATAACTCAATTACTTTCCGAGTTCGCAAAGGAACTTTGAACTCCTTAGGTTTAACTGTATAGCGGTGAGTCAAAGACCCAATCACAAATACTGACTGATAGTTTTTGCAGATTATGTAACAGCACAGTACCAAGAATTGGAACATGTGAATGGAACGTCAAATTTGGTTACTGGTACAATCGCGTTTTGGTCAGCTAACATTTGAACGGAGATTAGTCCTCTTTTGTGATTCACACTCTTGTTTCTAATTTATCATAAGTCCAACCCTTAAGTTCTCATAGAGGCCGAAAGGTTGGTCCTACACTACTCTGGATGGTTTCATTCTAATCTAAAAATGCAATAATATTTTAATTTAAATTGAAGAAAAACCATACCTTCATGACAAAAGTTTTTGATTTATGGTATTTTGGAAAATGCTATTCTTCACGCCTTAGGAGTGACTGACATCAACCAAAAGCTTCGGGGCACAACTAAAACCCAAATGGAGCCCAAATATATCTATACCAAATTTGGACAAAATCGGTCCATGGTAACTAAGAAAAATGCCGCGTACGGCGGACGGCGGACGGACGGAAAATTATTTATTCGATTTTTGGATTCTACATCCCTTGATACTCAAACCAACAAAATCTTGTTAACTATTTTTTCTTGGTCGATTCCAAAGGTTCATTATTGAAAATAAAAAACCAAAAGGCAAAATATGAAGTTTGGGGAACACGTTGAAAAGATCAACAAGGGTACCTATGTAAATGCATTTTAGTGAAATACTCCTTTTGATACCATAGTTTCCAGAATTGTAAATCACCTCCACGAAGAAAATCACTCGCGACGAAGTTGTGGAAACCCATTTCAATAAAAACGGAGTTAAGAAGAAGAGTTACGAAGTTAATTGATTTTGTAACAAGAAACAAGTTCTTGTTTGTTGGTCATCATGTTGATGATGACCTAATCGTCGAAACCGATTTAACTTTGTAACTACACGATCAAAAAGTCCTACGAACGGCGGATCAAAAATAAACGGAACTTCTAGCACATACTTTACGGAATCCTAGCTCCTTTGTGATGATAGTTTGGCACTTCCCGAAACTAATCCCGACCTGTGGGCATTTCCGAGACATTAACCTGACGATCATCTTCAAGAATGTCACAAACCGTACGAATGTTTTCTTCTGTAAAGCAGCTCCAGGGAAGACGATCATGCTCTTCATTCCGTACTCTCTCTCTTCCCCCTTAAAGTTTTTTGTGCATGGCAAACACTTGGGTCCTTTCGTCTTTAAACTGGACAGCCAACCTTTGCATAATTTCCGAACGTTTGACTCCTTCAAAGACAAGAAATTTCATGATAATGCGTAACGCATTAGAAGTAGGTACTTGTTTCTCAGACGTCGCAAAAGCTGCTATTGAATAGTCTAAAACCGCGAAACGAACCTCTCTTGGACTTTGTCATGACCACCCACAAACAACCTAGAAGATAAAGCCCACTCGTAATAATACATAGTTGTGGAATAAAAATGATTTATTATGATTTTGATGGTCCATTTCTATGGAAAAAAAGAAATATCCCCCAACCTGATGGGTATCTACAAGTTCAGTTGAACAATTTTATGAAAGTTCAGGGATATCTTGATGTGCCATTATGCCATTTTTGTACATAGCTATCAATATTCCTCACCTAGGTACTTCAAACCTAACCAACCACCCCACAATTTCCTTTAAAAGACTCTAAAAAAAAAGCGTGAACCTTCAAACGGGTCTATCTACCGTAGTTAAGGTTGGCGAGTTTCATTACCGCGTAAACTGCCTACGTGCCTGATCGCGGATTAGAGCTCCGGAACAAGCACTACGAAGGAGCTTTGAAAAGGAGGGGAAAAAAACGTGTCGAGGGGAAGTAGAAGACGGCATTTCCATTGTTAGCGGTCCTCCTGGATAAACATCCGGCCTCCCAAGAAAAAAATCTCGTCGTTACCTCGTTACCACCTTTCTTCTTTATTTTGTCCTTTCTTTTCTTGTTCCCACTTCAAAGCAATCACTTTTTGTTTTTATGACAACTCCATTAATTTTTCTTCGTTATTTAGTTCATTATATCACTATTCCTTCCCTCGACGTTTTCTTTTTACGAATTGCTGTACGTGTTGAATAATTTCGGTGCATTCTTGCACCTGTGGGTGTTGAACAAGTGGGCAACTTCCACAACGTCTGAGTAACCTCTTATATTTCAGGAACTATTCAATACATAGATATTATGTATCATGCTTGCTCTATGTTCGAGTTGAATTTTACAATATTGTCACAATAAAGTCTTCAGAGTAGATAGTTCAGTCTACAGAGGGAGGACAACTCATCCAGTTATGACTCTTTCTGAAAAACGAAGTAGTGGCCTCGTTCGTTCAAGTCTTGGAGAGGGGGATGAGGATGATAAGAGACTGCTGATAATGTAGACGGAGGCAGCAGGTTGGCAGGTAGATAAGTAGGTAAGGTAGTGTGTATGATAGGACTGGGAGATAAGAGGTTGGCGTGTTGTTGCCTTTCCCATCCACGAAGCCGACCTCAGAGCTCTCTTTTCCCCTCTCGGCAATCACAGTCATCTCATCTCTTGGGCCTCTGCTCTCTTAGGTAATGTTGAAGAGAATCTGAGTTCCGTTATCTTGCAAGTATATCATAGTCATCGACCTCTTATTTGTATACCACAAACAAAAGATAAACTACAGTTACATTTGAGTGTATTATAATATAATAACTGTTTAATAAATATAAATTTAGTAACTGTTAATTTTAATAAAATTCTTAATAAGCGAGACGGTAGTCTCACAATACTAAGCAATGCACAACAGAACACTATATCCTTGCCTTTATTTAAAGAGCTCTCGACCGCGGGTTCCAAAACCCCTTCCCTGTCAGGAGGTGACAAAGTTGCAATACAGGAAAACGTACCGTATACGACAACGAATTCATCAGCCTCACCTACCCCGGCTTCTCCCTGTTGGTTCGAAAATTCCAAATTGTTTTGGACGTACCCATTTTCAGTGGTGCAAGTCTCAAAATACTTGTTTTGAGACTATCATTTTGCTTTTTCATTATTGAAAATAGGAAAGGAGTTTTTAAAAATGTGTCCTTCAAAATCAAAATTATTTTTACTCCCATTTTGCGTTTCATAGCTTTATGGATAGTTTTGGATCCGTGTTGGTCTGTTCGTTGCTAAACCAGTTTTCGATAATTGAACGATTTTAACGTTCATGGAACGACCGAATCAGTTCCCTATGAGTTTCAATATCTTCCTAAAACATTGATATCTCACGATGTAGTTCAGCTCCGATTTGAAGGGTAGTTACGTTGGTCGAAGAATAGTCGCTGATAAATTTCATTGCAGTCCTATAAGCAAAAGAATTTTCAGGGGATGATACTATGAGAAATAAATATAAATCGGACTGGATTTTCAACCGTGTTATTGTTCCGAAATGTAGGAATCCGGCAACATTATCGTAAAGTTCATGTTCCATCTCAAAGAATTTAGGTTGTGTTTTGAACTAAGGAATCTTTTTCGTTTATGATACTCGTTGAGTGGAAGCATTACTGTCTATTTAATTTGGCATTTTTTTTTTTGAATTGAAAACGTGGTTTTTTGGCTACTCAAATCGCTGCATCAAATAGGATGTGAAAACAGCATGGTATTCTCGACCATGGTGTTGAAATCCAGAGCACATTTTATATGTTGTTCATTTCCATGCTAATAGTTTACATCACATAATATGTAAGCTCTATCGATTGTCGAATTTACCTTCAACTGTAAGAAAATGCTACATCTCCATTATCTGCATGATGAGCATTTTCTCCTTCTTGAACGTGTTTTATCAACCGTTTTTCCCTCGTTACGAGACTTTGAGAGCCATAACTCAAATCCCCATTCGCCACCTCGTCGTAAATTCTACTCTTCGCTAAATAATAGCACGATTTCATGGGGGTTTCGTGAGTGTTCTCTTTCCCAATAACATATAGCCTCCTGATTCACCTAAGTCGGAGCTTGGAAATAAAAAGCTATTTTTAAAGTCAACTTGATGGATTAACTAACCTGATGGATGGGTTTGGCTGGATAGGCGATGGGATTGAGCCAAAGGCGTGCAAAAAGCTGATTTGAAGGGGGTCACCACTCCTTCTGCAAATATAGACTTTTTTCGTTTTGTGTCGATCTTTTTCAGCTGTTCGACGTCAAAGGCTTGATGTCTTTATTATGAGTGCGGGCGACAGGGCTAACAAACCATCCGTTATATTGTTTGGGACCTCATCAGTCCCCTGTTGTTTCCAGGTGGTCGTGGATCGATTCTGACCATTGTTCTACCTCTCTAAAACCGATCATTTATTCTTCAAGAGCCTCTCCCAATCTAAAGGAAGCAAGAACAACTCAAAACGTCTGCCAAGTTGGTGTGGCACATAGCTTCCTCGTATCCATAACCCGATTATATAGATGATCCGATGCATAGTAATTAATCTCAAAACACCAATCTGTAAGTACCTTTCACTACCCTCTTAGGGGACCATCTACACGCTAATCTGGACGCTAATCTAGAAAATTTCATCAAATTCGGATGAAAAATGTGAGTAGTGATTGGATCAAAAAATGTCTCGGTTAGGCTGGGTGTGACAGGATCAAAATATTTCTTGACTTAGCTGGGAATCGAACCCAGGACTCGTGCATGGGAGTCCAATGCGCTACCTCTGAACTATTAGGGCCTGGTGATAACTATAGGATTTGAGATTCTCACGCCACACATGTGAAATTACGCGGGGAAAGAAATGGGAGGGCGACAAATGCACGGCTGTTACAAGGAATTTACGTTTGCGCATGCGCAGAGGCTACTGTAAATTTAAGGGCCTTCATTTTTATTGGGACCATCTACAACCTAATCCGAGTAATCCCTGAAAATGTCATTGAAATCGGATGGAAAATGTAGAAGTTATGGCCGTTAGAAGGAATTCACGTTTGCGCATGCGCAGTCGCTTCAGTCAGTTCGGGGATGATGATTTTCATAGGAGATCATCTAAATACTAATCTGTAACACCCCTGAACATTTCATTGAAATCGGATGGAAAATGTAGAAGTTATGGCCGTTACAAGGAATTCACGTTTGCGCATGCGGAGTCGCTTCTATCAGTCCGGGAATGATGATTTTCATAGGGGACCGTCTACACACCAACCGGCACCCTCCCTGAAAATTTCATAGAAATCGGACAATAACTTCGTATAGTTATGCGCGTATCAAGGATTTCATGACAGACGGACACACAGACAGACACGGAACCAAAATTGTTCAGGAAGGTCTGAAACGTTAAACGCGAGTGGAAATTTTGATTTTGGAGAACTTTTTTTTCATCCTGAAAAGTGAAAACAAAGCTTCCGCTGCCTTGGTAGACTCGCAAGCAAAAACACTAAACATTCCTGTAGCAATATTTGAATAGTTATGAATATTTACGACAAACTGGTAAGTACGGCAACGGGGAAACCAAAGTTCTATGTGTGTTCTTATGGCGATGTTGATATGAAATCAATAGGTACCTACGACATTTTTAATACTTCTGTGTTTTACAAAAAATATGAAAATCTATCACATATAGTTGGAACCTTCTAGAAAGTTCTGTTTGCCTGCGTTCAAATTGGGTACTGCAGACCTAGAAGGATGTGGACAAGTAATAAGTAGTTGTGTGAGTAAATGGTTGGTTTTACAAATACGAGCAATCAACATGTGAACACAGCTCACAATTTGATGAAATCAATAGCCAATCATTTTACGGCCAAGCCCAAACTACCTTACAAATATGAGCAAATTTGGGCAGTTGGATCGTACTAAGTTGATGTTTGAGGAAAATTACGTTTGCAAATGCGCACATGCTAACATTAGTTTGATCATTCTCATGATTGTACCTTAATAATTACTGGTAATTCGTCTTCCTCTTAATGAATCTAATAAGTCATTCTAATTTATGTTTCAGGTAAGTTGTCCAATTCGAAATTCGTGGGAAGTCATTTATCAATATGTAAGTACTAATTACCTAAGTTTACGCGTCATCCATGTAAATTATACGAATTACAAGTCGACCAGTCAAGGGTATTCGATTACGTTAAATTCTGAGGATTAAAACACCAAATACATACTGTAAATCATTGTCTAGTGTGGAACATAACATCTGAAAAGGCATTTGGGAGAATTATTAGTGTGGTGTTGCGATGAGTGGGCATGCTTTCATCTCTGGTGTTATGCGTATCATTGTGGATAATTTGATAAGGGTGGAGGATTTATGTGCCTTATTTTCTCATTCTCCTAAGTTGTAGAAGGTTTGAAAGTTTTAAAAACGCCTCACAAGGTAGGTGAGCAGTACATCTCCCTCACATAAAAGAATATGAATATGAACTGAGTTGCTGTTGTCTGAATCAACAAACATCAACACGATTGTAATGTAAATCTCCATTATGTCGATGATTTTTCACTTTTTCACGTATACCATGGGTCAAATTGAGCGGATCACGATGGAATCAAGTTGTATTCCTTTTTGGATCATTCCCATAGTTCCCCAGAAAATTTATCAAAGTCGAGCCATCAGATCTTGAATCTTGAATTTTTTTTTCGAAACAATTACTCAAGTTATCATCCGTAGTGACACAAATACATATTGTTGTAGATCATTACATAATATTTATAACTTTATATCGTTTTCGTATAATATCGTTATACTCTTAATACGTATGCTTTTTGAAAAAACTTAAGGAATCGTTTCAGAATCTTTCAAAACGGATTTCAGTGAAAAAATTCAATGTTAACATTATTGAGTCCATTGCTGTAGCTTCATTTTCCTTGAAAATTCCTTAAAAGGTATAGGCAGGTTCAACATTACCAAGAATGTTCGGCATTCACGAATAAACCTTACAGCTTGGACATGTGTGCCCATCGAATTGTGAAACAGATTCCAGGATAAACCTCACATCGTCGTCCAGTGTAGTCGGTGTGTGCTTTCCTACGTTGAGTCTGTCGTGCGATAATGGGTAGGGGATCTGGCCGGATGCCGAGTGCTCTCCACAGCACCTAGGGTGGACGGGTAGGACTCGAGAGGGCTGGCAGAGTTAGGCCGACTTTTATTGATTATGCTATCTGTTGCTATAGGCGGTGAAGAGGGATGGCCCAACGGGCACTGGAAAGAGAAGGGAGGTATCCATTCTCGCACCTGTTGCCCCCTCTCCACCACCTACTCTCGGTTCTGCGACCTCCGTAACGAATCTGGTTTCTCCGGGCATTTGTCAAACATTGTTGACCAGCAGAGGAGGATCCAGATGATGGCTTCTCTGGTTACGACATTAAAAAATCTGTTTTTGACATCTCACATACTGTGTTTTCCTCGGTTTTTCTTAATTTTTTTTCGGACATTTATTTGCAAAGCAAATTACTTACATAAGTTGATGAAAAGAATAAATGATTGTTTAACACGCATCTCATTCTTTTTTCCAAGAGAGAACAAACTTTGGCTCAACACTACTTATTTACTAGCCTAGGTATTTGAAAACTCCATAAGCTTGATTCTGCCTTTCAACTGAGTGGCAAGTGTAGGTATCACCCATATAAATCTCGGTATTTTAGAAAAACTTACTTTAGCTCAGGTACTTTGAAACGTTATGGAGGAACGAAATATCGTACAATTGGCTGACGATTTCGGTCACGTACACAAAAAATACAATCACGTAGGAATCCAAAGATGTCAACAATCGCGTAGAAGTATATTGATACATGCACTTTAAATCTAGTTCTTATGCTTACCTAGTGTCTACCAAAGGGAAAAAAATGGATTATAAAGTTATTTGGAATGATGCTAACTATGAACTCAAGGTTTTACTTCCTCACTACAAAGAGAACGGAACTTTTGTGTTTGGCAGGTCTAACAAATTAAATTTGGGTTCCCCAGAATCGAAAGAAGATGCGATTCTGCACCTACCCGTTTTTACCGGTAAAACCTATACGAGAATATACCTGATGACATTATAAGGAAAGTATTGTTTGAGTTTCGTTGCTCATAGACCAATCGTAACGTATTCGCATGTGTGAACATGAATTTTTTGAAGCTTCAATTATCTAGTTCTTATCAGTCTTGAATCTTAGTAATTTGAATGATGTGTGGTGTAAAGTCCAAGACAAACAACATAAACATAATGACCTAATTCTGATCAAATTTTCAAGCATTACGTGGATCAGACATTATAAGGCCTCCTATAAATTAGATTCTACCTACCTAGGGGGGATTGCTCAGGCACCCAAGTTAGTTGGGAGTTGGTTCAAAAATATTGCTGATGAAATTTCTTGGCAGTCCGATCAGCACGAGCCTGATGAATTATGATTACTTAGGTAAAACTATCGTTTGACGTAAGGATCAGGAGGATTTATTAACGTTCAAACGTATTCTATGATTTTCGTACCAAATGACTCTATGATTCTTTGTGAGAAATGTATATTGACCATTCAACTTGACTTTTTCTTGTAATTAGAAACATGGGGTAAGAGTCGGTTCACTTATTGGGGGTCCGGTGTGGTTGTTGGCGTTGGGACGCGCGTTCTTTGGTGATGGGATTCGAACCGACTTTTGCGGGGTCGTGGGTTTGAGTCTTGCTGCCGGGTGCGTCCGGAGCTCATTGCCCCCTTCGTTATTGCCTCGGTGAGGCAAATGGAAGTCGTGAGAGAAATCATCAGAACAAATTCTGATCTTCCCTCTGGATGACAGCTGATGACCTCCGCGACGCCAGGAATCGCAGTCGGACGAAAATCCAACCTGAAATGGTTGTTCACTTTACTTCACTACTGGTTCACTTATGGAACGGATACCCGAGTTGAGAAGCCAACGAAAGCTGGCAGTGCCAATCATTCTTGAAGGTGGAGTGAGCCGAGAGCGCATTTTTGTAGTCCAGTTATAGTGGTGATGTTGTTTTCTTTTTCTGAGGTTTATTCTGCTTTGCAAAGGAGTTGGGACGCATGACACATTTTTAATGAATCAATGTTTCCTGCATAAGATCATCTGCGCCTTGTTTTTATTTGTATTCCTACTTCCATGAGCATTCATTCACATCTGAACCTGCTCACATACAACAGAATAATATCAAGTCTAATTTCACGTGGCCTTTGTTAATTTGGTTGACTTGAAAGAGAAAGATCGTTAGATAGGGTCATGATTTGTGAGAGGATAGCTGATTGCTAGTGGAAGGAGTTGTGTCCTTATCTTTGAGGTGCGAGTGATGGGGATGAAGACCTTGTTTTCTCGTTGATTACTTTGCCAATATTTTATCAGGCGAGAGTCGTGGGCGGTGTGGGGAACGAGGATGATTCGTGTACTATCGCCCTCACCTTCAGGGGCTTTTGGGGGTGTTGAAGAGCTTCATTACCGTTTTCTCTGCGCTACATTACCCTACCCCTAGTCCTATCTGGCCTAGTCTCACCTTTTTCTCCCCTCAGGACTGAAGGCAGGTTGGCAACATGGTGAGGTTTACATCAAGGTAAACTGTTCCACGCCTACGGTCTTACATCAAGGTTCCCTCCAGATCTACTCACACAATTTCTGCGATAACATCAAGATTTGTGTCTTCCCCTTAACTCCTCTCGCTTAGTTCCTTATTTAAAAACAGTCCAATCAACCTGAAACTTGTAGACTAAGAGCCATCGGCAGCCCTGCTCAACCTTATATTTCACATTGGCAAACTTGACCTGTGACCTACCTACGATTGAACAATTTTCTGCTTTATTGACAAAATATTTGCGGGATTCAGCAACTGCTTCGCCTTATCCATGCTCGCATATTGGATTTTTCAAGGCATCCAGAATTGCTGAATGGCTTACTATAAGAATACCAGTTAGAGCATTGATTTACCCTCAGCTTGCCGATTGTTTGGAACAATAGTGATTTGCACACCTCAACACTTACTATAATTTGCTTTTCGACTCTGCAACTAACGGGTGCCTCTAGTCGTTCGTCCGCCTTCTCCTCTTTGAATAATTCAGATTTTCCTCCCAATCCTCGAATCGTACCTGCCCCATGAATATCATAGCAGCTGGTTCTCTCGCAGTATCGGGAAATCTCCTTCAGTATTATACCTTCTTTTACATCGAACAAATCCAGATAAGAAGGAAGTGTTGTTTGTCTCTTTTAGCGCTCGAAACGATTTACATTGAGAAGTCCTCATTTAGTTACATACGGCAAATGTTCAATTTTACGTACAGTTAGGAATACTCTTAAAAACGCAAGCTTAATCGTCACTTAGAGGCACCGAAGATAAGTGATACTACTTGTCTCAAAAGTTGAGTAGGTGGATTTATGTTCCTACTCATTATTTTGTTTTATTATTTTCAATAATGAACCTTTGGAATCGACCAAGAAAATTTTTTTACCCCCCCCCCCCCCTCAAAATTTGTTGGTTTACGTTCCAAGGTAGAATCCGAAAATCGAATAAAAATTCGGCCGTCCGTCCACCGCCTTACGCGGCACTTTCCTCAGTTAGCATTGATCGATTTTGATGAAATTTGTTGTACAGGCTCCATTTGGGGTCTAGTTTTGCCCCAAAGATTTTGGTTGATGTACCTACGTCACTTCTAAAGGTTGAAAAATAAGGTTTGAAATTTTGAAAACGCCTTAGCTCAAAACGATATAAAGGTACCAATTATTTTCTTATCGATTTAAGATAGTACTTATTGAGTTTTTAGAATTTTTAGAGACCGTGCGGAGCCCTGTAGGACAAACACGAGTGTGAATCGCAAAAGATGCCTAATCTCCGTTCAAATTTTAGCTGACCGAAATGCGATCGATGTTTTTCTTAATGTTGGTTGGTGGAGCCACAGCAAAGCCGTGTTCTTTGCAGACGAGTGATCTATGTAGAAAAATAATAAACCATTGTGTAATAATTTGCAGCGTTTTTATTCAATGTTCATGTTCAGATGCGTAAATTCAAACTGGGGGTTCTAATTTACGGCGCGCGCCTACAAAATAGTAAATTGCATTATTTGGAGTATTAAAATATTTTAGAATGTTCTTTATATTTTCCTTAGAGATTTCCTTTGATTAAAGTAAAAAATGTCTCCCATGTTCTGACTTGGCACTAAATTGATGGAGTGATGATTTAACCCAATATATATAGAGCTAACCTACCTTCGGTCGCGAGGGAACGAATTTACTGATCAACTATTTCAGGTAGGGACAAGGTGTCCAACTTGGTGGAATGAGATTGGGTATCCTTTAGAAGGAACGGAATTTGTTTTGATCAACGCTTCCCCTAGCACCACCATGTAGACACTTCAACCGCGTGAACCTTTCCTACGCAGAAAACTACAAAGAGAATAATGTAAGTGATGATCAAGATGGGTGGGAGAGAGGATTGAACTGAGAATAGGGAATCCAGGTCGTGGCAAAGAGGGTATATGGAGGGAAAGAAATGCGTGTGGTGCAAACGAGGTGAGACATTTGTACCGGAGGGATGAGGTCGGAAGGAATAATCTACCCCTCTACCACTTCTCCAGTAAACAATTCACTTCCCCACTTCCTCACAGTAGTCATCCCCTCACACCACCATCCTGACCTAATGAGCACCCGCCTTGAGCCCATACCCCTTGATAGAGCGTCACTAAAAACGGAACGCCAACCATATTTTCCACGTTATCTTTATTACCCCCCTTCCTTACCCAGAATGTACGTAACGTTTTCGAGATATAAACGGAAAAGATAAATTGGACCGTCGAAATATGGGGGAGTAGGATCGTGCTTCATTAAATATACCCGTGATCATAAGGGAGACCCATTTGAAATTAATAACCACAAAGTTCGTGTCAGCAGCCAACCATCGCAAATAAACATCTATGAAGGATTCAAAATGATTAATATTATGTATAGCAGGTTTAATTGTAGCTTTCGTGTAGTTCCGTGTTGAATTTACCGCAAACGTAAAATCCAGAACCTAATGTTGCACTTTGCTTCAATTAAAAAAAGTTAATTGGGTATGGTAGCTATCATCATTTTTCTTTGTAGGATCTGTGATTTCACATTCCAGGTGATTTTGAGCGATGATCCAACTGACCGATTTTGCTCGAATTTTAGAAGGTTGTTTGTGACTATCTCTTAGACTGAGTATGAGTTCCATCTTGTTATGGATCAGTAAGATCAGTAGTAACTTAATCTGGTATAGATTTTTGACTGTTTTGACGTTTGTCAATTCACAAATCTGTTAAGATCATACTGATTCTATTTATTTGTCCATGTAGTGCTATAAAATGATGCTACGAGCACACTGCTAATCCAACCAGACAGATGCTAGTCACATTAGAAAATGTTTAAAAACAAATTATTTTGGGTATAAAATGCTGGTTAGGAGCTGAAGTGGATCTCCCCTAATGGTAACAAGTCCTCTAATGGTTCAATTCGACGGAACTTGAAATAATTCAACCCAATCCATGTTTGTCCCATAGCTCTCCATCTTTACCTGGAAGAGGTTATCGGTTTTTACATGGATAAACCTTTTGTTTAGTAATGCATGCATTCCAGGGGACGTCCCATTGGATAAGCATTAGATCAGTTTAACCAGTTGGTAAGCGATAAAACTGTTTCACTCGATGTAATTTATTTATTACTTTAGGCAAGAAATACTGACCCTCCCTTCCTCACCCTTATCCACCATACGATTTCTAGCGGCATGGGAGCCTCGAATCTGAAGAGCATTTTAAAATCCATGATCTACGATACCCAACATGGTAATTCAAGTTCACCCCCCCCCCTCCCCACCATCACCAATGGTGCCAGTCTGGCACCAAAGCGGAAATACGTCGTATCGTTTTAGTAGGCAGTCCATCGAGGTTCACATCCGTATTCAAGGTGAAACACGAAAAAAACCCACGAAATATGAGGTTTATGGTGCCCTGGCACCAAGGTGGCACAGAGAATAATTCATGAAAATTCGGAGGTATAACGAGAATTTTCAAAGCTTAGGTAAAATTAGTAAGCAGTAAAGGAACCGAAAGATCGAAAAATCGGATGTTTTGTGAAAATTATCCCCCACACTACCCCCCTCTCCTTGCTAATTTTGATACTATGGTGAAATCATGTACAACTCGGAAGAAATTTGAGCCAAACAAAAAACGCTGCAAATTATTACACAATGGTTTATTATTTTTCTATATAGATCACTCGTCTACAAAATCACCAACCATTCAATATGAAAAAAAAAAAAAAAAAAATCAAAATCACCAACCAACGATCGCATTTCGGTCAGCTCTAATTTGAACGGAGATTAGGCCTCTTTCGCGATTCACACTCGTGTTTTGATATATTTATATATATTTCAATGTAAACCCTTAAATTTTCGTAGGGAGCGAACGGTTAGTCCCACAAAGCTCCGCGTGGTCTCAAAAAATTCTATAGAATCTTAAATTGAAGGAAAAACAATACCTTTATATCAAAATTTTTTGAGTTAGGTTTTCAAAATTTCAAAATTGATTTTGGAACCCTTAGAAGTGACCTACATCAACCAAAAGCTTCGGGGCACAACTAGACCCCAAATGGAGCCTACATACCAAATTTCATCAAAATCGGTCAATGCTAAGTGGCAAAATTGCCGCGTACGGCGGACGGACGGCCAAATTTTTATTCGATTTTTGGATTCTACGTACCTTGAAACGTAAACCATCAAATTTTGAGGGGGTGTTAAAATTTTTTTTTCTTGGTCGATTCCAAAGGTTCATTATTGAAAATAATAAACCAAAATGAATCCTTGATTTTGAATCCTCAATTTTGAAGGTAACTCACTTCATTAATGCTTGCATACGAGTCTGCAACACATTGGGACATTTTCATGTGTCTGAAAGTAAGGTTGTTAGTTCATGTACCCAAGCATCAAAATAAGAAAATAGTTGATTGTTCTCTACGCAACACAGTGAGACTTATTTTATTTATTGGTCGCGTGAGTAAGTTTTCGTGACGATTTTTCAGTTTATGTGCCAAAGCAAAAACATGAAAATGTCAAAAGAAACACGCAAATCGGTTGGAAATTGAGGCCTGAACAGAGTTTACAAGATAATGCCAGCAAACGCATGTTTTTAAAGCTTTAACCCCTCTTTTCACCCCTTAAAAGGCAAATTTCGAAATTCCGGCGACGTAGTGCACAACTAGATAGTTTCCCGCATCAAAAAAAAAAAAAAAAAACCCACGAAAATCGGTTGAGAACTAAGGCCTGTGCAGACGACACAAGATTTTGTCACATACACACACACAGACATACACCTATGGTTTTTTTCTTGGATTTGGATACAGAATGGTCTAAAACGGATTACTGTGTGGTTATTTTTTTTTTCTGTTGAGTGTTGTCCTCCTTCGACCCAGATCGATTGCATAAGGTCGCCCAAGTCTTACCATGGAAGAAGATATTGTCTTCTTATTTCTTATACCTATCTTCTTCCATGGTCTTACTGTGGGACGTCCTAAAAACGGAAAAAATAGAAGGTTCCCAGGAGCCCGAAGTATGAAGGTATATAAAGCACTTTGTTAATCCCATAGATGCTCCCAGCAGGAGATGAAGGGACGGAGAAAAACCACACAATAAAGTAGGAGCATCAATCTTGTTTAAATTGGGTGAGAAAGGTTAAGGAGCAGGGTGGGACTCGAAAACCCCGGACCGCAATTCCTGGTTCACCTCTTCGCCGAGGAGCGCGCTGGGAGATCACGTCTGAACGATTTGTTACAAGCCGCTGGTGCGAAGGTGGGCTAGACATGATCATTTGTTTCTTCAACAGTGCTTTAGATGGGGAAACCCATACAAAACAGATTAGTAAGTTGTGTAATTACTGCATAAGCAAACATTGGGAATTTTCTGCACTCCTTGTCTGTTTGTTTGAGAATAACGATCCTCCAGAGGGATTCTACCACCTCATAAATGCTTACATTTGACACTGGAACATCTTCTGCACATGCAGCTATCAATCCAGCTTTTGTTAAAGAGGAACCATCTAAAACAGATTTTTAACATTTGCATGAAGTTGAAAAGCTTAAAATTAACCTTGTCTTTACACCTGTGAAGATAATTTGAGACTCTCTAGCACTTCCAGTTCTAAACTATGTTGGGAGCCTTGAAATTCTATTTAAAAAAAAGAGAGGGAAACGTTTTATTAAAACGAAATTTTGAAGACGAGGAAAAAAAACAATAATAAAAAAAGGAACGAGTTCCCTGGGAAGGGCAAAAGACGAAGAAGACGTTTAGAAGGTCCAAAAAAGAAGGGGAGGGGTACAGCGGTGGTGCCCTGGCTGGACCAGTTGGCCCCCCCTGCACAGAATTCGTAATAAATGAGGGGAGTGAAACTTTTTCTGAAAGGTTCTCATCAAAAGTTTCTTGCTTCTCCCTCAGATACGAAGAACCCCGGAAAAAGTCGGGAACACCGTCCGTAAGGGCGGTAGAGGCGGCTTCTCCCTTCCGGGAGTTGTTCAAGTTGCCCTTCCGAGTTGGCTTATCATAAAGGAAAGCGAGAAGGCGATTGGAATGACGGGGAAGGGCACAGCATCGCGAAGCACATGCTAAGTGAAAAAGGCCTACGCAGCCAGCACATTTCAATTAATAGGATGCTCATTTTCAATAGGAAGATTTTTTTCGGAAACGTTTGTTTGAACCCTCTCTTTGATTTTTAACGATTTTGCTACCTCATGACAGGATACAAATCTGTCTAATAAGATCTCCGAAATTAAAATATTAATTTGCATTTTCTATTGTTTCCTTAATTTTGGTTCTTAAAGTCTGTTTGTCTCTCTGTGTTTTCATCTTTGTACCTGGCTAACTGTGGAGAATAACTGCTCAATATCAGCTGCTTGAAGAATGGGGTGTGCTCAAGGGTCGGAAAAACTGTTTATTGTTATTTTTAATCTAAACTAGTCCTCATTCTAAGAATTTTGACTCCAACTGCAACCTTCTGAGAAGACCTTTTTCTATTTTCAAAGTTTCAAATGTTTATAGTGTCACAGTGGGCTGAGGGGTCCCGTGAGGGGTGGGAGGGGCGCGTGACGTCATAAATTCTCGAAACTTTGAAAAATCATAGAAAAAGATTTACTAATCCAAAAAGAGAACGGCTGGTGTTAAAATTCTCAGGATGAGGTCTACTTTCGATTAAAAATTTAAAAAAAAAAAATCAGGCGCATTGGGGTTAACGTTCCAAAGTTTAACGCCAGAAGCTGCTGTCAGCAAGAATATGGATAGTGAAAAGGAAAATATCATGGAAATTTTCAGGAAATTTTCATAGAATCTGGAAAGAGTAAAGGAAATTTTCAAAGCACTACAAGGAACTTATTGCTATGAATAAGAGAGATTTGATTTGAAAACGCTTTATTTTAAAATCTGGCAAGATTCGGTCGTACTCGACCACTCTTCTATCTAACCAGAGATGTTTCTATGTCCATGATATTTCTTACAGTCTACGTAAACTGAGCTTAATATCAATCTTATCTTAACCGAAAAATAAATGAATAATAAGTGCTTAACCTCAATATTTTGAAAAGAATCGTTTCTTCAAAGTAGAGAGAGAGAGAGAGAGAGGGAGAACGAGAGCATATGGGAGCATCTGGTCCGTCCCTTCACCCAGAGCTGAAGAACTCAGCTCGAAGTTATGTATTAAACTTTTCCGGGCTGAGTTCAAATGAGAGAGAAAAGGAGGTGTTTTTTAGTTGGTTTGAATCTCGCATAACCGGAAGACATGGAACCACCAGGTATCTTACGAGATCAAACTGCACTCGTGGATGTCGAAGATTTTCTTACTTGCCTGCAGGAAAGAAGAAAATTTAGTCCTAAAGACTGAATCTTGATAGAACATAGAACATGTTTTTGCATCCTGCAAACTGCTGAGATTTATTTGGTTTTTAAATTTATTTTTATACTATGTTTTTAATGTATTTTATATTTTACAGCATTCTCTCTTGACAAGCCATCTCAAATTTCACCTTCTTGAGTTAAATAGGAAAGAAAATGGCTTTGGAGCTCACTCATTCGATAAGTGATCGCTCACGCGCCTTCAGCGTTCTCCTCTGTCTCTTCCTTTCAAATTTCCAACCGTTTTTGTGATAGGGGGTGTAATTTTGTCATGACCGCAAAATTATGTTCAATGTTAAAACTGCCCAAAGTATATCAAATTTTTTGATTTTGTACAAATTAGCCATTAATCTATTATTCGCTCTACATTGGAGCACTCTATTGGAGCATCTACATCTACATTGGAGCATCTATTATTTCGCTAATAAGTTGGAGGACGAGCAAACGCAATTTTCCTCATACATCAACTTCTCACGATTCTAATACCCGGGGTTTGCCTAAATGTTGATACCTACATACCTACCTAGCTACCTACATACCTAAATAGTTTAGGGCCCAAAAAGTTGATGCTTATTTTTTAATTTCTTCACGATCTGACAACTTCTTAGATAGACGTGTTGCATATTGTCAAATTTATCTTGGTACGTACGTTATCTATCTGGCGGATATCTATCTAATTACATTCTACGTTGCCGCAATCATTAACCAATAAATCGGAAATTCATTCGAATGATATTTTTTTCCAATTATTAAATATCTGAGTGTACGTCACTATTATTTATGAACAATGGACGTTTTTTCAACCTGTGAACTGCGGTCAATGTAGAATGGTTATCTACCTTTATAGGGAAAAATAATGAACTGTTGTTTTTCATTTTGCAGAATTTTATTCTCCTTACATAAGTTAGGTACTTTGTTTAAGTTAATCATTTAAAATCAGTTGGCGCAAAACATTTTTTGCTCGTAAGGTGATTAGAATTCCTAGTTAGGAAAATCGTGTTGAAAATATTTCTGGTGCAAAACAGTGGAGCCAATACAGCCGAAGAGGGAGAATAAAGGCCCTTTCATACAGGTGCCTCGTCGATGCTTTCAACGGGTAGAGTGTAGGGCACGCTGAAGCTAAATAAATTAAGTTCAATAGAGGAAACTTCGGTCACCGTTAATTGGACCACAAAACAGAAGGCGAAGGGTGAGCAAGGAACTAGTTGAATGGATTCGTCGGAGCAAGTTTCTACGGCTCGAAAATGCCATATCCATGAAACGTAACTTTCCTAGGGAATAGTATACTTTATCCGTCACAGTCTCAAAAACAATAAACACAAAATGGCGGCCAGGAAATATTTCCTCCCCTACTGTCAAACGAAAGGGAAGCTTTGTATTTCTGAATCAAAATTTGTACTTGCATTTTACGTTTCATAGGTAGTTTCCTGAACAACTTTGGTCTCTTGTATATCTTTTGGTGTACATGTCTGGTACACGAAATAATTATTGTTCGATTTTGATGATTTTTCTCTTCGAGATTAACCTCAATAAGGTCCTCTTCGAAACTCACCAATATCGAACTAGCAGAAATGTGTTCGCACGGTCAAACGGTTTTTCCTGAAATTTGAGGGTACCAAGTTTGACGCTGGGCTCAAGAAGTAGTGCATTGATTTCATAACAATCCTATTAGTATGAGGCAAGGTACTCGCGAAAATAAAATGCATTGTTTAGTAATGCATGCATTCCAGAGGGTAAGGATTAGTTCAATTCCAACCGCTAAGCGATAAAACAAACACACACCTACACATGGACTTACAGCTATGTTTTTTTGTGTTTTTGGACTCAGAATGGTCTAAAACGAATTTGTACGTGGTTATTTTTTTCTCCGTTGAGTGTTATTTTCCTTCACCCCAGATTAGTTTCTTAAAGACGTCCCAAGTCTTACTGTGGGACGTCTTAAAAACGACATAATCGCGAACGGCTCTTTAATCCTGTTGCTGTTTATCATTTTAGAAAACTTTCAACTTGATCGTGAAAATACAAACATCAAACAACCGAACTTTTATTCTCTGTCAGAAGTGAGATTTGTTCGTTTCATTCTTTATCAAGGAGCTATGCTATTCACCCAAGTAGGCTGACGAATTTCCCGTTTTATAAGACAAGTAAAGTCAACTAGAAAACAACATTAGGCATATTAAAATTGATAAAAAATATTAATTCCAACTCATACGAAAAGTTTATGAATTGCATTGCCTAGATATTCTAGACAACCTCTTCCGTTCGATGAATATTTTACATAAACGTACCTCCTGCATGCAAAGTACACCAGAGATTGTGAAAGTTTTGCTTCGCTATCATCTCCACCCATCCGTGTAGTAATCTTTCTATAAAGCTGTTCCAAGTCCGGTTAATGAAATTCTCTACTGACAGGAGACTGAGGTGGGTTGAAAGATGTGAATCTATCATTTTGCCTAAGGCAATTTAGCAGTTAGTTTTTAATCTTCTTAATTGAGCTTAGCAGTGAAGCATGACGAATACGGAGGATCAGTTTTGGTTTTATCTGGGCTACTCGAATAACCTTCAGATATCTCCAAATCCTCAGCGAATAAGTCCGTTTTAGGAGCACCGGAGTTCAATCCTAATTTTATTCATCTGCTTTTCGTTACATTCGCGAATATTTCCAATGTCACCTAATTTTGCTTCGAAACCCCTGGGGGTTTGAATATCAACCGGAATAGATGGGCAAAGTTCTCCACAAAATCAACGGCCAGAGCCGACCGTCGAACACCAAGCTATTCGGCGTTGTGGACTACTTTCGCCCACCCTCACTCCAGACCTCGCGTGTCTTACAGTTTATCCTCGAAGCTGGAGCTCCCTCCACTTCGCTAATTGCTCCCTTAAAACTTCCAATATACCAATTACCGATCTTCCTTCCTACCGTTTTCGGAAAGCGCTCCTCTCCCAGAGTTTGCGCCCCTTTTCTGCAACTCGATTTGTAGTTCAATTAGGACTTCCCCGCTCGGAAAAACAGCTCGGAGCTTTATCTGTTCCAACTGGTGGAAGTTCATTATTTCATGTTCCTGCTAATGTAAGAGTTGGGTTGGACCTAATTATATTGTTTATATTTCATCAATATGCTTTAACTAGAAAGTCTGCCAAGTGGGTGTGGCACATAGCTTCCTCGTATCCATAACCCGATTATATGGATGATCCGATGCATAGTAGTTAATCTCAAAACACCAATCTCTAAGTACCTTCCACTACCCTCATGGGGACCACCTACACCTTTACAAGGGGTGAAACTTACCCACATCAGTAAGATCGTTGCTGCTGGTGTAAAATGAAATTTTCAGGGATTGTGCAAGTTGGTGTGTAGACGGTCCCCTATGAAAATCATCTTCCCCGAACTGATAGAAGCGACTGCGCATGCGCAAACGTGAATTCCTTATAACGGCCATAACTTCTACATTTTCCATCCGATTTCAATGAAATTTTCAGGGATGTTACAAATTAGTGTTTAGATGATCCCCTTTTTACGTAACGCTTTTGACTTCCACCTAGGAGTCCCGGATTCGACTCCCAGCCTTACCGAGACATTTTTTGATCCAATCACTACTCACTAAATTCGGATGAAAAATGTAAGTCTTACATTTTTCATCCGAATTTGATGAAATTTTCTAGGATTGTCCAGATTAGCGTGTAGATGGTCCCTTGTGAGGGTAGTGAAAGGTACCTACTTAGAGATTGGTGTTTTGAGATTAACTACTATGCATCGGCTCATCTATATAATAGGGTTATGGATACGAGAAAGCTATGTGCCACACCCACTTGGCAGACGTTTTTTCTTCCAATTGAAGTGGATAGGTTGAGGGAGGATATGTATTGCGGCGATATCCTTATAAGAGTTTGTTAGTCGAGTTCACTTTAGCATCTTCAGAACTCTATGGAAGAGCAACAGTCTTACGCTTAAAAATATACAAAAGGTTACTAATTCTTAGGAGTTTTTCTTAAGTTAAGATATAATGGTGTAGGAACTTACTCGGAATAGCATGAAGTGGTAGGTAAGTCCTTGTTTTAGCGCATTATAATATAATGCATGTATAACGCATTATAATGAATACATATTATGTATTCAGTATAAATAATTTATATTATTATAGGCCAATTATTGGCCTCAGAAGGTACGGTGGGGAGTTACTATTACTATACATCTGCTATTTGTATACCCTGGTGTCATCAAATTTAGTGGTATTTCCAGTAAGAAACAGAAAAGAGAAGGTGTTGGAGATGTGACTCTAGGTAGGTTAGTTGGGAAGGATAAGAATTTGAAGAATTTTTCTGATGTAAGGTCTCCATATACTCTCCATATATATGCTTAGCAATACCTCCAGTGTGGTGACACTTAGTTTTTGCAGAGAACTAGGCTTGTTCATCAGGGGGATCAGACTTAGCCTGCAAGATTTGGTTAGAGTTAATGTTTGAAGGTAAGGAGGTCATTATGCTAGGAAGGGTTTCTGTTTTAAATATACTAACATTCAATTTCACTACTGTGTGCCCAAGAATTCTTCATAGGCTCACAATAATTTCCTGCTTCAGGTAATTTTTCTTTCTGAGGTCATATCTTGATTAATAAATTTGAATACTTGATGAATAATTGCAATCAAGAGACGTGTTCCAACAGAAGAATTGTAATATCCGTATAAACGTCCCGTGTCAAGAAAAATGTTTGTTTCTACCGTTCAAGGTCTAGAAACTCATTGATTAAAGATGTAGTTCCATTACAACCAAATCGTATCAAGTCATTTTATCACAATTTGACGTAATCTTTCGATCTCTACTGGAAGGCAACATCACCAAGGTCAAAAATACAATGGGTTAGAAAAACATTTTTAATACAAAATATTTGTATTATGTAAATGATATACCTATTACATACGAATACATTACATATTACAAAATGCTTATTACTGAATACAGATCATGCATTATTTATTATTTGTTCGGTTTGAACAAACCTGAAAAAGAATTTGTGTGATATTTATAAATAATTAATTTTAACAATTTTTCGGTGAAAAAAAAAACACTCACACATAAAACCCAAAAACACACATTTCAAAACAAATAGACACATCAGACAACAAGGATATTTCAAAATAAAAAACATAGAAAACAAAAATCGAAAAAAATTCTCCCTTTCCTACTTTTGGATTAGTAACTTGCCATAAAAGGAAATTGAAGAAGTTTGACAGATATATATATATATTATTATGTTTACTTCCATAGGTCTCATTCTTCCTCAACAAAATAATGAGATAAAGTTAATGTTTTTACATTTATTCATAGAAAATAATAAACCGTTGTGTAATTATTATTTTTTGATTCAAGTAATTATTATTTCAATTGGTCTAGTAATACTGGTTGGAGCACCACTTAGAGAGCTGGGAAATATACGACAGTAAATAGGGATTGATGGTTGTTGCAGAAAATGGAGAGACTTGTCAAAGCGGGCTTGACTTATATTGAATCCAGCTGTCGGTACGACGTGAGGGTTAGTATTGAAACATTATTGTTTCGACCTGCCCCTTCGACCTCGTTCCAATTTTCGCTCGCCGTGGTTTTTCAATATCTCACTCGGCTTATCGCATCTTTTCTGGAAATTTATTTCCCGTCGATTCATCAGACTCACCAGACTAGTTGTTCCGCTACGAATTTTCAACTTCCTCATCATCATTCTATATGTTGACATCAATAAAAATGCAATTTTTCCTAGACAATTTTAGCCCAATACCAATCAAGTGAACTTGTACCTTTATAGAATGTGTATAAAACAAACACAGGTTAGGTATGACAGTGAATATTATTATTTTGTTATTGGAACTTGTATTAATATTCAATATTTCTCTTTGATGGATTTATATTTATATTGCTAGTAAGCCCACCAAGTAAGAAGTGTTGGTGGGTTGGTTACACTGTTGGGAAGTAAAAATAGTCTTTTGGATTTAGTTTTTAAAAATTTACATGTTTCGTGTTTGTAGGATGGCCCGCAAATTTCTATTTCCGCAGGACCGTTAGGCGGGAAGCACGAGCAGGACTCCTATTAGTTTTTCTATAGTTTTTTCTATTAGTTTCTATAGTTTTTCTCTGTCGGCCCATTTGTTGCTACGGAACATCAACTTCGCCATTTTCCATCGAGCAAAATCACTCGTGATATTTTATTGAACATTTTGTTGTTCACCTTACCTTAGTACCTTGCGCAGCAGCTTAGGAGTTACGATGAAAAAATAGGTGTAAAGAAGATAGTCAGCAACATAGGTGGGATAAGTGGGGTTTTCTAGACATGAAAGGTGATCCGTTCTAAAAAAAAAAATCCAGATCAGGAATTTATTTTTCAATAATGCGGTAAGTAAGATTTCGAAGGAGAAGCGTTGTAAATGTTACACGGTTTAAATGTTTTTATTTTTTCTTCGTATTTTTTTCCTTTCAATTCTTTGGATTTAGTCATACTGTAATTTTGTAGTACACTTGAATTTCAAGGTTTAGTGTGAATACAAACGTAGATGTTCCCCAATGAGTTTTGTTGCCTCTGGATTTCAGCATTTTCCAAACCTTTTTCCATAACCTCCAAAATTGTTGACCAATTTTGATGGAATTATCAGTAATTTTGCTAGTTGATATATAAATATTTTTGTCCGAGTTTCACTGTGATAAGTTTACCAGTAGCCACAGATAATGAAAACGTAACAGAAATAAATTCTACAGTTTTCATTCAATTTCGATGAAATTGTCAGGGATTGTATGGAATGGGGTTTAAAAATAATGTGCATTTCATCTCACTCCTATTGATAGTAGCCTCAACGCATACATATGTGAATGTCAATTCTTAGATAACTTATTTTCCAAAATTTTATTTAGATCCCCATTAAAATGAGTAGATATGTTTTTCTAAATTTTGTATGATTACATCCATTGCATTTCCCTGAATACCTCGAAACAATATTCTTATAACCTATTTTCACTGTTTTCCTCGAAGTCCGGTTCGTAGTTGGTAGATAGTTGAAAAAATCCCCTATCGGAACAAATCACATGAATGAGTAGGTTAATGACACTCTTACCTGTATCGTAACAGTCACTCGAACTGATTCTTTCTTTTTGGTTTAGAAGAATGCTTGTTGAATAAAACTATTTATTTAATTCTGTCCATGAATCTTCTTGAGCTTAGATACACTTTTATTCTCAGCGCTTCCCATAATTCTTTAAGGCTCTTCGCTTTTGTTGTCAGAAAACCGTGTTTGCTGGGGATTTTCCTGTGACACAGGTGGAGCTTATAGAAAGCACCAGGTGGCATTGTGGCCGCTAACCTCAGAAGCCTACTCACATCCCGGTAATGATTAGAAATGACCCTTGATAAAGCGTAATGATATCAGTCCGGCAATACAGGGTATTGAATCGAATCATTCTTGGCTTTGGTTTGCATTGAATCGTATATAATCGGATTTTCAATTCGATTATTCATGCATCATGAGTGAATTGCAGGCCAGAGAAAATACTACTACTATTTACTAAATTCAAAAAACATTTCTTCCCTTAGGTAAACATCCCAATTTGTAGGGAACAGATTTCCAAAAAAATTTCGATAGGTAGGCTTGACATGATGATTCTATAAAAAAAAGATACGTACCTTCTATAGATTTTATTCATTCAATTTTTTTTTCGCTTTTGATAATTATTTTATCTATAATTACTTTTAATATTTTCTCGATTTTGATAAATTTCTCTCGAAGAGGTCAGTATCTAATATATATTAAATAATTATCAGAAACTGGAGTCGTACGTATCTTGTTCAGACAGGACACAGGCTTGCCTATCTAACAGGTAATATCACACTGTGTAGATATTCACAAGTATAGTGTGTACATTTATACGTGCGATAGAGATTACAGACTGCGCGAAGATGAAAGAAAAGTTAACAATTTTGAAGTTTTGATTCTACTTAACACTTTTTTGAGCTTTCCATCCATACGGCTTTAACTATCTTGGTGAAAGTCGTGGGTTTTCAACTTTTCAACTTTTTCAGGATGTGAACTAAGTACGAGATCTCGTACCTACCTGATCTACGGACAAATATCAGGATAGAAATTATTCATGTTTCTAATAGTTGAAAATTGCTAAAAATGTTGATAGTTTCTTGGTTTTGGCTCAAAAACGATTGTCTAATTCCATTGCGCTTAGATCAGTAAGAGCTACAACGTTTTGAAAAATTGGGAAATGGAATTTGTCGTTCCATACAAACTACGAGTGAGTATATGGAACTATTATAGCAAACTTCATTTTACAAAGAAATAATATAAAAAACGTCTGCCAAGTGGGTGTGGCACATAGCTTCCTCGTATCCATAACCCGATTATATAGATAATCCGATGCGTAGTTGTTAATCTCAAAACACCAATCTCTAAGTACCTTCCACTACCCTCATAGGGGACCATCTACACGCTAATCTGCACAATCCTAGAAAATTTCATCAAATTCGGATCAAAAATTAAGTGAGTAGATGTATGTGATTGGATAAAAAAAAATACTTAGCCTCGGCTGGGATTCGAACCCGCGACCCCTGGGGGACAGTTGAAGTTACGGCTGTTACAAGTAATTCACGTTTGCGCATGCGCAGTCGCTTCTGTCTGTCCGGGGATAATGATTTTCATAGGGGACTATCTACAACCTAATCCACATAATCCCTGAAAATTTCAATGAAATCGGATGGAAAATGTGGAAGTTATGGCCGTTACAAGGAAATTCACGTTTGCGCATGCGCAGTCGCTTCTATCAGTCCGGGGATGATGATTTTCATAGGGGATCGTCTACACACCAACCTGCACAATTCCTGAGAATTTCATGGAAATCGGACAATAACTTCGTATAGTTATGCGCGTTACAAGGAATTCATGACAGACGGACAGACACACAGACACACAAACAGACAGACACGGAACCAAAATTGTTCAGAATGGTCTAAAACGCAAAACGCGAGTGGAAATTTTGATTTTGGAGAACTTTTTTTTTCGTCCTTGAAAAGTGAAAACAAAGCTTCCGCTACCTTGGTAAACTCGGAAGCAAAATTTATTTCCCATGATGTAAGTTAGTAATTGCCCAACTCCGCTCCGATTTGGAGAGTGGTTAGAAGTTAGTTCCAGAGTAGCTGATACATTTTATTGGCAAGAGAGTACCGAAAAATAGAAAAATATTCAAGAAATCAACCTAAATCGGAAAGAATTATAATGGTGTTGTTATTGCTAATGTAGAAACCTAATAACTTGATCGTAACGTTATTGTTTCAAATCAATAAAGTTGGGTTGATATTAATTTGTGCCCCAGTCAAAGTAATCAATGCTTGCGCATTAGTTCGAAAATTAATTGAACTGCAATATTGCAATCATTTTTATTATTGCTGGTCAATTTGTGAACTAACAGATTCATAGTAAGTACTTATATTATTTTTTGTGAGAATGGGAAAACCTAAGCAATTTGACGTGAGAAAGTGGTAATTTGAGAGAGGATATTGTAGGAGAAGTTCGATAAACACTAGTATGAATAGTTTACTTTGAAATAATTCTTACAAGCTGCCTCCATTAGTACAAGAGTAATCTACTTCGCTCACTCACGATAGCTCGGAATTTTTAGTAGAATAGGCCTCGTTATACGAAACGGAAGGAGGTGATAAAAAATTCAACGTAGTAAAAGGGTTGTCGACGGGATGAGAGAGAGGCGTTTCCGGATTAGCCGAGTTTCAGCCCCCTTTCAATCCTATTAAAGCAGTAAACGTCAAATTTCACGACCGATCTGATGGGAACTTTATTTGATCGGTGGCGTAGTCTTGCGGTCAGAGCGGTCGGAAGGACGGCGGTAAAGTTGGCTCTCAAAGCCCTTGATGGTTTTTAGCGGTTGAGAACCATCATTGCCCTCCACGGATCTCGAGTAGTGTGCTAATTGAAAGGCTTCCAACTACTCTCGGTTCATCATAAGACGGAAAATATTGATGAATGAGTTGTAAACTAAAGTGTACCAACTAGTGACTGTCGATCATGCAGATGTCTTTACCAGAAAATTCTGTTGAACAACATGATTTAGAGAGATGACGGGATACCTTTGATTGCTTTTGGTTTATTATTTTCAATAAAAAACCTTTGGAATCGAACAAGAAAAAAAAAAAAAGTTTAACACCCCCTCAAAATTGGGTTTACGTTTCAAGGTACGTAGAATCCAAAAATCGAATAAAAATTTGGCCGTCGGCCCGCCGTACGCCGTCCGCCGTCCGCCGTACGCGGCACTTTTGCCACTTAGCATTGACCGATTTTGATGAAATTTGGTATGTAGGCTCCGTTTGAGGTTTAGTTGTGCACCGAAGATTTTGGTTGATGTAGGTCACTTCTAAGGGTACCAAAATCAATTTTGAAATTTTCAAAATGCCCTAACTCAAAAAATTTCGATATAAAGGTATTGTTTTTCCTTCAATTTAAGATTCTATAGAATTTTTGTAATTTTTTGAGACCACCCGGAGCTCTGTAGGACAAACCGTTCGCTCACTACGGGAATTTAAAGTTTGGACGTACGATAAATCAGAAATACGATTGTGAATCGCAAAAGAGGCCTAATCTCCGTTCAAATTAAAGCTGACCGAAATGCGATCGATATTTTTCTTCATGTTGGATGGTTGGTGGCTTTGCAGACGAGTGATCTAAATAGAAAAATAAAAAATAATAAACCATTGTGTAATAATTTGCAGCGTTTTTGGTTTCAATAAAGAAAATTTAACAACAAAAGAGCCGACACAGAGACCTCCAACGACCACAACCAATCTCCTGTCGACTTCTTGTGACGCATAGCAGGAGGTTTGTATTGTATTTTAAACTTCATATTGTAGGAGGTTTTGATTGTCACAAAACAGTCACAATAAATTATTGTTTTCAGAACAGTGGTCGGCGCTCAGATAGTTGAAGATAGACAACTTTGGCCAAATTCTGTCGTCATATTGGTTTACTGACAGATTTGACTTTTAGCTTGGGTTCGCTTTTCACTAGAAATAATTATCAGAACTAGGAAACGAGTTATGGACTGGAATTTTAAGCACCAAGGAGGAACTATGTGTGCTACCCAGCAACAGTTACTACATTGATGAAGTGCGGTAACGAGATCCTAACTATAAGGTGAGGAGACTAGTAATATCATGGGTCAAGAACCTTGCTATGGATTTTCTAGAGCAAGTTACCTCAGCTCGAGTACCACCTCGTGGTATCACTATCTGCGTTCTACGGGGTTCTTACTTATCATATTATCCTTGCATTTCCTCCGATGTACCTCAAAGATCAAAATTGACTTTACCTATCATTCTTCGATTCATCACAACACGACAAACACCACCTCATGGAAAGTTTACATCAGTGTCATATGGTTATGTTATAAATATGTAGAATTTATTATTAAGGGGGTCTCAGTTGGTCGCCGTTCCTTCATCGTTCCGAGTTAGTATTTCCCTAAATTACAGGGGCTCAAACTTGAAATTTTCAAGGATTTTCGAAATTCATTAGTGCAGCAGTCTAGAATATAGAATATCAACAAAAAAAAATCGATTCAATTTCAAAAAAATTTAATTTGTTTCATCAATTCAATTTTTTAATTCTCTTGACTGCTGTACTAATTAATTTCGAAAATCCTTGATCATTTCTAATTTAGGTACAATTTTTGAAGTATGAGCCACCGTAATATAGGGAAATACTAACCCGGAACGAAGAACGATTGGCGACCGACTGAGACCCCCCTGACATAAATTCCAAGAGAAGAAAAATGTAGCTGTAACATCCATTAAAACCAATTTATAGGTTTTGTTGGGATCGCCACCAATCAAGATTTTAGGTACACCCAAATACAAAACTTTGACTGGAGATGCAGTCTCATAAATATGTAAACAGAATTGGAACAAAAGGAACAAGAGAAAATTTTTAATACCTTGTAAAACCGGTTACTTAAAAAAAAGTTAACCGCGACCAAAACTTATATGAACAAAAAACTTGTGGTCCTGATGTTGAGATCAGCTGTCTCTTCAGCACATCTGTCTAAATGCAATTGTCTCTGAGGATAATTACTGTAATGCCATCAAAACAGCTCTCTCAAGTCGAGCTTCCGCCAATTCAGACAAATTATAGAGTTCAGCAGATCCCAACAGTTCAAGGAACAATAAGAATACTGTATAGCCAGTCAAAATTGGGCGTTCTCACCTATTTGTGAAACGCCGGCCAAAGGCGAAGGCCGGTGAAGGCCGGCCGGTTTAGGCCGGCTGGCCAAACCTCTCTGACTAGGTAATGGAGTACTTTAGATTTCCCTAACGGAGGAGAACTGATGTGATCAACTACCTTTTCGTATTTTTGTTCATTCACTTCCTTGACACGTAGCGAGCTCGACTCAAGGATTTTCGTACATTCGAAAGTCAGGAGATAGATCCCCAGAGGGAAGTTCGAGGGAAGTTAATTTTTATGATGGAATACTAAAACCTCACCAGATGTAAAAAATAAATAAAAACTCAGTTACCAGAATAGGTTCATAAGCTTGGTTGGTTTTTGCATCCTACCTGCCTCAGTGGACCCGTTAAAGCGAGGAGGATATCCCGGAGGATTCACAACAGTTCAGGGCAAAGAGAGAAGAAGGTAACGCCAGCTGCTAAAGCCCACCTGTTACCTGCCTGTTAGTCTAATTGCTTTTTTAATCATTACGATTCCCTTCACCTTCACCCCTGGTTCCACAGAAACCCTCACTCCTAATTCAACCTCTTTTCTCCTCCATCCTTCTCGATCATCCATCTTTCCCCTCCATTGCTTCTTCACAATCTTTTTCAATGAATTTGATTTTGATTATGTAATTTGATTACATCTCTGGTTTTCGGTGGAAGAAAAAGTAAGTAATAAATTATCAAAACCGATTCATAATAAAATGTGTAATGTATGAAATGAGAAAACGTCTGCCACGTGGAGTGGCACATAGTTTCCTCGTATACATAACTTGATTATATGTAGATGATCCAATACATAGTAGATATTTTCGAAACTTCATATTCCAAGAAGAACTGATCATTTTTTAGAATGGGCTTTTTCGAGAAAACAATTTTATACTAGGTAAATCCGTTTTGGAATATTTTAAAACGATCCCTGAAGTTCATCTGAACTAGTGATACAGTGTAAAAAAAAAAACCACTCACCGTCTCATGTTCCATGAAAATTCGCTCATCAACTCATGCTGCATGAATAGGCTTTTTAAAGTAGGCACTGTTAAGGAGTTTTCACGAGAAATCACGATTTTTCTTCTCTATTTGTGTATTCCAGTTTAATTAGGAGTCGAGAGTCATACCCAAGTATATAACTGTATTGGTATGGAGTATTTTATTTTCAGTGATCTCAACATCCATGACTGGAGTCTTTTGGTTTTTAAGTTGATAAACGGTGCTCTCGACGTTTACGAGGACAGCACCTCAATCTTGGTAATGATTGTCAACCTGAGAAAAAGTTAACACGATCGTGAAAATCATCATTTTGTACCAATATAATTGTTATCTCCTAAACTTCTAAACAATACATCATTTTCATCGAATTCGATGTATCCATGTTGTCTATTTTTTTTTTTTTTTTTTTTTAAATCTCCCCTCAAAGACAAAATGTCTTTTTTGACGGAGGGGGCACGCCATAAAAAATAAAATAAATAAATAAATAAAATAATGGGGAGGACGCCCAGGACTCACCCGACGCCGGCCCTAGGGATGAGGGAAGATGAGGAAGGTGGGGGTGGGAGAGAAGGATGAAGGGAAGTGCCTCTATAAAACGACCACCAGTTCAAATATGAGCCGAGCAGGACACGGGTGGTGATACCACGGAGTACGCCTACTGAGATGCCCAACTCGCGCAACTCCGTGGCACTTTTCCCGCACCACACACCGCGCCACGACAAGGTTGCAGCCATCACCCTGATGTTGTTGGGTGCCACTCCTTTTAGCTCCGACACTGCTTGCCGTAAATCATTTGTGTCATATTTCCTTATCTTGGCCCGCCAAGTCTGCTCCATGTCCAAGCTGCCATTGACAACTTGGACATCCAGGATAATGCAAGACTGGTCGGGCTTGACAGCAACAATGTCGGGCTTCTTACCCTGGTCACTTGGCATGTGATACAATCTCTCTCTCTCAACATCCCAGCCGCTAGATGACAATGCACCTGCTATCTGCTTGGCGACCGCATCATGACGTAGGATGCGGCCACCATGAGTTCGTGGACACTGCTGCACCACATGATACAGGTGTTCATTTCCACTCCGACAGGCACGGCAAAGGGGTAGCGTTGTCCCGCGACTACCTCTCGAACACCGCACCGCAGTTGGCAAAGATGCCACGCGGATGGCGTGAAAGTGTCGGTAGTCGCGGGCCCCAATGCCCTCCGAAGCCCAATCTACCCATTGGGATGAGACAAGGCTTTCGGAGCACTGTCGGAGTTCTTTACCATCCACCGATTCATGCAGCGCAGCAGCAAACTCAGCAGACGAACTGGGTTTTGGAGCGGATGGTGTTGCTCGGTCGCACCATGCTAACTGCTGCCTGACAAAATCAAGATCAGCAGCCGCACGGGCGACCTCCCAGCTCGACCCCTGAAGGGCTAGCAGGCGCCGGCGGCGCAGTGAAGGGATACATGCCGAGAGAGACACAATGCCAAGCCCACCGGATTTGACCGGTGCGTGAAAATAGGCACTTGGGACACCAGGAGGGAACTTCAGCCAAGAGCGCACAGCAGAGCGAACTTCTCGATCTAATTGTTGCAGCCTCCCCGCCGTAAGCCTGCCAAAGACTAACCCATAGGTTAGCTTTGGCAGTAAGTACGTGCGGAGGAGGCGCAGCTTCTGCTGTGGCTTCAATGGAGCCTTGGTAACGCGAGCTAGCGCTCTACCAAGGTCCACACGGCTGGTAGTAATGGTGGCTACCCCCATGAAGTCGACTCCAAGGTACCGCCAAACCTCCAGCACGGATCGAGATGGAATGGGAGATTGTCCTACGACAAAACCCCCATCCACAACTTTCACCTTATGCTGGCGACCCGACGGGACCAAGGAGACCGACCCACACTTATCGGGGTTAACCACAAGTCCACACCTGGCTAGCTGCTTAGCAAATGCATTGAGGGCGATCTGCAAGCCCTCACGGGTTTCTGCGAGTAGGATAACATCATCGGCAAATGCCAATGCTCCTACTCGCACCCCAGGGGCGAGATCAAACCCTACTTCAGTGGGCAGCTTACCCAAGGCCGTATCCACGACCAGGTTGAAGAGGAGTGGCGATAGGGGATCCCCCTGGCGTACCCCACGCCCGATCCGTATATCCCCTGATACCTCACCTCCTGCCTCGAGGACCGTCACGCCTTCCTGGTACAGACAGGCCACATACTCGATTAACCGAGATGGGGCCCCGACACCACGAAGGCAATCGGTCAGGGCAAGGTGACTGACTGTGTCAAAGGCCTTAGCGACGTCCAGAGCGGCGAGATGTAATTGCCGGCGTTTAATACGGGCCAGCGAGATGACAGTTTGGAGAACTGTAAGGTTCTCCGCTGTGCCATCCGCTGACCGGAACGCTCTCTGGACATCACCAATGACACCAGCCACCTGGAGGCGAGATGCCAGTACTTTTTGGAAGTGGCGGAAGACTACCGAGGACACAGAGATCGGTCGATAGCCTCCAGGCCCACTTCCCTCTTTCTTGGGGATAAACACTGTCCGGGTACGGGTTAACGCTTTCGGGGGTCTTCCCGCAAGGAGGAGCAGGTTGAGGATGAGCAGCTTAATCGTTTTTGGTGCTTTATTCCAGCGTCGGGCAGAAACACCATCGGGTCCAGCGGAAGTGGAGTTCTTGACACGGCACTTGTGTGCCTCGTCAGACAGCACCGGCGAGCACATTATGCTGCGCAAGGAATCCCTGGTGGAGACTGGGGGAACCACACGCTCCCCAGGGTCGTGACTGGGAGCACTCAAAAGTGGTTCCCAGAAATCCACAAACTCCTGGAGAGGGGGTTGAACTTGTTTTTCCCCAGGCTCCTCCAGTACCTCCGCAGCCACACGCGCCGGATGCTTCCTCCACAAACTCTGAACCCGGTGGTACTCCCGCCGTCCCTGCTTGTTTAGCTGCTCTGCGACCTCCACGCAACACCACTCTGGGAGGAGGTCCCCCCTGGTGCTGCGTCACGGTCGCATCCCCAACCCGCAGGAAGATTCTCCCTAAATAGGCTGCAACCTCATCTTCCAGGTTATCCAGCCCTTCAGCAGCCCGCCTCACCAGATCCTGCAGGTAGGTGCTTTCATAGCCTTCAATACGACCTACCTGCCCCCCGAGCCTCAAGACTTCGGTCTTCAGATCGGCAAGAAGACCGGAGGTCCCGGGGGAGGGATACTGAATGGCAGGCTGCTGCTCCACATCAGCAATAGGAGATGCGGGAGAAGCCCCACTGCTATTTGCCAGGATAGCTTCCTGGACAAGCTGCTTATAGTGGGGCTTCAGGCGGATGTTCTTGATGGCAACGACTGTGCGCGTGGGAAAACGTTCATTCAGATAAACATTAATATTACGTACCCCATTGCGCACAGCCACTGCCTCATCTGCCGCCATCCTGCGCAATTCCTCGGAAGCATACCTGTGCTGTATTCGTTCAATATCAATAGCAGCATTAGCAGCAACAGGATGCTTCCGGCTGATGTGGAGACCAAGGCCGGACCTGGTAGTGAATGCCCGCTCACAATGGGCACACTGGTGGTTCAAAGAGGCAGTGGAAGAGGAAGAGGGTTGGGATGACGAGGAAGAGGAGGAGGGTGAGGATGGCCGACGCCCCTGCCTGGGGCGCCTCTGAGCGCCTCCCCTAATACCCCGCGAGCCAATGGGCTGGCGGGGGTTATGAGGCATTTCCGGGGTTTGGTCCATAACGAGGGGGCGCTTTCAATAAAGGGTCAGGGAACCCGTTGACAGGGGTCCCCTCCCTAGTCGCCAGAGGGTCATTCAGCCACCCCTGGAACTTCAAGAGGGGTCCATCAGGGAAACCTAATAGGACCACCTCTATTTATCCCAGGGGGCCCGGGTTGTGCGACGGGGACGCATGACCTTGACTTGGATAGGGATAAGAAGGGCTCCGAAGAGATAAAAACACCCTCTATTACCCTACCCCAACAACCCAACCCCAACAAGGGAGCTAAATTTCCCACCCGACTTGATAATTATTTCTCAAGTTAGGAGGTTAACTGGAAGATAGATAAAACGTTTTGTTCGAAAATATTTTGTAGATTAGTTTTTTAAACTTAGTTATCCTTAAAAAGGATGTCTTGTATGGTTCGTAAAGTGATTATTTAGTTGTATCCACTTGTATGTAAATAATTCTCGTCGATCTCACAGTTTCAAGTGCCTTATCATTTCCTCCCATCAGGAGCTATTCACGCTTAGTTTAATCTTCGAATTAATACAGCTTATTATATTTCCCATTGAAGTTTAAATTGAGCAACTGTTGCATCGTTATGACCGGTCGTTCCGCTTTCCCGTTTAAAACCACTCAAAGCTTTCACAAAGTTATTTATCGTCACACTTTGTAGCGGTAATAGCCGGATCGTAAAAGCGCCACGCAATTAATATGATTCCTCTAGACCGTTTAAACCCTTTTAAAATGGAACTCGACCTTCTGTTGATATAATGGTCCCTCTCCATCGCAAAAGTGCTAACTGTGCTCCCCTATCCCCCCCCCCCATCTAAATCACAGGTGTTCAAATTATATCTATTATCTGCATTATCTTCACTTACGAGAACAAATAACAATCTTTTATCAAATATTTTTCACCCACTTATATGTGATTCACGTATAGTTCTTTGTTAATGATAAACCTACTTATGGTATAATCATGCCAATATTACCGTCGATCCAGTTGAGAAGTGGTCTTGTCAAAACCCCTGTGATCCAGGGTCTAGATGTTTGTTACCTTGGTTCTCCAGTCGTGCTCAAATTCTGCACATAATATGTGCACAAGATATCATCTTGTTTTAGGACTTCCGTAGAGTACCTCGATCGAGCAGGTTTGTACTCTTCATGTGCATACGCGAGGAGTTGAGTGAACATTCTCAGCTCAGAATGTGACAAACGACAATCCTCTGAGCATAGGTAAAACTAGGAATAGAATAACTATATTGAATAATTTTATTGTGAATGCTTTAGACAGTTAACTCATGATGTAACAACTAGTCCAGAGCAAGGAGGAAAGCAAAATTGTCCTGAGTTAAAACTTAATAAATTTTGAAGTTACAACAGTGATGAAATACCCTTAAGGGTCCTAAGACCTTATAAAAAAATCGCTGAATAAATGTATGTGTAATATTTTTTAGTGTTTTATACTTACCCAATTTTTTTCCCAGTTGTGAAAAAAATAAGGTAGGTCGCTAGCTAGACATTGCTATAATAGAGATGTATAATTGGTGAGCGTGTTATGTGTGTGAGTTTGTGTGTGTGTATGAAATCATCTTTTCTCCTCTTCCAATTGTTGTAGGAAAGTTTTGTATTCACTCTATATTTCAGAAAAAAATCATCTAAAATCTAAATTTCAGAAAAAAATGCTATCACATCAATAGTAGGTAGGTACCGCGTGAAAATTCTAGAAGGTCTTCAGGAGATCATCATCCCTGTAACGCGATGAAAGCTGACAGATTGGTTTAGTTGGCACCTAACTGAAGTTGTATTGGAACGAAAAGTCAGGCCCATAAAGTTCACAATATAAATCAAATCTCCTGTGTGAGTGGGGAGTAATTCGTGATGGGAGGTTGTTTTGGTGGTGGGGGTAAAAAGTTTGTCGAGGTTGACGGGGTCCACAAACAGCACTCGAGTCCCTCCCACCAACACTCCACTGTCACTGACTTCCCCTCCACCCTGGCATCAACCCTTTCATAAACTCGTAACAATTTTCCCCCTCCACTCGCAACTTCTTCCTTTTTCCACTGGCTGTTTCGCTTCTCGCGAGCCATCACGGCCAAAACTATAACTCAATTAAAAACCCCTGTACGAGTTCAGGGCGTGGGGAGCAGTTCGGTGGGTAGAGGGGAACAGCTCGTTGGTTCTCCCACTGTGAAGCAAGTTGTAATTTCAGCCTCTTCCCCAAACACTCCGGGTCTCGACGAACAACGTTTTTCCCATACCACTCTCATTATTCGGACTGTGGTTTCTCAGTCATCACGTACGATTCACACAAACTACGTGATCCTCTCGCAATTTGAGGTGTCCAACAAATTCTGTACTAACTATGTAGGTACATTCTATTTTGAGAGTTCCTCTCTTCAAAATAGACAATCTTTCTCACAATGTTTACCAGGGAAATTAAAAACAGAAAGATGTTCCACGAAATCGCTGCAAATACAACATTTATTTATTATTTTGATAATCATCATTCGTTGACTTTCATCTTCATTTGTCGGAAAAACAGCCTTTATGTCCTCATGAGGTGTACATACATAAATTTTTCTACTTAATAATAATAAATTAATGAACCTTCAGTGGACCGATCCGAACATGCAAGATTAACCCTTAAGAACCCAAGCATCGAAATTTTGACTTATTATTATATTTAATCAATTTGGCTCAAAAGAGAGGGAAATGAAGGGAAAAAAGCAGAAAATATCATTTTCTCAAAAATTACTGAGATTGTTGCTTAGAAGCAACATGGAGCAGCTTTATCCAAACCCACAATACACTTGTTGCTTTAAAGCAACATGGGGCATCAGATCCAGGATCAATTGTTTGTAAGTCGGTCACAATGGCAGTAACAGCGTTTTTCAGGGGTTCTTTCTTCCATTTGAAAAGAGTTTTGGTTGATCTCTTTGGTTTCTGTCGAGTTCCTTTCGTATTTGTGCTTCCGAGTCTACCAAGGTAGCGGAAACTTTGTTTTCACTTCTCAAGGTTGAGAAAAAAGTTCTCCAAAATCAAAATTTCCACTGGCGTTTTATGTTTCAGACCTTCCTTAACAATGTTGGTTCCGTGTCTGTGTGTCTGTCAGTCATGAATTCCTTGCCACAGCCAGAACTTCTACATTTTTGACCCGATTTCAATGAAATTTTCAGGGATTGTGCGGGTTGTCGAGTAGATGGTCCTCAACGAAAATCATCACCACGGAATAAAAATTTTATAAGATGGCTCTGACAGTGGCTTCGTCTGGTTTCGAAAGGACAGCTTTCAGCAACAACTCGCCTCTTGATTTTATGATTGGGCTTGAAACCTATAAAAAATTCAGGAACAGCTAAATTAGTCAGGTACTTTCTTACGAAGGTGACTCACCTATCTAGTCAATATTATTTGTTGTCAACAAACCAGAACTTCAGGATTCAGTATACCGACCTATTGAAAATCGTCATTGTAAATAAATCACTCTTTTGACAATCAAATTGGCAAGGATTTGAATCTTTCTATGAAAACAGCCATGTTATGTCGGCAAACAGACATGTTTGAGCATACAGAGATCGTAAAGAGTTTGAGGTGTCCAACCAATTCTGGACTAACTATGTACATTCTATTTTGAGAGTTCCTCCCTTCAAGAAATACAATCATTCTGACAACATTTATTTGGGAAATTAAAAACAAAAAGATGCTCGACGAATTCGCTGCAAATACAACATTTATTGAGTCTTCCATTTAGATAATCATTATTCGTTGACCACTGATCATCATTAGTCGGAAAAACGGCCTTTATGTCCTCATTCGGTGTACATACCTAAATTACTTGTTCTACCTAATAATAAAATTAATGAACCTTCAGTGGACCATTTCGAACATGCAAGATTAATGATGACAAAAATAGGAAGTATTTTATTGTTCTGTATTAAATATTTCAGAAAGAACCTCTGAACAAATAAAATTTTTATAGCAAACGTCACTAGACAATGATCTTTATCAAATCACAACAACGACAGCTCTATTTTCACGAAACCACGATCAAAGTCAAGTCTATATACGTGAATGATGTCGTTCGAATTGATTGAGATAGTTTCAGTGATCTAGTTTTTCATTTTAAATAATAAACCTTCGGAATCGAGGAAGAAAAAAGAGATAACCCTCCTAAATTTGATGCGTTACGTTTCAAGGTATGTAGAATCCAAAAATCAAATTTAAAAAAAAATCCATTCTGTCCGCCGTACGTCGTACGGGGTGAAAAATGGGGATTGTTGATGTGTGTTGATTCGAATTGATTTTGAATTCAACTTTGTGTAATGATTTGCAGGGTTTTCAGAAATGAAATGGAGCGTTAGATGAAAGATATCAGCGACATTTTCATTATTCGGATTTGATGGATGATCTCAACTGACTTCAAAATATTTTCACACTTGAAACTCTCGAAATTCTTTCAGGATTCCAATGCAATTTAATAGGTTTGTGTTGCTTAACTAATAGATGATCCCATTAGATTTCCAAGTAGTCAGAACCATGTAAACCGTTTGGTTTATTATTTTCAACTAGCTGAAAAGCCTGCTAAAAGCAGGCAAAAAAATTGTAGATTGTAGATTGTGTCGCGGCCTGGAATCGAACCCGGGACCCCCACGTTCGGGCGGCATACGTACGTACGGTAGGCGTTTTATGTATATAGATAATGAACCTTAGGAATCGAGCAAGATAGAACATTTTCAACCCCCCCCCCTAACCAAATTTGATGGTTTACGTTTCAGGGTACTTAGAATCCTAAAATCGAATGAAAAATTTTCCATCCGTCTGCCGTACAGCATACGTGGGCACTTTCCTTGGTTACTATCGACCGATTTTGGTTAAATTTGGTATATAAGCTCCATTTGCGATCTGGTTGTGCCCCGAAGATTTTGGTTGATGTCAGTCACTTCTGAGAGATATAAGGTATTGTTTTTCCATCAGTTTATACTTAAATTAGATATACTTATAATAGAATTAGATTTTTAGAATCGAATGAGACCACCCAAAGCTCTGCAGGACCAACCGTTTGCTCCCTATATCGTCCTAAAGTTGGGACGAGTGATGAAGCAAAAACACAAGTGTGAATCGCAAATCGACAAAAATTTCTTCGTTTCAAAGTTCAGTTGATAAAATGCGATCTTTTCTCTATCTCCGTATTGAGTTTTATACTCCCTTGCAACAAAGAACCAAATTTTGGTTATGAATAAGGAGGTAAACCCAACTTCCAAATATCGATGTTTACTGTTGGGCACTTTCTGTAATAATAAACTTGATAGCGAACCTTGAGCGAAAATATGGATGGTAGGCACTACTTACTGGTAATAGAAAATCCGGGTTATTTGGAGACTAGTGATTTATACACAAAATAATAAATTGATGTGTAATAATTCGCAGCGTTTTTCTCATTCAACTCAATTAATTCGTCCCACGACATAATGATCCCATCAGCAATCTTGCTGCTATTAGGAAAGTACTATTTCGCTAAGATTTGTCTGTAACTAATTATGAATCGTGGCTTACTGAATAACCGCGCAAACTTTAAATTATCGAAGCTCAAATTATCATCGTCTAAGAAGCAGTTTCATTCAATCGTGGTGGGTTCTTTGGGGATACAAGATCGGGATTACTTTCAAAATCATAATATTGCCTTTGAACTTCTATAAACCTCGATTACTCACAAAATTCTATACCTTCCAAATTTTTCTCTAGATTTCGATTTAAAATTTCATATTTGTTTTGTTTAGCCAGAAGGCGAATCCCATTGGATTTAACCAGTTGCAGAACAATGTTATTTAGCGCGCATGCGGATCCTTGGCTTACGGGTACTTTCTAGTCAATTTCAAATATCTACGTAAATCGCATTGTAGGTGGTTTCCTGCGCCATTCCATAATTTTCTGGGTTCCCCCTCAACATTAGAAATAGATCACATTGGCCAAGTGATACACTACTTTTATACCTTCTTAGTTATTCATTTTCCTCCCAAATTGTTCTCAAAAGCAAACATGATTCAAACTGTTTTGTTCTCAAAGGACTCACAAGCTAGAAATACTAAAACATGAGCATACTCTGTTTGCCGGTAAATAGAATGAACAATATTTCATTGTTCGTACTCACAAAGCACTTCGGATACCTAGTAATCATCATACCGTTCGCGGTTGGCACGCACGCCTTTTCCCTACTCCCTCATAAGCCTCCATTTATTCCTATCCTCCTCGGGATGTGAATCATTAAACAATTTTCATTTTACCTTCCGGCCGAAAAGCAATTTCATTCTTACGGGGAGAACAATGTTGGTCTAATTTACCGGCGAAAGGCGCAGTCGGTTAGGGGAGCTCGCGCCGTGGAAAGTTCGCTGCAGAGGGGGAGCTCAAGCTATTTTCCTCATTTCCTACTTCTCATCGTTCTCCTGCCATTCCATCGCTTTCATTACTCAGTTTTTTCCTGCATGAAAACGATTTTAGATCGCAATACAAAAGGTTAATTTCCTCCCAACATCATTGCCAGAGTTTTGCCTATCTTTCTCGTAACTGTAGAATTAATTTTATTGTCTGAAATCGCTATTCAATAATATTATCGCTATGTAATTTCAATTCAACTTCAATAATATTATCGCTACCGATGTACGATAGCGTGGTATATACTTATATAGCAATATATGATATATTGTTATATAAGTATATACATTGTATATATTATATATATTGTATATATTATATACACACACGTGCCTTTCCAGACGATAACTTGAGTAATTGTTTCAGCCAAATTTCAAGTTTCTGCCATAATGTTCATAGATAAGTTCGTTACCCAAGAATTTTTGAACAATCTGACGGTCTAATTTCAAAACATCGACTAAAAAACTTGTTTTTAAAGATTTTTGATGGATATCACATTCAAATCATCTTAATATAATGTTTATTTGGATTTAGCATTAAATTTTTACTATTTTTGCACTAAAAGTGCTATTTTAACAATTAAAAATTGTCAAAAAATTGTTAATATAAATACATAAACAATTTATATAAATAATGAAAACCTGCGTATATTCGCTGTGTTAAAAAAATCAACATAATGTAATTGGATGGTGTAAAAATTATTGATTGATGGTTTTCGAAATGAAAACAGCAACATGATTGACTTTGTTTTTTGCTATTATATTGATTGGCCCCTACTGATTGGATTGTGATGATATCAGTAGCAACCATCTTGGCCATAGCCACAACCATCTTCTAAATTTGACCAAAATCGGGACTGTGAGAAATTGTTTCAGAAAATAGGTTTGGACGTATTAGTTCTTATGATTATGCAATAAATTCATCTGAGGCAATCCGCACATAGTCTACGTATTGTATCAGATTCGGTAGAAGATTTCATATTTTTATGCTCCGGACAAGGAACTAACCAAAGAAGGACAGACGATGAGCCAAAATTGATTAGAGAGTTCTAAAATGCACGCCGTATCTAATTCCGTTCTTCCTGGTGAATTTTGAACGACTTAGAATAATAAACTTTTCAAAATGAAATCTGCAACTGATGACTTACGAACTGTTCTCTGTTATATGCGAACATGCGTTTAATGGACTTATTGCTTGAATAATGACTTGACCCAAAAGCAAAGTCTTGTTCCTTTATAAGTACAGTAACCTTGACTTCATTGGTACACAATAGTTCAATTTTGGTGGAGGCAAAAACTCAATTCCATTAGCAGTTATGCCAAGGCGTCACGTTATTGAAGCGAATGTGTCCATCAAATCATCATATTAAGAAGCTTGCAATCATGAATCTATTGTAGGCTATAGACCTCTTACCTCCATAGTAATGCAGTAATATTCAATGGTGGTTAGGCGAAAAAGAAGTTATTTCTGCACTTAACTTTCAGACGCTCTTCAAATACGACAGAATGATTCAGAATGATGTGATTATCACGATTAGATTATTGAATATAATTACCTGGCTGACCTGTCCAACTTCGCACCACATAAATGGCGATATTATTCAGTATTTTGACAAGAATAGCTGACCCGAGACGTAAATTCATGGCAATATTCATGACACATGGCGTGTATAATAAGAACCTGGTCAAAATATTATTTTTTAAATGGAGGAAAACTTTGCTTTTGCTGCTTAGATCGAACGTACTCGAATGTTGTTTGGGAATTATTAAGTGGATTGAATAATGATCTAATATGACGTTTTCTTGAACACTCAACTTTCAGAAAACAGTTTTATCCTCGGGGGCATTGGTGCGCGTCCTTTGGCAGCGATACACAAACTGACTGCTGCGGGGAGTCATGCGTTCAAATCCCGCAACAGGGGCGTGTTGTCGTGCGTCCGGGGCTCGCTGCCCCCTTGTTCCAACCCAGGGCGGTGAGGCAATTAGGAAGCCACGAGCGAAATCATCAAAACAAATTCTGATCTTTCCTTTGAAAGACAGCTGATGACGTCCGCGACGCCAGGAATGGCAGTCGGACGAAAATTCAACCTGAAATGGTGGTTTACTTTATCCTAATACGAGTACATTGTGAATTTAGTAATGTTTGGAGATCCTACCAATTTAAAATTGTACCTATTCTAACTATATCAGAGCTATTGTTTCCATGGAGCTTGAAACAAGTCAACCGAAGTGAAGATATTGAAGGTTTCGTACAAAGAAATCAGCAATATATTAAATCAATAGTATTTTTTAATCAATCACTAGCGGAGGCCAAAGACACGGAATCTAGGATTCAATAATTTCATATTTCATGTATTCTTCCTCAAAAATATATAGTCTTATTAGACAATTTTATTGACTGATGCTTGGAGAACCCTGAAATATGCATTTTGGCCCATAAAACTGTTCAGGCTCTCCTCCTACTACCGTTAATCACTGCCAATGGAACTTTTGGAGGTGTTTTCATATTTAAAATATCAGGTAAGCATACATGAAGGTTTAAAATACATGATTCTTCATGTACCTTCATGTAAAGAATATCCCCGGCTCCCCGGATGTTATTTCAAGAGAAAATAAACTAATCCTGCACTCGTCTAAAAATGTTTGTTAAAAGAACTCCTGTTACTGTTAAAAGAGTGCCTGATTTGTGTATTCTCATTTTTCAACCTTTTTTTTGGTATATACCATTCTTTTATGAGTGTATGTGTTTCATTAGGCTGATTCAATTCGATAAGCACGTGTAGTTTGTTCCCATTTGAAAGTCCAATTTAAAACGCTGACTGAGTACTTGATTACCCACTTCTAGTGAAGAACAGAATAGGCATGTTTATCCACTGACCAAGAAAAAGTCGAGTTCTAGGAATAGGTAGGGCTATCCCTATTGGACATTCTATTAAAGGGTTAGAATATCATATTCATGGTTTATTATACACTCGACTAACATGACGAATACAATTTTATAATAACTAATAATTCTACTATATAAAATTTTTATAATAACTAATAATTTTATAATAACTAATAATTCTACTATATAGTAGAAACAAGAAATTGAAACCGAGAAATGTAACTTCAAATTTAGTCACTATTGCTTACCTGCAAACTCCAAAACTTTACCTTGATTGTATAATTTTTCATTTTTTCGACATTTTCATGTCTTTGCTTTGGCACATAAACTGAAAAATCGTCACGAAAACTAAGCAAGTCTTGCTCACGCGACCAATAAACAAATAAAATAGACTCACTGTGTTGCGTGGAGAACAATCAACTGTTTTCTTATTTTGATGCTTGAGTACATGAACTAACAACCTTACTTCACTACCTTGTTGTGTAGTGGTTGACATAAAAATGCCCCAATGTGTTGCAGACGCGTATGCAAGCATTTACAATTTTTCACATGGATTTGTCTTTTAGCTTGGGCTTAGTGAAAAAAAAGTGTTACTTTTGTTCCAGCCCAAAAAGTGTTTTCCAGACCGATAAAAAAAAAACGCTGCAAATTATTACACAACGGTTTATTATTTTTATATAGATCACTCGTCTACAAAATCACCAACCATCCAATATAAAGAGAAAAAGAAAAAAAAATCAAAAAAAAAAAAAAAAAAAAAAAATCAAAATCACAAACCATCGATCGCATTTCGGTCAGCTCTAATTTGAACGGAGATTAGGCCTCTTTTGCGATTCACACTCGTGTTTTGATTTATATATATATATATATATATATATATATATATATATATATATATGCATATTGCGTGCATCTGGCGTCCGCCCTACAGAAAGTTACATTCAAAGTGGCGTCCGGTGCAAAGTGGCGTCCGTATACGGACGTCATTTTACACAACAGGCTCATCTTGTACAGAATGACTCATTGAGGCGTCTCCCCCTTTTTTAGGAGGACGTCATTTTGACGGTTTTCTTCAGCAAACGTATAGATTTAGTGCACGCAATTTCCGCTAGGACGCTGCGCACGTTTCGTATATGATTTGCAAAAGTTAAACTTTACACGAAGCGGTGGAAGTGGCGTCCAGGTTGCAATCCCCGGTTCGCCCACTCCAGCAGCCATCGAACTAAAACACCTGGAACGCCGTCTCAGCGTCCTCAATTTCTGATGATTTTCACGTACAACCAATCGTTCCTAGGGAAAACTAACTTCCTCATTTTCCACCCCACAAAAATCGTTCACCACTCATTGGAAAGCTCTCAATTTATTGAACATAAGGCATAATATGTCTCTCGTGGTTGAGTACTTGTACGAAAGCGGTATCCACCGTTTGTGTTTTAGTAAGAAGCTTTTTCATTTGGTTGCTAATTTTTTACTTCTGAATGGTTTTTCACGAACCTACCTCAACACCAAAAACCGCGCAAAAATCTTAGCTTTATAATATTTAAAGTTGAAAAATATTCAACAATATTGAATTTCGGGATAAAAGCGTCCTAGCAACGTAAATTTCCGAAATCAAGTTCCCTATTTCTTCGAATCGAGTGTGAAGCTTTTATGTATTCTAAATAAACTTGATTGTTATTGTGATTGATCGTGTAGTTAAGTAGTAGGTAGGTAGTAACGATGGTTGGTTTACGTTTCAAAGTACGTAGAATCCGAAAATCGAACTTAAAAAAACCGACCATCCGCGGCATTTTTTGATTTATTATTTTCAATAATGAATCATTGGAATCGACAAACAGAAAAAATTTCAACCCTCCTCAAAATTTGATGTTTAACGTTTCAAGGTAACGTAGAAACCGAAAATCGAATAAACAATTTTCCGTCCGTCCGCCATACGCGGCACTTTTCTTACCAACCATGGACTGATTTGGTTGAAATTTGGTATATGGGCTCCATTGGGGGTCTAATTGTGTCTCGAAGTTTTTCATTGATATCAGTTACTTTTAAGGAGTAAAAGTTAAGGGTTGACATTTTCAAAAGTACGCTAGCTCGGGAACTCTCGAAACAAAGGTATTGTTTTTTCACCAATTGAAGATAGTATTGAATTTTTAGAAATATTAGAGACCACGCGGAGCTTTGTAGGACAAACCGTTCGCTCCCTACGAGAACTTGAAGGGTTTCCTTCGTTTTATAACAGAAACTCCTGTAAGGAACTCTATTTTTCGAATCGAGTGTGAAGAGTTTATTTCTTCCGAATAAACTTGATTGAGAAGGTGTGAAGGTAATTATGTAGTAGGTACCTACCTACTTTTGTTACTTACCAACCATAGGTACTTGCTACCTAGCAAGTACCTATGGTTGGTGAGTAACAAATTTAAAAACGCTGCAAATCATTGCTCAAAGGTTTATTATTTTCTGTATAGATCACCCTTCTGTATAGATCACTGGTTCTCCATCAATAGCACCTACCACCATCTGTATTCTCCCTTGACCTTCCCTCTCAAATTTCAGCTTCCTGCGTTCAATAGGATTGAAAATGACTTCGGAGCTCACTCAGCTGATCAGTGATCTGAAGAGTGTAGAAGATCTCCTCGAATGCTGAAGACGCCTGGAAGAGCACTTCCATTCAATAGGATTGAAAATAGCTTCGGAGCTCACTCAGCTGATCAGTGATCTGAGGAGTGAAGAAGATCTCCTCGAATGCTGGAGACGCCTGGGAGAGCACTTTCATTCAATAGGATTGAAAATGGCTTCGGAGCTCACTCAGCTGATTAGTGATCTAAAGAATGAAGAAGCTTTTGAGCAATGATTTGCAGCGTTTTTTACCCACCAACATTTTTTTTACCTACCAACTTTTTTTTACCTACCAGCTAGGTACTACCTACCACACCATACTGGCTTCACACCTTCACAATCAAGTTTATTAGAAAGAAATAAACGCTTCACACTCGATTGGAAAAATAGAAAGCTTCGTATGGAAATTTGATTACTGGTTACGCAGAAGGCAAAACTGTATACAAATCGAAGAAATGAACAGCGATCGCATTTTAGTCCGATAAAATTTGAATGGAGATTAGACCTCTTTTGCGATTCACACTCATGATTCTGTTTTATCGAAGGAAAACCTTCAAGTACTCGTAGGGACCGAACGGTTTGTCCTACAGAGCTCCGGGTGGTCTCAAAAATTTTTAAAAATTCAATACTATTTAAAATTGGTGAAAAAACGATACCTTTATTTCGAGAGTTTTCGAGCTAGGGCACTCTTGAAAATTTCAACCCTTAATTTTCACCCCTTAGAAGTGACCTACATCAACCAAAAGCTTCGCGGCACAACTAGACCCCAAATGGAGCCTACATACCAAATTTGAACCAAATCGGTCCAGTGTTGCTAAGAAAAGTGCCGCGTACGGCGTACGGCGTACGGCGTACGGCGGACGGACGGAAATTTTTTTATTCGATTTTCGTATTCTACGTACCTTGAAACGTAAAACATCAAATTTTGAGGGGGGGTTAAAATTTTTTTTTTTCTTGCTCGATTCCAAAGGCTTATTATTGAAAATAATAAACCAAAAAAAATAGTGAAAATGGCAAAGTTGTGATCCCTGCAGACGAGTGAAAAAAAAACTTTTTTCTTGGAATTTTTTAAAGAATATTTTTCTTAGAACTTATTTAAAAATAAGTCAATGTGTTTCTCTGCGTTACAAACATCTGAACTCTACCATAAGAAAAAATTATATCAGTCACATGAATAGGGTGCTGTTCCAGGACGTAAACGTCGTGCTAACAATGATACAACAATACTGAAGACTAGCTTGGCCATTTTCTCCACCTCCATTTAAGTACACAGGACTAGTCAGAAACCTACCAAAAATCTTAAATTGATGGAAAAACAATACCTTTCTAAAAAACTTCTTTGAGATAGAGCGTTTTCAAAATTTCAACCCTTAGAAGTGACCTACAGCAACCAAAATCTTCGGCGCACAACTAGACCCTAAAAGGCCCCTATACCAAATTTCATCAAAATCGGTCAATGCTGGGTGACGAAAGAGCCGAGTACGGCGGACGGACGGCCTAATTTTTATTCGATTTTTGAATTCCACCTACCTTGAAACGTAAACCAACAAATTTTGAGGGGGGTTAATTTTTTTTCTTGGTCGTTTCCAAAGGTTTGTTATTGAAAATAATTAACCAAGAAAAGGCGAAAAACTCGGGGATTGAAAATAATGTGGGAGCCAGACGAGTAAAGATCTGATAATGAGAGAAGCGCAAACCTCAGAGGTAGAAGTTTAACGATCCCCGTTCGTAGGAGGTTGATCTATAGCGCGGAAAATTCAAGTTGGGCGGGAATCACAAATTTCGTCCACTGGCCACCGTCCATGTTAGGATGACATGACGAGTTTGGTATCAATTCCTGTGTAATTTTTCACGCTGAATCCGTTAGTGATACTTACAAATGATTTTGACGGCTAGAAAGTGGATTTTTTGAAGAAGACCTCCATTCGTAGATATGGTAGTGAGTATAAAGTAACACCTTTCTTTTATTATTTTTCTGTATAGATCATTCGTCTGAAAAGATCACAATTTTACCATTGTAACTCTTTTTACCTGCTACATAATTACCTTCACACCTTCAAAATCAATTTTTTGGAAGAAATAAACGCTACGCATTCGATTCGAAAAATAGGGTCCTTCGTATGAAAATTTTTGGACAGATAATATTTGAACGAGATTAGACCTGTTTGGTGATTCACACTCGTGATTTTGTTTTATCGAAGGAAAAACCTTAAGGTCTCGTAGGGAGCTAACGGTTTGTGTTGCAGAGCTCCGCATGGTCTCTAAAATTTTAAAAATTCTATACTATCTTAAATTGATGGAAAAACAATACCTTTATATAGATTTTTTTGAGCTAGGGCATTTTCAAAATGTCAACCCTTATTTTTCATCCCTTAGAAGTGAAGAAACCATGCTTACAATTGGCGAATAATATCAATCGAATAATATGGAAACAATATTTTATTGATGTTAGGAAGCTTTGTGCTACGCCCACAAAGGTAGTAAATTACGTAAACTGATACTACGAGTCCATCCTGCTCGTACATTTGTATTACAGGATTTAATTCCAGATTCGAATAATATGGAAACGATATTTTATTGATGTTGGGAAGCTATGTGCTACGCCCACAAAGGTAGTAAAATACGTTAATTGGACCGCGTTATGCAAATACCTGGTAAGCGACAAAAGTCGATTTTGAGAAAAACGCGTCCAAAGTTTTTACGAGTATACACGTTGTTTTGGTAGTTGGCATGTTAATTAAGAGGTCAAACTTCGTCTCTGGGGTTTTTTTGGTGTGTTCTTTCCAGCTATTCGGTCAAAATGTAAGAAAAATGTCTGCAAGTATCATTTTTATGCTTACCTGGTTTTTGAAAAAATCACCAAGAGCAGAAACCTAAATTGCAATAACCTGGTAAGCGCCAATTTGTCGCTTACCTGGTTTTTGCAAAAATAACCCAGAGACCAAATCTAAATTTTGAAAACCTGGTAAGCGCCAATGTGTCGCTTAACTGGTAATTGCGAAATTAATTGAACAGAAAATAGAACATTGATAACAGGGTAAGTGCCTATTTGTCGATTTCCTGTTTGTTGTCACATCAAAAAGAACAGAGACTTTACCAGGAAAATGTCACTCCTAACCTTCTACTGAGGGTGCACGAAAAAAAAGAAAGCATGATGGTCACCGAATTCATGTAAGTATTTGTACTTACTTGAAAATGTTTATAAAAAGATAGTAAATGATAACAAAATAAATGTGGTTATAACTAACAGGTTCAACGCCATTGATATAGTTCCCTCTCCCTCGATTGATACGTTTTGTGATAGTCAGGACATAGCTAAATCGTGTTCCTCGTGAACTATGTTATACCTGTAGGTCACTAAGGCACATTTGAACTAACTTCTTACCACGAGTATTCATTTTAATCATTAAAATTTAATGTTTAAAAAAAACCACACAATTTTTTGTTGGAATCTCGGATGGAAGAACGTGACCGTGACAATAAAACGTCTGCCAAGTTGGGTGGGCAGTATAGCTTCCTCACTCATTGTAACATGGACGTATAGAATCAGACCACAACATTTGATCACACAATAAAAGAAGCAATTTACACGGGAACCTGGAAGTAAGTGTGGGCACGAGTAGTATGATATTTGTATTTTCAACGTAGAATTTTATTTAGCGGTCCACCGTCTAGGACCTAACCCACCCAATCCCTGAAAATTTCATCGAAATTGGTTGAATAGTTGCGGAGTTTTGGTTGTAACAATAAATTTAAAGTTCGCGCATGCGCAGCGGCTATTGCTTGACCAATTTGATTGAAACTTATAGGGTGTCTCTTAGAAGTTAGTCCCTAACTAACCTCCAAATTTGAGCAAAATCGGTTTATTAGAAACCGAGGTTCCAGGAAATTCACGTTTGCGCATGCGCACTCGCTCCTATTGGTCCGAAGGTGCTGAAATTGATAGGGGACCGTCTAGGACCTAACCCGCACAATCCCTGAAAATGTCATCAAAATCGGACTACAGATTAGTATAGTTTTGCCCGGGACAAGGATTGACCACAGACAGACCGACAGACAGACACGGAACCAAAATTGTTCGGGAAGCTCTATAACGCAAAAAGCAAGTGGAAATTTTGATTTTGGAGGACATTTTTTTTTACTTCTTTCACGAATACAAAGCTTCCCTACCTTCGGTAGTGAGGAAGCAAAATTCTTAGATTAATCTGTCGCTTACCAGCTTGTTGACTCAGATGTTTGGCCCAGCTGAATTTACGCAAATCCCTGGTAAACGACGATCTCTGGCGGTTACCAGGTGTTTGCGTAACTACTTTAGTGACCAATTGGTGCTTACCTGGTATTTGAAATGAAACCTAGTGGCGCTTACTAGGTATTTGCGAAATAAAATTCAACATTTGGCGCTTACCAGGTATTTGCAAAATAAAAAACCGCGGATACAAGGCTTGTCGCTTACCTGACGTAATAATTTAATTACTTTTAATAAACGTAACTGAATGAAACCACTCCAGAATCGTAGATCTTGACAAGCTGAATCCAACGATACCAAAAACTCGATTTTCGATTTTTGTCGCTTACCAGGTATTTGCATAACTGATTGATTATGGATCAATGTCCCTCCCTCATTATTAAACTTCCTGGTCCTTAGGAAGGGAAGTGGGGCCTAATAAACTCGGCCCGATTTTATTTCCTATGTATGATTTTTTCTCTTGAAAATTATATTTTCCCCATTTCTCTCTTATTGGTCCTTTTTGGCAATTACCCATTATTTTTCATGTAAACAACTTGTGAGGGGGGGTTCTTTTCTACTTCTCTTCTACTTTTCTATATTGACACATTTTGCGAAACGTTCTGAGATTGAATTGGGTGAGTTCACCAATTTGGCATTCTCCCACACCCTTGAAAACGGCTGGTTCCAGCCCTCAACTCTGCGGCGCCTTGCCAGCGCTATTCACACTGCAGCGGAATTGACGTCCAGTAAGCTCGAGCTTACTGGACGTCAATTCAGCTGCTGTGTGAACGGAAGCCACTATGCGTTCATATGTACAGCGTATATGTGAAGAACTGTATATGTCATCAGCAAGCGAAATGTGAATATCTGAGTCGGTTAACAAGTATCTCGGCCTTAATTAATGTTGGAATTTCAAAATTTTGTTAAAATGACCACTCCTTCAGGGGGACGTCACTTTACCACAACTATGATACGGACGTCATTTTGTACCAAGATGTAAATATATATATATATATATATATATATATATATATATATATATATATATATATATATATATATATATATATTTCAATATAAACCTTTAAATTTTCGTAGGGAGCGAACGATTTGTCCTACAGAGCTCCGCGTGGTCTCAAAAAATTCTAAAAATTCTATAGAATCATAAATTGAAGGAAAAACAATACCTTCATATCGAAATTTTTTGAGTTAGGGCGTTTTCAAAATTTCAAAATTGATTTTGGAACCCTTAGGAGTGACCTACATCAACCAAAAGCTTCGGGGCACAACTAGACCCCAAATGGAGCCTACATACCAAATTTCATCAAAATCGGTCAATGCTAAGTGGCAAAAGTACCGCGTACGGCGTACGGCGGACGGACGGCCAAATTTTTATTCGATTTTTGGATTCTACGTACTTTGAAACGTAAACCATCAAATTTTGAGGGGGTGTTAGAATTTTTTTTTCTTGGTCGATTCCAAAGGTTCATTATTGAAAATAATAAACCAAAATGGTCCTGTCTGCTGAATTGATCGTGAACATTTTCATACCTGTTTCTAAACAACGTTTATTAATTTCGAATCCGTTGTAAAAAGTTCATAAAAATGCTGCAAATTATTTTAATACTATGATTTATAATTTTTCTTTATAGATCACTCGGCAGCAGAGAACGCAGCTTTGCCATTGTCACTACATACCAACCATATTTCACCTCACAATCAAGTTTATTTTGAAGAAATAAACGCTTCACACTCAATTCGAGAAAATACTGCTTTCATGTAAGGAAGCAAGGAACTTTTAAGTAAGTGCTTTCATTAGGAAATTTGATTACTGGTTGTTAAGGTCGCATAACTGCGTGCATTTTGGTCAGCTAAAATTCGAACGGAGATGAGGCTTCTTTTGCAATTCACACTCGAGTTTCTGATCTATCGTAGATCCAACCCTCAAGTTCTCAGAGGGAGCGAACGGTTTGTCCTACAAAGCTCTACGAGGTCTCTAAAAATTCAAAATGTTCCAAATTGGCAAAAAAAAAAAAAAAAAAACAATACCTCTATTTTGAGAGTTTTCGAGCTAGGGCACTCTTGAAAATTTCAACCCTTATTTTTCAAGTGTCAGAAGTGACAGAACTGACATCAACCAAAAGCTTCGGTCAAAACTAGACCATAAATGGACCCCATATACCAAATTTAATCAAAATCGGTCCATGGAACTAAGGAAAGTGCCGCGTACGGCGGACGGACGGCAATAATGTGTAATCGATTTTTGGATTCTGCGTACCATCAAGTTTTGAGGGGGTTGAGAAATTTCTTGATCACTTCCAAAGGTTCATTGATGAAAATAATAATTATTTTATAAATATAAAATACAAATTTATAAAAAATATAAAAAAATGTATAAATAATTTATAAAAATATAAAATATATTTTATAAATTATTTATAAACCAAAATGTATAAAACCATTAGTTCACAAGTTTGGTAACTGGAGTTCAAGAATCTATTGGGTTCGATTTCAGGCCGTGAAACCAACATTTTGTGTTTTAATAATAACTAGACGTATCCTTGATCTATTGTTTTTCCCACTAACAGAGAAATTTATTTCAACCTTTTTCTAGTTTTTTTTTGGCTTTGTTTAAGAATTTTGGAGCTGTTTTTTAGTAGTAGTATAAGTCTGAAATTCCAGTAAGTAAAATTGAATAAGTATATTGCACAAATATCAATTTAAAAGGACAATGAAATAATGATGAGTTGCTAACATGCACATTTGAAATTATGATTTTATAGAGATCACATTTGGGTACATATTTTTTTACCTTGTTCAATAGTATTACCTCTATCTAATCAGATCTGCTTCTTGCCTCCGCCTTTTCGTGTTTTCCCTTCCATCGGCCACATTCGAAATAGGGTTTCTGTCATGACAAGGGACAACCAAAACACGGAGAAAAAGAACCCTTCTCTCTCTTTTCAGTTTACTACCTAATCGGAGTTTCCGATCCGACCAGGCATTTGCGAACTAATCAAGATATGTAAATGAACATCAGGACGGGGTTGGGTAGGAAAAAGACTGGTCGGATCAAACTTTACCCTGCGGCGAATCAGCCGCTCTCCAAACCGCACCAACTCTCTCTATTCATCGCCAAACAACACTCATTTCCCACCTTTTTTTCTTCTTTTTCAAATCTGCTTCTAGTTTGCTCTGGTTTCAATTTTTCGTTTTGCAACTCCAAGATCATCCCTCACCTGATTTGTTTTTTAATCTGTCTCCTATTGTTTCTGATGGAATGACGTACACAATAACCCGGTTCTACGGTATTGCTATCGTGAACAGACAGTTCTTATTGAGGCTGTTTCCCATATAAACTTCTCGAACATACGTTGCAAATAGGCGTTACATCATTATTTAGCGTTATTTCATCAAGGTGTAATTAGTACATAATATGTATAATACATAATATTTTATTTTATAGTACATATTTTTTTACTACGTAAATAAAATTTCTAGTACGTATTTTATAGTAGGTACATGATATTTTTTTGGAATGATAACCTAAGGAACCCCATGCCAACAAATTGAGCTCATATTATGAGCTAAATTTGTTGGCATGGGGTTCCTTAGGTTATCATTCCAAAAAAATATTCACAGAATTGGGAATTCTACATGCAAAACGCCTCAGCTCTTGTATGGACAGAAGAATGATTATGAACATTCTAAAAAAGAAGCTATAAATAGCTTTTTGGAACTAAGTGGAATATACAAGTCTAATTTGACTGATTCGTGGTGTTTCTAACTGTTTACTACTTGATCGGAATCACGAAGAAGATGGAAAAAACCGGGGAGGCGCGTGAAACTAATTGAAGTGGCAAGAAAGTTCGAAGGAGTGGCAGAGAAACATAATGGTGAGTAGAGGAGGAGTGGGGATGAAGTGAAGGATTTAATGAGTAGAGGGAGGGACCAGGAAACCTCATGAATGCCAGATGCTCGTTCGAACTTGTTGCACGGAGTCTTGTGCCGAGGGTGGAATACCAAGGGGGTCTCAGGCGGATATTTGCATGCCCGGGGTCACTTTTCCCAGGGATAGAACCGTGATATGCTCACTTGCGACCTCAATGTGTATTGGTGGCAAGCGAATTCGACACTCCAGATGCAGCATGTCCTAGTAGGCTCCCTCGTTCTGTTATGACTTAATCCCATAGAAATTGCAATAGAGGATGAATTGCCTACAACATTTCTATGTTGGTCAAGGAAGTTCGGTAATCTCGAAAAAGTTGGAAAATTCAGGGAAATTGGAGAGTAGTTGGAGGAATAAGATTTGAATGTGAGGCTTTTTTTGACTGATTATTTATCATGTTGGGTTTTTTACCAGACCGTATCAATCAGAAAAAAAATTATTTGCAGATGGGTGATAATATACAGAAAAATAATTAATCGTTGTGTACTATTCTGTAGTGTTTGAGTTGTAATATTATTTTCCCAATTGTTTCAGGTGAGCATGTTTTCATCACCTTTCTTTTGGCATCCCGATTGAGTAAGTTATGCTCTGAGTACTTCTACATTCATTAATCCCCTTAATTTGAATCTTCGGGGTTTCAATTATCTTGTAAGACAGTGCGTAAATTCTTAATAGGGTTATCCAACCAATAATTGCTGGTTATTTCACTTAACGAGTTATTTCCGCCGCCATTACGTTAGATAGGGCTCAGTCGCTATTAAATTAAACCCTCCTAGTACCCAGAGACACCGCGGATTAATGATATGTGGTAGAGACTTTTATACTCTGCTCACCAGACTGATAACGGAGCTCTGGGATCTATTTCTGGTTCGGCGCAGGGATGGGATTTTAGATCCTCCAGAGGAAGTGGCTTTCAACCCACTCTTCTTCCCTCTCTCACTCTGTCTCTTACCACCACTCCACCCTCGCACTCTAATACGGGGTAAATATTTAATCAAGCCCCCTCCCTTCTCAACCTTTTCCTTCGCCAACCACATCTTTGCCACGAACGGTCCGATAAAGTCTGTTCTTACTCGGGATAAGAGGATACGTCTCCCAGCGATGTCCCGATATTTCTAACTTCATCTTTCCTTGGCAGTGGTTGTTTCGCTGAAGAGCACGTTTGTCTTCTATTTCATTGTTCTTTCTATCTCAAACAATGTAGTTCAATAAATAACGCAATTTTCACTGTGCTTAAAGGCTGAAGGCTCACGCCCATTCGAACTACGAGTTAATAATGCGACCCCAACTCTCGCCAACAAACTGGGATTAGGATTACTTATTCTACGAATTTCATAGGAAAATCGAAAAACATCTAGGTACATGTCTTTATAATAATCATAATCGTTAGTGACTTCTCATTATTAGGTTTTCATTTCCAAAAACAAATAAGGCAAGCTGCGATTAAAATTCCATCGACAGGATGTACTGACAAAAAAGTTAAACTGAAGAAGCAATGACTCTTTCGCCTCAAGCAAGACTATAGCTCACCTGAAATTTTAATTTATTCCTTCCTAAGAAAATAAACTAATAGGTTCACAATACTATATATTAAGTATCATATTGGTCAAGTCTCTTAAATGAAAGCAAACTGTTATGATATGAGAGCTGGTAATTTGTTCAAAAAATTATAATTTCAATGCCGAACGAATTATGATGTTCTGGACGATTTCGTCTGCTAAGATTAAGTCGACTAATCGAATCATAATATGATTCTCCATATTATGGAGAAACCGTTTCAAAGTACCTAGTTTCTTCTCGGATTGGACTCGTTCCGTTACTAGTCGAATCTAAATTAATATTTGGACTCAGTCAGGACCTCTTAGGTTTTTTTTTTTTTTTTTTTGCCAAATAGGCATGGAGCCAAATGAAAATCATGTTCGGAGCAGTTGGTACCTGTTCTGCTTAGACCATTTAACTCACTCAATGGGATATGGTCTTAAATTTACACGAAAATTCGTTTAAAGTTTTGGATCAGTTTATCTCTTTTAAGTCTTTGACTCATGGAGTCAAATGGGAAAACTTGTTCACACCTACTACACAACAGTAATCAATTTGTTTTTATGTCAATATATCGCTCTACCACCACTACTTGTGTACAACGAGGTGTCTACTCAGTTCCCTCATTGGTTGACACCCATGTATAGGTTCTCACCATTGACGGAGCTCGTCAAGAAGTATTGTCCCTAAATTCGTCACTTGCAGTAAAATCCCTTTGCTCTTTTTCAATTTTAGCTATTGTTTTTCGTGACTTTCCTCTCACCATAAATCACCAGCAGGAAGAGAAACGCCTCAGACCTTCAAAGTGGCTAATTAATAACGATCGGCTTTGATCCCCAACTACCGCTTGGTTTAGGCAATTAAGAAACACCGTTTTCATTTGCTTAATAGCTTCTACTAACTCCTGATCGCTAGCCAGGGTTATACGTAGAAGTGGAAATCGTTTTTAATTTAACCAACGCAGCTGAAGCTATTTCTTTCCCTTAATGTTACTAGTTCGGTGTTTCTGGGAAGATGTTTAATCTGGGAAATAACTCGTCCAGGGTTGTACTTCTAGGAATTTGAAAACACCAATGTAATAACTCTTCTCACACAGTGGATTTCGATAACAACAGTTATGTTTTGAAAGCTTCCAATTTCAGAGAAATACCGATCATAATACTAGACGATTAAAAAGTTCCAAGTTCCAAGTTAAGTTAGGTGTTCTGCTGCCAGTGCAGCAGATCAAAAAAAAAAAAAAAAAATTGGCATATTCAATCTTTTTGTTTTAGTGCTTTTTGAGCGACTTAGGTTTCGTGTCTGTGGTCCTCAATCAGTTAAACTTAATGCTCAAACGGTATCATGATTTAACTCCAATTTCTTTCGATCTGTTTGGTTTAAAATCGGAGGAAAGTTTGGGGCTGGGTTCCAAAAGTGATTACCGCTATTATAATGAACCGATCAATAAGATGTAGGGATGAGGAAATAGGTACATTTGAAAAAAGAAAAACCATGATAAAATCGCCAAAGATTTGTTGTTATCTGAGAAATGTTTGGATTATGACTTTTGCACTACCGATTTTTTTCCAATTTTTCAACAATTTATACATATCTATGATCCATTTCGGTACCTAGGGGTACAAATGAGACTAATTCAATTAATCATCTCCCCTACTTTATGGATATACTTGTCAGAGGTAGATTCTCACCTATTTCCTATTTGATGTAGGGTGACCCTATTTCTTGTAATCAGTTGTTTATCTACTTACAACGAAGTATCAGGGAGCATGGAACACGGAGTATGAAACACACACATCATTCAGGTATTCCTTGAGGAATAATATATAAATCGTCCTATTCTTTCTCAAAAGTACAAACATCCATTTGTTTCCCATTTTCGTTTAACAAAAAAACATAAAGAAAATTTTTCTTATTAAAATAGGATTCCGTCTTTAGAAGTGGGATTAAATCCACTCCTTCAATATTGTATTGAAAAGAAGAAAAGGTAGCTAAGCAGGAGTTAGTGTTAGACTTCGATCTGTCTGGCAAGATGACTGCTATAGCCTAGATTAAGTCCTGCTACTTAATAATAAAATCCATATCACTGCTAAACTACCCACCTACCTCGTCGAGTCACTGATTATATACGGAGGATGTTACGCGGACATCCTGAATGCCACATTTACGTAAGAGTCCTTCAGTTTACACAAAAACCCCGATCGGAGCTGCTCATAAAGCTATTACAACATGAACCACAGATGGAGATAATAAGATGAATGGCGCAGAACAGCTTCTCAAATTCAGGGGTGCCTTCCGAGGAAAAACGCGAGAGGAATACGCTATCATAATGATGGCGGTGTGCTGTGCTGGATTGAACAAAAATTACGATAATGGAGATGAACTATCGATTAAAAGAAATTGGATCACTCAATGTCTGATGAATAGGTAGATAACTTTATAAATACGTCAATCAAGTCCAGCCATATAACCTGAGCATCATTGGCGTCCACTTCACGTTGAAGTGGTTTTTATTCTCAAAAAGTAATTGAGTTAGGTTGAGGTCGTTGAACGAGAAAACAACCGGGCGAAGGATCAGCCAATTTCACTCCCTGTCAACGTATTTGAATCAAGTGGGGTAAGTGAGAGCACATGGCTTCATGAGAAGTCATTCAGGTCGAATGGATTTATAGACAAACGCGCTTAGACGTTCATCATAGTTTTTGTTCCTTGTCCCAAAAAGAGGAAAGTATCTGATTCATTGTTATGTTTCTCTGAGGACTGTAAATACGTGAACTGAAATACAAATGGAATTCCACCCATTTCCATCTGAGGTTACATTCAGCTTAAAGTGAACGGGGAGTTGAATCCCAACTTCCTCACTCTTCCTGGTGCACAGCTGCGAAGTCGTTTCGCTCATTCCTTTCGAGAAATATCTTTCTTCAGGAACGAGAATCGGGAGGCCTGTTTTGAGACGTAGAGTTATTACGATTGCTTGAGAAAATACCAGTAACATAAAATCCACTCAGCCATTCGATTCCGAGTGGAAAAGCGTAATTTCGTATTCCAGTCAGAATATTTGTGGAGACGTCGTGCTCAAGGAGCCTTTTTCCTGAAACATTTCTCGCAAGGTCTTTTTTATCCATTTTGTTGATGATCGAGAACCCAACAGCATGGATACTCTTAAAGATAAATGCAAGTTGCACACTGGAGAACATGGTCACGTTCAGGATACTTTGACTGATGTTGTCAACGAATGATATTCTCTAAATGTACTAAATGAATAATTATCTTTTTGTTTACGCTTTTCGTTTACGTGGAACCGATTACAGCCTAATTACTCTATTGGCGTTTTCATGTCTGATTCGTTACCATGGAGTATCTTCTTCGGAAGGCTGATTTAGATCGTTGTGTGCTATGCGCAACTTAGGTGCAATTTGTGCTCCACTTTTGAATGGCTGATCAATTCGATGACAAATATCGTATCGTGCTCATTACTTTCTTTAATGAGAGAACTGGACGTCAAAATCAAACTTTAACCGTGTGTCTCCCAGGAATTTATTTATTCATCTGTATATCTTTTGAAACCGATTACTACAAACGGCTCACAGTTCGTTAACAAATTTGGTTCACTATTTATTCAGTACCCCCACTTGAAGAAAATAGAATATTAAAAATATTGTGCGCAATGGTTTTCAATTTCTATAGCCTTTTTAGAATTTTAGCATCGTTTAAATGGGAAAATATCTTAATCTTGTTTTGGTTTATTATTTTCAATAATAAGCCTTTGGAATCGAGCAAGAAAAAAAAAATTTTAACCCCCCCTCAAAATTTGATGTTTTACGTTTCAAGGTACGTAGAATCCGAAAATCGAATAAAAAAATTTCCGTCCGTCCGCCGTACGCCGTACGCCGTACGCCGTACGCCGTACGCGGCACTTTTCTTAGTTACCATGGACCGATTTCGATGAAATTTGGTATATGGGCTCCATTTGGGGTCTAGTTGTGCCGCCAAGCTTTTGGTTGATGTAGGTCACTTCTAAGGGGTGAAAATTAAGGGTTGAAATTTTCAAGAATGCCCTAGCTCGAAAACTCTCGAGATAAAGGTATCGTTTTTTCACTCAATTTAAATAGTACTGAATTTTAAAAAATTTTTGAGACCACCCGGAGCTCTGTAGGGCAAACCGTTCAGTCCCTACGAGTACTTGAAGGTTTTCCTTCGATAAAACAGAATCATGAGTGTGAATCGCAAAAGAGGTCTAATCTCCGTTGAAATTTTTTCTGACTAAAATGCGATCGCTGTTCATTTCTTCGATTTGTATACAGTTTGCCTTCTGCGTAACCAGTAATCAAATTTCCATAATCAAAAGTCAATGGAGGATACTGAAGGCGCCTGAGTGGTCACTGATCAGCTGAGTGAGCTCCAAGGCCATTTCCTCTCCTGTTGAACGCAGGAACCTGAAATTTGAGAGGGCGGGTCAATTGAGAATGCTGAAGGCGCCTGAGTGGTCACTGATCAGCTGAGCGAGCTCCAAGGCCATTTCCTCTCCTGTTGAACGCAGGAAGCTGAAATTTTAGAGGGCGGGTCAATGGAGATTGCTGAAGGTGCCTGAGTGGTCACTGATCAGCTGAGTGAGCTCCAAGGCCATTTTCTCTCCTGTTGAACGCAGGAACCTGAAATTTGAGAGGCAGGGTCAATGGAGATTGCTGAAGGCGCCTGAGTGGTAACTGATCAGCTGAGTGAGCTCCAAGGCCATTTCCTCTCCTGTTGGACGCAGGAACCTGAAATTTGAGAGGGCGGGTCAATGGAGAATGCTGAATGCGCCTGAGTGGTCACTGATCAGTAGAGTGAGCTCCAAGGCCATTTCCTCTCCTGTTGAACGCAGGAAGCTGAAATGTTAGAGGCAGGGTCAAAGGAGAATGCTGAAGGCGCCTGAGTGGTCACTGATCAGCTGAGTGAGCTCCAAGGCCATTTTCTCTCCTGTTGAACGCAGGAACCTGAAATTTGAGAGGCAGGGTCAATGGAGATTGCTGAAGGCGCCTGAGTGGTAACTGATCAGCTGAGTGAGCTCCAAGGCCATTTCCTCTCCTGTTGGACGCAGGAACCTGAAATTTGAGAGGGCGGGTCAATGGAGAATGCTGAATGCGCCTGAGTGGTCACTGATCAGTTGAGTGAGCTCCAAGGCCATTTCCTCTCCTGTTGAACGCAGGAAGCTGAAATGTTAGAGGCAGGGTCAAAGGAGAATGCTGAAGGCGCCTGAGTGGTAACTGATCAGCTGAGTGAGCTCCAAGGCTTCTGTTGAACGCAGGAACCTGAAATTTGAGAGGGCGGGTCAATGGAGAATGCTGAAGGCGCATGAGTGGTCACTGATCAGCTGAGTGAGCTCCAAGGCCATTTTCTCTTCTGTTGAACGCAGGAAGCTGAAATTTGAGAGGGCGGTGTAGCAACCTGATGATGGTAACCGGGTTGGTTACTGGTTTCAATATAAACAATAAATATTTCACTTCTTGTCTGGTACTCGCGTAATTCACATATCTTAGATTTATGTTAGTATATAACGTTACGACTACGTGAGATACCACATTTTGGCGACGGGAAAAACTGAAGATGGCGCGGAGGAAAGGGAGGAGATCTCAATCCCAAGACTCTGTGGAAATACCAACAGGATCAAGAGAAGATTCAGGTATATCGCAAAAAATCGATATGAGAGCATTCATGATAGAACCTTTTAGTGTAGATTGTGACGAATGGGAGTATTGGATAAAGCGGTTTAGAATAGCAATGAAGGCTAGTAAGATTACCAATAGCGAACAGAAAAGGGACTACCTATTCGCGAAGATAGGAACCAAGTCGTTCAAAATTTTGGTGGATTTTTTTTCCCCAAAGGATGTAGAGGAGGTACCGTTTGAGGATTTAGTAACAGTGTTGGAAAAACATTATGGCCGGGGCGATACTTCACTTTCTGAGAGATTGAAGTTTGCTAGACTTGAAAGGGAAGAAACGGAGTCTATTGCAGAGTTCTCATTACGGTTGCATTCACAAGCGTCGAAGTGCCGATTCGGAAATTCGTTGGATGAACGATTGCGAGATCAAATGCTGTTTGGGCTCCAAAATTCAGGGTGGCAACAAGAGATATTAAAACAGTATCCAACAGTTGATAGCACGTTAGAAGAAATTGAAAAACTTTGCCGAATATTGGAACAGGCTAAAATTCAACAGGAAAGGATATCTGAAAACACTTATAAGACGCGAAATACAAAAAGCCCACAACACTCTGAACAGAAGAAACTTCAACAGAACGTACAACATGGTCAACAACGTTCATCGAAATTCCAGAAAGATTCTCAATCGAGGATGAGTGAATTGGTTCCAGGAAAACATTGTTTTAGATGTGGTAAATTGGTACACGGAGAGATGAATAGGTGTCTGGCTCTAGGAGAAGTATGTAGAGCATGTAAAGGGAGAAACCATTTTGCTTCGGTATGCCTCAAGTCAGCAAACGTAAAAATCAAGAGAAGAGGGAATGATAGGCACACGAATAAGGTTGGAGGTACTTCGGATAATGAGAGGAGTAGTGAATCAAGTGATGAGGACATGGTGGCAAATATAAGAAAAGTGGAAAAGGGATCAGAAGTTATCCTAAACGTAATGATAAATAACAAACACGTAGAAATGCTGTTTGACACAGGAGCTGCTAAAACTGTTGTTAGTGAAAAAGTATGGAAGGATGTTGGAGCACCGGTACTAAGGAAGGCATCGAGTTTACTGGCTTACACAGGAATTAAAGTAGATACGTTAGGTAAAACAAAGGTTGAGGTACGTGCTTTTGGGAAAACACTGATTTTACCCATGGTGGTAACGAAGCAAGATGACATTCCGTTGTTTGGAATGGATTGGTTGTTAGCGTTTGGGGTACCTCTACCTAAGGAAACAAGAATTAGGAAGTTGAGCAGTCAACAAGAAGAGATGAAGGGGGAGGATCCCGAGGTCAGGAAAATGTTGGCCAAATTTAAGAAGGTTTTCGAACCAGGGACCGGAACAATTCATACACACAAGGTGGCGATTCACTTGAAAGAAAATGCAGTTCCCAAGGTGTTCAAGCCTCGCAGAGTTCCATTCAGTTTACAGACTCCAGTAGAAGAAGAATTGATTCGGCTGAGAGAACAAGGCATTATTGAAGAAGTGGATGCCACTAAAACGCCAATTGAATGGGCATCACCGATGGTGGTTGCCACGAAGGCAAATGGGAAGTTGAGATTGTGCAGCGATTTTAAAGTCACACTTAACCAGTATGTGCATACTGATCCGCACCCATTGCCCACATTTGAGGACTTAATAGCAAAACTGGCTGGGGGGCAGAGATATTCTGTGATTGACTTGAAGGATGCATACTTACAATTGGAAGTAGAAGAAAAGTCAAGGAAATATCTTGTGATCGCTACGCACAAAGGGTATTTTAGGTACCGTAGGCTTCCTTTTGGGATATGTTTTGCCCCTTGTTTATTTCAAAGAGTGATGGAGACTATACTAGCCGGCATACCTGGAGTGGCCAGCTACATCGATGACATAATCGTGACAGGACGAACGAAGGAGGAACATTTAAAAAGGTTGGAACAAGTGCTTGAACGATTGGAAGAGGCAGGGGTAAGAGCGCAGCCAGAGAAATGTAAATGGTTTGAGGAGCAAGTGAAGTATATGGGACATTTGATAAATCGCACCGGGGTACATCCCACTCAGTAAAGGTTGGAGGCTATCTCAAAAATGCCAACTCCAACGAATCAGAAGGAATTAAGATCGTTCCTTGGGGCGATAAACTATTATGGAAGTTTTATTCCTAATCTTCAGGGTGAATGTTCAGCACTCCACCATTTGTTGGCCCAACGAACGAAGTGGAAATGGGGTGACATTGAAACCCAGGTGTTCGATAAAGTGAAAAAGTTGCTGGTAGCTGCAAACTCATTGGCTCATTACGATAAGGATCTACCGCTGATCGTGACAACGGATGCAAGTGATAAAGGTTTAGGGGCCGTCCTCTTCCATAAATATTCCGATGGTTCTGAAAGACCGGTGGTGTTTGCCTCAAGAACTTTGAAGACGGCTGAGAAACGCTATTCAGCTATCGACAAGGAAACGCTAGGGATAATTTTTGCAGTCACCAAGTTCAAGCAATACTTGTATGGTAGGAAATTCATATTACGGACGGACCACAAGCCGTTGGTTCACTTGTTGGGAGAATCCAAAGAGATACCAAAAATGGCAGCAAATAGGCTAACGAGATGGGCAATCATATTGGCAGCGTTCAACTATGAAATAGAACACCAAGCGGGGAGCAGAAATTCACCAGCCGACGTGCTATCAAGACTACCATTAGACTCTATAGAAGGGTCTGAAGCAGAAGAAGAAGGAGTCACGTATGGAAGGAGATTAAATCTTATTAGGCTGGGAGATGTTGCGTTAAGCCAGAAGCTATTGAAGGAAGAGCTAACGAAAGATCCTACACTGTCAAAAGTGATCACATTCATAGGGATAGGGTGGCCACGGTCAAAACAGGAATTGCCAGAAGAGTTGCACACTTATTTCGAAAAAAAGGAAGAATTGTCTAAAGAAGAGAATATGCTGCTCTGGAGGGGACGGCTAGTGATTCCAGCCAGATTAAGACTACACGTTCTCCATACATTACATGAAGGGCATCCAGGAATTAGTGGAATGAGGGCAGTGGCCCGAACTCATGTCTATTGGCCGAACATGGACAGAGATATAGAGGGACATGTTCAACAGTGTATGTTGTGCCAGGCCACCAGACCAGTAGAAATGGAAGTCCCCTTGTACTCCTGGACGGTACCACAAGAACCTTGGACAAGGATTCACGTGGATTTTTGTGGACCCTTTCAAGGAAAAATGTGGTTGTTAGTGGTAGATGCCACCACTAAGTGGTTAGAAATTTTCAAGATGGAGAGGACCACCACGGATAGGACCATAGGACTCTTGAGGGAAGTTTTCAGTCGTTTCGGGCTCCCAAGATGCATTGTGTCGGACAACGGGCCACAGTTTGTGGGGCGGGAGTTTAAGGAATTTTGTGAAGAAAACAATATTAGGCACATTAGGTCAACCCCATATCATCCAAAGACAAATGGATTGGCTGAACGGGAGGTCCGCACATTCAAACCGAGGATGAAAGCGCTAAGCTCAATCAAAGACTTGAATCTGAGGTTGCAAACATTCCTGATATCATATCGAACCACTCCGCAGAAAACGACGGGAAGGACGCCAGCAGAGATGATGTTTGGGCACAATATCAGAACGAGACTGGACTTACTGAAGCCATGCACTGCAAGCCATATTGACGCATCGTTAGTGAAGCAAAAAGTCGACCATGATAGGAGGGCCAAGTTAAGAGAGTTCGAAGAGGGCCAGAAAGTTTGGGTGCTGAACACTACGGGGAGAGGCTACGAAACAGGAAGAGTGGTGAAAAAAATGGGGCTCTACTCTTATTTGGTAAACGTTGCCGGGGTACAGCGGAAGAAGCATGCTGACCAACTACGGCACCAGAGGGGGCCGGACGAAGATCCTCAAAGGCTACAGGATACGGGGGGAGAGGATGTAGCAACCTGATGATGGTAACCGGGTTGGTTACTGGTTTCAATATAAACAATAAATATTTCACTTCTTGTCTGGTACTCGCGTAATTCACATATCTTAGATTTATGTTAGTATATAACGTTACGACTACGTGAGATACCACAGGCGGGTCAATGGAGAATACAGATTGTGGTAGGTGCTATTGATGGAGAACCAGTGATCTATACAGAAGGGTGATCTATACAGAAAATAATAAACCTTTGAGCAATGATTTGCAGCGTTTTTCTAACTGTTGAGGGAAACAACAAATTCATCGTGGATGTTTCATACCAAAAGAATAATGATTTATGAAATAAAGATAATTTGGAACCAACTGATTTTAATTAAGTCCATGTTATGTTTTGAGAGAACACTTTACTGCCCACCAAATTGGCAGACGCGTTCTATTATGCCAAGCTGTGACTTCGAAATATCATAATGTTGAACAAAATAGATGATTTTGACCTCCCCTTCTTAAATATTTACCGGAGCTGAGTTCCACTAACTTGGATACTAACTTTGTTTGGAATTATGGTCTTGTTTTCTCTTTGCTGGTGTACTCTTGTAGTCTTGTCTTATACATTTTATTTCCCAAAGTGAAAAGTTTGAACAATTATGAGAATGAAATAAGATTCCGTAATCTTGCTTGAATTGCCTCCTATTCCATAATTATTACAGCTTTGTAATTTGTGTTGTATCTGTTTATGTAGCCTCATAATCATTTCAAGTTCAAGAGCTCATTATTATGCTGTAACATTTTTTCAATGACGATCATGGGAGTCAACCGCTGACCCGCGCGGTATGCGAAAAAAATCTTATCCTCGAATGACTCCAGATTTTACGGTAAATTCAACAGGATCGTCTTTATTCGTGCTTCAGCGGCATCAAACGATCGAATAAAAAAAGTTATATTCATTTTCTTGAGATACGTCCTCTATAAAAAAAAAATAAGGGAATGACGGAGGGGAAGGGGTATTAATAAAACCCTAACCCACTTTTCACAAACCGCGAGGCTTCATTTTAATATGAAACAGGTGCAGGTGCGTTCTTTATATCTCGCTCACTTTGAAACCACCTTATTGAAAAAGCGTTGTGCCTGGAGGGTGAGTAGCTCCATATGGATCGTTCGCTTTGCAACAGGTTAAGGTTTTGATAGAATTTATATTAAGTTATCGACTCCAGTATTTCTGTGAGAATTTAATTTTCACAAATTCATCGGTGAATACCGTGTTATGAATAACTGTATGGTGGGAACCGGCTCACCTTGAAAACAACTCTAGTAGAGGAAAGTTGTCTCTTGGAAATAAATCGGTGAAATATGTTAGTGTATCAGGCTCTTCATGCTATTGAGCGATACAATGGATATTGTACCAACTCTTGAGTTGGTTCAAGAGTTACATTTATAAACTTGTTTTTGTTTTGCATCATGAATAAGTTACACATTGTATTGTTATCTCCACGAAAAGAAGGACACATTCGATGTTTTGTGACGATTTTGTGATCCTATCGGAATTTTAAATCGTAGCATTCCTTTTATCCTTATTTACGAGAGACGCGGCAGTAGACCACGGCAATCTTGAATGGTCGTCGTTATTTCGGTTTTGTCAATTGGCCTGAAGATACAGGAAGCTTCTGGCCGGGCACTTCAACTGTTTAATCCTTATCAAGTCTGCCAGACGAAATAATTCCAGGTCAACTCATACTTATAGCGATCTGATGTTTGTTACCTTGTTGTTATTTTATTTTCAATTATTATATTCAATCCGAAAATTGCAATAAAATTGGTGGGTAAAATGCTTGCATACGAGTCTGCAACACATTGGGACATTTTCATGTGTTTTCTTATTGTATTTATTACTACCCTAGCATCAAAATAAGAAAACAGTTGATTGTTCTTTACGCAACACAGTGAGTCTATTTTATTTATTGGTCGCGTGAGCAAGTTTTCGTGACGATTCTTCAGTTTATGAGCCAAAGCAAAGACATGAAAATGTCAAAATCCAGATCTCCAGCAGACGGCTAAATAACGATCTCGTATTGTTTATTTTGAATTAAGAATTCAATTTTTTCGTATCATGTGCAATTGAAAATAAACAATTTATCTATCTATCCAAGTTGCACATTATACGAGCATACGATATACGATTTTGGGTTATTAATACGGGCGTTGCCTATATCGATCTACGAGTTTACTCATGGAGTCTAACAATTCAATGAATGTAATGATAGCATTATATCTGATTTGTCTTAGTAACAATCCTGGTGACGCGTAACTTCTTTACACTACTCCTTCATCTTCAAAACTACTCGTCTTGGTCATAATACATCACTCGCAGTCATCACTGCGCACCAAATTCCTACAACTATCTCCTACAACGTTTCCTCCTCTCTGTGTTGTAAAACCACATCTGGTCTTTTAGCCATATATTTCGTTTGATGTTTGATATATTTCGTACCCCCACCTATCGCTGGATTTCCAAAGAACATTATGATCCATGAGTTGCCAGTTATCTCCAGGTGCTCTTTCCATCTAGGTTTGGTTGACATGATCGTATCGACCAACTGCAAAAATGGTCTTTTGTGTTGCTTCCGAGTCTACAATTTTTTTCCGTTGTTCTCAACTACATTTTCCTACGTCTTCTTATTCGATGAGTCACTCGCTACCTCGACGTTGTCAAGTCGATATGAGCCCGAGCTTCATGTCAATTAGGCACCCATAACTCTGCAGAAAATCGATTCCTAAGAGGCTCGGCTCCTTTACTTGCTTTAGCAACGATTACTGGATGTGAGTATCTTGCACCTATTTCCAGCTTCATGGTTGCTATAGCTCTTTCCTCTGCCTTCTCAACGAAGAATAATATTAAAACATCGTCAGTAGAGAGGGAGCGAAGTGATGTCATATTAGATAGTTTAGGGAATCATGATGATTTGGATAACTTTGTTTTCAATGCTTTAATCAGTGACCCGTACTATTTATACAGAAATACCTCTCCAAGCGAACATTTCATGCACTTGAGTATCGAATTGTCATCGTTCGTGAAACAAGAGAAGAGACCTGTTAAATGAAGGCACCAATCATCTCATCCAACGATGTTTTGAGAGGCGAATTCCAGACTATTGGATTATACGCAAACCAAACAGTTCTCATGATTACACAACTGTTAATTATCCCGGCCCAGGCTGAAGTGGCGGGATACTGTTTCATTACCCGCAATTCGCACATACGGGCGTAGATTGTAATTTCGTTGACACTGGTTCGTGCAGCAACGAGGGCGGGTCGATGTTTGGTTTGGGAACACCGATCGTCTGTACATTGACGGTAATTTCTATGTAATAAAACTGTGCAAATGCCTGCAAAACAATTTAGTGTCACACATTGATGAATTGTAGTGCGAAGGTCTTGGGCTGAGAGACTGATTGGGTTGAATTCGTATACATTTGAATATTTCAGAGATTCAGTGACCGCCAAGTAAATATTACCATTAAACGTATTACCTTAAACGTGAACCTTTACTATTGTATGCATACGATTATTATTAAGTATGCTTCGTTCAGTGAAGCGATGTTTTGTGATTATTTTATGCTTTATTGCTTCATTGAATTTTTTTATTCGTGTGTATTGAGACTACGTTAATGATATTGCTTCCGAGTCTACCAAGGTAGCGGAAGCTTTAATTTCAAGTTCAAGGATAAAAAAAAGTTCTCCAAAATCAAAATTTCCACTCGCGTTTCACGTTTGAGACCTTACTGAACAATTTTGGTTCCGTGTCTGTCTGTCTGTCCGACATGAATTCCTTGTGACGCGCATAACTATACGAAGTTGTTGTCCGATATCTATGATATTTTCATGGATTGTGCGGGTTGGTGTGTATATGGTCCCCTATGAAAATCATCATCCCTGGACTGATAGAAGCGACTGCGCATGCGCAAACGTGAATTCCTTGTAACGGCCATAACTTCTACATTTTCCATCCGATTCCAATGAAATTTTCAGGGATGTTACAGATTAGTATCTGAATGGTCCCCTATGAAAAACACCACCTTTGGACTAATAGTAGCCATTGAGTATGCGCAAACGTGCATTTCCTTGTAACGACCATAACTTCTACATTTTCCATCCGATTTCAATGAAATATTCAGGGATATTACAGATTAGTGTTTAGATGGTCCCCTATGAAAACCATCACCCCTGGACTGATAGTAGCCAATGCGCATGCGCGAACGTAGAATCCTTGTAACAGCCGTGCATTCGTCGCCCTCCCGTGTGACGTCAGAATCTCAAATCCTATACAACCTATCACCAGGCCCCAATAGCTCAGACGTAGCGCTTTTGTCTTCCACCCAGGAGTCCCGGATTCGACTCCCATCCCTACCGAGACATTTTTTGATCCAATCACTACTCACTTACATTTTTCATCCGACTTTGATGAAATTTTCTAGGATTGTCCCGATTAGCGTGTATATGGTCTCCTGTGAGGGTAGTGAAAGGTACTTAGAGATTGGTGTTTTGAGATTAACTACTATGCAGCGGATCATCTATATAATCGGGCTATGGATACGAGGAAGCTACGTGCCACACCCACTTGTTTTGGTTATAATTTTCAATAGTAGGTAAGCCTTTGGAAACGTGCAAGAAAAAAATTTTAACCCCCCCCACCCTTAAAATTTGATGTTTTACGTTTCAAGGTACGTAGAATCCAAAAATCGAATAAACAATTTTCCGTCCGTCCGGCGGCACTTTTCTTAGCAACACTGGACCGATTTGGTTCAAATTTGGTATATGGGCTCCATGTGGGGTCTAGTTGTGCCGCGAAGCATTTGGTTGATGTCAGTCTCTTCTAAGGGGTGAAAATTGAGGATTGAAATTTTGAAGAAATAAACGTATCGTTTTTCAACCAATTTTAAATAGTACCTATTGAATTTTTGTAGGACAAACCGTTCGCTCCCTACGAGTACTTAAGCGTAAACAGAATCACGAGTGTGAATCACAAAAGAGGTCTAATATCCGTTCAAATTTTATGTGAGTAAAATGCGATTGCTGTTCATTTCTTTGATTTGTGTTCAGTTTTGCTTTCTAAGCAACCAGTAATAAAATTTCCTTATGTAGCTCTCTACTTTTCGATTCGAGTGTGAAGCGTTTAGTTCTTGAAAATCTTGATTGTGAAGGTGTGAAGGCAGTATGGTTTGATTGGTAGTATCTACCAATGGTTGGTGGGTTAGAAAAAGTTGGTAGGTAAAATAAATTGATGAAAAAAATGGTTGGTAGGTAAAAGAAACGCTGCACAACATTGCCCAAAGGTTCATTATTTTCTGTATAGAGCACCCTTCTGTCCAGATCCCTCCCTACCAACCGTGGGAACGTAGAACCTGCTAGGGCATTTTAGAAAATTTCAACCCTTTGTTTCCATTTGGTTGGTGGTTGAGGTTGAAATTTTTTTAAATGCCCTAGCAGGTTGTACGTTCCTACGGTTGGTAGAGAGGGATCTATACAGAAGGGTGATCTATACAGAAAACAATAAACCTTCGGGCAATGATTTGCAGCGTTTTTATCATAAATCAATTGCCTGCCACCAGAATTGGAAGTTATGCCAAGAAGAAAAATAATGTGAGGTGCCGGATTTTTGAATTAAATAGTTAGAAACTTATGTTGACCATGATGATTTCGTAGCTACCCTACTTAGAAGGCACCAAAGTAATCATCACTCTTAGGACAATATTTGTATTTTACCGACTGAAGACGCATTCCATTTATTTCGGTCTCAACGAATTCACCAATTGGCTCCAGCCTGAATGTATTAAGTTAAGAGTGGACTTGGATCCACCTGCGGTTCACCGCACCTACGGTTATATTTCATGTTTCAGGTATAAATTACCACTCTGGATTCGTCCTGCGTTTAAAAAATTTAACTATTCCATTAAACTATTCAAACAAATAATTTAATTGTCGATCTATAAATGAATTTTATCAACACAGTCAAGAAGTGGAAAAAAAACTCTACATTGATTTACTTATAGAGAAATTGATTACGACCAGATGAGCTATTCCTTTAGGAAATTTCTTGCTGTTTCACTACGTTTGCCTACCAGCTAGAGTGTTTCACTGAACTTGTCAAATATAGATATCTACAATTTGTCTCAAGTACAGAAAAAACTAGAATTTCGGTACAAATCTTCCAGCGTAATAATATATAAATTAATTATTCATCATTCATATGTATTATCATTAATCGTCATCAGAGAGCACCGAAAACTCTGACAAATTCTCAATCGTACTTCATAGCGAATTCTGATAAATGTTAGTAACTCGATCGTGATTTGCCAACTTTCCATTCTTCAATACTGAAATACCGGGATTTGAATTAAAATATACAAGAATTTATTAACGTGATGCTCACCCTAAAAACGCTAGCAAACAATGTTCTCGGCTACAAGCTGAGAATATGAACAGAACGATGATGCGTTTCACAAACAGACCACCTATCGTTGTATAAATCGATTTGTAAGCAAAATACCTTTTTATTAGACATCGATTCAAAATAATGCTAGAGCGTGTCAACATTGTACGCATCAGGTTGATTGCCATTTTTTCTTCGGCCTGCCACCGGCTCACTCTGTTGACTCTCCCCTTATTCTGATGATTTTCCATCACAGGATTTTTCTGTTCTCTTCACTCATGGTCAACAAACGGTTCTCCGTGAGCTCTCCAGTTCATTTTGAACAAACTCAGAGGAAGTTCATTGCATTCCGGATGTTTGCAGCTTTATGTATGTTAAAACTAGTTGCTCAAGAAATTCTCGTTTGATTGGTTCGTTGGAAACGATCACATGCATGGAATATTACATACAACACCATGCATAATACTTTATCGCGGAAAAGAAATTTTTATTGGTTTATTATTTTCAATAATAAGCCTTTGGAATCGAGCAAGAAAAAAAAGTTAAACCCCCCCCACAAAATTTGATGTTTTACGCTTCAAGGTACGTAGAATCCGAAAATCTAATAAAAAATTTTCCGTTCGTCCGCCGTACGCCGTAGGCCGCACTCATTATAGCAACACTGGACCGATTTGGTTCAAATTTGGTATATGGGCTCCGTTTTAGGGATGGGTATCGATACTCGATATTTCAAAATATCGATACTTTTGTACCGATACTCGATATTTTAGTATCGATACTTTACTATCCGATATTTTTGGATATCGATACTTTGGATTCGATATTTCCAAATATCGAATATCGATACAGTTCTCGCGTAAAATTCAATTTAATGGCTAAAAAATGAAGGAAGTATAGAGGCTTTTGGGTCAGTACTCTTTGGTTACACAAATAACGTTGTTTTCATGGAGAAAATCACCCTGCTTGGACTCTTGATAGTGAAAAATGAATAAAACGCTGCAAATCATTGCTCAAAGGTTTATTATTTTCTGTATAGATCACCCTTCTGTATAGATCACTGGTTTTCCATCAATAGCACCTACCACCATCTGTATTCTCCCTTGACCTTCCCTCTCAAATTTCAGCTTCCTGCGTTCAATAGGATTGAAAATGGCTTCGGAGCTCACTCAGCTGATCAGTGATCTGAAGAGTGAAGAAGATCTCCTCGAATGCTGAAGACGCCTGGAAGAGCACTTCCATTCAATAGGATTGAAAATGGCTTCGGAGCTCACTCAGCTGATCAGTGATCTGAGGAGTGAAGAAGATCTCCTCGAATGCTGGAGACGCCTGGAAGAGCACTTCCATTCAATAGGATTGAAAATGGCTTCGGAGCTCACTCAGCTGATCAGTGATCTGAGGAGTGAAGAAGATCTCCTCGAATGCTGGAGACGCCTGGAAGACCACTTCCATTCAATAGGATTGAAAATGGCTTTGGAGCTCACTCAGCTGATCAGTGATCTGAAGAGTGAAGAAGCCTTTGAGCAATGATTTGCAGCGTTTTTTACCCACCAACATTTTTTTTACCTACCAGCTAGGTACTACCTACCACACCATACTGGCTTCACACCTTCACAATCAAGTTTATTAGAAAGAACTAAACGCTTCACACTCGATTGGAAAAATAGAAAGCTTCATGTGGAAATTTGATTACTGGTTACGCAGAAGGCAAAACTGTATACAAATCGAAGAAATAAACAGCGATCGCATTTTAGTCAGATAAAATTTGAACGGCGATTAGACCTCTTTTGCGATTCACACTCATGATTCTGTTTTATCGAAGGAAAACCTTCAAGTACTCGTACGGACCGAACGGTTTGTCCTACAGAGCTCCGGGTGGTCTCAAAAATTTTTAAAAATTCAATACTATTTAAAATTGGTGAAAAAACGATACCTTTATTTCGAGAGTTTTCGAGCAAGGGCACTCCTGAAAATTTCAACCCTTAATTTTCACCCCTTAGAAGTGACCTACATCAACCAAAAGCTTCGCGGCACAACTAGACCCCAAATGGAGCCCATATACCAAATTTGAACCAAATCGGTCCAGTGTTGCTAAGAAAAGTGCCGCGTACGGCGGACGGACGGAAATTTTAACACAGAATGTGTTTTTGCGATGACCTACCGAAAAAAAATCGTCACGAAAAAGCGACAGAAAAAACCGTTACGCGCCTTTTATAATGATTTTCACGTGCAACCAAGCCGTTGGTAAGGAAATAGAACTCCCGCAGTGTTCATTGCACAGAGATTGTTCACCATTCGTTGGAAAGCTCTCAATTTATATAGTATTTTTCTTTTAGTTACATATTTATTTATATAACATTTATAGAGTTTTAGACCAATTTAAATGTCTAACAATTATTTATTTTATTATTGCCAAAGACTCCACATTTATTATTGTTGTTTTTTATTTAACGGATGACTAGCATTGCAAAAACACATTCTGTGTTCCTATGATTTCATACAGAGTATGGAAAAAGAAATAAACCGGGGGTGCAGGGGGGCGGAGCCCCCCACCGAGGCGCAAAGCGCCGAGTTTTTATTCGATTTTCGTATTCTACGTACCTTGAAACGTAAAACATCAAATTTTGAGGGGGGGTTAAAATTTTTTTTTTCTTGCTCGATTCCAAAGGCTTATTATTGAAAATAATAAACCAAAATTGTTGAAAAATTTTTTTTCTTGAGAATATTGTATACCTAATATTGATAGTTTGTGCCACTAAAGTATCGATACTCGATATTTTAAAATATCGATATTCATGCCCAACGATACTTGGGATATCGATACTCGGATACGAAACAGTATCGATACAAAATATCGATACTTTTATAATGATACCCATCCCTACTCCGTTTAGGGTCTAGTTGTGCCGCGAAGCTTTTGATTGATGTCAGTCACTTCTAAGGGGTGAAAATAAGGGTTAATAAGGTTAATATGGAAATAAGGGCACTCTTGAAAATTTCAACCCCAAATTTTCACCCCTTAGAAGTGACTGACATCAACCAAAAGCTTTGTGGCACAACTAGACTCCAAATGGAATCCATATACCACATTTGAACCAAATCGGTCCAGTGTTGCTAAGAAAAGTGCCGCGCACGGCGGACTTCTCGGAATTCAAAAGGCTTATTATTGAAAATAATAAACCAAAATGAAGAAGATGGTTCGTTTGCACGAGGTGAGAGATTACACCCAAAAATCAAAATTGTAAGCCATGTTGCTCACTAATAAACTATGTGACTTGAGATGTTTCAAGCGGCACAACAAACAACGACTTCTTCAAAACTGCTTTCAGAATTCATGTCTCTAGAAAGTATGGGAATCGAGATGATGATTACCCAGTAGTGATCATCTAGCGGAGGAATAAACTACGTTAGGTAAGTTTGAAGATATCCATGAACGAACCAATAATAATACATGTAATATTACATCTAATGGGTATTTTATGTTTCATAAAATCGAGAGAAGTATTATATAGCAAGACGTAATGTCTTATTTTCTTTCTCTGTTTCTACGTGTCACGATGGACAATTATCTCGTTTCACAAGTTTTTGTTTTTTTCAGTGTGAAAGAATATGAGGAGACAGTTTTGCTAATAATGTCAGAATGAGTTAGTTTAGAAAGCTTGACCGATCAAATGGAGACGATTACAATATCGTGGCTCATCGTTCGAAAGTGTTCAGTGTATGTACTTCACACAAACCTAGATCACCATAATAAATTACCGTTGTGGAACGATGACGGGTAACTGAGGAACATTATTCAAGATTATAGTGGTTGGACTAATAGCTTCGAGCCGGGTCATTGCACTTCGATCCTTGTCGGAGCCTTCATGCAAAAGTGGTTAACACTGGATCGTTATCTGGTAATCCGATTAGAAATCCGTATAATTTGTCGACGGCACCCGACTCCCCGCCCGTCCTATCGCTGATGTTGAGAGAGTAGAGGAGGTGATTTAATCCAACTGTACGAGAGAACTTGGGAAAGAGGGCTTGGATGAGGGTTGGCTGTATCAAACAGTCCGACGGCAGGTAATCAAACTACGGTGCCCGGGTCACGGGTAGGCGGTTCTTGCGCCTACAGAAAGAGACTCGACAGAATGAGATATGGTGATTGCCGATGAGTTTATTGTCATGGCCGACTCTTCTGCCCTTTCACGTTGAGGGACGAGATGGTTATCGGGCAACGTATTACAATTCAAACCCAAGCTCCCTACAGTGTTGGTGGAACGAATGCTTTTTCGGAGTACTGATGACTTTTGCGATTGTGGAACGTTGGCACTATTGATTTTCCTCTTCGAACCGTACGAAATGGATGTGCAAGTTTCATTTGTGTCCCAATAAATTAAAGGAGACCACCTATCCTCCATACTTTTGGTTATCTTCGGTAACTAGGGAGCAATAACCTCTCATAACTCATGGTATTCAACCACTTACATCATTCAAGAGCAATTCTATCAGTATTTGAAACATTTTAACTTCCTCAAACTAAAAACTATACCAACCAAAGAATTATTGTAAATGTTGAATCATTATGAATTTTGACTCCTCCCTCTCATCTACAATCCATTCCTCCTTACATCCCCAACCTAAAACAAAGATTAATTTTATTGAATCGTTATGAATTTTGGCTCCTCTCTCTCATCTACAATCCATTCCTCCTTACATCCCCAACCTAAGACAAAGGTTAATTTTATTGAAATTAGGGGGTTGGTCTGGAGCTGGCCCAAGGTATTTGTGAAAAAATGAAAAATCATCGACATAGTCGAGAACGACTTCGCAATCACAGTACCGCCCCTGAACTAAACTAAAGATTACCTATCAGACGTGTAAGAAATTTTTAGTTATAATTGTCTGTAAAATAAAATCTTGTCCTTCGGGGGGATATTCAGGTGGTTCTTGTCGTCCTTGGAGAATTACAGTTGCCTGATTTATTCTTCACAAATCACAGGATTACCCAACGACCACGGTCCAAGAGGTTGAACGCCTTATAGAGAACATAACAAGGCTGTCCTTATAAGGCTCAAGTAACATCTAAGCGGGGGCGTGGTTCGGACCTAAAAGCTCTTAGCCGTATCAAGGACATAGGGCGTTTGGGCACTCGACTGAATGAATGTGTGTGCCTTGGAGCGAACTTAATAAGGGCCAATCCAGCCTTATCACGCCCAGTCGACCTTGATATAGAGTGGAATTAATCCCATCCCTTGATGGTAAATGTATTTACAGTGCATCTCCCACTCCGATGAAATCTGTTCTCATGGCTTCGACCTACAACGGTAATCCCTTCGTCGAGTGGTACCAAATCGGAAGTAATTTGGGTCTCAGAGACCGTTCAATCTGGACGAGCAATAGCAACATGACAGGGCCATGGACTCTGGTAACTAAACGATAACAATAAATAATGATAACAGTGACCTATACCATTTGCTGAGGGGGATCTCATAACTTCCAAGTGTTACTTAAATTGAATACAATAATTGTTTAGTAATAATTATTAAACAAATGTCAAATCATCTTATACTCGTAAGTGAGAGAGTTACATGGGAAAAATTTCCCTCCAATTTCATAGTCCGATTGGGTAGGTAGAAAATACCTACACTCACTCCTGTTGGAATCTTTGTTTGCATGCAACCTCTCTATGAATGCACATAAATTGGAAAATTGTACATCTCCTTTTTTTTCAATCAGAAGTACTTTTTCTCTCTTCCTCTCTGTTCAGTATAATTGTGAGTTTTCAGACCATTAAAAAGCTACAATTCCGAGAAAGCTGGTTTTTGGGCACCGCATACGTAAAACCAACAAAAAACCACAATGAAAAAAATTAAAACTGAAAATCACGTATTTTTGAAGCTTGGAAAGTTTGACAAACATGTTAGTTTTCAACTTTGAGACAATTAATTTCAGTTTTAGGAGATTTGGACATTTCACGCTCATTCCTAAGGTGTATTCATTGTATAAATGTGTGGAACAGAATTATCGATATGAGTTAAGTACTGCTCTTATATCCTGCTCTTATATCTTGTATCCAGCTTTTATATCTTATAGCCAAATTGGCCCCTCCGAACACTAGAGCTCGCAGCGGAGCGCGCATGCGCAAAAATGTCGGGTCTGGGTCGCCCACGACCCGGTGAGTGTCGGAAGAGGGTTAAAAATCTGCATAGTTATAATGGTGGAACATTGCAAAACATATGTTTGATGGAAAACAACACATAACCAGGCAGTGAGTATGGATTGATGAACTTTGTATAACCAAAACGAGACTATATCACGAACTTAACATCAATGATGTTTACAAAACAGGTTCAGGTGTCTATACAGTAAGTCTCCCTAAGTTTAATTTCGCTCCGAAGATTTGTAGCTAAGGGAAGACCATGGTAACACCGCAATGTTTGGGAGGTACATCGGTGTAGATAAGACCCAGAGAACCGAACTTTACATTATCGCCAACCGCTGTACGAAGTTCAGGCTGGAGAACTCTCACTAATTAGTAGGCATGTGTTTCTCCACCCAACTCCCATTCCCATCCTTCATCCGCCATCCACGTTTTCAAATTGAGCTGTCTCAACCTGGGATCTAATTGAAGACAAGTCTCTACATGCAATTACAGCACGACCCATTGCTGTTCAAACTTCTAAAATTCCCTCCCTCCCTCACGACCACCCCTTTTCATTTAATAACGTCGATTTTCGTGTCTTTGATCCGTTAACGAAGCATATTTCCACCCACTGCTCCTTCCTCATCCGAAAGTTAAACTCCCTCTTTCGATCGTGTGAACTAATGGATGACAAAAACTTTCCGTTCGTTAGGGCTTAATAGGCGAATGGGCGCTTTCCTTTGAGCTTCGCAGGTGGAACTTAGTCTATTTAGTGGAGGTGATTAGGGAATTCCCGGCCATCTCTGAGGAGGAGGCCTCAAGGATCTCTTGAACTTTAATCCTTTGGGATGTCATCAAAGTGAACTCGTTACACTGAATAACTCAGGGATATCTTGTTCAAAGATGAAGCAAAAGTCAATACCTAGTGCATCAATTTAATAAGTTAGCTCTCGATGGTGAAGAGGTAGGTACTAAACCATTACATCCTAAAACCATCCATGTAGCATTTTACACTGGCAAGCTGCAAAGCGAGTTCTGCGGTACCTAAAGCGGTACCTAAACCACGGAATCATCGTCGTTCCAACTCTGGATACTCTTTCAAGCTGGCAGGAGCTGCTATATCCGGGGAAGCCCGGAAGCAGCGGACCATTGCATTATCCAGTGTAGAGGCAGAATACCTACCTTGCTTTAGGGGAAGTTACCAAGGAGGCGCTCTGCCTACGCTAATTCCTTGGAGAGCTGCAAGCTATTCAACGCAACACAATCACAACAATTCACGACGACAACCAAGGAGCACAACAATTAGCAAAGAATTCATCACATCATTCAAGAACAAAACTCATAGATGTTCGACACGACTTCATTAGGAAATTCATTACAGACAACACGATCCAGTTCAAATATCCACAAACATCGGAAATGCCAGCAGACATATTTAATAACCGTTAACAAAAACTAAAGTTGACGGATTTACACAAGCACTCGGCATTGGAGTTGGTGAATCAATTTGAGGGGAAGTTCAAGATTCCAAATTGGAAGCAACTCCATTCCTGTTTTGTTTATATTGTTGGAAATATTATGGATAATAAGGTTGACAACAATATGTTCCCGAATTTTGTAACACACTCTTGATGAAGATCTTAACTACGTACTGTGTTAGAAAATATAATTTATATCAGCCTTATTAGCAAATTTTCAGGGAAAATAATGCTATTGCAATAACCTCTAAATTTTAAGAATGGACTTTTTCGAAAAATTTGTTCACTGAAATCCGTTTTGGAACATTCTGAAACAATCCCTGAAGAGTGTAAAAAAAGATTTCTTTGAAAACTCGCTCGTTAATTCATGCTGCATAAATGGATTTTGTCATTTCTATCCTCCTTTCCCAATCCTTCCAGTTCAAAACATCCTATTGACTTTGTGATTTGGCAGAAAATTTCCTGTAATCCGTTTAACCAGTTAGACAAATTTAATTAAAAATTATTAATTTCATTCATAATTCCACTGAAAAAAAAAATCTTGGTAATAAGCTGAACGCTTTATTCCCCTTGGAAAAAGCCACGTTATTGGCAGATCACTATCATGTTGGAAATCATGGGAGTTTTTCTGAGCTTAGGCCTCTTAGGATGGCTCAGCTCTAGTTCATGTGGACTAATGCTCAAGGTCAGGTCTGTACATTCAATATTGCTCTGGTCCAGAGGCTCCACGGTGTGTGCGACACATGTATGCATCTCTTTCATAACACTAAAAAAGTCTGCCAAGTGGGTGTGGTACATAGCTTCCTCGTATCCATAACCCGATTGTATGGATGATCCGATGCACAGTAGTTTAACTCAAGACATCAATCTCCAAGTACCTTGCACTACCCCTAAAGGGGACTCTCCACATCAACCGACACAATCTCTGAATATTGTTGGAATATGTAGAAGTAATAGCTGTGGCAAGGATTTCACGTTTGCGCATCCGCAGCGGCTACTATCAGTCCGGGGGTGATGATTTTCATAGGGGACCATCTACTCACCAACCCGCACAATCCCCGAAATTTCATTAAAATCGAATGAGAACTGTACAAGTAATGGCTGTGGCAAGGATTTCATGACAGACACGCAGACAGACACGGAACCAAAATTGTTCAGGAAGGTCTGGAATGTACTTAAAATGCGAGTGGAAATTTTGATTTTGGAAACTTTTTTTTTCAACCTTGAAAAGAGAAAACAAAGCTTCCTTTACCTTTATAGACTCGGAAGCAATATAAAATGGATTAAGAGTAATTTTGGGTCCCGAAGTGAATCTGTGGGACATTAACCTGTGCCAAACTATATTGTTTCTTGAAACGGAGGGAGGCGCACCTCGTTTCCAATACCTTGGACTTATTTTTATTTTCGTCTTCCACGGAAAAAAGCTGTACAAAAGACTGCATTCACATAATAGTAATATATTGATATGGGTAATATATCACATGGATAAAATGTCAAAATATGTTCCTAAGGGACGGAAGGCCAAGAGGAGGGTTTCCAAACGGTTGAACCACGTTCAACCGACTAAACTTATTTCAAACGGCTGAATTTTATCCAAACAACAAAATCACGAAAAATGGCCTTAGCCAAAGCCAGTCCATATCTAGTTAGGAAATTCAAAATACACGAATTCCTATGTATCTGTTTTTAGAAAATACCCTCACTTTGCTTAAATTGTTGGTACATCATCTCTCTCAAAAAATGGTCTGCTGCCCAATTCTAACACAATGACTGTTGGAAAAAACTCATTTGCATATGTGTGGCCAGATTGTTTGTAAAACTATCTCTCTTCAACATGTTAAGTATTTAAAGCTCGAGACAGAATTCACGGGGATCCCCTGAGGGGGCTATGTCTAGTGGTTGAGCACCCTGCCTATAGAAACCACCAACAAGATATCATTCAAGACCGACTATAAACATTGCGGCAGCCACCCCATCTTTTACGGAACCCATTACACTGGGACTTAGTGGGCAGGCACCGGGGTATATAACCACGACACCCCGTATTCATGAGATCCTTCTCCTGTAGCCCTCAGAAATAACACGGTGACTTATTCTGATGAATAAAGATTCCTATTTTCCTTGTGGTCGTTTTTTCAATACATCTTTGGAATATAGCCGTAAACAGGCTCACAACTGCCAACAAGAATTAAAGAATGGAAGAAAATTATCATTTGGCTTTTGAGTTAAAAATAAAACAATACAGAAGAATATATAAGTAAATGTGAATGTTGAAATAAAGAAATAATATGACATAAAAGTACAACAACGTTCATTGGTAAATTCTTGAATAATAGTTAAATGGTCGATGTGCTGATGATCTCGGGCCTTGAGAGTTCGAACGGCACAGAATGTGCTCAACATTTGGGCTTAGATTTGTACATCCATGGTATTCTCTCATTCTCCGCCGTACTCCACTACTTAATACAAGTCAGCTCACAAAGCAGATCATCAAATTGCAGGAAATGAAGCTGTTATTACTGTTTTTCTTTAATTTCTCTATTTAGTTGAACCAACGACTGTATAAATTAGCCTTTAGTAAGGTCGCAAATAACCAGTATTTTGTAACTATTTTGACCTCTCTCCCGGAACAGAATGGAAATTTTCACATCAATCATTTCGTGATTACAAAAACTTATTTCATTAATTTAATTCATCATACATTTCTGGCTTTCGAGGAGTCTATTTATCGGAACCAGAAAACAAGAAGGAGATCTCACCCCTTGTATCTCAAAGAGCCTTTAAAATCAGCATATCAAAATTTTCATAAAAAAATGAAAAAATGTTAACTCTGATTTATTTGTGCCAACTCAGGGCTTTCGTTTCAAGTTCAAATTCTTTATCATCGCGAAGAAGGCATAACGTGGAAAAGATGGAAGATCTCATTGTAAACCAAAGCTCGTTTTACAAGAAGAAAGTTGAGAATGAAACTTACTGTCGCCAAGCTACACGGGTGTGAGAAAATGAATGGTGTAAGGAGAGGGCAGGAAAGGCAGGCTTTCCGTTCTCACAAGTCCCTTCCACAATGGGGGACTCGATTGACTCGAAGGACGGCGGCTGGCGAGGGTTGCCTTTTCAAACTTGTTGATATAAGGTGTCCGTAGGGGTGAAGGACAACTTGAACTGAAGTGAAAGTGGAATTCAGGGAAGAAATGTGGTAAACAGATATCACTCTCCAAGAGCAACCTTCTCCCCGAAAGTTCTTCCGGGCCTCCAAGTAAAAGGTAAAGGGTAAGATTAGAAATCGCCATTTTCAACAATGTATTATAGGTCTCCCTGATTCTTCAAACACGTGGAGGTTGAGCGCTAGCGTACTGAGTGGAAAATATCACAGTGTTTCCAAAATGAAAAGCGTGATAAAGCTCTATTTTTATTACCAATTAAATAAACCAACTAGATAAATTGGTGGAAATAAATTCATTGGAAATCATCACACATATTTCACTCATAAAAAAATAAAAACCTTTTTAACAAAAAAATGGACCGACCTCAAAAATGATGTCCGTGAACACCAAAAAGGAAAAAATAATAAACTTAGCGAAAACACACTGATGTATTAGGTTGTTGGATATAAATATCTTGTCAACAGATGGTATGTTGACAAGATATTTATATCCAACATTTATATTATTATTTGTAATGTGATTTACACTCATTGTCACACTCATATCCTCCATCATATGATAGCAGTGACGTACTACCCAATAGTTTTGGAACACTTATCTCTACTCGTATTCATGTTTTGTAATACTCACCAGATCATGTGAGTATTACTTAATAACCACAGTGTATCCAGATAGGTAGGTAGGTACGCATTGAAGTCGCCGCCGTGAAATCGGATTCTTGAAATTCAGGCGTTAGCAATCAAGAACTAAATTTCGTGAGGAAGGAATCCATTTCTTAGTTAAGGATATTATTGATGGTAGGTTCTTTCCATCAGCGTGAACTTTTATGCAATAAAAATGAAATAGATGTGTTTCTATTTGCAGAAGGCTCTGTGCGTACACAGAAAATAGAACATACTGTTATGTTATAAAGCCTTGATTTTGTATTGTATATCATAAAATTCAAGGTTCTGGAAACAATTTTGAGTCCAAACCTTTGAATTTAGCGAGAAAAATCATTTGAAACCACGTTCTGTACAAATTCATTTACGATAAATCAGTTTCATTTCTGCGAAAAGTGTTTTGGCTATTGTCGTTTACGTTGAGTTACAAGATGAACCCAATACCGAGAAAAGAAATTAATTAACAAGCCCTTGTACAATCTGTTACCTCAAGTCTTGTTGATGGGTTCGTCGGTCTGACATTGTGCGACCCCCTCTTACACTTTCCTCTCAATTAGACCTAATTTCGTCATTAGACCTCCTACCTCCGGTCACCTTTAATTAAGAAGTCTCCTCACTCGTTTGTAACATCTGCTCTCACAAGTCTAAACATTCTGATAGTCTGTTTACAGAAGATTGTTGTTGATGCGGTACACAGAGGTTGATGTAATGTGGATGTAGAACTTAGTTTTTTCGTATCAATTGCCATTGATGGATATGTAGTAGGTACAGTTGATTCGATTACTACGAGTCATACTGTGAGGGAGCTCGACAGTTATCGAGATCGGATGAAAATTGTTGAGGTAAGGCTGTACGAAAATGGATGAGTAGAGGCAATCCATTACTGTGAAATTCAATTGAAATGTTGAGAACGTCAGTCCTCGACGATCCTCGATTTTTGAATGAATCGAGCTGTGATCATACGTAGTGGTTAGAAGATTACAAAGCGCAGAGGAACACTTTGATCGATGAGCGATGCATATTGAGCGGGCCTTTAGGACTCAATCTATGAGCGTAAACCTTGGATATGGAAAATAGACTTTTGAATTTTCAAATGAAGGTGAATTCAATTTCAAGATCATTGACACCAACTGAACTTTCCAACATTGAGTAGTATGTATTCTGTGATTTCTCGAAGTTGTGTGAACTAGAAACGTTCTCCCCCCGAGGCAAGATCCTCTCGTCAACTCTGACGTCACCATAGCAAGCAACGTAATAAATCATAGGAGAAAAACTACTAATTGGAAAGTTCAGTTAGTGTAAAATATCGTCCAATGTACACTCAGGTACAAGTTTCATATATAAGTACAATTACATATATATAAGTTTCGAGAGTTCATTTCTATAATATTTTTCTCCCAAATAAGCTCGCTGATAAAGTGTTCATTTAGACTGAAAAGTCTTGGGTTTGATACCGTCGATGTTCCTACTCATTCCTCAGCTATAGCTCCAGTATTAGAGATGAAACAAGACTATACCGTTGTAACTCTGAACGACAAGTTCGAAGCTCTGGTGGTTTTGTTATTGAACGGACCTCATCATGGCGCTACATATAAAATGGGTTGTTGGTTTATGATTTGAGTCTATCCTAATCAATGGAAATTCCATTGATCAAATCTTAACCCATGACTACTCCAGTAATCGATTGATAGTTGGACGTGCAAAAACATACTCTCGCACCAACTTTTTCTGAGAAATAGGAGTTTGTTCAAAATATTAGTTCACAAACGTAATTTTAATACGATTATTCATCTTTTTTTAAACATAATTATGCATTATGGTTTCTGGGTAAAATTCGAGGTCAGCAAACGGACTTCATTCAAACGGACGGATTCATAAAAAATACTTCCGAAATCATCGTATCGAAGTAACTAAGTACGTGAAACTAAGTAGCACCTACTCTAAAGATATAATTTTGGAGAAATTGTTGAAACTGGAGAATTGATTTGTTTGAATTTGAAGGGTTTGTTTTTGTTTTCGATGAAACTTAGTTTTGGCGGTGAAACGCATTTTACTTCCACGCCTTTGAGATCCACGCAAAAACTGGGATTTTTTGGAGAAGAAAAACGGAAGTTTAATCTCGGGATGTTTTGTATTCATCAACGAGTTTTAAAGATAAAATCCTTGCTTCCTCCGGTTTAATTAAGACCACCCCTTCTTGTTATTCCGCGACACTCCCGTCTCACGGTCTGTTAAAATTGTTGTCTTGTGGCGTGTCTAAAACCAACGAAACCAAATAAAATTATTTCATTAGTCGTCTCGTGATTCTGGTAGATTTCTCTCTCGAACGCAGCTGACGAAGAGGGAAGTGAAAACTGTATTAATGAGGATGTTTAGGCTGTCCGTCCAGTAAAAACGCAGAAATTTATTGTATTTTAACATAATATGTTATTTCCTCAAAGTGTTACTTGCAGTATACGAGGTCTATGGTGGTCTATGGTGGTTTTATATTATAAAACCACATGAGCCCTCGTATACTGCAAGTAACACTTTGAGGAAATCTCTTTAGATGTCAAACCTTTTGGGAACTGTGTGTTCGGTTGAGTGAAGAGATTCGTGGGTCTGTTGGCTCATTTCTGCACACACGTTCGGAGTTTTTGGCTACGTGAGAGGTCTAGTATGAACAGTCTTTCTGATTTGCTTATCATATTCAAGTCAGCTGGTCGTAGGTATGCATAAATAAAGTTTGTCCAAAAGTCGAATTTTGTTCGACGAGGAAAGAATGGAGATGACGATGAAGGAGATGTATCTTTTTATTGGAAATGGTACTTCACTTGAATTTTTGCGACGCGCTTATTATTTAAAATGGGAATAATGCACAAGATTCACCATCAAGGCCCGTGGCTCCAGCCTTTCGAGCGCTTTCCTATCAGGATAAAGTGAAAGTAAATGTGAAATTTTGTCTTAGCCATTATGAATAAAATAACATCATATTCCTACTGATGAGCCGACCAACGCTCTGAACTCTCTAATGACCTTGTTCCATTTTCAATAGTTTCTTATCCATATTTATGATATCAATTAATAATACGTCGACTATAATACTTGAATACTTGTGATACTTATGGAGATTGAACAGACATGTCTCTATGTTCTTTAAAGTCATGATGATTCCACCCTGATCTGAATATGACAGACTACGGTCTCTTCCGTGGAAAATTAAATAGGGCGTTTATGCCCCCTGAACCATCGCACTAACCGTGAGTGCTCTGAGGTGCTTTGTAGGTAGGACGAAGGTGTAAAATACCCTTCCCTTCTCAACCCTTACCTATTACTGGACCATATTAAATTTATAGCTCTGACAGGCATTATACAACCTCGTATATAGTGTACATTCCTTGAGAGGCGAAAGGTAAGGTCCTGAGGCCTTTTCGACTGACAGCTTTGAATTATGAATCCTGTCTCTCCTACTTCAATTACGTGAGGCAACACATTTTAAATGGAAACTTCTCTCTAGTTGGCTCGTAATGTATAATATACATTAATATTATTAAAATCTTCACCCGTACATGTTTCCTTCCTCATTATCAAAAGTTTAATGATGTTTAATAATGTTTTTATTAAAGTTTAGTAGGCTTCAAAAAATTGTGTAGGTCCAGCTCTTCAAAATAATAATTATTTCTATTTATATTTCTATTATTTCTATTTCTATTTAAATCTAATTATTAGATTCACTGAAATCAAACCACCTATTCATTCTCATTGGATTTTGGTTGACAGTCTGTTCTATAGGCGGTTCGAGTGAAGCTTCCGGGGTCAATCAAGGTTACCTTCGAGACAGTGCCCTATTTCACGACCATCGGACTAATAGCAGCGTTTGAGGAGGCGCAAATGCAATTTTCCTGATGTGTTGAATTCTCACAGTCCTCTACCAATTTTGCTTACAGTTGGAGGGGAGATAGTTGTGGGTGTCCAACATTATCATGGAGGAATTTCAACGCAATGAAAAATCAAAAGACGTAATCAATGAAAAATTCGCAAACAACAAAATTTGATTATTTAATAATCATAATTAGGAATTCATTCTCTATCGTGTTGACGATTGCCTCCTTCCTATTTCTGTCGATCTGAAAAGAACTAGCGAAGGTATTTTGTTCTGAAAATATGTCGTTTGTTTTTAAGGAAGTGTCTTGTACTTTCCAAGCTGAAGGAGGGAGGTTGAGTGGTATATTAGCATGAGATGTTTTGGGTTTCTCATCGTCAATGTCTGTATTCTATACTCTCAAGATCCACATGGTGAACTACAGATAATAACATATTTATCAAGCCTGAACGTTGTGGTTGTTATTCGGCATAGAAACAACTTGATATACGAGCAGCTACTTAGCTACAATTCCAAAATAGATTCCTCGACGATGATTAACCAGCCAACCCATAAAAATAGACATAATATGTCTATATTTGAAGTATAGTCATATGTGAAGTAATATTACTACTTTAAAGAAATGAATATGGGGTTATGTCATTTGAATAGAATGTACATAAAGATAAAGCAGAGGTTTCCATCAATGTTCATTGGTGATCCACGGAAATCCGGCTTCAGAATAACCTTTTTACCAAAGTTTACACACGACCTTTTCCCCTAGTGACCTTCCAAAGCCAGGACACTCTTCGCCAACAATATCTGACCCTTCTGCTCTAATTGTCGACAATTTTTTGCCGCCCGACCTTCCCAAGCTACCTCGTTGAAGTCCTCCCTAAAAGTAAAATTAAATTACAGCGGCCATTTCTCACGACTCCTGCCAGCTGTTGCAGCAAATTTTCTGCGAGCATGGCGGGTTAATTGAGGCAAAAGAAAAAATCTAACGCCTTTGGCCGTTTTGTGAAGAATAGGAAGGGGAAAGGAAAATCTTAATCGCATCAACCAATTTGTGAGTGACCCAATTTCTTTCGGAAAGAATCACGGAAACTCACCTTGTACAACTGTTTCTTTAGCAGTTCTCAAACTAAAATTTTACAGTAGATGATGAATGACTTCTCTCGATAATACTACGTCAAATGGGGAGATTATAACAATACTTAAATTTTCTTCGGATTCGGAAATCAGCTTTGGGAAGATTACTAAGTATTCTGAAAATCGACGATTCGGAAAGAACTCTCAATTATATTGAGGTTCCAAAATGTAGGAAACCAGCAGCTCAATCGTGTATTTTATGTTTCATATCAAAATATTTAGGTACCTATTTTAGTATTGTTCCTTATTATAGTTTGTTAAGTATGCCCCAGCAAACTATGTCCGATGATCTTCATAAACATAACTGTGGCTAGTAAACCAAATCTAACACGAGGGAACTCACCCCTCTCCCGGATGGGAGGACCGGTAACCAATCGTTCGCCTCTTGGTCACAATTGGTTGCCACCTTTTCCGACCTGGCCAAAGAAGGAGTGGATCTTAGGTAAAACCAGCCTGACTAGATCTACAGCAAGAAACAGTTCATTTTAACTCTCTTTCCTTTTGCAAGGGATTGATCCCCTCTACCACATCTTTCTTTTTTTAACTAAGGTTATAAGGCAGAAACAACTAACCGATGCACTCGAATGGGAAAATCTATCGGTGGAGTTGTTCAATTCAGTAAGAACACCTTCATGTTATACCTAATCGCGCTGTAGCCGTTTTTACAAGTCTGGATCTGATGATGTGAGTTCTCTCAGCGAGTCTATTGTATAGGATAACAAGACGAATATTGCACCCATTAACTTGGACCACAACGACATAAGCGTGAGAACTACTGAATTTAAAAACAAAATTTACTGCTCGTGAAAAAATCATGGATGGAAACCCCCTAAAAAATAGTTCCAGCTAGTAAACATTGAACCAAAGAATTTCTTTCGAGTCCAACTGTTGAGTAACAAAAACCTCAATGTCAAAGTGAAGTCAGAACACTCCTAGAAAATAAAAATATAAGTAACACTGTTATGTGTCGAGGTTATTCATTTTGAAAATGCTTTACTGTCCACCCAGATGGCTGCCTTCTCTTATTCTTACCTATTCTAGTTCATTTAGTGAAAAATTCATCTAATTTTCTGTAAAACTTTTGTTAATCTTCTCCCGATCCTTTTACTGCTTATTCAACAACTGGTCGAAATTTCGCCGCCCTGTACAACTCTGATTTTGCAGGTGAAATGAAAAGTAAATGCGGAATACCTACCACAAAAGTTTTTCAATTGTTTGTGCGAATTCCCGGAGCTTTAGAACTGGTGAAGACCGGAAGTCCTTACCTCTCTATTTAGTGTGAATGTGATCTTAATGGAGCTGTTTGAAAATTAACCGATAAATTTCAACAGCCTACTTGATCTGGAAACCCATCTCTATAGTCTTCAATTTTTCTATAAATAAAAGTAATATTACTTGACTTGTATGTGTGAAATTCATCAAGATCTGAATGTTGCTGTTATTGTAAATATAGTAGATAATGAACTTACCAAATTTGCATTTTTCTCTGTCAACATAAAAGAAGGTGAATATGCAAAACGGCCGAATGATGAAGTTTTATGGTTTTCCGGAGTAATGGAAATTGTGCAAATGTGACCTGGATGGAGGGAAAATGGTATTGGGTTCGCTTATTCATGCAAACCCGGGGTAAATCCTCTAGATAACCGTGTGCTGCTCATTCAACTGGGAGAGTCCAGTAACAAGGGTAGGAGAAGTGAATTTCAAAATTATGGAGAACGGTGAAAAAGGTGAGGAGAAATGCTATAGGTACCGTTGTGGGTGGTGGGTCGTGGCTAATGCGTTGAACGTATGATAGAAGAGTCTTTTGAAAAAATACACATCAATTTATCCACGATAAACTGTTTGTTAATCTTTTCTGATCTCACCGACAGACACACATGATGCACCAGCCAACAATAATACTGACAAAAATTCTATGTTCATCATCATAGCCTATGTGGTGGGTGAAAAGGTACAATAATATTGTAGGTAACATATTATGTTACCTACGCTAAAAATGAGTTTTGGCCACTTTTCAGAAAAGATATTTATGAAGACGATACTTATTAACGATTCGAAATAGATGTTGGAATGATTTGTCTGTCATAGATTGCGGACAGGTTCCTTTAGTTTTCCAGGCAATGCAAAATTACATCAAAATCGATCAATTATTTCGGAAGTTGTGCATATAATTATGCATACGTCTTTCTTCAAAGATGTACTTCTTAACTATAGGTTGTATATAAAGTTTGTTGATGTTTGACTGTAGTGAAGATCTACTGGCTAAAGGGAAGGACCTTCAATCTGTTTCCCCACTACAAACCGCTCATTTAGGAACAAATGATTTTCCTGATCTAGACTTGAAGGATACAGCAGTGAGACCATGGAATGGCACCAGACATTAAGTCAATACTGACCTTTTCAAAACAAAATGCTGCACCTTAGTATATGGGTTATTTTCCCTGAAAGGGCGAATCGTTGTCCAGAGAAGATCCCGAATGCACATTTATGATTTGGGTGTCAAAAAAAAATTCTCCATAAACTATCAACTCTGTTCTACTTCGGGCAATCAATAAAATATGCACTTATTCACGCTAAAATATAGAAATTAAAGTTTAAACTGCTAAATTTCCAGTAATCTGCCATGTCCGGACCCCTAGGTAGTCAAATTTGCTTGAACACAATGACTCACCTATGAAAGCAGCGGCCTGAATTTGTAGTGATTCTTTATTGCATATACCTGGACATGAAAAAAATGGATTCGCAGATTCTTTCAGAAGCAAATAAAGCGAGCAGGAGGATAAAATGTGCTTGTCCGGAGGTTTTTGTCTTTAATCTGCCTATTTTGTGTTTTCGTATTTTGGCAGCTTTTTATCGTTTCCCGCGGTTTTACTACCACTATAAGAGGTGAGATTAGTCGTTAGGTTATCAAAGAAAGCGGCGGGAAACGTATTCCTTCTGTGTGGAAGCGTGCACAAGTGGAGTCAGTTGCGAAATTGTGGTGTCACAGTCACCGTCTGTCTTTCATCTGCCTTCTGTAAGAACGGCAAGAAATCGAAATTATTTTTTCTTTTTGGTCTCTAGTTCTTGTTTTTACCGAGCTGGTTCCAGCGATATGGTTACACTTCAGTAGAACAGCACCAGAACGCGGGAAAGGCTGAAAAACCTAAGTGCCACCCAGGAATTTTGTGTCTTTTTTTGTGTCTTTCATCTGCCGGTGATGGTGGCTTTTGGGGAGATGAAAGACTTTTTTCAAGTTGTTAACAATTTAATTTGAATTTTCCGTTGCAATTTAAAAACTTAAATTTTTCGACCTCAAAACTGTATTTAGCAACCGTAAAAATCCCCTGGTACGAAGTTTTGGCTCGAAAAACCGATAAATTGAGATTACTTGGTTACTTTCGGAGGTTTCTAGGTTGCTATCAGAAAAACCGTGTTCCACGTTGGTTTAACCCTTTTCTACACCTGCGTTCCGCCCCGGTTCAATTTTTGGAATAACTCCCAGTTCTCGCTCCTCATGGAGATGGGGTTCCGAGTATTTTCCTTTACGCGGAAACCACGCCAATAGGTTTCTTTCGATAGGTTTTCTTCTTTAATTTTTAATTAATTAATTAAGCGTCCCACTGTGTGTTCTTTCGTCGAAATTCAATCAGTATGGTGTGAGGTTAATCCCTGATTTTTGGCAGAACTTGAGTCGAACTTTAAGTTTTCTGAAATCTTGGGATACCGATTGTACCTTTCCAGGAAAATGACCCATATGAGTTATGTCGATATATTCATCGAGACCTACGAGTAGATTCAGCCAATGATAAGTACTTGACTCAAATATGCAAGGAAACGCAAAAATCGCCTCCCCAAACATGAGAACTTCGAAATGCTATTCGTTCTAGACAACGAAGGAGGAATTCGATGCATCAAACGAAACAAACCTCTGGATTTGTTAATAACGAGTGTTAGTGCAAACAATAAAAGCAAGGGATATTGTTTCCGCGAAAGCATAGGCTTGTTGTTGCTGAAAAAACTGCCGTATACAGTGATTGGATAAATTATGCAACCAAATACTGCAAAATTAATTGTAAAAATCTTGTTTTAGTCGCAATAAAGAGTTCATCACAAAAAACACTTGAGTTTACTTTTTCACTTCCCGAATAAATGTAGAGACTCATATCAAATCATCCACCATGAATGCGTTTTGTAACTGTTTCACCATTACCAATTTATAATAATTTTGTCTGTATATGTTATCAATAAAAACGCAGAACCAACAGCCAGGCAAAGTGGGACTCAAGTTCATTGACTTGGAGAAAATCCAAGATTGGGGAAGAGGGGAAAGTCTAAATATTATAAGTCCAAGGTAACCTCTGTTCATCCCGTAACTGCTCTAGGTGTTACCTGGCTATTGATTCTCACGCTAAAACCTAAACAAAAAAAATACATAAAATAACGCTCTTCTTATTCTTTCTGCCCTTGGCCTGTACGTCAGATTCGTCTCAACAAAAAAGCACAATTTATTCAAAATAGTTTTTTTATTACTAGGAAACAATAAAACGTTTACGGTGCTAAGAAACTCGTAACACGTTTAATATGGCAACATGGAACAATTGTTTGTGAATGTTCACACAACTTGGCACAAGTACTCAATATAATGATGGATTCAATGATCTTAGGTAGCTTGAAGATTGGAAATTGAGCTCACGGAGAGTGGAACGACGAATGAAAAAAATGATCAAGTAATCCACCATGAGTATTTTAAATGAGTTTTTTATCTATCCTGGAAAGTAGCTAAAACGCAGTTGTGCCATGTTGCTCTGACATATAGGTTTTGACATGGATAAGCACTTTTTTTTTAGCCACAGCAGCAACCAGTAAACAAAATCATACCTACATATCGGTAGCTATGAAGCAAGGTTCTCAAAAATACTACGACATATTACGTGCGATCGGAATTTTTTTTGTATTTAGAAGAAAAATGCTGTTTATTCATTGAAAAAGTAATAGGTACATATCTTGTGTGCATTTTATTTCATAATTTCAATTTCCAAATTACACCTACAGCGATGGACATAATATCCATGATCTGTTGTTTTTCCCTCGAAGGGAGAAATTTTTTCGTGTACTTTCGAGAGTTTGACTGTAGAAGGGAAGATAAGATGTGTCTCTAGCGACCCGAATGTATGAATTTGTTTTAGGGCAGGGTTGCAGATTTTGGTAGTGGTAGTAGTAATACACAGTGAATTGGATATTTGGCAAACCGACGGACAGGCAAACATTCATATGGCCGGGTAGGCACACCAACAGACCTCCAGACACGGAACCATTCTATCCATGAAGCTCTAAAACATTAGGTGAAGGTGAAAATCGATTTTAGTGGATCTTTTTACTCAATTCATACATATCACATTATCCAAAGTATGAAAAGTGGACAATTTTAACATAAACTAAGATTGACCACTTTCAAATCTAGTATTTCGCTGAGATGAATAATAAATTGGCGAGATCGATTCCACAGTCGAAGCAACCTGCCCATTCTTTCATGGCTTCACCCCTCCTGTCCATCCTTTGCTATATAAATTCAATACGAGAGCCGATTGAAAGGGGTGCTCTTACGCAACGTCAAGATGACAAACCTCCTGGCACCGGATGTTCCTGACGCCTCTGAATTATTGGTAGAGGGTATATAGCAATGGTGACAGCGAGATGTGCGTCTCAGACCTTTCATTGATAGCTCGCAGTGAATCATCATACTCACCCTCACTTGATGAGATCCGAGCGAGTACAATACGCTGAAACGATGATGAAGTCGTTCATTGATATTCAGATAGCAGGTTAGAGATGGATGAAATCGAAAAATTGTGCCAAACTTACCTCAATATTTCTCTGACTGGAAATTCCTATAATCTACGTTGTCGTACTTAGGTACTAGGTATACCTAGACGTCTCATAGGTGGATGTTGCTTGCAGCTTCCTCTTATTTCTTACAAGATTGTATATTGTACGAGGATTGGCAAACTAAGTCCGCAGAAAAAAAAATTGTTGACGTACTCATTTCCCATATTTGTTTCGTTTTGGGACGAAAGAACCGTGAGAAGTTTCACAGGAAAACCTTTCTGGACAAATATTGGAAGATATATCGTTGATAGAGTTTATTTCAATGGTGTCGAGGGGCTGTAGACGAGCTCTGTTCCATGAGATACCAAGCTTCGAAAACTCATCGTGATTGTTGAAAACCTCACATCGCTTCAATTTGTTTTGAAAGATGACGTCTGGCTCAACAAAGATAAGGAATAAAAGATCATAATACCTTGATAGGTGGAAGGGTGAGGGACCCAAAGGGAAAAAATATGTTGTGTAAAAAGTGAAAAGGACGATAGTGGGTGAAGGTTTACGAGCAGAGAGAGTTGTGGGTGACGTGGAAAAAGTATTATATCAGATGGTTTGTGGGGAACGAGCGGGACGAAGGAGATATAAAAAGGAAAAAAAACAGGTATTAGTAAACTTGATAAAACACGCTTGTTTGGAGAGGGATGTGGGAACATGAGGGCTTCGTGTCAGGTGTTCACGTAGGTTGGATAATTAACTAAGCCGAGTACTTCCCAATCGTGACCCATCCTATGATTTTTATGAACGCAAAGTTACGACTAATAATGAGTATTATCAACATGATTGGGGATGGATAGTTCCGGTACCTAGCTTACTCACATCTGAATATTGGGAGGTAAGTACTAAAGATATGTGTCCGTGTAAAAGATCATCAAAAATCAGGTCCTCCGTATTAAAAAATTCTCACATTTTGCGTTATAGAGCTTTTTAAACAACTTTGATCGTGCCTGTCTGTCAATGTATTTCTCGTACCATGCATCCTGATTGTAATATCTACATCTTTTTGGCGTACCGACCGAAAGATAAGAAATCAAAGTAGTTGAAGAAGTACTAGCACGCAATATAAGAACATTTGGAGAGGGATGGTGGGAACATGAGGGCTTCTTGTCAGGTGTTCATGTAGGTTGGATAATTAACTAAGCCGAGTACTTCCCAATCGTGACCCATCCTATGATTTTTATGAACGCAAAGTTACGACTAATAATGAGTATTATCAACATGATTGGGGATGGATAGTTCTGGTACTTAGCTTACTCACACCTGAATATTGGGAGGTAAATACTAAAGATATGTGTCTGTGTAAAAGATCATCAAAAATCAGGTCCTCCGTGTTAAAAAATTCTCAAATTTCGCGTTATAGAGCTTTTTAAACAACTTTGATCGTGCCTGTCTGTCAATCTATTTCTCGTACCATGCATCCTGATTGTAATATCTACATCTTTCCGGCGTACCGACCGAAAGATAAGAAATTAAAGTAGTTGAAGAAGTACTAGCACGCAATATAAGAACATTTTTGATTTTGGAGGACCCAGTTTTGTTGTTTGATTTTTTGGAAACAATTTCTTGTTGCTCTCAATATTCAGAGGTGAGAATGCAAAATCAGGAAGTTCTCGTATCGCATTCCTCTCCTGTTTAAGTACGTGTTCTGAAAAGTTCGAATCGATGCAGTTACGTCAATATCCAGAGTTACTGACGTAGGTTCCGACAGGACAACGTAGATCGGTAGTTCTCCCTCCGATGAACATAACTGCCGATCGTTGGTAATTATTCACTTCCTGTCCAATTAGGCCGAGGAGTGGATACCATACAATCGAATTTGCCCGTCTCCCTTTCCTCTTGCCCTAGGCATTCAATCTAAGTACATAATGAGAATTAAAGATAATGAGGGGAGCAATAATTTGATGCAGCTTTGATTAGTGTCGAGTAGAGCGAGTCCCCATGTTGGGTTCGAATTGTTGAGACAATTTTTCAAACTCTCGAATAATAGTCATACTTCCAACTCATAGAACAGTCACTGATTAAACCCTCTGTTCGAACTAAACAGGTCAATATAGTTCTAAGAAAAAAATGTTTTCCCATGAGCAGAGGCTGGTATAAAACTAAAACGCTGCAAATCATTGCTCAGAGGTTTATTATTTTCTGTATAGATCACCCTTCTGTATAGATCGCTGGTTCTCCATCAATAGCACCTACCACCATCTGTATTCTCCCTTGACCTTCCCTCTATTTTTCGAATTGTATGTACCTTGAAACGCGAAACATAAAATTTCAGAAAGAAAGAAAATGGTTTTGGAGCTCACTCAGCTGATCAGTGATCTGAGGAGTGAAGAAGATCTCCTCGAATGCTGGAGACGCCTGGAAGAGCACTTCCATTCAATAGGATTGAAAATGGCTTCGGAGCTCACTCAGCTGATCAGTGATCTGAAGAGTGAAGAAGCCTTTGAGCAATGATTTGCAGCGTTTTTTACCCACCAACATTTTTTTTACCTACCAACTTTTTTTTTACCTACCAGCTAGGTACTACCTACCACACCATACTGGCTTCACACCTTCACAATCAAGTTTATTAGAAAGAACTAAACGCTTCATACTCGATTGTAAAAATAGGAAGCTTCATATGGAAATTTGATTACTGGTTACGCAGAAGGCAAAACTGTATACAAATCGAAGAAATGAACAGCGATCGCATTTTAGTCCGATAAAATTTGAATGGAGATTAGACCTCTTTTGCGATTCACACTCATGATTCTGTTTTATCGAAGGAAAACCTTCAAGTACTCGTAGGGACCGAACGGTTTGTCCCACAGAGCTCCGGGTGGTCTCAAACATTTTTAAAAATTCAATACTATTTAAAATTGGTGAACAAACGATACCTTTATTCCGAGAGTTTTCGAGCTAGGGCACTCTTGAAAATTTCAACCCTTAATTTTCACCCCTTAAAAGTGACTGACATCAACCAAAAGCTTCGCGGCACAACTAGACCCCAAATGGAGCCCATATACCAAATTTGAACCAAATCCGTTCAGTGTAGCTAAGAAAAGTGCCGCGTACGGCGTACGGCGGACGGACGGAAATTTTTTTATTCGATTTTCGTATTCTACGTACCTTGAAACGTAAAACATCAAATTTTGAGGGGGGTTAAATTTTTTTTTTCTTGCTCGATTCCAAAGGCTTAGGTATTATTGAAAATAATAAACCAAAAACGCTGCAAATTATTACACAATGGTTTATTATTTTTCTATACAGATCACTCGTCTACAAAATCACCAACCATCCAATATGAAAAAAAATCAAAAAAAAAAAAAAAAAAAAATCAAGAAAAAAACCAAAATCACCAACCATCGATCGCATTTCGGTCAGCTCTAATTTGAACGGAGATTAGGCCTCTTTTGCGATTCACACTCGTGTTTTGATTTATATATATATATTTCAATATAAACCCTCAAATTCTTGTAGGGAGCGAACGGTTTGTCCGACAGAGCTCCGAGTGGTCTCAAAAAACTCTAAAAATTCTATAGAATCCAAAATTGAAGGAAAAACAATACCTTTATATCAACATTTTTTGAGTTAGGGCGTTTTCAAAATTTCAAAATTGATTTTGGAACCCTTAGAAGTGACCTACATCAACCAAAAGCTTCGGGGCACAACTAGACCCCAAATGGAGCCTACGTACCGAATTTCATCAAAATCGGTCAATGCTAAGTGGCAAAAGTGCCGCGCACGGCGTACGGCGTACGGCGGACGGACGGCCAAATTTTCATTCGATTTTTGGATTCTACGTACCTTGAAACGTAAACCATCAAATTTTGAGGGGGTGTTAAAATTCTTTTTTTCTTGGTCGATTCCATAGGTTCATTATTGAAAATTATAAACCAAAACGATACAATTCCAGAAGAATGGTCTTTGGGGCACAACTAGACCCCAAATGGTGCCAATATACCTAATTTCATCTTAATCGGTCCGTGGTAACTAAAGAAGGCGTACGGTGGACAAGTCGGATGGAATCGAGCAAGAACAAAATTCACCTCCCTCCCCACTCCCTCTAAAATTGATAAGTGGAATCGAATGAAAAAATTTCCGCCAGTCCGCCGTATTATTATTGAAAATTAGAATCCAGAATAAGTTATTTCAGTTAAACATTTTCAATTTGAGGTGCAACGAACTCTTCCCCTTAGTTTTGAATGGCTACAGTAGATTGTGAACACTGAAGTCCAGGAAGACGCCGTTCCTCTCCTTATACCCAACGGGGCATTGAAGACGCCGTTAGCCCGAAATGTTGACCGGAGCCAGCAATACCCTTCCTTCAAGACCGCTCGGTGTTGCGGGTCATTGCCTATACTCGTGACGGAGAAACGCTTCAAATTCTATGAATCAACTCCTGAGGTTTACAGATTAATAAGGATTTATTGAAACTGAAATTGACAAAACATGTTTTCTGAGTGAAAAAGACATCAGCAATTAAATTGGGGTTTTATTTTAAAATAAATAATAAATAATAATATCATTTGTGGGCTTCTCTGTAGAAATTAAGGAATAATTGGTCACAACATCAAAGATTGACCGGGGCCAGCACCAACCTCCCTTCAAGACCGCTCGGTGTTGCGGGTCATTGCCTATACTCTTGATTGAGAAACGCTTCAAAGTCCACGAATCAACTCCTGAGGTCTACTTATAAAGTAATAAGGATTTATTCGAATTGAAATGGACAAAACATGTTTTCTGATTGGAAAAGACATCAGCAATAAAATGAGGGTTTTATTTAAAAATAAATAATAATATTATTTTCGGGCTTTTCTAGAAATTAAGGAATGATTGATCACATTATCAATGATGCCGAACCAGAGCACTTCTCTCTGTAGGTCAAACTCAAGAATTAGTGAAGTCAAGAGATATATTTTACATGTTTTAAGCACTCCCACAAACCACAAAGCGAAGAATAAAACGACATGGTAAAAGGGAACGCATCCCAGTCGCTCACAGTGCAATTTCTAAGATCGGGCGGTATTGATAGTTTCACTCAGCAGTTCAGACACGCTGTCCACTTGAGATATGGATAGAAATTCATTGGCTATCCAAGAACTGCGATGGATGCTGGGAAATCATGAATGTCACCCATTCAATAAACTGCAAAATAGGAGGTATAGTGAGGCAAGGCTACGTCACTGTTAGAGATGAATGTGCAAAGCAATGGCTCGGCGGAAAGTGATGCTGGAACCAGTCCTAAAAGAGGCCGGCTCGGACTTGTTGTGAATTTTAAAGCTGATGAAGCTGGGACAGGAAGATGACAGCGTTTTTCAACAGTCGGATAGGTAGTGGTTAGTGGGAGCTCGATCGTAGCAGACACTTCTGCAAGAAGGCTGGAGAAGCAATGGAGATGCGATGGAGCGTCGGATGACCATCAAGGCTCATTCTCGACAAGCAAAAGCGAAAAATTACAACGAGCGATGGAACTCTCCACTGATTGGAATCGTTAAACCAATGTACCAAACCTCGATCACAAAGAGGTAGGGTGGATAAGGTCAAAAAACTTGAATTTTCCTAATAGGAGCTGTAAATTTGATAAATGGCTAGGTAGAAGGACTGCCAGGTCTCAGACTGGAAGGAAGAACTCCTCCAAAACTACTCCTTGGATAAAAAAAAAAGAAAAAAAACATCGTCGATCCGTTCGCTTCCTACGAGGACTTGAGGGTTTTCCTTCGATAAAACAGTATCACGAGTATGAATCACCAAAGAGGTCTAATCTCCGTTCAAAATTTATCTGACCCAAATGCGATAGCTTTTCGTTTCTTCGAGCTGTATTCAGTTTTGCTTCCTTAGCAACCAGTAATCAAATTTCCCGTATGACACTCCCTATTTCTTCGAATCGAGCGTGAAGCTTTTATTTCTTCCAAATAAACTTGATTGTTAACCCATTTCAAACCAAGGGTAGAAATAACTGAATAATGAAAAGAGGAGGATGAACTGTTTTACAGAATGCCAGCCGAAATAAAGCATCATCTGCTCCCCCCCAATCGAAAACAAAAATGAAATTTGAGAGGCCTCAGTTTTCCAAATCGATATTATTTATCCAGTTCATTGTTTTGGTAGAATGTAAAAGTCTATTTATTGACCGGAATCTGTTCCAACTCATGGTCCAGAAAGCTCACTCGTCCGAATCGAATTTGAGCCACCATGCCATGCCTTGGGCCATGAGGCCTCCTTTTCAAAAGATATCCAAAATCGCATTGAGCTCCCGAACAATGAAATAAACTTTTTCCAAAAAGTTTAGGAACAGCATGAACGAGAAAAAATTCTTCTGCAAAGATTTACCACTATTTTCAATGTTTAAAAAAAATCATAAATATGAATGCGAAAACGCATCAGTGGCCGGAAATGGGTTAAGGTAATTTATTATGAGTAGGTATGTAGTGAGTACCTTTGGTTGGTAGGTTAAAAAAAAGTGACGATGGGAAAGCTATGATCTTTGAAGACGAGTAATCTATCCAGGAAAATAATAAACCTTTGTGAAATAATTTGTAGCGTTTTTCTCAAAATTCAATTATTGGAAAAAAATAGTAAATTGAATCTTATACACCTCGCGAAAATAGTCTAGATTTGTGTTTGCTTATATCAAGAAATCACATCAGAGGTTTCCCTAAGGTAGAGGTGAAGTGAAGGTTCACGTTGGATGTGCGAAGGGCTCCAGTGACCGAAGTTGTTGATTACGTGAGAGGGTTCACGGCAGAGGCGAGAGCTGGAGGTGCATTATGCAGATGGCTCCGCGATCCGCGCCTCGTGTCTACCTGTGCCCCCTGCTTCACCAGCATTCCCCCTCCACTTTGCCTACTGCTCTCCCCACGCCACTGCTGGCCTCAGCCACCACATGCCGACATGCATCTTCTCTCACAGGAACCGCTCACCCCCGCTGCCATCGCCAGCCTGCTTCACCTCTGCCCATCTGTAGCCGCCCACTCGAGCCCGACACCGTCTCTAATTGAATCAATAGAGCTCAATACTCACAACGGTCATTCGTGTCCTAATCGGAAGGATTTCCTGGGCCATCGGTTTGCTTTGTACTTACGCTCCGCTAGAAAATACTCCAGTACGAGCACCTTGCTTGGAAACTAGTTTGTAATGATATGACAAGTCAAAATCCCATAATATGGGATTCATATTATGACGTCAATACTGACCACACAAAAATGTTCACGTCGGCATTGAGTCTATTAAAAGTATATTATGAATTCAAGCGGATGTTGCCTACCTAGTACTAAAATTCTAATTCTAGCTCTACTTCATTCTCTACATCAACAATTCTACTATAACGGACAGCCCACACTAGTTGGTTTCAATTCTATCTTTTTCTCATCAAACCCCATTCGTGGTGTATTTTGTTTTCTTTTCTCTTTCAGCTTCCTTTTTAGGACGTCCCACAGTAAGACTTGGGCGTCCTTATGCGATCGATCTGGGGTGAAGTTGGACAACACTCAACAGAAAAAAAAAATAACCACACAGTAATCCGTTTTAGACCATTCTGAATCCAAATCCGCGAAAAAAACCATAGGTGTATGTCTGTGTGTGTGTGTGTGTGTATGTGTGTGTGTGTGTGTGTGTGTGTGTGTGTGTGACAAAATCTTGTGTCGTCTGCACAGCCCTTAGTTCTCAACCGATTTTCCTGGTTCTTTTTTTGTTCGACGCGGAAAACTATCTAGTTGTGCACTACGTCGCCGGAATTTCGAATTTTGCCTTTTAAGAGGGGGAAAGGGGGGGTTAATGCTCAAAAAACGTGCGTTTTTGGGCATAATCTTGTGTCGTCTGCACAGGCCTTAGTTCTCAACCGATTTCGTGGTTCTTTTCTTCTTCGACGCGAAAAACTATCTAGTTGTGCACTACGTCGTCGGAGTTTTGAATTTTGCTTTTTAAGGGGGGGAAAGGGGGGGTTAATGCTTAAAAAACTTGCGTTTGCGGGGGTAATCTTGTAAAATCTGCCCAGGCCTCAATTTCCAACCGATTTGCGTGTTTCTTTTTTTGTTTGACTCAAATAACTTCCGAGTAGTACATGATTTTACCGGAGTACCAAAATTTGCAAGGGGAGGGGATGGGTGGGGGTATAATATTCACAAAATATCCGATTTTTTAATATTTCGGTTCCTTTACTGCTTACTAATTGTACCCAAGCTTTGAAATTGAGGAAAAATTCTCATTATACCTCTGGATTTTCACGAATTATTCTCTGTGCCACCATGGAACTAATAGTGGTGCCACCATGGTGCCAGGACACCATAAACCGCATATTTCGTGGGTTTTTTTTTTGTGTTTCACCTTGAATATGGACGTTAACCTCGACGGACTGCCTATTAAAACTAATAGATGAAACTTCAATGTTAAGACGTATTTCCGCTTTGGTGCCAGACTGGCACCATTGGTGAGTGGAAGGGGGGGGGGGTGAACTCGAATTCGCATGTTGGGTATCGTAGATCATGGATTTCAAAATGCTCTTCAGATTCGAGGCTCCCATGCCGCTAGAAATGTTATGGTGGATAAGGGTGAGGTGGGGGGGGGGCACTATTTCTTGTCTAAAGTAATAAATAAATTACATCGAGTGAAACAGTTTTATCGCTTACCAACTGGTTTTGTTTCACCTTGAATACAGATGTGAACTTCGACGAAACTGCATACTAAAACTATTAGTTGAAAGTTCAATGTTATGACGTATTTCCGCTTTGGTGCCAGCCCGTCACCATTGGTGTGGCGGGGGGGGGGGGGGGTGAACTCGAATTCGCATGTTGGGTGTCGTAGATCATGGATTTCAAAATGCTCTTCAGATTCGAGGCTCCCATGCCGCTAGAAATGTTTTAGTGGATAATGGTGAGGGGGGAGGGGGGGTCACTATTTCTTATCTAATATAATAAATAAATTACATCGAGTGAAACAGTTTTACCGCTTACCAGCTGGTTAAACTTATCTAATGCTTATCCAATGGGACGTCCCCTGGAATGCATGCATTACTAAACAATATGTTTCTTTCTTCCAGTGAATAAACAGGTTCAGATTTTATTTTGCTTCCCAGTCTACCAAGGTAACGGAAGGTTTGTTTTCACTTTTCAAGGTTGAAAGAAGAATTTTTCTCCAAAATCAAAATTTCCACTCGCGTTTTACGTTTCAGTTCTTCCTGAACAATTTTGGTTCCGTGTCTTTGGGTCTGTCTGTCATGAATTCCTTGCCACAGCTATAACTTCTACATTTCGTATCCGATTTCGATCAAACTTTCAGAGAATGTGCGGGTTGGCGTGTAAATGGTCCTCTATGAAAATCATCACCCCTGGGCTGATAGTAGCCGCTGCGCATGCGCAAACTTGAAATCCTTGCAACAGCCATAACTTCTACAATTCTCATCAAATTTCGATGAAACTTTCAGGGTTTGTGCGGGTTGGCCTTTAGATGGCCCCCTATGAAAATCATTGCCCCCAGAAAATCGTTGCCATTGCACAAGCGAAACGTTTATTTCCTTGTTACAGCCATAACTGCTACATTTCTCATGTGATTTTGATGAAATTGTCAGGAATTATGCGAGTTGGGGTGAAGATGGTCCCCTATTAAAATCATGCCCTAAATGGAAAGTACTTTGTGCGCATACGCAAACGTGAAATCCTTGTATCAGCCACAATTTTTACATTTTTCAACGATATTCAGAGATTATGCGGATTGGAGTGAAGATGGTCCCCTATGAGGGGAGCACAAGGTACTTAGAGATTGAAGTTTTGAGATTAACTACTATGCATCGGATCATCTATACAGTAGGGTTATGAGTACGAGGAAGCTATGTGCCACACCCACTTGGCAGACTTTTTTCTCTTGTCCAAAACCAAAGTGGTTTCTTTTCCTTTGTCTGTTTCATTGTTTTCTATCTAGAAGGATTTTTCTTTTGTTTCTCTTTTCCGTCTTTTCATTTTGATTGTCCTACAGCAAAGGATCTTATATGATTTCTTTTTGTTTCAGTATATTTTCGTTTTTCCTCCTTTTTTCTTTCGTTTTTCCTTTTTCTTTTTCTTACTCTTTTATTTTCTCTTTGCCCTTCATGTAGGGTGAGCATTAATTTATTCACTGACGAGTTTAATTAAAATTTATTTTTTTTCCAAATTGTTCTGGGTGGTAGCAGAGTCTACCTAAAGTCAAATTTAAAGCACTTGTGGTTGAGGTATGATGTTTCATGGAATTGTAGTCTCATGGAGTAATGGTCTCGCTGGAGTGTACTATAAAGGGTTTGTAGAATCTTAGGGGAGGGTGTAGTCAATTCTAGTTATGGAGATTTTTTTAATCCAGTTTAAAAACCAATGTTTAATAGTTTTCTGAATAGCTCATTCGCCTACAATAAACACTGCTTTGCCTTTGCCACTACCTACCAACCATATCTTGAAGAAACAAACGCTTTGCACTCAATTCACACTCAAATTTCTTCATTAGAAACTTTGAATATTGGTTTAAAACTGAGTACAAGTAGAAGAAACGAACAATTAATGCATTTTGGTCAGCTAAAATTACTCGTGTAACTACTCGTGTTTCTGATTTATTACGAAATCAACCTTAAGTTCTTATTGGGTGCTAACGGTCTGTCCTACAAAGCTCTTGGGTGGTATCATTCGATTCAAAAAATTCAAAATTCAAAATTGTTTTAAATTGATGAAAAAAAACAATATCTTTATATTAAAAGTTTTTGAGCTAGGGCGTTTTGAAAATTTCAGCCCTTACTTTTCAACCTTTAGAAGTGACCTACATCAACCAAAAGCTTCGGGGCACAACTAGACCCCAAATGGAGCCCATTTACCAAATTTCATCAAAATCTTATGTAACTGTGGGTTAAGGGGGTTTCAGTCGGTCGCCGTTCGTTCCTCGTTCCCGATCACGAAATAGAAGGCGCAAAAACCTAAAAAGTTGTCCTAAATTTGAAATTTTTGAGGATTTTAAAAATTCATTAGTGCACGGACCTAGGGAATTGAAAAACTGAAATATTGCCGCTGTAATAATCAAAATCGAACAATAATTGCCAGAGAAAAGTTGGAAAAACCGTTAATTCAGTTATTTTTATCCCATGAAATGTAGCTAAACTTGAAATTTTCGAGGATTTTAGAAATTCATTAGTGCAAGGACCTAGGGAATTGAGAAACTGAAATATTGCCGCTAGAATCATCAAAATCGAACAATAATTGCCAAAGAAAAAAAACCGTTTAAAGGGAAAAAAACCAAAGGGAAAAAACCGTTTATTCAAAAGTTTTCCCCATTTTTCTTTGGCAATTATTGTTCGATTTTGATGATTCCAGGCGGAAACATTTCAGTTTTTCAATGCACTAGGGCCGTGCACTAATGAATTTTTCAAATCCTCTAGTATTTCAAAATTAGGTACACCTTTTTATGTGTTTGCGCCTTCGATTTCGTGACTAAGAAAGAACGGCGACCAATTGAGACCCCCTTAGCCTACCTCCGTAAACTCGTTGTTCCATAAAATCTAACGAAATCATTCAATATATCTAGTTGTACCGCAACATAAATATCTTATCATTCACCCCATCATTGTTCCCAGGTTCAAGAAACTTCACGTTCCACCGTTCTCGCCTACAAAGGAAACGTGGACGGAGTGTGCCGCTGATGATGGCGAATTATTCACCTTTACGATTATTCAAAGCCCCTGAAAAGGGAGCTTTTGGTGGAGAAGGGAAGCGATGGATTGTTATCCTTGAAAATATGGCCCGCTTAAATTATCAGGCGGGGAGGCGGGTTCTTAACTGTGCTCCGCCGACCTCGCGATTATTCATCTCGAAATCACGCGGTTTTCTTGAGAGCTTTCCTCGGCCTCACTTTGTTGAGAGCAAGAAAAAAATGTGGACACCTTGAAGAATTTTCAAACTGTAGACAAAATAGCAAGCCCAAGCTTCTCTATTCAGCAGAGCTCGGATGCACATGGATGCAACCTTCAATATTGCAGATGTGATGCGGATTCTTTGCTTTGAGCCGCCCTTTTATTGTTTCCTCAATTCATATTTATTGCTCCAAATTATTCAACTTATCACCAACATTTCTGATGATATTGTGGTATATTGTTCACTTGACTTCATTGCGGATATTTAGTGTCTTTTGAAGCACAAGACTCTCAGGAGCGCTCAGGGTAATACTCGTTTAACAACTTCTTGAAAACACCACTTCTTGCTGGTTTTCGTTTTCTCAGCAGCTTGAGCAGGTCACCAACATCCAGCAGCTTCACAGCCTCCTCGTTGATGTTACCTTGTAGTCTCTTGTGTCTCCTGGAGTCTCCTGCATTTTTACGGGTTCATTTATTGTGGAAATTTCAAGGCGACAAAAAAAAGAAAAAACTATAGGTATGCTATAAAACCTATGTAGCTATGCTTGACCGCTGTTCTTTGATCTGAAATCGCTGTGTGATGTTACAATAAATTAATGTGTGGCCATTGAAGCCATTAAGGCCATTTGTATGCATGTTGGATTTGGCGGTAAATAAAATCAACATGGACTGGTTCCTCCACTGGATCGTTCAGTCATGGAGTTTTTCGTTGGATCTTCCAAGTTTTGAAGTTGATTTGCGTTTGTTTTCATCAACGGCAAGGAACGCAGTATCATCTGCAAATGTTGCCAGGGTGTTCCCCTCGTGTTTTGGTAGATTGCTAGTGTAAAAGGACGTACAAGAGAGAGCCAAGTACGCTTCTTTGCGGAACTTCAGCATGAATCAACTTTGCTCCCGAGTATGCTTCACCTTATTTTATCCAAAAGTACGATTTGATGGGTAGGATTGATTTGAAATAGGAGCAACTCAGCGTATATTTCTGGAATCATTCCACTGAGCTTGTGATCAAGTCTCTCGTGCCAGACTCTATCGAACGCCTGAGTAATGTCGTGGAAGACAGTTGAGCAGACTCCAAGGCTTGTTCAATAATATTAGTTCACCTGATCAATAGTACGGTGGAAGCCAAACTCATATTCAGGTATGAGGTTTCGCTCTTCTGCAATTTAACCCTTTGATGGCTATTTGATTCTCTCGTCTCTTTGTCTTTTTCTCTCAGGTCATCCATGTAGCATTCCACTTATGTAGCGGCCTTACTATTCACAATGCAATCCTATGGAGTCAATATAACGTTTCTTTTCTTCTTCCGATGAAGAGAGGATTCGTGCAACGGGGCGCTACTCTGTTCATCTCTGGAACACCACAGTGGCTCTCAAGGGACTTTTCGTACCTCATTAAGTCGTTTAGTTACCACCACCACCTCCCCTCCCCCGTATCCCAGCTCAACACATAGACAGTAGGTGTGATTCCCACAGCCATAACAGATCAGGGCACACCAAATGGTGTAGCGTACCTCCACCACATCTCTACAGTTGAATGCAGATAAGTCAAAGTTTTATTTTTGAAGTTTTCTTAATAAAGAAAAATTAACATGTTTGAGACTTCTTTCCTATTATTTACTTGATATATCACGTCTTGTTGATTTGATCGCCATGAAAATGGGTATACCGGATAAAAATCATTCAACATTAAACTTCCAACCTCCATCCAAATTTGACTATTTAGTGTCGACTACGTTTTCCTATGCTGTATTGCTCCTGCTGATCAAAATTAGTCACATTTTATTGGTGATAGTAATGGAGGTTTTATCCAAATACCTATTAACTGTATGGTATACCATTAACGGTCACAATTATAAATTACTTCTCCAGCTCAACTTGAAAATGAGTAGAAACCAATTATACTCAGGGATGATAATGAAAATATTATTCCTTGATTCCCCTCCAAATAAATAAATTATACAGAACCTTTCGACCAGGTCCAACGCGAAGCAGACAACCCTCTGCATAAACACGTCGTTTCAAACACCAACTGAGATATCGATTATTGTGTACATGTATAGCCATTCCAACTGTTTGAGCTATACCTATGATTTACCTGTGGACGTATTAAAATATTGGGGCCAACAACCTGTGTATTTGAACTGATCCCCTTTGACAGAATAAACCTTCTGATTTATTAACAACACGCGAGTGGCATGTTGAGACTTTTCCAGTACACAAATGTTGCGAAAACAACTGGATGATGGTTTTTTAATAAGTATTTTCATGAAGTTCAAATTAAGCCAATTAGAATATATGTTAAGAGACGATATATGAGAGGAAATATAGTTGTGTTGGTATTTCTGTACCGTCAATTGATGAACACGGATCAATTGATGAATATGATGAATTCAGCGAGTTTTATATTCCTTGTGGCTCAATGAACAAACCAAGTTGAGCCTGACTCGTTCTTATAAACAGTTAGACGAAGACTTCAGAACTGTCTTTGCCCGGATTGAAGAAATAGCAGATTGAAAGGATGTGATTCCTAACAGGTTTTGGAAAGGTATTGGTTACTGAAATTAGTACTCACCAAACCACAGCTATTTCTCCTTTGCAAAAGCTACTCAACGTAATTTTGATATTATAAGAAGACAAGTTCTCGGTGTAATTTCTTGATGTCATATATTTTCAAAGATCCGTGATACTTTCATAAATATGTTTCACGTCAATCAAGTTTTCTTCTATGAATATCCTTGAAACTAAGGATTGTCAATCCAGTGGTGTTTTCCTTCATCTTTCCGAGTTGAAGACCGTTGGATACTGAAGTGACGGAAAAATCAATAAGTCGCGTCCAATCACTCGTTTGTTGGGGCGACTTCAAACACTCCTACAACAAAGCGACACCTTTTTAATCAAGAATCTCGTCAGACCCGTTTTGACGTTACAGTCGCCATCGCTTGAGCAAACAATTGTCGTTCCAATATTTACAATTCCGCTCCATGGATTCTGTCTGCGCTAATTAACTTCCAACGAGATGTTTTTGTGGCGTCTGCTGTGGTGAGATTTTTTGTTTATTTTACGCGAGCAGAGGGCGATCTGTATCGTTTAATTTCTTCCCATTGAAAGCAAATTCCAACAGCTATAATTTCATGGTATAAATTCACTCCTTTCTCCTCAATATTGTGGTTTCGTGACGGCTCGACTTGCATAGAGTATTCAAGCCTCAGTGAAATATCGCCTCGTCGCACTTCAAACCGCATCGATCGAATCAAAACGGTGGCGTTGTTTGCCACCAGGTTACGAGATTGACTTATCAATTCATCGTCTATTAATTTTGGTCGGGTTAACCGACCCCGGTCATCGATTGGTGGGTTCTCTTGTACGCTCCAACCTTGCCCATATCCAAGGCCAACATAGTGCTCGTAGAGCCAAGAAGCTAGCTACAAGTCTGTTGCAAAACCCATTTCAAGTGCTTTTTGGTTTATTGTTTTCAATAGTCAACCTCTGGAATCGAGCAAGAAAAAAGTTTAACTCACCATACAACATAGAATCCGATTTTTTAAAACTCGTCCACACAATTGTACGCGACTCTTTGGTTCCTCGGCTTTGAATAAAAATAATGAAGTATGAATTGTAGGTTACAATGGGGGTCTAGTTGTACCAACCTCAAAATGTTGGGTTACTCGAAGAGTTGAAAAGACGTTCAAGTAAAAACTTAGGTATACTCATCAATTTGAAACATTTTAACACAGAATGTGTTTTTGCGATGACCTACCGAAAAAAAATCGTCACGAAAAAGCGACAGAAAAAACCGTTACGCGCCTTTTATAATGATTTTCACGTGCAACCAAGCCGTTGGTAAGGAAATAGAACTCCCGCAGTGTTCATTGCACAGAAATTGTTCACCATTCGTTGGAAAGCTCTCAATTTATATAGTATTTTTCTTGTAGTTACATATATATTTATATAACATTTATAGGGTTTTAGACCAAATTAAATGTCTAACAATTATTTATTTTATTATTGCCAAAGACTCCACATTTATTATTGTTGTTTTTTATTTAACGGATGACTAGCATCGCAAAAACACATTCTGTGTTCCTATGATTTCATACAGAGTATGGAAAAAGAAATAAACCGGGGGGTGCAGGGGGGTGGAGCCCGAGTTTTTGATGTAATATCAATTTTATATTAATTTGTTATATTTTTTAAAAGAAGTGATTTACCCACCCTCATTCGACAGGAGTCTAGTGTGATGCCATGATGCAGTTAGTGCTGCCATGATGCCAAGATTCCACTGTACAGGCACTAGGACACAACAGAAGGCTTTGACAATTTTGTATACACACTTTCTCACCCCTGTTCATAGTATTGGGCTGATTGATAGGATTAATTATTATTACGTCCGTATCAAGCATTGAAAAAGTGTGAACTACGCACATTGGAGACTGACCTCACACAAAGTTTGCTAGGTAAGCGAGAAGTAGGTGTGAGATATTCCCGTTTTCAAGCTAGGTATCATTTCGGAAGGATTTATTGTTGGAGACATATGTATGTAGATGTGGGTCTGTAGGATGTCTCTCATTCGTAGTGAGTGCTGCAACCCATGATTCGAGGGTGAACTCCTTCCTCCGGCACCAACGTTATGCAGTTAGACGCCTTCAGGGACCGTTTTTAAGAGTAAATTGTTCCAAGATGAAATAATGGAGAATTGAAGAGCTTCCAAAACCTGGTTTCGGTATGTACTATGATACTATTTCTGAGTTTCCATTAAAATCCACAACTACAATGTTTCCAAATCACAGTTCCCCCAAGATTATATGAACGTAAGCTAATGAAAATAATCAGACAGTTGAGGTAACTAGACTTATGAAGCCCCATAAGTAGGAAGCCTAAAAAGTATGTGAGACCTCCTAATAGTTTACTTTGAACTCTCGATTTTTAAAAAATAAAATAAACTATTGTGTTATTGGTTTTTTGAGCCGAAGAAGAATTAATACAATTGTGAACCTGTTCCCAATCAACTTGACCTCTATAATTTTACGAGTGCTTATAAATTAGTCAGAACGCAACCAACCTGAGGATTTCATCTTGGAACCTTCAACCTACTAAGTTACTTTGTTTGAAACTTTACGAATGATCAACTTGACTATACATGATATATTCCTTTGCAATCATCATAATTCCCAGGATATTCATCGATGGATTAGCGATCACTCTCAAATCTTGCGGCAAATGAATTAATTTATCTCAAAAAACAACAATAATTTCTTATGTCACACGGGTTCCAACTGCAGGTCCTCAATCGTGAATTACTTCTTCAATATCGATACCTCAATCGAACTGTGATGGGTTCGATTGGCTCAAAATTACTAGGTACCGTTTTTACTGGAAGGGGTTTTGGGGAAAATAATCGTAATTATTTTCGAAGGGGATATGTATCGAAATGTAATATTCTAGGCGTCCAACCAGCTGCCCATACTTCCTCCCGATCAGTTCTAAAACAAACTCGGGAGAACTCAGCTCGATTATCACTCGTCGGATCTTACATTGCTGACGTTGTGAAAACACTTTTCTACATATCAAATTTTAATGGAAATCGGTCTGGAGAATACATTGGAACATAACCGTGAGAAATGACGAAAGTCCCAAGTCATGAATGGTGAGGCATAAGTTCGAAAGGGTTTCGGAGGAACCTACTCATACCAGATTTTACATAGAACGCTAGTCAAGGATGTGAAGTACTTTTTGAGTACTAATAGGAAGGGCCCGAATGGTAGGCTAAATTGTTCGTATTTGCAGTGCCTACTATGCGGTCGTCGAGTGGGATTACGTACCTACCGCTTGATTTTAGTTTCCTTACATTCCTTCCATAGTGAGACGATTTACTTTATTCAATACATTTTATTGTTTTATCAATAAGTATGGTATTAATTATAATAATGCAATTTTAACGTTCAATCCTCCTTGTTGCAGGCAGAAGCTGTAATTTCCAAGTGTCGCTCAAAGCCCCGCGGTACGCCGACGTCGGGGGTCAAGTCGTGCTCGAATGCGAATACGACATTCCGGGCGAACAGCTTCACAAGGTCGAGTGGCTCAAGGGGGGTCGGAAGTTGTTCCAGTACGTCAAAGGGAGGACGCCGCCCTTCAGAAACTACACCACTCCAGGCGCTGTTCTAGATGTGAGTACCACTAGTCTCTAACAGATGTGGTTCTGTCTCTCTTCCCAATGTTGCCAAATTGTAGACATTTCCTTCAACTTCATCTCGTCAGTTTACCAGCAGTTTTAGACACTAAATAATATACCATAATGAGCAGGAACTTTGTGTTTTTGAGAGCCTTTGATAAGCCTACAAATGTATAAATCAACCTTAAAATTCCAACTTTCAGAACGATTTGTCCATGTTCACATAAGATCATGAAACATGGTTACGGGTCAGGGAAATTCTAATCTAGTTTATTGAGTCGTTAATAGTCAACGTGTTACACAATTCACGTGAAGCTGCAGATAATTACATCTGACTCCAGATCATCCCAGAATCCCAGATCCTCCAAAATCTCACCGCTTTTTTAAATTTGAAGCTGTAGTCGTTGCTTTTTGTTTGGGTTCAGATCGCAACTCCACTTTATGGGTTAAGCCTGTAATTCCCATTGAGCCCAACTTCACTTTTTGGATTTAGCCCCCAACTTCTCTTCATGGCCCAAGCTCTAACTTTCCTTTGTTGGATAGACTACACTTATATGTACAGTACTCGTATAAATATTAGCTAAAACCAAACTTCTTTAATTATTTGGATCTCAACTCCCTTTTTTGAATTTAAACCTTTCTCTTCTTCATGTCCTAGGCTCCTATTTCTATACTATAACATCTATAAGAAATGGCCACCCAAATTATCATGTCGAGTTAGGCCCAACTCTTTCTAGTGGATTTGATTCTTATTTCCCGGTACACAGGTTCAGACCCCCTCTCTCTCCCTTGTGAGCTATATTCCAGTTTCACTATACAGCCTAGCCTCTCAATTTCCCCATGAGAGAGACCCCATTTGTCCCTACGGCCCTGATTGCAATTCCCATTTATCGGTTGGACCATGTTCATTTATCAGAAAAATGTATAGTTCTATGAACATCCGAAAAGCGGTGTTGATTTTTAAAACATTGTTCTGCCAATCGTTTCGAAAAACAATTTTGGTAGATCGAGAGGTCCTACCTACATAGAGACCCACGTGGGTAATTCGAATGATTATGCTTTATTTTCCACATATTCATTATAAACTTCAATTATCCACGATCCAAAAACTTGAAGATACAATGACAGTCTTTTATGGCTCTATTTCCACTTGCCATCTTTCCACTTTTCATCACCACATCTACCATTTCCTCTTCGCCATTTCCTCCTCTCGGGGCAGTGTGAACTCTCAAAAGACCCTCTTGGTTATAACCACTTCAAACTTCCGAGCTATTGTTCTCTTTCCTTTCCCCCGCACCTCTTAACTCACTTTCCACCATAACTGCCTGGGCTGCTCCCCTTTTTTTATTGTTCACATTTGGAGGGCAGTTTGATTATGACCCTTTCGCCGAACTGCCCTCACGGTACCTTAAAGCCCTCCTTTTCAACTAAGCAATATTTTTCGTCTCTCCTTCTTCTTTAGGGTACAATTTCTAGTGAAAATTGCCTTAAACTTCACCTGAAATTACCTTCCTAACTGCCATTTGAACTCTTTCTCGAATCTCCGGCACCTTCCGCATAATCGTTCTATAACATTATTTCAAAACCAGTGTGGAGTGATTTCTGGTGATTGATGATTTTTTTATCAAATTTAAATCATATTAATTGTTATTAATCATATAAGACCCTGTTCTCACTGGAGAAAAGTTGTGTAATCACACAAACCTTTCCTATTTACGAACTGCTTATTCGAATGACATCGCTAAGGTAAGCCTCGATCACGATGGAGATACTTAAAAAAGAACTAGGTTGATTCAGATTCGAGGTTCATTTTAGATTTTGGCAACTAACTCCAAGAGAGTCACATAATTTAGTAGGTACCTACTATTTCAACGAAGAATCAGTGGCAGTATCAGTTTTTTTTTTTTTTTCATTCACTCAGACTTAATGTTATTACTCGTACTATTATTGCTGAAGAAATTTAACTTTAATAACTTCCATAAAAATCGAGAGTGATGAACGCTCTAAATTATTGCTCAAATTGTTGCTTGATCAAAAATAATCCAGTTACAAACTCTAGCAACCGTTTCTGACTCGTTCAGAACTATTTATAAATACCTCCACGAAATGAAACTGAAAATATTATTAGATGCCCAAGCGAGTTTTTGTTAAGGAGGGGTGAGGGGCGACTTCAATGAATGGGGTATGAATAATGGAAGACCAACAGAATTTGAATGTACCTGTCGTCAATCAATTATTTAAATCCGTGCGGAGACATCGGCCGATGGAAAATGGTCGGACAGAAGAGGAGTTGGTGTAGCTCCTTCTTCTTTTATTCATAAAGGCCCGTTGGGACGTTAGATTGACAATTCTCGGTGAGACCGTGATTATTTCAATATTTTTCTATATCGGAGTTCAATATTCAAAAGTTCCCAACTATTCGGAACTCGATTGCGGGTGTCCTAAAATTTCTAATGACAATATCAGACATTACACAAAAAAAGAAAAAAACGGGAAATGTAGGTTTCAATAAAGAATGTCTGCAAAGTTCATTCCAAAAAATTGCGATTTTTGTCAACAGAATTCATTATTGTTGTTAAGCCTATAAACCGAGATCATGGCTCATTTAACTAGTAGATACCTCTCTAAACATACTTTGGTTGAAATGATGATGATTGTAGACGGTTTTACACCAAAGAAAAATTCATACTCATTGTTGTTTTATTCATGAGAACAGTTACACTGCACTTTCCGTCACTCGTTTCTTGTATCTGTTTGACTTCCACAAAACTAGCTCAGCATGTTTGTTCAATCCTATAACCAAGTTAACTCAACTTGTGGAAGAACCCCTGGTTTGAATTTATTCGAGCGTTATGCGAGGTTGCCAGACGGCATGTAAAGTTGGAAATGACCGGTCTCTGCGTATGAGGTAAACAAGCTCATTATGAATGAACTCTCGCTTTCGGGAGAATGCTGAAGGAACATTAGTGGTTCGCATAACTGTACAGATGATTTTTTCCACAAAAATAATCTGTGATAAAAATCTGATTGTTGTAACGTTGATGAATATCTAAGTGTATTAATATTCTTTTACTGAAATGTACACAGTACCTAGTTTTCTACAAACAAAAACATTAAAAAATAATGCTTATTTGTAATAGGTAAGCATTATTAATAGGATGACAGGATAATAGGATGTCAGAAGGATGGTTTCTTGGGCTTAATCCTTCCGAATCACCACCACTTCCATCTCTACTGGGAAAATTGCGTTAAAGCCAATGTAGGAAAGTTTAAGTTATTGTGTCGGGGAGTGGACATTGATTATCATAATTAACAGTCTGAGTTTGCTACCTTGTTGACTGATGGTAATGGGAATGCAGTTAGTTCGATTTCTACTCCATAGCCAAGAAAAGCGACATCTCATTTCGAACCGACACCCGTTCTCGGCCTCCCTCCAAATTACCCATTGTAATGTACTCTCGACTAAATCTTGAAAACCGTCTGGTTTTGACATCTCTTAAATTATCCTCCTAAGCTCGGAGGAGGGAGCATATTCTCGTGAGGGTTAACCGTTCTCCTTCTCGGAGGTCTTAGTTTATTAACGATCTTTCGAATCAAACGGTTGAAATGTGCCTTATTTCTTTCCAATTGACAACGACAAGATGGAACATCTTCAACTTTGGAAGGTCCCTGTCTCTCTCTGTATTTATACTTTTGAGATGCATCTGAGTGTACAACAAGTACCTACTAATCAAAGCAGTTAGAACTTTATTAGAAACGAATATTTCTATATAAATATATTTAATGTACATACTCACATACTCTGTACATACACACAGACAGACAGATACGGAACCAAAATTGTTCACAAAAGTTTTTAAATATATTATTCAAAGGATGCATTTTTTTAAAGGACAAATAGGTCGATTATATTTTAGTGTTGACCTCTTGTTTAATGTACATCGGATGTACTAACACAATAATTTTTCAGATTACTCTCAATCTAAAAGGGTCCTACTTAGGGTTGACGTTTTGGCAATCTCATATGGATCGGACCGTTTGAGAAATGTCCCACACCCACATGGCTGACATTAAATGTTAAAATTTTTAAGATGTCCATCAAGATCATGCCAATTTTTGAGCCTAAATCGTTGGTCCCGAGACCAGCTATTTTAATAACACTGTCGAATTGAATAACCAACCTGTTACCTGACATGTTTTAAAATATCCTTGGAATTCCATCTGCATTTAAACACCGTTGTAATTACTAAATTTGCATGGTGGGTTCTACATGAATTGGACCCACCATTGGATTGGATTTTTTTTTTTTTTTTTTTGATCTGAACGCAATAAATCACTCCTCGGAATAAGTGTTGTTTTACTCTTATAGCGAATTCACGTCTGCTTGAATTGCTTCTCGTGATTCGGCGAACGGGATTTCGCCACCAGCTTGCCTCGTTTATCTCGTTATTCTGTTGTCAAATCTGGATGAACGTGACCGGCTACACGAAACACAAAATATGACCCAATCACGTAAATGTCACTCGAAAATGGCTGTCGGTTAAACGTGCCTTTATAACCATTCAAACACGACAGAAAGTTCTCCAATTTACTTTTTTTTAAATAATAGATACGTGTGAAAGTTAATCCAGTTCTCGAGGGTGGCCAAGGTTGGTATCAAATTAGTACAATTTATTCGGAAAATGATGATATTGGGGCATTTTGATATTGTGTATTTATTAAATAAATGAGTAAGCTGGGCATGTTCATTCGATTTTGTTCTGGGGGGGGGGGGAAGGTTATAACCTCAAGAGTAATAAGAGCTGCTGTGTATACCTGATAAAACTGCAAAATCACCGTACGGTAGTGGCCAAATTGGCAGATTTGTGCCTACCTGAGATTGTGCTGACCTGTTGCAAAAACGCTGCAAATTATTACACAATGGTTTATTATTTTTCTATATAGATCACTCGTCTACAAAATCACCAATCATCCAATATGAAGAGAAAAAAATATAAAAATAAAATAAAAATAAAAAAAATAAATAAATTAAAAAAAAAAAAATAAAAATCACCAACTATCGATCGCATTTTGGTCAGCTCTAATTTGAACGGAGATTAGGCCTCTTTTGCGATTCACTCGTGTTCTGATTTATATATATATATATATTTCAATATAAACCCTTAAATTTTCGTAGGGAGCGAACGGTTTGTCCTACAGAGCTCCGCGTGGTCTCAAAAAATTCTAAAAATTCTATAGAATCTTAAATTGGAGGAAAAACAATACCTTTATATCAAAATTTTTTGAGTTAGGGCGTTTTCAAAATTTCAAAATTGATTTTGGAACCCTTAGAAGTGACCTACATCAACCAAAAGCTTCGGGGCACAACTAGACCCCAAATGGAGCCTACATTCCAAATTTCATCAAAATCGGTCAATGCTAAGTGGCAAAAGTGCCGCGTACGGCGTACGGCGTACGGCGTACGGCGGACGGACGGCCAAATTTTTATTCGATTTTTGGTTTCTACGTACCTTGAAAAGTAAACCATCAAATTTTGAGGGGGTGTTAAAATTTTTTTTTCTTGGTCGATTCTAAAGGTTCATTATTAAAAATAATAAACCAAAATTCATAATCTCTAAATAAAGTTGCTTTGTTACATATCATTTAATGTTGGTACATGTATTTTGTTTGGTAGGTACATATATCGAATTAAAAACTGACAGAATGGAATTTTTTTTTTTAAATGGTGTCAGTCTGGAATGACCCCGGGTTTTCAGACTTGCGTAACACTTTTTTGGGCTAGAAAAACTTTACACATTTTCACTAACTCAAGCTAAAAGACATGTCCACGATATGAAAAAACAATCATTACACGATGGTTTGTTATTTTACTGGATAGATCACTCTTCTGCATAGAAGTCGGTTTAACCATTATACTTACTTCCTACCTACTCGCAATAACATCGCCATCTGAGAGCTGTGAATCCCTTCATTACGAAATTAGGTTCTTGGTTGCTTGGAAAGGCTAAGTGACGTGAAAATCTATTCAAAGAACTGGTTAAAACTGGCAACCATATTAAAAGAGCTTGATCATCTGAAATTTGAACGAACGTTAGGCCTATTTCTGCCAATGACAATCTTTTGCGATTCACACTCGTGTTTCTGATTTATTGTAAGTCCAACCCACATTAGGAGAAAAACGCTGCAAATCATTGCTCAAAGGTTTATTATTTTCTGTATACAACAGAACTCTGGGTGGTTTCATACGATTCTGAAAATTAAATTATTTATTTTAAATCAGTGAAAAAACAAAATATTTATATTTAACTTATTTTTGAGTTTTGCCATTCTGATAACTACTATCCCTATTATTCACCCTTTAGAAGAAGAAAGGTCCCCCATGAATTCCATTATACCACGTACCTACAGCAATCCCATTTTGTTGAGCTAAAATTTGAACGGAGATTAGGCCTCTTTTGCGATTCACACTCGTGTTTCTGATTTATCGTAAGCCCAACCCTCAAGTTCTCGTAGGGAGCGAACGGTTTGTCCTACGGAGCTCCGCGTGGTCTCTAAAATTCCTAAAAATGCAATACTATCTTGAATTGATGAAAAAACAATACCTTTACATCAAAATGTTTTGAGCTAGAGCGTTTTCAAAATTTCAACCCTTAGAAGTCAACCAAAAGCTTCAGGGCACAACTAGAACCCAAATGGAGCCCGTATACCGAATTTCATCAAAATCGGTCTATGGGAACGGAAAAAATAGGAGCGGAAAATGGGGCGGAAGGAAACATTTTTGTGAGATTTTCGGATTCTACGTACCTTGAAACGTAAACCAACAAATTTTGAGGGGGGTACAATTTTTTCTTTTCTTGGTAGATTCCAAAGGTTCATTATTGAATATAATACACCAAAATGTTTGTTTGAAGCTGAGCCCTAGATAATTGATTTTAGCGGGCATAGTCGTACTAGGTGTTCAAGAGTGTATGTGATCATGTGCGATAAATCACAAACACAATCGGGAACCACTTTTCAATCAGATAACGTTTGTTAATGTAGGATACTATCAACATGATTATGGAAATTCAGTAGAAATCGTGAACTTTATCGTTAGTGCCGACTACAACTGCTCTAAACACTAACCATAATTGTTACAGCATCCAATCCTATATTTGTGCAATTTTATTACGTTATCAGTGTAAATCAAATAATTCCGGTAATTATAATCTAAACAACAGAGCTGGGAGATCGTTGTGCAGTAAAAATACAGCTGACGCGTGTTCAGATAGTCTTCACCCAGCGCTTTGGCCACGAACCTACACGTGCGCTGATCTGTGAGAAGCGATACGGGTCCCGCACCAATCGAGTTATCGGCCACGAGAATTCCCCACCACCCAGGCTAAGGATCGCCATTCGTAATCTCCATCACCTAACTCCAGCCAATATACCCAATAAGCATTTTCGCTTTTAACAGCCTCTGCACACGAAACCGTAACGTCATACTCTACAACGGCAACAAAAAGGTTAACCACGCTATGAACACGATCAAAGTATTGTCCACTGACAATACTATGTAATGAGTAAGAAGCGTGTTTTGTTAACTGGAATCGGTACTTTCATGTTCCCTGAGGTGGAGAACTGAAACTTGGAGATCGTTCTCATGACGATTATTTATATATTGATATCAGAAGTCGATATTGAACGGAATAATTACCAGAATATTAACACAAATACTAAGAAGTTCTAAATCATGAATTGTGAGTTGAAAACGCTGCAAATTATTACACAATGGTTTATTATTTTTTATTTTTGTATATAGATCACTCGTTTGCAAAGCCACCAACCATCCAACATGAAGAAATGAACAGCGATCGCATTTTAGTCAGATAAAATTTGAACGGCGATTAGACCTCTTTTGCGATTCACACTCGTGTTTCTGATTTATCGTACGTTCAAACTTTAAATTCTCGTAGTGAGCGAACGGTTTGTCCTACAGAGCTCCGGGTGGTCTCAAAAAAATCTAAAAATTCTATAGAATCTTAAATTGAAGGAAAAACAATACCTGCTACCTGCTATCAAAATTTTTTGAGTTAGGGAGTTTTCATAATTTCAAAATTGATTTTGGAACCCTTAGAAGTGACCTACCTCAACCAAAATCTTCGGGGCACAACTAGACCCCAGAAGGAGCCTACATACCAAATTTTATCAAAATCGGTCAATGCTAAGTGGCAAAAGTGCCGCGTACGGCGTACGGCGGACGGCGGACGGAAGGCCAAATTTTTATTCGATTTTTGGATTCTACGTACCTTGAAATGTAAACCATCAAATTTTGAGGGGATGTTAAATTTTTTTTTTCTTGGTCGATTCCAAAGGTTTATTATTGAAAATAGTAAGTAAACCAAAATTGAAGTGAAAAAAAAAATTTCGTAGATAATTTCACTTTACTTTCCAAAAAATTGAATTTTCCGCAACTTCGGTACACGCAGTAACGTTCTTCCAGTTTCAACTCAGTACTTAGTTTGAATGAAATTTTGGTGCGAATTTAGAAATAGAAGAAAATTAACGAACTTTAAAACTAAAACCCTTTTTTAGGGAGTTTAAATGATGTGAGGGCGTCATGCAATGTGGAAGATCTTGGAACCCACCCCCTTCCCCCAAAACATCATTAGTGCTAGAAGTTGAGAACGTTTGAGGATCTCTCGACCAAGTTAAACAGTCAAGTCGTCATTCACCCAGTTCGACCTCCGACTCAGTTGAAATCATGAATGCAGACACGAAGACTGAATCCCAGGGTTAAGTGTCTTTCGTCTAACTAAATCGTTGCTTTAGATCTATAGTTTCCCCAAATTCTCAAATTCTAGTTTCAAGAACAAATCTTTTTATTCTTGATTTATACGTATTTAGGTACCAGAGAAGATACCTATTTACGTCAAAATTCCGGGTTTTTCGAAATGGCTGTGATAGACATTTTGTGTCGTTCCCTCAGTCAGATACCTTCCGTGGTAACTTTATGAAATTCAAGGGGTGTCCTTAAACAAATCAATAATACTTGTTGTAAGCTCAAAGGCTTGTTTCCGAAGAGTTTTAAAGACATTTGTCAAACGACTTGTTTGTCAAACGACTGTTTGTCATGCGACTTGTGGTCAAACGACACGTTGTCAATACGACTTCGCGTTGCTGATGAGTCACCGTATGACGAAAACGATTGACCAAAGTCCCATCTACACTGAAACAAAACTACTGCCCCTTCTGCATCAAGAATGCGTTTGGTACAGTTTCACGTTTCAAAATCCCACTTTCAGTGGTGATCAGTTCTGTTTGGTACTTCGTTTCGATCTTTCGGATCTCTTCAGCTAAGCGTGTGCAAACCTAGCCTTTTCAGGCTGAGCACTAGCTTAGGACAAAGTTGAGTTTACAAGTTTGACGAAAGTCGTTTGACTTAAAAGTCGTTTGACTAAACGTCGTGTTGACAAGTGTCGTTTGACCGAACGTCGTATGACAAACAGCCAGCGGCAAACAGTCGTTTGACAACGTGTCGTTTTGCGATAGTCGTTTGACTAAACGTCGTTTGACTAAACGTCGTATTGACAACGTGTCGTTTGACCACAAGTCGCATGACAAACAGTCGTTTGACAAACAAGTCGTTTGACAAATGTCTTTAAAACTCTTCGGAAACAAGCCTTTGAGCTTACAACAAGCAGTTCGCTTACAATCCAAGTCGTTCCAACGCTACTTCGCGTTGCTGATGAGTCACCGTATGACGAAAACGATTGACCAAAGTCCCATCTACACTGAAACAAAACTACTGCCCCTTCTGCATCAAGAATGCGTTTGGTACAGTTTCACGTTTCAAAATCCCACTTTCAGTGGTGATCAGTTCTGTTTGGTACTTCGTTTTGATCTTTCGGATCTCTTCAGCTAAGCGTGTGCAAACCTAGCCTTTTCAGGCTGAGCACTAGCTTAGGACAAAGTTGAGTTTACAAGTTTGACGAAAGTCGTTTGACTTAAAAGTCGTTTGACTAAACGTCGTGTTGACAAGTGTCGTTTGACCGAACGTCGTATGACAAACAGCCAGCGGCAAACAGTCGTTTGACAACGTGTCGTTTTGCGATAGTCGTTTGACTAAACGTCGTTTGACTAAACGTCGTATTGACAACGTGTCGTTTGACCACAAGTCGCATGACAAACAGTCGTTTGACAAACAAGTCGTTTGACAAATGTCTTTAAAACTCTTCGGAAACAAGCCTTTGAGCTTACAACAAGCAGTTCGCTTACAATCCAAGTCGTTCCAACGCTACTTCGCGTTGCTGATGAGTCACCGTATGACGAAAACGATTGACCAAAGTCCCATCTACACTGAAACAAAACTACTGCCCCTTCTGCATCAAGAATGCGTTTGGTACAGTTTCACGTTTCAAAATCCCACTTTCAGTGGTGATCAGTTCTGTTTGGTACTTCGTTTCGATCTTTCGGATCTCTTCAGCTAAGCGTGTGCAAACCTAGCCTTTTCAGGCTGAGCACTAGCTTAGGACAAAGTTGAGTTTACAAGTTTGACGAAAGTCGTTTGACTTAAAAGTCGTTTGACTAAACGTCGTGTTGACAAGTGTCGTTTGACCGAACGTCGTATGACAAACAGCCAGCGGCAAACAGTCGTTTGACAACGTGTCGTTTTGCGATAGTCGTTTGACTAAACGTCGTTTGACTAAACGTCGTATTGACAACGTGTCGTTTGACCACAAGTCGCATGACAAACAGTCGTTTGACAAACAAGTCGTTTGACAAATGTCTTTAAAACTCTTCGGAAACAAGCCTTTGAGCTTACAACAAGCAGTTCGCTTACAATCCAAGTCGTTCCAACGCTACTTCGCGTTGCTGATGAGTCACCGTATGACGAAAACGATTGACCAAAGTCCCATCTACACTGAAACAAAACTACTGCCCCTTCTGCATCAAGAATGCGTTTGGTACAGTTTCACGTTTCAAAATCCCACTTTCAGTGGTGATCAGTTCTGTTTGGTACTTCGTTTCGATCTTTCGGATCTCTTCAGCTAAGCGTGTGCAAACCTAGCCTTTTCAGGCTGAGCACTAGCTTAGGACAAAGTTGAGTTTACAAGTTTGACGAAAGTCGTTTGACTTAAAAGTCGTTTGACTAAACGTCGTGTTGACAAGTGTCGTTTGACCGAACGTCGTATGACAAACAGCCAGCGGCAAACAGTCGTTTGACAACGTGTCGTTTTGCGATAGTCGTTTGACTAAACGTCGTTTGACTAAACGTCGTATTGACAACGTGTCGTTTGACCACAAGTCGCATGACAAACAGTCGTTTGACAAACAAGTCGTTTGACAAATGTCTTTAAAACTCTTCGGAAACAAGCCTTTGAGCTTACAACAAGCAGTTCGCTTACAATCCAAGTCGTTCCAACGCTACTTCGCGTTGCTGATGAGTCACCGTATGACGAAAACGATTGACCAAAGTCCCATCTACACTGAAACAAAACTACTGCCCCTTCTGCATCAAGAATGCGTTTGGTACAGTTTCACGTTTCAAAATCCCACTTTCAGTGGTGATCAGTTCTGTTTGGTACTTCGTTTCGATCTTTCGGATCTCTTCAGCTAAGGGCCGGTTCAAAAAAACATTTAACCAATGGGTTGAAGTTTACCAAGGGGTCACGTAACCAAGGTAAGAAAAAGTGCGTTCAAAAAACTTGTACAATCGATTTTTTCGCGCGATAATCGATTAGTTTACCACAGTAAGGTAACCACTCGACGGCGGGTGGTTACGTGAAGTTTACCAAGGTCTTCATGAAAAAGTAGCTTAAAACGCTCTTTAATTCCTAACCTATTCGAAGTCATATTTCAGTTTCCGAGTTGCTGTGTGCATTTCCGTATTGAGGGTTATTAGTTTTGTTAATCAAATCATTTTGAGAATAAAATTGATACATACCTACGTACATGATTTCTGGTGAATATTTTAAAAATAGTATCCGACCGTCTTATTGAGCAGTTTATTCGCCGTTTTAATTTGTGTTACTTGATATTTTTCTGCAATTGTATTAGACAAAAATCGTAGTATTTACATTATTTCAAGCTGTTAATTCGTATAGCAATTCATGTACTCTATTGAACATAGTCAAGGAATTGAGTTTGAACATAGTTTCAATGGAATTGAGTTTTTGACAACCCATTAACAGCATTTTTTATATCAACATTGAATGATGATGTCCATGTGACAATAAGTAAGGTTGAAACGATAAAAATAATTATACTGTCATTTTCGGAAATTGGTAGGTAAGTACGTAAAATTAAAATAGTTTGCTTATAAAATAGGTAGATCCTAGTTGAATTTTTTACTTTTTTATAAAATGTGTGTCTGCATAAAAACTTCCTAGAATGAAAAGAATCCCTAAAATTGATAATTTTTTGCTAAAATAGTTGTGCTGATAATGCTCTCTTTTATACCAACTTACCTGCCTGCTATTACCTGACAAAATATTTACCACGAATTTACGATTGTTTATACCCGTAATCGACATCGACGGTAGGAGAGAATAATATTATGACGTGGTAGATGAAATTGTAACATAAAATTGACTTAAAGAAATATGAATGGGAAGGTAGATAAATAAATTACGTCATGAATCATACGTTTTATTGAATACAATAACATTATGTTCATTCAGTCTTATAACATACCTACTTACATGAAACTTTACATGAGTAAAACAGCGATTCATACATTTTGAAGTGATTCTGAAAAGGCATCGAGAACTCCGTAATGTTCGTTAGAAGGGGGTAGGTACTTGTTTCCCGGAATCTGTAACAATAATGTATACCGCACACAATTAGGAAGTTAGCTATGGACTTCTCACTCAAAGTAGTTGAAAGTACGAATAAGTACGGATGCGTGAGTATATATAAACGATAAATAACAAGACGATTCATTACCTTGTAGTAAGATGGATAGGCAGTTGATTATTCGAAGCATCGTGGACGGACGAAATTCATACCAATGTGACTGATGAATTCGATTTATGAAAAAGAATTCCTTCTATTTATCATTATTCCATGATACAAATAAGAAGTGTCTCTTCATATGGTGTGAAGTTTGGTGTCTTGCTGGCTCGGGAATTCATGGTGTGTAAGTAGTTGACACTTGCAAAAAATCTAGGAATCGAAACGAAAAATGAAATCATTGAAATCCAACACAGAAAGGATATTAATTGCAGGTTATGCACTAGACAGTGTTGCCAAAATCGTCTTCTGCGTGTCTAGAAATCCATAGAACTGTAACCATGGAAGAAGGATACTGCTATATTACTTCCATGGTGATGGACGTCGAACTTCACAGCGTCCCGTATCCATAGCAACCGAGGAGTTCATCGTCGTTAGGCAAATAATCGATTCTATAACGGTAACCAAACCTCGAAAATCTTTTTTGAACGCTCTTCTCTTTTACCCCTTGGTTACTGCAAACTCGATTGTAACCAATTGGTTACGTTACCATCAAGGTTTTGTGTTTTTTTTGAACCGGGCCTAAGCGTGTGCAAACCTAGCCTTTTCAGGCTGAGCACTAGCTTAGGACAAAGTTGAGTTTACAAGTTTGACGAAAGTCGTTTGACTTAAAAGTCGTTTGACTAAACGTCGTGTTGACAAGTGTCGTTTGACCGAACGTCGTATGACAAACAGCCAGCGGCAAACAGTCGTTTGACAACGTGTCGTTTTGCGATAGTCGTTTGACTAAACGTCGTTTGACTAAACGTCGTATTGACAACGTGTCGTTTGACCACAAGTCGCATGACAAACAGTCGTTTGACAAACAAGTCGTTTGACAAATGTCTTTAAAACTCTTCGGAAACAAGCCTTTGAGCTTACAACAAGCAGTTCGCTTACAATCCAAGTCGTTCCAACGCTACTTCGCGTTGCTGATGAGTCACCGTATGACGAAAACGATTGACCAAAGTCCCATCTACACTGAAACAAAACTACTGCCCCTTCTGCATCAAGAATGCGTTTGGTACAGTTTCACGTTTCAAAATCCCACTTTCAGTGGTGATCAGTTCTGTTTGGTACTTCGTTTCGATCTTTCGGATCTCTTCAGCTAAGCGTGTGCAAACCTAGCCTTTTCAGGCTGAGCACTAGCTTAGGACAAAGTTGAGTTTACAAGTTTGACGAAAGTCGTTTGACTTAAAAGTCGTTTGACTAAACGTCGTGTTGACAAGTGTCGTTTGACCGAACGTCGTATGACAAACAGCCAGCGGCAAACAGTCGTTTGACAACGTGTCGTTTTGCGATAGTCGTTTGACTAAACGTCGTTTGACTAAACGTCGTATTGACAACGTGTCGTTTGACCACAAGTCGCATGACAAACAGTCGTTTGACAAACAAGTCGTTTGACAAATGTCTTTAAAACTCTTCGGAAACAAGCCTTTGAGCTTACAACAAGCAGTTCGCTTACAATCCAAGTCGTTCCAACGCTACTTCGCGTTGCTGATGAGTCACCGTATGACGAAAACGATTGACCAAAGTCCCATCTACACTGAAACAAAACTACTGCCCCTTCTGCATCAAGAATGCGTTTGGTACAGTTTCACGTTTCAAAATCCCACTTTCAGTGGTGATCAGTTCTGTTTGGTACTTCGTTTCGATCTTTCGGATCTCTTCAGCTAAGCGTGTGCAAACCTAGCCTTTTCAGGCTGAGCACTAGCTTAGGACAAAGTTGAGTTTACAAGTTTGACGAAAGTCGTTTGACTTAAAAGTCGTTTGACTAAACGTCGTGTTGACAAGTGTCGTTTGACCGAACGTCGTATGACAAACAGCCAGCGGCAAACAGTCGTTTGACAACGTGTCGTTTTGCGATAGTCGTTTGACTAAACGTCGTATTGACAACGTGTCGTTTGACCACAAGTCGCATGACAAACAGTCGTTTGACAAACAAGTCGTTTGACAAAAATCAATAATACTTCAGGAGTAAACTCTTCAACTAATTTGCAACAACTTTTCCATCCTAGAACTTTTTTTTACTTCCCTTTAAATGACATTTTTTCATTTTGAATTCTTTTGGCCTGAGATTTGTCATAACGTTTACATTTTTACAAGAAGTCTAATCTGATTACACCGTTAGAAAGTCCATTAAAAGTCCCAGAGGATGAGCTCTAAAACAGTTCCGAAAAATTGTATACTAGGACAGTCTTTCTACCTCAAACTTAAAAAGTTGTAATTTATGTTTTCTTCAAACATTTTGGTGATTTTTTTCTTTACTATTTTTCTGGATTCTTTCAAATGCTTAAAACATGCTCTATTTCATGAGCTTTCAAAATGTGACCCATTTTTCAGGGTTACTATGAAGTTTCCTGAGGAAAAATTTACCTCATTTAATGATGTTAGAATGCGAAAAAATCGTGTTACTTCTTCGGAAATTGAGTGTTTATTCACATTTCAAGGGTGATTGGTGAACTGTTGAGCAGGGTTTCTCGTAACCTATCAGAAATGAATCAGGAATCGATTCTACAACAAATTTACAATAACCTTTCCATTTTATACTTTTTTTACTCCGCTTAAAATGCAACTTTTGACATGTATGTTTGTCTTTCGGCTGGGGGTCAGGGAATTTTTCGCGACACTTTTTTTTTGCCACAAGAAATGCAACGCAATACCAGTAAACAAAATCATAGCTACATGTCGGTAGTTATGAAGCAAGAACTTCTCTAGAATACTGCGATATGTTATGTGCGATCGGAGAGTTTTTTTTTAAATTCTGTTTATTCATAGGAACAATGGACATGTCCATAATCTATTGTTTTCCCCCATAAGTTTAGGTTTACTATAACGTTTAATGAGGAAAGTTGTGGGCGAATGGTGAATTGTTTTGCAGGATTTCTCGGAACCTATCAGAAAAGATTCAGGAATCGATTCTACAACAAATTTTTCATTTAAGAATTTTTTTTACACCACTTAAAATGCAACGACTTTTTAGGACGTCCCACAGTAAGACTTGGGCGTCCTTATGCGATCGATCTGGGGTGAAGTTGGACAACACTCAACAGAAAAAAAAAATAACCACACAGTAATCCGTTTTAGACCATTCTGAATCCAAATCCGCGAAAAAAACCATAGGTGTATGTCTGTGTGTGTGTGTGTGTGTATGTGTGTGTGTGTGTGTGTGTGTGTGTGTGTGTGTGTGTGTGACAAAATCTTGTGTCGTCTGCACAGCCCTTAGTTCTCAACCGATTTTCCTGGTTCTTTTTTTGTTCGACGCGGAAAACTATCTAGTTGTGCACTACGTCGCCGGAATTTCGAATTTTGCCTTTTAAGAGGGGGAAAGGGGGGGTTAATGCTCAAAAAACGTGCGTTTTTGGGCATAATCTTGTGTCGTCTGCACAGGCCTTAGTTCTCAACCGATTTCGTGGTTCTTTTCTTCTTCGACGCGAAAAACTATCTAGTTGTGCACTACGTCGTCGGAGTTTTGAATTTTGCTTTTTAAGGGGGGGAAAGGGGGGGTTAATGCTTAAAAAACTTGCGTTTGCGGGGGTAATCTTGTAAAATCTGCCCAGGCCTCAATTTCCAACCGATTTGCGTGTTTCTTTTTTTGTTTGACTCAAATAACTTCCGAGTAGTACATGATTTTACCGGAGTACCAAAATTTGCAAGGGGAGGGGATGGGTGGGGGTATAATATTCACAAAATATCCGATTTTTTAATATTTCGGTTCCTTTACTGCTTACTAATTGTACCCAAGCTTTGAAATTGAGGAAAAATTCTCATTATACCTCTGGATTTTCACGAATTATTCTCTGTGCCACCATGGAACTAATAGTGGTGCCACCATGGTGCCAGGACACCATAAACCGCATATTTCGTGGGTTTTTTTTTTGTGTTTCACCTTGAATATGGACGTTAACCTCGACGGACTGCCTATTAAAACTAATAGATGAAACTTCAATGTTAAGACGTATTTCCGCTTTGGTGCCAGACTGGCACCATTGGTGAGTGGAAGGGGGGGGGGGGGTGAACTCGAATTCGCATGTTGGGTATCGTAGATCATGGATTTCAAAATGCTCTTCAGATTCGAGGCTCCCATGCCGCTAGAAATGTTATGGTGGATAAGGGTGAGGTGGGGGGGGGCACTATTTCTTGTCTAAAGTAATAAATAAATTACATCGAGTGAAACAGTTTTATCGCTTACCAACTGGTTTTGTTTCACCTTGAATACAGATGTGAACTTCGACGAAACTGCATACTAAAACTATTAGTTGAAAGTTCAATGTTATGACGTATTTCCGCTTTGGTGCCAGCCCGTCACCATTGGTGTGGCGGGGGGGGGGGGGGTGAACTCGAATTCGCATGTTGGGTGTCGTAGATCATGGATTTCAAAATGCTCTTCAGATTCGAGGCTCCCATGCCGCTAGAAATGTTTTAGTGGATAATGGTGAGGGGGGAGGGGGGGTCACTATTTCTTATCTAATATAATAAATAAATTACATCGAGTGAAACAGTTTTACCGCTTACCAGCTGGTTAAACTTATCTAATGCTTATCCAATGGGACGTCCCCTGGAATGCATGCATTACTAAACAATATGTTTTTATCTTTGAATAGGGTTGAAAAACATCTCAATTTTTGCTGAAATTACAAGTTTTTTCACATTTAACACCATTTTCCTCCTAAAAAATTAGTTTCCATTAGGAAGCTGATAAAATGAAACTTGTTTTAAGGTTTTGAGAGCTTCTGAAGAAGACCGTGTTTTAGCAAGAAAATATCACCAAAATGATGGGTAAAACGCTGGAAATCATTGCTCAACGGTTAATTATTTTCTGTATAGATCACCCTCCTGTATAGATCCCTCCCTTCCAACCATAGGTACTTACTACTCACTAGGGCATTTTTGAAAATTTCAACCTCAATCACCAACCAAATGGAAATGAAGGGCTGAAATTTTCAAAAATACCCTAGTAGATAGTAGGTACTTATAGTTGGTAGGGAGGAATCTATACAGAAGGGTGATCTATACAGAAAATAATAAACCTTTGGGCAATTATTTGCAGCGTTTTTTTTACCTACCAACTGTTGGTACCTACCACACCATACTGCCTTCACACCTTCACAATCAAGTTTATTAGGAAGAACTTCTAAAGAACGCCTCACACTCGATACGAATAATAAGAAGCTTCATATGGAAATTAGATTACTGGTTGCTCAGAAAGCGAAACCTAATACAAATCGAAGAAATGAACAGCGATCGCATTTTAGTCAGATAAAATTTGAACGGCGATGAGACCTCTTTTTCATTCACACTCGTGATTCTGTTTTATCGAAGTAAAACCTTCAAGTACTCGTGGGGAGCGAACGGATTGTCCTACAGAGCTCCGGGTCGTCTCAAAATTTTTAAAAAATTCAATGCTATTTAAAGTTGGTGAAAAAAACGATACCTTTATTCCGAGAGTTTTCGAGCTAGGGCACTCTTGAAAATGTCAACCCTTTATTTTCACCCCTTAGAACTGACTGACATCAACCAAAAGCTTCGCGGCACAACTAGAACCCAAATGGAGCCCACATACCAAATTTGAACCAAATCGGTCCAGGGTTGCTAAGAAAAATGCCGTGTAAGGTGTACGGCGGACGGACGGAAAATTTTTTATTCGATTTTCGGATTCTACGTACCTTGAAACGTAAAACATGAAATTTTGACGGGGGGGGGAGGGGTTAAAATTTTTTTCTCGTTCGATTCCAAAGGCTTACTATTGAAAACAATTAACCGAAAATTTGGACAAACGTTCAAGTTTGAGGTAGAAAGGCTGTCCTAGTGTAAATGTTTTTGAACTGGTCAAAATCTCATTCTTTGGGAAATTTAATAATCACTCCAACGGTGTAATTCGATTTGATTTTGCAAAAAATAAGAGAGTTGTGACCAAGACCATTCTTGTGCAAGGTCGAAAACCCAAAAATAAGCATAGTGATAGAAGTTTAATTGTTGGGCAGTGATAATAAACGCAGTGAAACATTAGTTGCAGAATCGATTTCTAAAGTATTGCGGATTGGTTTTGGTATACCCTGTGTAGATAACTACGAAGTATCGGTAAGTATAACAGAGAACATACAATGATTCCAATATAATTTATATTAAAAGTGTCAAACTCAAGTGAAAATGTTCCAAAATGTATATCCCGAAATGAGGAAGGCATTGCTGTTTCCAACTTCATTTTATTCTAAAAATTTATGAAAGTAGGTGCCTACCTCATAAGCAATATATCGCCATGAATGGAGGTTCCCTCACTTTCAAGTTACTCGCCACGTTTTATTGGTTTCTACATCACTGAATGAAAGTTGCTTATTTACCACTGAAGATTCCTCCAAATTATAACCTTAAAATGAGCTGAAATACTTTTCAAATTTAGTTACCCTACAAGTTTTGATGTTCTTAATGTAGGAGTGTCTCGTGTACGTACCGAAAGAGCGATTGTTCCTAACTTGGTCTGAGAGGTAGGTTCTCCCTAAGACATTGTCAAAACTCGTCTTTCCACGTCAGCCAACTTTCAACACGTCTCGTTGTACTGGATATTTTGTCATCGCTTTGCGCGTCCCAACTCATTACCCCAATTAGGCATTCAGCGCGAGAGATGAGTTAAGTCTTCCCTCAAAATAATTTATAACCGACCTGCTGCTTGGATTCCGGTTAAGGCTCAAGCGATTAATAAACACAACCGAGCTACCGCCCCAGGGGGTCGGAGGGTTCCCGCTTCAAATCCTTCTCGTGAATAATTTCCTCGAGTCGTAATTTACATTAATTTTCGTCTTGATGGGAAGAGACGATTGGAGCGAGACAATGAGGTAATATAGTTGACTGGAAGTGGATAGACCCGAGGATTACGCTGCATTATCGATTCCAATCGTGGTGAATAGGCGCTCTCAGTCATACCCAACCTCAGTAGAGCAAAATACTGTGCTTCTAGCACTGAAAAGCAGTAATGAATAGAACGCAGGTTTCTGTTGTACAAGATTATTCGATTTGACTGTATAATTTTATTTATTCAAGTTAATCACTTCAGCTATCCTCATCCTGTTAGACATCAAATGATACAAAAATTGAACTCAATCTTTCCACTACCCTCCATAGGTTTATCCAAAATATTCACCAAAATTCCTCAATGATAAGCTTGTTAAATACTTTAATTTTTGTCAGACTGTCATAAGTAATGATTCAAAATGTGAATATAAATTTCTTCTGAAAGTACCTCGTTTGAAACTGAGGTTCAACGCCGGATAAGGAAGGTAGGTTCGACATACAAGGCGCTCAACAGGTCATTCTAATTAAGTGGTCTCTCAGAGTAGTCCTTGCTTGGTGGATCGCTGCTAGTTGGTCCATAGCCTATTTCTTAGTCTGCTTATTGATTTCATCATATGGGATGAAGGCGCCACTTTTTGTGTAGATCGATAACTTGACTTCTATAACTGTACAGTAAGTAAAAGTAAAGTAAAGTAAACAACCATTTCAGGTTGGATTTTCGTTCGACTGCCATTCTTGGCATAATATGAAACTGTATATATAGCTCGCATATGCTAAGGAAGAATAGATTATATAGAATACTAAGAAGAAGAAGAAGGGAAGAATAGAATATTCCCACCCGAGAATACTTGTTAGCTTCCCTCAAGCGCTATATTAGGTGCAATGGGTCCATCACAGGTTTCCCCATATAGTGGTGTTGGTTAGATGAGCAGATGGAACACCGACTATCGTGTTTCCGTTTTGCTCACCCCTGATGTACTGCTCACGAGCATCCTGTAACGCACGAAAAAGGAGGATTAAGTATCCGACCGCTATTCGAGCTCTAGTACAAAAGAGCCCTAAAAACACGTCTCTACACGTTTTAGTGCAATTTTAAAGCCGGTTATTAAGAGAGAACGATGGGGGGTAAAGGGTTAACTTGGGTACAGGCCTCTCTCGGAAATTTATAGTTTGAACAAATTGAATCCGGGAAAGGGTTAGAGAATATAGGCAGCGTTAAAAGGGTGTACGAGATAGCGGCTGAGATCGTTAAGCCTTCCAACTCCCGTATTCTCGCTTCCACCTTCCTGAATTTTTGGACCTACCCCACTTGAAAGTTCTATCCGCTGGAGGATTCAAAAATGCCGAGTTGTAAGGTAATGAGCTTCTCTAAAATTTCCACTCAACCCACCTAAAAGGTGAAAACGGCATGTTATTTCCATATGGTTTTTGAATTCTGGTTTATTACTTTCAGTTATGAACCTCCGGATTCGAACAAGAATACATTACGAATAACAATGTTATTCGATGTTACACTCGAAAGACTTAACATAACAATAAAGATCAAATTTTTGAAAAACCCGTCCTTCTGCCATCAGCAGCACTTTTTTTAATTAGTTATCAATGAACATTCTGTGGGAAAGTCAGAACATGTTTTTCTTGCTCAATTCCAAAGGTATTAACCAATCTCCAATTGCGTTGATGACCGTCGATTCAGAGAGATGTTGCACGATTGAGATGATCATAAAACCCCGAACACTTGAGTGTACCTACCTACGAGGTTTGAGCCCTGCCAAGTGGTATATCCTCATCTCCTGACAAGATCGATGAGGGGTTTGCGAGGTGTGATATCGAAGGGGCTTGACGCAGCAGGAATGGATAGAGTTCCTTTATATTTCGATAAAATATCATCCTCCATCTGTATCCTCCTTGTTCCTGCTTTAGAGTTGTAAAATTTCGATCTCCCTGCATGAGTTTTATCATTCTAACGTTTAGTGAAACGAGAGGAGTCAAGATTGAGAAGTTCAAACTCCTGTAATAATAATTATTACAATCATTGTAAATCTATCAATTTGACATTTTCATGTCTTTGCTTTGGCACATAAACTGAAAAATCGTCACGAAAACTAAGCAAGTCTTGCTCACACGACCAATAAATAAAATAGACTCACTGTGTTGCGTAGAGAACAATCAACTGTTTTCTTATTATGACGCTTGGGTACATGAACTAACAAACTTACTTCACTACCTTGTTGTTTAGTGGTTGACATGAAAATGTCCCAATGTGTTGCAGAATCATACGCAAGCATTTAAAATTGAGTTTAAACCCCCCCCCCCCCTCAGATTTGTTGGTTTACGTTTCAAGGTACGTAGAATCCGAAAATCTAATAATTTTTTTTCGAATCAGAAATGACTTTGAAATTTAATATCTATGCCGCAAAAAAGTGTCGTATGCTCACGGACATCAAAGTATTATCACACTACATCAAACGTTACGTGAAGATTAAATTCCGGAGAGAGGAAATCGAATCGTAATCGCGTTAGGTGTACAGAACTAATCAAACATTGAAACACGAGTTTTAACGAAGAGGTGGTCTTCGTCGACCGGAACACCGGATGTTTGGGGACAGATCTCCCTGCGTTAGATGATTCCGGACAGGGTAAATCAACCGTTTGCCGCATTTAAATCCACTTAAAGTAAATAACATGACATGGGCGGGTTTGCGAGTGGCGACCGAATAACGAACGTGGCTCGAATGAATAACAAATGGAAAGGATAGGACCATCGGGTGTTTTCAGCCTAACCTAAAGAGCCATAAATTTCTCAATTATTCCGCAGAGAGTGTTTCTCGCTCAAGATTATAATATCAAGCGTACTCACTAAAAAGAACGAACTTACTCGTGAGATTGTTAAAATTGGTTTCATTTACCTATAATCTCTAGTGTACAGGGTGGACGCCAAACTGGTCTGCCACACTGCAGGAGTCGATTCTATATCTGATTTGCAACAAAACTTTCTCCTAGCAATTTTTTTTAGAGCTTCGACTCCGTTTTATTTCAATTTTAACATTTTTTCCGTGATTTTGATCTTACGCCATTAAATTGGTCATAATTGATTTGCTGTGCAAATTACAATTTAAGGATACCGTTGGAAAGAACATTACATTTCCTGTCGGTTAGATGCCTCAATTTTTTTAGTCATAAAAAGGTCCTCTAAAAAGATAATTTTACGTAATTTGGGAAACATCGAATTTTTTCTATCGGAAATTGAACTATGAGAACCAATATTTTTTCAAGATGCAAGAACGGTCAAAACTGCGCAAAAACTCCAGCTTTCCAACCGTATAGTCATTTTGGTTTATTATTTTCATTAATGAACCTTTGGAATCGACCAAGAAAAACATTTTTTTAACACCCCCTCAAAATTTGATGGTTTACGTTTCAAGGTACGTAGAATCCAAAATTCGAATAAAAATTTGGCCGGCCGTCCGCCGTACACAGTACGCGGCATTTTTGCCACTTAGCATTGACCGATTTTGATGAAATTTGGTATGTAGGCTCCATTTGGGGTCTAGTTGTGCCCCGAAGATTTTGGTTGATGTAGGTCACTCCTAAGGGTTCCAAAATCAATTTTAAAATTTTGAAAACGCCCTTACTCAAAAAATTTCCATGAAAAGGTATTTTTTTCCTTCAATTTTAGATTTTATAGAATTTTTTGAGACCTCCCGGAGCTCTGTAGGACAAACCGTTCGGTCACTACGAGAATTTAAAGTTTGGACGTACGATAAATCTGAAACACGAGTGTGAATCGCAAAACAGGCCTAATCTCCGTTCAAATTAAAACTGACCGGAATGCGATCGATGTTTTGTTGAATGGTTGGTGGCTTTGCAGACGAGTGATCTATATAGAAAAATAAAAAATGATAAACCATTGTGTAATAATTTGCAGCGTTTTTATTTTTAAAGTGGGCCTTATTTTATAACTTTGTGTTTGAACGTGGAAAACATGTATTTTTTCAACGAAATCAGTGCTCCGGCTAAGAAGATCTGAAAGGTCGGCGATGAAAAATGGCAAAACGCACGGAGCGCTGATTTCGTTGAAAAATGCACGTTTTTCCATGTTCAAACACAAAGTTCTGTAATAAGGCCCACTTTAAAAATGAAAATGGTTATACCATTGGAAAGCTGGTATTTTGGCGCAGTTTTGACCGTAAAATTCTTCTTTTAGAGGGCTTTTTCATGTATCAAACCTTGATTAAAAGAAGAGTATTGCATGAATCCGATAGTAAATTTAATGCCCTTTCCAACGATATCCTCACATTGTAATATACACACCAAGTTAAAGGGTATATGACCAATTTAATGACGTAAGTACAGAATCAAGAGAAAAATGTTAAAATGGAAATAACTCGGAAACGAAGCCTCTAAAAAATCTTGGTTGATTCCAAAGGTTCATTGTTGAAAATAAACCAACAAAATTACTAAGAGACATTTTTTGTTGCAAATTAGTGTTAGAATCAACTCCTGCACTATATTTATTGGATTACACCCTGTACATTTGTGATAAATTGTCATTGGATTTCGACGAAAGCTTGCTTAATGGTTTTATGGATGAATAATAAAATCCATTTCGAGTTCATTCGTGGGATTAATGAAATAAAGGCTTCTCCGCTGTTTGAAAAGCCTCTGCTCTGGGAAAGGGACAAGTCGCAATCGTGGGCGGCTCCTGGCGTGACCCCGTCTCGACCGACTGCCGCCAGTCACGCAAACACGTACAAAGTGGCTGCCTGAAAGGAAAATGGATCGAGACAAAACAAAATAATATTAATAAAAAATGAGGAAAAAATGGTCGTATTTATAGGGTACGAAGAGGTTGGACGATGAGTGAGGAAATGAGGATCTTGGAATGGGAAACAACCCTGCAATATTCTCCTATTATCCTATTAGCCCGTCGATTCTTTATCTAAATAAAGTCGACCCTTTTTGTTGGTCAGCCAACTGTGAGTTTAATAGTTAATTTCATGGTTGGAGGTTTATCGCCAACTTATTTCCTGTCGTGTTTATACCTAGCCTTGAATGAATAAAATTAGTTCCAAGTAAGAAAAGTTCGTGAAGTTAGAGAAATTAAATAGTGAATCAATGTTCTATTAGTTTCATGTCGGTGGCTTAGTGAAAATGCACGCTAGCCACGCAGTTCTTACAGTGGAGCGGTGGGTTTGAAGTGGTTGATAACTAGCTAAAAACGCTGCAAATTATTACACAATGGTTTATTATTTTTCTATATAGATCACTCGTCTACAAAATCACCAACCATCCAATATGAAAAAAAAAAAAAAAAATCAAAATCACCAACCATTGATCGCATTTCGGTCAGCTCTAATTTGAACGGAGATTAGGCCTCTTTTGCGATTCACACTCGTGTTTAAATTTATATATATATATATATTTCAATATAAACCCTTAAATTTTCGTAGGGAGCGAACGGTTTGTCCTACAGAACTCGGCGTGGTCTCAAAAAATTCTAAAAATTCTAATAAATCCTAAATTGAAGGAAAAACAATACCTTTATATCAAAATTTTTTGAGTTAGGGCGTTTTCAAAATTTCAAAATTGATTTTGGAACCCTTAGAAGTGACCTACATCAACCAAAAGCTTTGGGGCACAACTAGACCCCAAGTGGAGCCTACATACCAAATTTCATCAAAATCGGTCAATGCTAAGTGGGAAAAGTGCCGCGTACGGCGGACGGCGGACGGACGGCCAAATTTTCATTCGATTTTTGGATTCTACGTACCTTGAAACGTAAACCATCAAATTTTGAGGGGGTGTTAAAATTTTTTTTCTTGGTCGATTCCAAAGGTTCATTATTGAAAATAATAAACCAAAACGAGAGCTGCTCTTGAATGATATGGAGCGATGATACTTCGAGTCATTCAATTAGTTCGTAGATTGAAGGTATATACTTGGTAAAAAAGATAATCAAATAACACCGTGTGAAGTTCTTTTTGTGGTACAACAACGATGCAAATTAATACACAACGGATCATTAATTTTGGTTTATTTTTTTCAATGATGAACCCGTACGCGAGACTTTCCTTAGTGACCATTGACCGATCTTGATGAAATTTGGAATATGGTCTCCATTTGGGGTCTAGTTGTGCCCCGAAGCTTTTGGTTTGTTTCACTCACTTCTAATCTTCGTTTAAATTTTACCTGACCAAAATGCGATCGCTGTTCACGTCATCGAGTTTTCCTCAGTTTTGCGTCCTTAGCAACCAATATTCAAATACTTTTTCCCTTTATTATTGGCGTGGGTGTCCTCCCATGTCGCCAAAAAACACAGATTACAGGTTATTACATAAAATATTACAACGTTAAATTACTAAACAAATGTATTTTTCTGCGTATGATAAAAAATTCAGCATCATGACGTAATTGTCCTCTTCTTCTTTCAGTAGCGATGTTATTTGGGTGCTTGGGTCTTGAAGTCGTGGGAACAAAGTACGAACCTCTTCGTATTTTCTGCACTATATCAAAATGTGGTCTACGTCTTCTAAGATCCCGCATTCATCGCGAAGTTGGGTCCTGGCATATTTGTAGAGGAAAAGTGTTCTGTTGTACAGACCGTGACCATTTCTAAGGCGGATATGCGTTGCAAGTTGGTTTCTACTGAGCTGTCACTGTTTGAATCAAGGCTTGACCTCAAAATGAAAACTCCCCTTTTCCAATGAAGCCCTTTTGTTCTCTGATTGCCATTCGCTAATTAGATGCAATTTACAGAGATTTTCCAAATCCCCTATGGGGATTTTTGTCAACGAGAAGCAAAAATGTAGCACGGAGTACCAGAGACAAGCTAGTGGCTATTGGTAGGTAGTGGCATTGGTAAAGCTGTGTTCTTCGCTGGCGGGTGATCTACATAGAAAAATTATAAATGTTTGTTTAATATGTAGCGTCTTCACATAAATAACCATTTGGGCTCTTTTGTTACTGGGTTTAATTTTCGATTCACGTTGTCCTCAGCCGTCTCAACACGGGACAGTGCAGAAATTCGTTAGTGGAAACATTTTCACGAAAAAGGGTGCTTACAAAAATTCCAAAGAATCGAGAATCTTATTTTTTGGGAAAGTAGTAGTGTAACCGATACTTGAAACCTAAGGCTCGATTACCTACCTATTTCAAGAAAGTATGAACAAATGTTATTCTTTCAAGATTTTCTCTTATCATGAATACTGTTGTACATACCATGTCTTTCAGAGGTGTTTGGTGTTCATCGCCATATCGATTGGCAATGTTCACCATCACAGTTGCCCTTTTCTACTCGCTATTTCTCGGAGGGAACTGGAAGTCCATTCAAAGTTTTGCAGTAGAGAATTTCTATCGTATTCGCCGACGACTCTTGTTGACAAAAGTCTTTTAATTTCCGGTCTGGAGAATGAAACGTGACAAATCCTTATTCACGGGCCCCAGAGGATCGATCGGATCAGTAGAAATAACTCGGGATTCGGAGGGGAAAAGGGAGAGCGAAAGGCTCCCACCATGTTTCCACATCCGCTAAGAATCGAGAAAAAGGGGAACGAGATTGAATACGGACGTAACGTCGCGTCGAATCCCGTTTCAGGCGTCACTCCTACACGGCTCACGTCGATCCGAGCGAGGGAAAGCCTTTCCTATTCTTCGTCTGAACGTGAGCCCTCGAAGTCCCTGATACGACCACCTTCAGGCTTTTGCATCACCGTCTTCACCATGTCGGTTTTATCCTGAGAGGCGTAATTCGTTCCGGATTCACATCCTGTTAGAGAGGCTAACTACGACGTGGGATTGTCCATGTGAACTTCCCTGAGCTCCATGCGGAGTAGCTGAGACTAAACCGGGCAAGTTGGGATTTAGCCCATACAGGTCAGTTGATGTCGAAAAAAATTCTAAGGTTCAAGCGGGTTCAAAGCCTCCTGATGTTCGTCTGGCAATGAATGAGCATCATTCTACCCCCATCTATCCAGCAAAGTGTTGTTTGGTAGCTCATGGGAACCTAGACGTATCGTATGATGAGGGTCATTACCGCCACATTGTTGTCTGGCCCATAACAAAAACTTGCTGACCAAGTGACAAAAACCAATTTTTCAGCAGAACGTTTTAAAGATTCTGAACTTCTCTTTTGGTTTATTATTTTCAATAATAAACCTTTGGAATCTACCAAGAAAAATGAAAAAATTTCAACTTTTCCTCCATCCCATTTTCCTCGTCTCTCTCGATGCCTACCGTAACACCGAATAACATCGTCTTCAGCTGGTAACATCTTGCAATTCATCCTCATGATAATGAAAATTACAAAAGCCAAGCTTCGAAAGTCGGATTTATTCTATGAGGGTATCGTCCTATCAACCGTCATGGTAGAGAGGTAAGAAGGCACAATATGAACGTACGTTGCAACAAATCACTGTATTTCCCATGCTCAGATAGACATACAGATAAACAAGTTTGGTATGATGAATACATCCAGAGTAACATTTTCGCATGTGAACAATTCGTAATAATGTGCTTCTGGAGGCTAAAACCCTCATTCAGGATGGAAATGTTTTGAAGCAGGGCTCATTGCCAAAACTTTGCATGAGTCAAAAATGCCTCAATTTGCCTTATTTCAATCTCTTGACCAGTGTCAACTTTTTCATGGATCAATTTAACTTATTGGCTGTTCATATAATCGTTGGCAACACTGGCATTAGAGTTTTATCTAGTCAAAGTTAAATTCTTGAGACATTTGCCCCGGTGAGACTTTTACAAAAAAAATTACAATCGGAAGAAAAAATAGCAGCAATATATTACACAAAGGTTTACCTATTATTTTTGGTTTATTATTTTCAATAATAAGCCTTTGGAATCGAGCAAAAAAAAAAATTTTTTTAACCCCCCCCCCCCCCCTCAAAATTTGATGTTTTACGTTTAAAGGTACGTAGAATCCGAAAATCGAATAAAAGCTTTTGGTTTATTATTTTCAATAATACCTAAGCCTTTGGAATCGAGCAAGAAAAAATAAGAATAAAAACAAAAAACTCTGTGAAATATTACACAAAGGTTTATTGTTTTTCTGTATAAAACTCTCAAAAATCAAACTGAAAACACAAACGGTGGATACAGCTTTTGTACAAGTACGCAACCACGAGAGACATTTTATGTCTTAACCCAAATGGGTTAACCCAATAAAAATGGGTTAACCCACAAATGGGTTAATAAATTGAGAGCTTTCCAATGAGTGGTGAACGATTTTTGAGGGGGGGAACGATTGGTTGTACGTGAAAATCATCAGAAATTTCCGCGTAACGCTCCCCTCGTAACGCTCCCCGCGTGACGATTTTTCATTTATGTGCCATAGTAAACATAAAATGTCAAAAAAAAAATTTTAACACGCCCTCAAAATTTGATGTTTTACGTTTCACGGTACGTAGAATCCAAAAATCGAATGAAAATTTGGCCGTACGCGGCACTTTTGCCACTTAGCATTGACCGATTTTGATGAAATGTGGTATGTAGGTTCCATTTGGGGTCTAGTTGTGCCCCGAAGATTTTGGTTGATGTAGGTCAGTTTTAAGGGTTCCAAAATGAATTTTGAAATTTTGAAAACGCCCTAACTCAAAAAATTTTGATATAAAGGTATTGTTTTTCCTTCAATTTAAGATTCTATAGAATTTTTAGAGTCCACGCAGAGCTCTGTAGGACAAACCGTTCACTCCCTACGAGAATTTAAAGGTTTTATGTACTTCTGTGTAACGATCGATGTTTTTCTTCATGTTGGATGGTTGGTGACTCTGCAGACGAGTGATCTATATAAAAATAATAAACCGTTGTGTAATAATTTCCACCGTTTTTGAGTTGGCTAGCAGAAGTGACCAAGTGCGCTACTCGCCCCCAATTCACGGTTTGTGAGTTTTATTCCTCTTGATTTCACCTCATAAATGGACAAATTATAATCATAAAGGTAAGTGAAGTACCTCAGGTACCTTTACCTAACCCTCGTAATCCAGAAAAGCACCTGAAATAAAACACAATTTTTTGTATCACGAATGTTCTTTATTAGAGAAAATAAAAGTGACAAAGAAAATAGATTGATTATAAGGAAATACAATTGAAAATTAATTATTATGGATTGTCAGTAATTAAATAATTGCTACTGTAAAGTTGTTAGATTAATAATGATTTTACTGGGGCTCATGACAACTTCTTGTTGGCTGCATCTGAACAAATAAGAATAAAAAAGCGATCAACAGTCGTGTTTCTGCTAAAATTATTCGTCCTACGTAAGTGCTTCGTGGGGAGTGAACGGTTGATGCTAAGTAAACCACAAAATTTTGATGGAAGGTGAAATTTTTTTATCTCTCTATTCCAAAGGTTCATTATTATTTTTAATAAACAAAAATCTGAAATTTTGCACTTGGACTCTATTTGGGGTCTACTTGGTTCTAAAATGTAGCCAGCCACATCAACTAACAAAATTGTGGGGTGAACTACTGGAGTTCCCTGTGTGAGTGACCTCTACAATGTATTAATATAATACAAATTTGCCATTTCGGCCTTCAATTCAACCAATGGAATTACGATATTTTGGCTGGCAGAAGTGACTATTTGACACTTTATTTGATAGTTTCATACTGGCGACGTTCGCCCTCTACTGGCAGGAATGACCGAATGATTCGGAAATAGTTCGGTAATTTCTGCTAGGAGAATGCAAGTAGGATTGAAAAGGGGTGGGTGGGGATATTGTGAGGATTCTTCAAGCCCTTTACATTTTGATAATCGAGAAGATAATCATACTAGCGTGTAGAGGAGGCTTATGTCTTATCTGAAGCATTAAAACCTCAATATTGGAAAAAGAGACATAGTCACTTCTGCCACCCAACCCTCGATATTATTTTGACCTTGTAGTCTAAATTGCACATAGCGATATTGTGGTTCACCCGATGGAGGGAATTTTTAGCTGCAGCCAGTCTCTCAAACTACAACTCCTAAAAAGAACAATTCCCAATCATAGTATCCACTCTGATACAGTATCCACATCTAGCATCCATCCAAATATTTCCGAAATTCTCATCAAAAGCAGCCCTTTATTCGTTACAGTTTTGCCAAAGATAGGAATCGCACGTTCTTCCCCCTTCCCAAGGACTGCAACTCCTACTACAAGGACAACAATTTCTTCTCTGGAAAACAAAACGGTTCTTTTCTTAGAAAAGCAAATTTTTCCCAAGGACTATAAACTATTCAATTTGAATAATTTGAATCTATTCAAACTAAAGTTTAAATCATTATTCAATTTTGGGCTCTCCAATAATAATGCCCAGTCCTAGTTTGTTCTTTGACCAACTTTATTACCGTATCTGTTTGTCTTTGGCCAATCCTTGCCCAGACATAAAACCGTAATTTTTTTCAAAACGAAATTTCTTCTCTGCCTCAAAAAATAATAATAACCATCATCAGCACGATCTACAGTATTTCTGAAAATGCAAAAATTCAACAACATAGTCCGGATCACTTCTTACTCGTGAGTGAGGAAGTAAAATCATTTCATCTCATTTCCGTCGAATATCACGTTTTGTGTGACAAATCTTCTCATATCGAGTAGTTCCAATGACAATTTTTAATGCTTTCTTTATTTCAGTGACTCGCGCATGTCTCACACAACACGAGCTAAGTACAATCAGTGGGAAGGTTGCAGTTGAGCATATTGGAAACGATATTTCCAAAGCTCCGCTCGATTTTGGTCTTGCTCTGCACTGTCGTAACAGCTTTGGGCCGCAATTTGTCGACGTATAGCCGCACATATGGGAGGTCTCGGATTGCTGTGAAATTCTCGGTCCCAGTCGTCGTGAAACGACCCCAGCATACACGTTAGACGACGGGAGGGAAATTAATGAACTCGACGGGATGAAATTCGGTTTACCCAATTATAAATTCAATTCATTGCTGTTGACACAAGCAGGATGTTCTGCATGGAACCGGCAAAACGCTCGGATATGGCATCCTCCGCTCTATAGTCCGGTGTATATGTAGATATATACGATACTCTAGGCATCAACAATGCCTTGGTGGGTTCACAGCTCTTTATTCACTCACATCCAACTGGTTTCCGGGCGTGATCCATCCCTCTATCGTTCTAGGTAAAATAAGCAAGTTCTAAACCCAAAAATAAACAAGTAGGTACATCGTTGTGATCAATAAATTATCTGATTTAACTGTTTTCAGCAAATTTCTGATCCTAGAAGTTTTGGCCACTCTCATGTCGAAAGTGGTTGTTCATCATCCTATTCATGATTATTGTCTGGAACGATCTTGAAACCTTTCCACACCTACAACATTTATTTTCTCATCATAACTTCGAAGTTTCGTCGCTTGAATCTCAGAAATTATTTGATATTCAAATGAGTGACAGAAGAAGGAATTAATAGTCGAATAAGTGAAATTATGTAAATAAAAAAGTTAGAATATGTAAGAGTGGAATACGTAAAACGATGCAAATTATTTCGCAGCCGCTTATTAATTAACTGTCTGAAGAAACACGAATTTTTCATTAATATTAACTACTAACTGTATTATCGCTAGAGGTGTGTCGGTACAGCTGTACCGGGACTGTGGAACCGAGTAACGATTCCATTCAGTGACTAAAACTCAGCTCTTACCGGTCCAGTTCCACGGACCGATAAGATAGTCATGGAATGGCTTTGGACTGGGAAGGGAGAACTTGTCTACAGTTCAGTTCCATGTACCGGGAAGCGCCCTTGCCGATTCCAGGGACCGATAAGATATCATGGAGAATGGTACTGGACTGGGAAGGGAATTGGACCGGTAAGCATAGATATTGTCCCCAGTTATGTTCCATGTAGCTGGAAGCGTCCTTACCATTTCCATGGACTGAGAATACAATAGTATCATGGAATAGCTCTGGAGCGGAAAGGGATCTTCTGGACTGGTTTGTATGAAAGTTGTCGCCAGTATTATTGTCATGTTAAGTTCTTAAACTGCAACGCAAAATTATTCTTTCCTTGAATTGTTTGTTCACTATCATTCATAATAAATTGTCTATTTCGTAACACTTATTCAAACTCCTCCCTTTTAGCGAATTTTGGAGGAAAATGAAACTATTGTATTGCAAGTTGAGATCATAAGCATGGAAGAAGGAAGATAGGGATTTGACTGCCTGCTTCTTCCAAGTCATGGTAGTGGAATTTGACCGCCCTCATTAGGTAGTACCAGTAATGGAATTGTACTGGTAATTTGGAACGGTTACAGCTTTGTCACTGTAACCGTTGGAACCGTTCCAGGGAAATACCTGGACCGACACACATTATCGCGCAGAAATTTGCTACCTTCTAAGCATCGTTATCCCAAAGTTATGGGTGTCTTCAATTGAGTTGATTCTTGTATGTTAACCCTAATTGGACCATAGTATCGTGAGTGACACCTAAAACATCTCAGGAACCCCACAAATGTCCCAAAATATCACCGGAATAATCACAAATGAATTGCAATTTTAAAATCAATGGACAGTCAAATGTTTCGTGGACTATTGGAAGTCTCAAAATAGAATTAGGACAAAAATTTCCAAGAAGATCAATTAACAAAATGTCTAAATTTTTGTCATAACATAATTTTGACTTCCAATAATAATTTACAAAATGGTTCAAACAATTCAGCTCTGTCCATTAATTTTTAAATTGCAATTTACCTCAATTTAGTTAACCTGGTGTCACTTTGGGACAGCAGTGGAATTCATAAGATGTTGTTGGTGACACTAGTGACACCATGGCCCAATTAGGGTTAAGGAAGTACAAGTGAGTAAAATGAATTTCTATTCGAACAAATCGGCAGTGACGAAGCAAAATTATTACTACTGTATGTAACTTACAATGATGTTTCATCGTCTCATTCATTAAAAGTAGAGGCAGTTCAAATTGTGGTTAGCTTAGTTCAACTGTGAACAGTAACAAAAGAAATTCCTAGCGCTTCAAAATGAATGATTTTGGACAGATTTACAAAATGTATTTCCGTTAGTTTTTACTTGGCTTGACTTGAATGAATAAAATGATTCGAATGGAAATGGTTTCTCCCCTCACCCTTTTCTTCTGTACTACTTGTTATTCATTCAAGAGTCCATCAAGTTCGTATCTACCACCAACCGTGCTTTCAGTGGGGATACGACAAACGCTCTTGCAAATTGCGTCAGAAATGACGAAAATAACGGTGTTCCTGAATGATAATATTCATGAATATCCCTCCAGTTCGATAGCGAAGAACAGCGGAGAATCAGGGACCGCAAGAGGCTGGCTAAATACCCGGTCTTGGCATCCGCTCCCCAAACCTTAAAAGGAATTCAATCGATAGCAGCCCCCTTCCTCGGGTCCTCACCACTGACGTTGTAGCTTCTGGTTTATTGGCTTGCCTATCACCCCAGCGACTTGGCGATTGCATGCGGAGGAATCCATTCAATTCCGATCCGTTGGGATTATTTACTCGAAAGGCCGAGTCTGCCCCAGCAACAATCATTGGACGGAGAGTCGGGACTTACTCCTTATAGCACATTCGATGGTCATTCATTGGTTGTTAAAAAACACGAAACTCATTCAAGTGAATCGTACAATGATCGCATTTGGTCAGCTGAAATTTGAACGGAGATTACACTGAGAAAAATACACCTTCAGTTTACGCTATCACTGTGATAGTGTGTCAAAAAACCCGTAGAAACGCTATCAAAAATTGGCCACCGACCGACCGATGGTGTCAAAAATTGGCGTGAGGTTGGGATTCTATAGAAACGCTATCAAAAATTGACACACTATCACTTTCAGGATTGCATTCTATCACTAACCCTACTGAAAGGAATCGTTCTATCGATTTACTATCACCATGAAGGTGTTGAATCCTTCAAAAACCATTCAAATTTAACACTATCAAACTGAAGTAGCTTTCCACTATCACGTCGATGGTACGAACGCTATCAGGATGCTATCATTTAGACAGTTGCCGCTTTATGAAGGTGTTAATTGATAGAGGAGAAACATGGGAATACCTTCATAACCCTATTAAAAACCCTTTTTGCACGCTATCATATTACCACGATTGACACGCTATCAAAACTATGGAGAATTGAATGTTGGGAACACTATAGGTACTCTTTCACAGTGATAGAGACTATTTTAAATGCACCGTAAAAACCCCGTTTTGCACACTATCGTATTCCATCTATGACACGCTATCAAATCTATGGAGAATTGAATGTTGGGAACACTATAGGTACTCTTTCACAGTGATAGAGACTATTTTAAATGCACCGTAAAAACCCCGTTTTGCACACTATCGTATTCCACCTATGACACGCTATCAAATCTATGGAGGATTGAATGTTGGGAACACTATAGGTACTCTTTCACAGTGATAGAGACTATTTTAAATGCCCCGTAAAAACCCCGTTTTGCACACTATCGTATTCCATCTATGACTCGCTATCAAATCTATGGAGAATTGAATGTTGGGAACACTATAGGTACTCTTTCACAGTGATAGAGACTATTTTAAATGCACCGTAAAAACCCCGTTTTGCACACTATCGTATTCCACCTATGACACGCTATCAAATCTATGGAGGATTGAATGTTGGGAACACTATAGGTACTCTTTCACAGTGATAGAGACTATTTTAAATACACCGTAAAAACCCCGTTTTGCACACTATCGTATTCCACCTATGACACGCTATCAAATCTATGGAGGATTGAATGTTGGGAACACTATAGGTACTCTTTCACAGTGATAGAGACTATTTTAAATGCACCGTTAAAACCCCTTTTTGCACACTATCGTATTCCACCTATGACACGCTATCAAATCTATGGAGGATTGAATGTTGGGAACACTATAGGTACTCCTTCACAGTGATAGAGACTATTTTAAATACACCGTAAAAACCCCGTTTTGCACACTATCGTATTCCACCTATGACACGCTATCAAATCTATGGAGGATTGAATGTTGGGAACACTATAGGTACTCTTTCACAGTGATAGAGACTATTTTAAATACACCGTAAAAACCCCGTTTTGCACACTATCGTATTCCACCTATGACACGCTATCAAATCTATGGAGGATTGAATGTTGGGAACACTATAGGTACTCTTTCACAGTGATAGAGACTATTTTAAATGCACCGTAAAAACCCCGTTTTGTACACTATCATATTCCATCTATGACACACTATCAAATCTATGGAGGATTGAATGTTGGGAACACTATAGGTACTCTTTCACAGTGATAGAGACTATTTTAAATGCACCGTTAAAACCCCTTTTTGCACACTATCATATTCCATCTATGATACGCTATCAAAACTATGGAGGATTGAATGTTGTGCCCACTATAGGTACTCTTTCACAGTGACAGAGACTATTTTAAATGCACCGTAATAACCCCGTTTTGCACACTATTATTAAAAAGAAAGATTATGTTGGTGTAAAGAGAAGTAATCAATGTGGTAATGAAAAGCGGATCCTCACCATTTGGAGAATGGTGGGGAATTTTTTTTTGGGCAGCTTGAGAATTTGATAGATGTTCTATAGTATGTAAGGAAGATGTGAAGGGTAGACACACTATCAAACATCCATCACAGTGCACGTTTAAAAAAAATATAGACCGTTATTTTACAAACTTGACACATTACAGGTAAGAAAGTGGAAGTCCACTGACTTTCTCCCATTGGGGCGCTTGTTACCTGGAGTTTCGTTGTGAGATCAGGATTAGTGAGCTCTCACAGATATCGGGAGGTACCTCCGAACTAATAGGGGCTGTCAATGACCTGAAGTAGTTCACAATATACTACCTTCTTTATTGTACTACGTATAATGCCCTCAGGGTTTTCCCATCCATTAGGAATTCAACCAACTATACAGATGTTTGTAAATGGGAAGTTATTATCAGGTAGGTACCTACACCCCGGGTCCCACCAGGGACTCTAGAGGTCAACAACTGACAAAATCTCTGTATGCTCGTTTAGCGTTTTGGATGCGATTTTTCTAAGCAGATTTTTTAACTTTAATAGCCTATTCATAGAGGATGGATAGTGTTGTGATAGAAAAAAGTAGAGAGTAAAGGAATGGCTGTTTGATAGTGTTGTAATAGAATAAATCCCTCAAAAATCGATAAAATTTAGAAAACATTTACAAAACCACGAGGTTTTTACAAAGTTATGATGGAATTTTGATAGTCTTGTGATAGAAAACAATTAAATTTTCAAATTTCCTAAAAAAAAATCTTGTAAAAATTTGAAATTGTTTGCTCCAGTTTTATTTGCTCCTAAGTGAATTAAAAATGTTTGTTCAATTTCCTGCTAAATGTGTCTAATCTTTCACAGCTTGACCATTTTGTTTTGAATATTTTGTGGAAATTCAAGGAACATTTCATCAATAGTTCGTCACAATTTGAAATCGTTTGCTCCAGTTTTAAGTGAATTAAAAATCTTAAACAGTTCCACCCGTTGAATTCGTGGAGTCCTAGGCACAGCATACGGAAAATGCTCACTTTTTCTGTGAGAATCCTGGAATTTGCGTTGTATCCTGAAATTACTTCTGAAACACCTATACAGAACGTCATGTAATAGTTCTAGAAGGTTGAATAAACATTTCAAAACAGTTCAATCCGTTTTGAGTGAGTGTAATGTTTGTCCACACACAGTATTTTGAAAATCCCGCCAGACCACCACGCTGGTTTTACAAAGTTATGATGGAGTTTTGATAGTGTTGTGATAGAAAACAATTAAATTTTCAAATTTCCTTTAAAAATTTCATTTGACGAGAGAAATCACATTTCTCAAAGTAGTTTGTTGAATATTTGTCGGATCCCAGGCGCAGAATAAGGAAAAATACTGACTTTTTCCGTTAGAATCCTGGAATTTGCGTTGTATCCTGAAATTACTTCTGAAACACCTATGCAGAACGTCTTGTAGAAGGTTGAAAAAACATTTCAAAGCAGTTCAATCCGTTTTGAGTGAGTGTAATGTTTGTCCACACAAAGTATTTTGAAAATCCCGCCAGACCACCACGCGGGTTTTACAAAGTTATGATGGAGTTTTGATAGTGTTGTGATAGAAAACAATTACATTTTCAATTTTCCTTTAAAAATTTCATTTGACGAGAGAAACCACATTTCTCAAAGTAGTTTGTTGAATATTCGTCGAGTATCAAGCACAGAATACAGAAACATGCTGACTTTTTTCCGCGAGAATCCTGGAATTTGCGTTGTATCCTGTAATTGCTCCTGAAATATCTATGCACAATGTCATGTAATAGTTGTTGAAGGTTGAATAAACATTTCAAAGCAGTTTAATCCGTTTTGAGTGAGTGTAATGTTTGTCCACACAAAGTATTTTGAAAATCCCGCCAGACCACCACGCGGGTTTTACAAAGTTATGATGGAGTTTTGATAGTGTTGTGATAGAAAACAATTACATTTTCAAATTTCCTTTAAAAATTTCATTTGACGAGAGAAACCACATTTCTCAAAGTAGTTTGTTGAATATTCGTCGAGTATCAAGCACAGAATACAGAAACATGCTGACTTTTTTCCGCGAGAATCCTGGAATTTGCGTTGTATCCTGTAATTGCTCCTGAAATATCTATGCACAATGTCATGTAATAGTTGTTGAAGGTTGAATAAACATTTCAAAGCAGTTTAATCCGTTTTGAGTGAGTGTAATGTTTGTCTACACATAGTATTTGGAAAATCCCGCCAGACCACCACGTGGGTTTTACAAAGTTATTATGGAGTTTTGATAGTGTTGTGATAGAAAACAATTAAATTTTCAAATTTCCTAAAAAAATGTCATTTGACGAGAGAAACCACATTTTTCAAAGCAGTTAGTTGAGTACCTGATGTGCTTCAATGGACAAAAACAAGCTGAAGTAGGTACTTGAAAATAAGCTGTTTTTTCTAAATCCCTCAAAAATTGAGAATCTATTGCAGGAATCAATTGAAAATCATTCAGTTTGCTATGGAGGTTTGCCACAACTAATTTCCTTGCAGTCAAATTGCTTCAATTCAACATTTACAAAACCACGCTGGTTTTACAGGCTTTTGATAGTGCTATGCGGCGATACGCATTCAAAACACTATCACCTGACTGCGTCCATGTGGTGGGGGGACGCTAGGACCCACCTTCAACACACTATCAACTCATCCCCTCCCTCGTGAGACACATTCAATACTCTATCACCGGGCCCCCACTCTTCGGTCACCTATAAAAGCGTCCGGCCCCTGTGAAGGTGTGTTCATTCAGTGTCAGTCTTAGCGTGTGTATGTTACATCGTGTTCATCCTCACTCCCACAGTCTCAGTGTTGTTAAAAGTGACTTTCAAATATTTACTTTCTAGCATTTTTTTAGAAGATTTACTGCCCTCATAGTTGTGGCTGAATTGAATAGGATGAGTGCTTCAGAGGTAAAAGAGCTTCTTGCTTCCTGGCAACTTCCTGAAGAAGTTATTGACTTGATTATTGGTGAGTTTTTCCTATTGATATTCATTTGCTATTTTTCCTATTAATGCTTGTTTATTAAGTCCAAATTTCTACCAAATCCATTGCAGTCCCTACCATTATTGAGTAATGCCTCTGAGGTATTATTTCACTGCATGAAACTATTCTCTGTTTTAGGTTAGATAAATGTAGGTACCTATGGGGTTTCCCTGGAAAACATCCTTCAAAAGTTCTCAATATGACCCCCCCCCCCTTCTTGACCCTGATTCATTGATGTATGAATTCCTTATTGTGAATAAATTTGCTAGCTTCAGATTAGTCAGTAATGTTATGGTAATTTATGTAACTAACTCAACTTGAATGGGAAATTAATAACAGGGACGTTTGAACTTATAGCCAAATGACGGTGGATCACACTATCAATTCGCATTCAAAAAAAATAGTCCCAGTAAATCTGCATTATTCAATAATCCCTAATTTGCGATGTGATCCACCCACTTTTCATCAATGTTATACCAACTAAACTTACTGAAAGGTGCAGTAATTCCTTGGAAAACTGTCGTGTAGGACAAAACCTCTTGAAAACGTAATTTGAGGAAGCGGATTGATACAGTAGAAAACGCATGCGCCAACATGAGGCGGCCATTAGCTCTGTTTAACGGTCGCCTTCACAGAGAGTGGTACCGTTTCCGCTCATTATTCTGTTATTATTAATTTATGGTAACTATTTGTTGTACAGGTGAAGGCTACGATTCTATTGATCTTATACGCTGCCTTACACCAGAAGAAGTGGCCACAAACGTTGTCCATTTCCCTAAGGCAGTATTCAAGACTCTCTATTGCAAGGGCTGGAGAAGCAAATTTCTGGTGAGCATATTTCCATGCTGTATTCATAATTGTCGTAATTACTGTCAACCCTCAGTCAACTACCTGATCAAATTCTTCCTAATTGATCCAAATGCCTCCATTTTCAACACAATTTTCAATTTTCAACCAATCTTCTGTAAACAAGCTCAATATCCTATCGTTTCACCATAAGTACAGAAGTACACTGTAATGACTCATTCAATACCCTATAAATTTGACATCACTTTCTGTACACTATCAATAGTGTAGTGACACCTTCAATACGCTTTATTTTTACCATCACTATTCATAGTGGCCTACCTTTATGGTGAGTTCGTGAATACATTATGTTAATACAGTGTAATTTTACAGCCTGAAGGTCCGCCCACAACCTCGCAGCCAACTGAAACTGTGCTGACATTGATACACGGAGAAAGTCGGACGATCACAACTAAAGATCTGCAATGCCCTCCAACTGAAATTGACGACCCTTCAACGTGAGTTGACATTATTAAAATCATTCTTAGCAAATTTTCCAATTAATTAGCTGTTTGTGATGACACCTTGGACATCAATTGGAACAGGTTTCAGATCACTTGAAATTCACTGGCAGCATATAATCGCGATTATAGTTTTTCAACGCTGATTCACGTGGTGCTGTCAGTTTTTGGCTTCAACTCAGTTTTTTCAACATTATGCCCATAATCTACGCTTTTCGGTGGTTTCCAAAGTACCAACTTTGACACTGAATTATTATTATTTTTTTAACCCGTCATAGTTGGTTTCAAACCCTTGTTTCGAAAGGGTGAGGAAAATTAACTCTACTGCCAAACTTGGTACTTTGGAAAAAATGAGATATTATTTCACCGTGGGTTCCATTTGAAAAAATGTAGTTAGTGTCATTTGTAATTGCGCGAAAGTATTTTTCCTGAATTGTTTACTATACTGAAGAATAGCGTTGGTCCCAATTTTTTACGCTGTATTTTGAGGAAATGAAGATCCTTTTCGTGAAACACCCTTATTCGATGACATTGATCGTCATGAAGTCATCAAATTAGATACTGGGAGATTGAAGTTTTGAGATTATCTACCATGCGATCACATCATTTGTGGGTACAATTGGGTTATGTGTACGAGGAAGCTTTGTACCACAACCAGTTGACAAGTTTTTTTAATTTTATATATTATATGTGATTTTTTAAATATTTATTCAGGAGAAGCCGGGGTGATTTGCTGAAAACCAACAGAGTATTTCGCCTCCTTAAAGACTCACACTCACCGGCACTTGTCAAGAAGGCCCTGTCTGGTGGTCAACTTAGCCGCGCAGAAGCTACTCGGTTGGTACATTTGTGGACCGACTTCTGCAGCAAGTCCTCTGAGGCAGCAGGTGAGAAGCGGTGGAAGACTTCATACACCCAGCTTCAGCTCTGGGCTGAAGAAATAGTTGAGTGCTTCCCTTCAGAATCGGTAGGCGCTTGGTTCAAGCCCCCCCCACACTCAGCTACTGCGACTAAGGTTAATACATGACACAGAAAAACTTATGACTGTATTACTGTAACTTACTCCACATCGACCTAACAGACTCTTCTAAGTTTACAAGTTTCTTACTCTCTTACTTCTCCCTCTACTCTGGTGATTGGCTACTCTTTTCTAATGATGAATACCTACATGCAGTAACGATAACTGTAACTTACTTCACATCGACTAACTGACTTTTCCAAGTTGACAAGTTTCTTACTCTCTTACTTCTCCCTCTACTCTGGTGATTGGCTACTCTTTTCTTATGATGAATACCTACATGCAGTAACGATAACTGTAACTTACTTCACATCGACTAACTGACTTTTCCAAGTTGACAAGTTTCTTACTCTCTTACTTCTCCCTCTACTCTGGTGATTGGCTACTCTTTTCTAATTATGAATACCTACTCGGTGTGACAATTGCTTGAAGGAAATTGTTGATCATGTTTCAGGGCCCTCGTACCCCGGGAGCAGAAAGACCTCGTACCCCCCACCCAAGTGGGAAACTGTTCAATAGATATAACAATTACAGCCGACAACAAAGGGCAAAGCACCTCCAAGAAGGATCTCCCTGTTCCGAGTCTGATGCAGGTGACACTGCTGATCAGTTTTCTCAGGAGAGCGACAGTTCCAGACAGTCAGCGAGTGGCTCCAGAGACAACAGGAGAAGATCTGACTACAGGCAGCGTCGACTCGAGAAGGAACTTGAAAGCACTCTACAGAACTTGGAAGGTGAATTGAACTAACGTACGTGCACTTTGAGAACACCCTAATTCGCCCTTTGCAATGCCCATCAATTTCAAAAAATTTGAAGCACAGCCCTGTCAATTTCACATTTGAACTTTTGAAATTGAATTACTCATTATACAGTTGGACGTCTCCTGGAATGCATGCATTACTAAACAATATGTTTTCTTTGGTATTCCCCTTTTGTGCGTTTTTCCCGTTAACATCCAAATAAATAAAACTCTTGTTTTGGATCTGCTTCAGAAATCAAAAATTTGGTGGACAAAAACCCAGCAGTTGGAGAAATCCGAAGCGCAGACATCAGCTCCTTAAGTGACAATAATCGTCTTCCGCCAAGTCTCCTGTCTGCCTGGTCTGATTCAACCTCGTTGCGCCATCAGTGGTTACAAGGTGGAGCCCCTATAGAAGAGTACCTTGACTACTTCCCCCTACTACGAGATGGAAAAGCTGGACCTATCCTGGTAAGAAATTTTTCCAGGATTACACAAACATTGCTTGAAATTCAACTGCAGAGCTACGTTTTACTCTTTCAATTGTCATGTACCGGTCCAACTGCTTTGACGTTCATGAAACAGTTACAGACATTACAGACTTTCCAACTTCCACTTGATAATATCAGTATTCATGTACCTACTGAACTCATGTTTTTGTTGCGTGGTTTCTAGGTTGAATCAGACGGGATAGAGGCTTACAATTACCAAGTTGGAAAGCTAAGAAAAATCCTTCAGGACTACTCAACTGCTGTGACTTTAGCAGCAAGACAAAAAGCTGAGGAGGTTGGCGATTCCTCCTGCGTCAAGACAAAGATTCATATCCTCCTCGACCTGTACGACAAAACTGTTGGTAAGTTTCATGTTCTAAACGCACATTTTAGATTCAGAACCTTCATTGAACATCTTCAGTGAACTTTACTTGTCCCTCATTCAATCATCACCACTATTTTTCTTGATTCACATGAACCTGAATTGTGGTCCAGTTTTCAATTAATTTTATTTTTGTTGACAGGTAACCGACGGTTCGACTATATATTGCTGCTACTTCCATACATCTTCAAACCTGGTCAAACAGAGAGTGGTACGCACCGGACTCGAGTAACGGCATTGGACGCTGCTAGATACTTCGTTCATAGAGTTGCGGATGAAGCAGAACTTACAGAATTTGAAGAAGGGCGCATTGAACACCTCAAGCAGAGTATCAGGAAGCAGCACAACAATTACTCTGAAGAGCAAATAGATGGTGAGGTCATAAATGTTCTAAAACCCATAATTACAGCTTTCGGCCCTTCTTGGGATAACATATCCCATTATAATGTCAATATTCCAGCAGGGAAAAGTCCAAGAATCATTTACTCTTTCTCCTCTCTGGTTGAGGCCTCTGCGTATTTTGTTTTATCAGTCTTTGCCCTCCATATCAATTACCCGAACCCCTGTGAAAGTGTTTGGGTTTTTATACAGCAAAAACTTTTGGAAATACAGCCAGACTCGTTAACCTGCAGGAGTCAATCCTATTGCGAGTCTTTGAGGTTCTTGGAATCGTTTCTCGACAATCGAGACCTCCCTCAATATTTAAGCGAAGACCCTCAGGAGGGCAGTACGTTATCGTTTGCCCCGTTGATTATTAGTACCCCCTCTGAAAAAAGCTTGTATTGCTCATTAACTGTGGTTGAGCCTCAACAAGTTGGAAGTAGCCAAAATTTGTCAGCGTCCAGTCCATTGAAGGGTGTTACTGAAGGGGAATTAACTTCACAGCCTAAAAAGTCTGATTGGGGATTAACTGAGGGCGAAGAAAGTGTAGCCAAGAAAGTTTCTCCCCCTGTATTGTCCGAGGCGTCTTCTTCTGAAGAAGAAGGTCCTTCAACAAGAGTTCCCCCCTCCAAAAAACGTAGAGTCAAGAGACGATTGTAAACATTACAAACATTATACGCCAATTGCCTACCAACCCATTTCACCGTCAAGCTTGTAGTAGGGAAAAATCCCTTATTCGTTCCCTCGCTGAGGCCTCAGCATAATCTTTATAGTCAGTTTTCGACATCCATATAGATTACCCAAACCCCAGTGAATGTATTCGGGTTTTTATACTGCAAAAAATGCAGCCTTAAAAATAAAACCCTTAAAATGCAGCCTTAAAAATAAAACCCTTGAAATCCAGCCTTAAAAATAAAACCCTTAAAATCCAGCATTAACCTGCAGGAGTCAATTTTATTGCGAGTCTCTAAAGTTCTTGTAGTCGTTTCACGACAATCTATAGGCCCACACTATATAGTACCCCCAATAACATACTTTTACATTTCTTGAAGCGTAAGTTTAAGTATAACTTAAATTGTTTCATTTATATTGATTTAAGTTTGATATGTGATGCAATTAACATAGTACTACTTTGCTAGTCCGTCATTGTTATGCCAGTTGGTGTCCTCAGCATTCAGTAATATTGGTTATTTGATTTTGACAAGGGTTTGTGATATGGGTCACCTAGATTGAAGGGATGCTCATGAGTAAACAAAATCCTTTTGATTATTATTGTTGAAATTCTGTTTTCTTTACAACTATGGCTTTATAAATTTCCCGAATTTTCATTGTCAAAATTTGTATTATTAATTAAAATAATTTAAAATTAATTAAAATTATTAATTTTATTTAAAATTATTTAATTAATTAAAAAATATTTGAAATCGTAAATAATTATTTAATAATGTTTTTATTTGTATAACCTTTTATGAGATGTTATGTATTGATTAGTTTTGTTACGCATAAGAGGCTCATTGTAATCAGAAATGTATTTGACCGAATGTGTGAAAAGTTGTTTCAATTTCAGAAAATGTATAACTTCAGATTTCAATTTAATGATATTTATTACTTACGACATTTCAGCTGAATTTAATGATATTAAGTAATCGAGTGAATCTATTTCATGTACACAACTTGAAATGTAATTCTTTAAAAACTTTAATAAATGTTCTGTATTACACTATACTATCTTTCCTTTCAAACTCCTTCATTTTTCTGACAAGGTACTCACAAATTCATTAATCTTTCCATTTATCTTTTGGTTTCAGGGGCTGGAGCAGGAGGATATTGATGGGTGACATCATGGTGCATTGATAGCGTACCTCGTTCACCAGGGTGTGAACGCTATCAAGAATGGCAGAAGTTGAAGGGGTGACGACTATCAATTTTGAAGGTGCACCTTCTATCACGGCCGCTAGATGAGGGCGTGACCCCTATCAATGTGATAGTGGTCACACCATCATCCAACAGCCGTGATAGAGGGAGAACCTTCAAAATTGATAGTATTCACACTTTCAACATCTATCATTTTTGATAGCGTGCACATCCTGGTGAAGGAGACACGCTATCAATCCACCTTAATGTCTCCTATCAATACCCTATCATGCTCTATCAATACCCCATCAAGAATTCTATAGGAACACTATCAATAATGCGACACGCATTCAATAGGCTATAGGTCAGGTACTATCATAAAGCGTTAGAAACGCTATCATTTCTCATTCAATAGGCTATAGGTCAGGTACTATCATAAAGCGTTACAAACGCTATCATTTCTCATTCAATAGGCTATAGGTCAGATACTATCATAAAGCGTTAGAAACGCTATCATTTCTCATTCAATAGGCTATAGGTCAGATACTATCATAAAGCGTTAGAAACGCTATCAGTTCTCATTCAATAGGCTATAGATGAGAAACTATCATGAAGCGTTAGAAACTCTATCATTTCTCATTCAATAGACTATAGATGAGAAACTATCATAAAGCGTTAGATTATCTATCAATATTTCACCTTCGAAAAGCGGTAAAAACACTATAAATTCTCATCAAATTGTCTATCAATATTCGATAAAAACACCTTCAATTTTGATAGTGGAATGATAGTTCGCTTTTTTCTACCGTGGCTATTCAATCATCACTCTATCAAAGCTCTATCAGAACCCCATCTCAGTTGATAGTGCACAGAATGGTCTTTTTCCATATCACCTTCAATTTTCTATCATACGTCTATAGAAACACCATCACTTAACACTATCACCTTACCTTCACCTTACCTTCATATGATGGATTGACCTTGAACTGGGGCTATAGCGGTTTGATAGCGTAAGGAAGGTGTTTATCTATCGATTCCGTGACCTTGAAAACATTGATAGAGTGTCAAATTTTGACACTCTATCACTTGGCCCCAATGGCGGATTGATAGAGAAAATTATTGGCCCATGATTTTGATAGTGTGAAAAATTGGCCAATACACCTTCATTCCACTATAGATCCGCCATTGGGGCCAAGTGATAGAAAAAACACCTTCAAAATTGATAGAAAAACAGCGATTTTTTTTCTCAGTGTAGGCTTGTTTTCTTCAATAAACAATGTGCGATTCTACTCTCATCCGTTGGTTTTGAAGATTATTTTTTGCGTTCTGTACCATCAAGATAACGTTGTAACTGTCATACTTTTCTGGACTCTTGGACATTATGGCTTACCTGGGAATGAGATGGTAGTTCGAGCCGCCAAATATGCAAGTAACGAACCAGTTTCATCACAATTGTATTATATGCGTTCAGATTACACTCTAATTTTCAAGGCCAATATGTGGGCCGAATGGTAAACAGTGTGGAGTCCTATGTACTTTCAAAAGCTATGGAATGCCTTCGTCTTCCTCGAGTCGGACAAAGAAATTCCCAGGATCAGGTCAGTACTCTCGTCGAGAAGAAATCGTCCTAATAAGATTGCATATTGGCCATGCGACACTACTCATGGTTCCCTCATGGAATCACAACCACGACCTCCTCCACCTGTTTGCAATTCATTCCGGCGCGCATTGACGGTCTGCCATCTGCTCGTCGAAAGCCCAGTCTTCCTCTTTCCCTCGACTATTCCAAGAAACATCAAGTAACTTTTGGACAATAACTCAAGAACCCTAGATGACCTCTTCAACGCCTAGTAGTCACTGTCTATTTTCTACAAAATATGAAGAATTTTGGTTTATTATTTTCAATCGACCTAGAAAAAATTTTTTTTCACACCCCCACAAAATTTAATGGTTTACGTTTCAAGTTACGTAGACTCCAAAAATCGAATAAAAATTTGGCCGTCCGTCCGCCGTACGCGGCACTTTTGCCACTTAGCATTGACCGATTTTGATGAAATTTGGTACCTATGTAGGCTCCATGTTTTTCTTCATGTTGGATGGTTAGTAGCTTTGCAGACGAGTGATCAATATAGAAAAATAATGAACCATTGTGTAATAATTTGCAGCGTTTTTGATTTATAATACTTAAGTACTGCATTATGTTCCTCATAGGGCGCGAACGGTTTGTCGTGCAGAGCTCTGGGTGGTATCATTCGGTTCAGAAATGCAATTCTATTTTAAATTGATGAAAAACCAATACCTTTATCACAAAAGTTTTATTCGCGGTGAAACTAATCACCAAATAGGGCCCAATAACCAAATTTCATCAAAATCAATCGGATTTTTTTTTTTTTTTTTCATTTCTGGATTTTACGTTCATTGAAATGAAACCATCAAATTTTGAGGGGGATTAAAAGATAATAAACCAAAAAATTTCCATTTGTGCTGAATGGGATTTTTTGAAGTTATCAAACCGTTTGACTGTGATAATATTTTACATTCGATGAAGTATTCTTATAAGAAACTTTGAGTTAATTTCAACTACACCATGTTGAATTCATATGTTCTAGTAGATAATTAGGTAAAGTTCGAGGGTATTTTCGTTCCTGTTCCTCTTACAATTTTTAATCCACAGCGAGCATTTCTTAGTGGACTGAAATCAGCTGATCAATTGAGTTAGCTCTGAGTACTCAATTCGGTTGATTACCATCTCTTGAGGAGGCTTTACGACGATGAAGATCAAATGAGTTGGCCCACAATCAGCAAAGTAAGCTTTGGGCCTATTTTCGGTCCAGTTCTCTCGACGAAATGAAGCGGCGTTACTTCATGTCGTGTAGTACGGTGTTAGTAGTCGTAAGGTAGATAGATTAAAAACAGCGTAATTATTATGGTAAACGTTCTGACTTGTTAATTAAAACTGGTACAATTTCACTATAATAATCCGTAAAATTGAAGCAATTTCTACGAATTTACCGTTTTGAAGCCTCTTCATCGTCTGCTCGAGCATTAAAAACATTCTACCCAAGCTGCGTTAACCTTTGTGAAAACATCGGAGTAGAGCGGAGGAGGTGAAATCGGTGATTAGCATCGCAAATTACACCCCAGTGTTGCCAGGTCAAACAGGAGGTTGAAACGTTTGTGTTGGGCAAAATTACATCCAACCGCACAATGTACCGTCGAGGGTTAAGCAGGCATGTCGGGCTTCGTGATGGTGGAAGCATCGTAGAGGGAGCCACTGACAAAAGAATACATTTACCTCCCTACACGGTTCAGATAATCGCGACTCAGCAATCAAAATGGAGAACTGAAGGCAAATTGAATTCGAGGTTCATTGACTCACAGAGATTGTCTTTCAATGAAGGTACTCGAACTTTTTCACCTACTTGGTACATTATAGTAACGAAATCTTTTTGGCATTTGTAATCACTATTTTCAATCTAGTTCAATGTAATTATTTTTTACATTTTATTCAAATGATTTGGATCATTATTTACAATTATTTAATATTTTACCATATTCCTCGTCTTAGCTGACTTCTGAGGACCTTGACGAAATTTATTAGGCCCTGTATTATATTTAGAGACCACACTTAACATCCACATACTTCATCCAATTTTGGGTTTAGCGCCCTGCTGGGAGTATCTATAGTAAAAAAGCTGTAAATACACTTGTAGTCGGCAAATAATATCCTTGCTCTCCACTATAGCCCATAAGTCCAGTGCCCTTTTCCTAAGAACGTCAGACGGCGGGACTCCAATGTCATACAAGAACCACTACTTGGCTCTCAGGTAGCCCCTAGCTGGCAGATATTAGAAAGAGAGGGGAGGCCACCAAACTGTACAAGTTCACTTAATAGGGATTCCACGTTTGCATAAGCACTGTGATTAGTAATCATCAGATGATCAGATTCTGATCACAATGAAATTGATAAAAGACCGTCTTGTGTCCCAAACACACAATTAGTTAACATTCAATAATCAATTTAATTATACCTGGTATTAATAATTAATATTATCCTCATAGGAAGCGAACCGTTGATCCTAATGAGCACAGGGTGATCTTATTCTAATCTAAAATAATCGTTATCATTTTAAATTCAGAAAAAAACAATTCTTTTACATTGAACAATCTCGAACGGCATTTTGAAAATCCCAACTCCTCAACTAATGCTTTGTCACACAACCAGATACCAATTGGAGCCAATATATACCTACTAGGCAAATTTCATCTCAATCGGCCCATGGGAATTGGGCAAAGTGCCGCGAACGGCGCACGACATACGGACGGAGATTTTGATTTATTATTTTAAATAATGAATCTTTGGAATCGGCCATAGAAAAATGTTTAACCCCCTTCAAAATTTGTTGGTTTACATTTCAAGATAGGTATATGTAGATTTCGAAAATCGAAAAATATAATATGGAATCCATTTGGGGTCTAGTTGTCACTTCTAAGGGTTGAAAAATGAGAGCTGAAATTTTCAAAATGCCCTAGCTGAAAAACGTTTGATAGAAAAACATTGTTTTTTCATGCATTTGAAATAGTATTGATTTTTTTAGAATCGAATGAGGCCACCCAGGGTTGCAAGAAAGGCCTAATATCCGTTCAAATTTTAGTTGACCAAAATGCGGTCGCTGTTCGCTTATTCGAATTGTACTCAGTTTTGTGTCCTTAGCAACCTGTAATCAAATTTCCTAGTAAATATAGGGACCCAAAACTCCCTATTTTTTGAATTGAAGATGAAGCAGTTATTTCTTCAATGTAAACTTTATTGTGAAGCAAAAATATGGTTGGTAGGTTGTGACAGTGGCAAATCTGTTCTTTGCAGGCAATCTATACAGAAAAATAATAATACATTGTATAATAATTTTCAGCGTTTTTTATTCAAATTTTGATTCAACATTGAAAATTTCTAATCGATTTTTGATTTCATCTTAAAAAAACTGTCAAATATTTGAGAGGTAATGGAAGCATGGTTCTTTTGTCATCGTGCTTAATTCCAGAGGTTTATTATTGAAAAACAAAAACGCTGTTTCATGCAGACTTCAGAACTACCTACTAATTTAGTTTTTCCTTATGGTAAAGGAGGAATTTCTCTCCAGCTGACTAGTTTTAACTGATTTATGGGACCTGGGAGATATAAAATATATAACAATCTTGTAGTTTTGTTAATATAGTATTAGTCTTGCTCACAGAAGCTAAGTATAAGAATATTAACAGGATATATGTGGATGAGCGGTTTCCATTGAAGCAACTGATTTTTTTCACTTTTAAAAATAACAAATGAATTCGCTATTAATTTGGAACTCTTCTGAGCTTGGTAAGTAGTGGAGGGGATGGGACTCGAAAGGATAACACACGCGAGGCTGGGAGTAGTAAATCATTGCACGAGAGTCTCGGAAGTAGGTGGGGCGCTATGAGAGAAAACGCATATTTATTGGTTTAATAAAAGAGAAAGACAGAGAGGGAAGCGAGCGAAGGAATGAGTGGGTAGACGTGGAGGGAACGGATAAAAGCCCCCGGGAAAGCAGTTACATGAGGTATCCGACTCATCGATCCACGGGGCCTAAATAATGCAGGGACTTTCCCTACCTAGCTGGGCCCCCTAATGACTAGCTCTAAGTAAAACACAATGACAGCTAACGGCTAGGGATAATGGTCTTTTGTTTGGTACCTTTGAGGGTCGAACTGCTTTCCGCACGCATTCTTTTTGCGACTGATCATGTCAAACTAAATAATAATAGTAAAAAAATGAAAATCCCACAGATTTTCAATTATTCTTCATTATTGTTTCGAACTCCTAACTGTAAGATTTAAAACTTGAAGTTTATTCTCAAAGAGACAGAGAAGTGGACGCTCGGGGGGAGGCAAACCAAACCGAGAGTAGTGGAAGTAAGATGGTTCCCCTCCTCCCTGCACAACATTTAATATAAGTATAATATTATGTATCATAACATGTATTAACATATATTACATTAAAAAAAAAGTCCGCCAAGTGGGTGTGGCACATAGCTTCCTCGTATCCATAACCCGATTATATAGAATCTATATAATCGGGTTATGGATACGAGGAAGCTATGTGCCACACCCCCTTGGCGGACTTTTTTTTTAATCTGATGATCCGATACATAGTAGTTAATCTCAAAAAACCAATGTCTAAGTACCTTCCACTACCCTCATAGGGGACCATCTACACGCTAATCTGGACAATCCTAGGAAATTTCATCAAATTCGGATGAAAAATAAGTGAGTAGATGTATGTGATTGGCTGAAAAAAATACTTAGCCTCGGCTGGGATTCGAACCCGCGACCCCTGGGGGACAGTTGAAGTTATGGCTGTTACAAGGAATTCACGTTTGCGCATGCGCAGTCGCTTCTATCAGTCCGGGGATGATGATTTTCATAGTGGACTATCTACAACCTAATCCACATTATCCCTGAAAATTTCATCGAAATCAGGGTGATGATTTTCATAGGGGACCATCTAAATACTAATCTGTAACATCCCTGAAAATTTCATTGAAATCGGACAATAACTTCGAATAGTTATGCGCGTTACAAGGAATTCATGACAGACACACAGACAGACAGACACACAGACACGGAACCAAAATTGTTCAGAAAGGTCTAAAACGCAAAACGCGAGTGGAAATTTTGATTTTGGAGAACTTTTTTTTCGTCCTTGAAAAGTGAAAACAAAGCTTCCGCTACCTCGGTAGACTCGGAAGCAATATTATATACAAATATTACTTAAGATATTCTTGAGAGCCCACGACTCATTTCAATCGAAATCTTGTATTCTCCACTTGAGCAACCACCAACATCTCGCTAGATACTTCGACTTCATTTGCACACCAAATTTCTTCATCTTTCAAGAAATTTTAGCGGTTATCGGGCCGGACTTTCTTCTCCTCTTTCTCATTAATCAACATGATCTACTAACGGTTCGGCGAGCCTGATTAGATAAGTTCGACGTCTCGTACGATATTTTCCATCAACCTTCCTTCCATCTCATTCTGCTAAGGTAGATTCAATTGTACAGACAAACATCAATGTAAGGCTTTATTGAAAAGTCATTAAAGTTTATAACACAGTGAGTCTAAGTAAAAATCGTAACACCTATCTTTAAAACCAAGTACTTCAATAAATTTTCCTACCTGCTATTGTTTCAAATAAGAATTGGGCCGATGCTTCATTTCTAACGTCTTTCCGTCACTGACAAAGGCGTCGAAAGATGTAAAACATTCCTAAGGAATAGGAGCGGTTGGATCGTGAGAGATTTATTCCCTTCTCTTTGCCAAGTGGATGGAAAGTGGAAGGTCCTCCACGCATCGTTTACCCGTCAAAATATTTCTCGTTTGATTTGAGAAAGAAAGCGGGAGTACCGGGAAACGTGAGGCCGGGAGAGAAGAAATATTTTTCCATTCGGACGAACTACATGAAGGATCGCTGCTTTCCGCGTCGCTCTACCTAAACGGGCATTGTGTGTCTCATTGTGACAAAGGGGTTCGAATAAGGGGTGAATGCCGTGCACTGAGCGGGGGAGTGGATTTGATGGAGATGGCGAGGGAAATAATACAAAACAAACGTATACATGAAGAATCACCGCATGTAGTAAAACATTTTAATGAGACTGAGTCCCTTAGAAGAATAAGCTCTTGTATCATTATACAGGAGAATAAGCATTAGGTATAGTTGGATAGTTCTACTTTCCTTTAGTATAATTCTGCCACAAGTTTCAGTGTGTGTAAGTTTCAGTGTGTAGCCACACACTACTATAGTCGAGGTAATCAGGATACTTGTATATTCAAGACGTGTTATTCAGTTGATTATTTTTATATATTATTCACATCGATTGGAACTGATTTTTGCTCGTTCAGCCTATACCAAAAACTTGATAAATTGGTGGAGATATTAATTTGTAAATAGATATCTGCGAACTCGGTCATTACTACTCATGTTTTAAGCCCGGAAGGTGATTATTGACACCTGATAATTGGTGATTGTAAATTCGACAATACAATGATATTGGATGCACCGACTCGAATTACTTGTTTCAATTCTCTAATTATACAATTATATTGTTATTTCATTTATAAAAACGTAGCATTTTTTACAGTATAGTATTTATTACATTTATTTAATTATTATATTTATTATATATATTTATTTTATTTGAAGAAGACCTGGAGTAATTAGAGGGATTATAAAAACTCATTGAACTTCTAATTTCCACTTCTTCCATGTTCTCAGGATCTACCTAAAAAACACTTACTCGTGATACTTTGTCAATTTACTATCTATTATTGAAGAATATCCACATTTCTGATAGTTACACAAATTACGATAATGTCAAGTAAAACAAAGCAGACTCCCTGAGACTCAGCGACTACAAGAATAATATTAAATGGTTGTTGTATGGACAACGCTCACTCATCTACTGATCCTCGAGTTGGAGGGTAGTTCAGGTATGTTCTAGGTATAGGCTAGGTACTTTTCGACTTAGTTATGATAGAGGGGGAGTAACATTCCCGATATATTTATATTTATTATATGTATTTATATATATATATATTTACTCTATTTTTTATCAATAATATTCATTTATTTCTTCACTACATTTATATTTATTTCTTTATTTACTGTATTTACATTTTGTATTTATTATATTCTTTATTATATGTAGTATTTCATATTTTTATAGTCTAATATTTATTTAGTAAAAAAGTAGTAAAGTAAACAACCATTTCAGGTTGGGTTTTCGTCGCGGACGAAAAAAAGGATAGTCAAAAAGCAAACTTTAAAAATTTTTCAGGCAAAAGATCAAGAGGGAGGAAGACAAAAAATCAAGTCAAAAAGCAAACTTTAAAAATTCTTCGAAACTTGACTTTCTTTGACCAAATTTTTTATTCTGAATCCTTGCCCATTTCGATGGGCGTACTTCGGGGAAAACATGCGTACCTAGATTGTCAGCTTTTCAACGGCCTATCAATATTTCTATTCAATCTTCAGAAAGAAAGAGTAAATGAAGTTTGAATGTCAAAAAACGTGTGTTTTACAAGAAAATCGGGTGTTTCAAGCCGGTTTATGGTCCTCCTTGGTCTCAAGACGGCTTGACGAGTTTGGTATAATTTTCTATGTAATTTTTAACGCTGAATCCAATGGTGATACTTCCGAATGATTCCGACTGCTAGAAAGTGGATTTTTCGAGGAAAACCTTCGTATTTTGACAATAACAAACGCATCATTCGTAAATGTGGAAGTGAGCATAAAGTGACACATTTTTACTCAATAAAAACACCAACTTTTAAGCTGATTGATGTTTTCATTGAGTAGGAAGGTGTTACTTTATGCTCACTACCATATCTACGAATAATGCGTATTCTATGTACGAAAAACAAAGGTTTTTTTCTCGCAAAATCCAATTTCTAGCAGTCGGAATACTTTGGAAGTATCACTATTGGATTCAGCGTAAAAAATTACATAGGAAATGATAACAAACTCATCAAGTAATCTAAAGATCAAGGGGGACCATAAACCGCTTGAAACACTGGATTTTAATGTAAAACACACGTTTTTTGACATTCAAACTTCATTTACTCTTGAAATTTGAACTTCAAAAAGAAAAACTGACATACTTGAAAAGCTGACAATTTGAGCATGTTTTCTCCGAAGAGCACCCATCGAATTGGGCAGGGATTCAGAGTGAAAACTTTGGTCAAAGAAAGTTAAGATTCAAAAAAATTTTAAAATTTGCTTTTTGGTTTGATTTTTTGAAACTATTTTATTGCTGAAAGATTTTGATTTTGCACTAGGTAGTTCAGAAATTTCACGCTCTTTCTTACGGTGTAGTCAGATTTGAATTTTCAGGAGAATTAAGGGAGTTATGACCATATCAGTTCCGTGAGGTCGAAAACGCAAAAAAAAACTTTAAAGTGAAAAAAAAAAGGAATTTTGAGTGGGTTAAAAAAAATTTTCTACAGATATTTTTTGTTGGAAATACCTTGTAGAATCGAAGCCTGAAGTTATGCCTATCTTAAGTGTAGACACTCCATACTATAGGTAGTACTAAAGTGTACTGTAGTGTACTATATATATATATATAGTAACGTATAGTATTTATTTATAGAACGTAGTATATTTTCACGAAAGTAATGAGTTACAAAGTTAAATAGATTTCGACGGTTGGATTTCGTCGCGAGTGATTTGATTAGTATTCCATTCATGCTTTGGTTGTTCAGTGATCCTGTTGACTCAAAACCATAGTCGAGCCATCCTCAGCTCGTTTAGTGGGTAATTCAACAAGTGCTGAGTGAGTACGGATCAAATAAAACGAACGATTAAGTAGGTAAGTATCCCTGTGTTAGACAGGTATGCAGTTCTAATCTAGTTAGAGTCGTCGAGTAGTTACACATGATACGAAAAGGGAGTTTGTAGTTAAGTAAATTAAAGGGGCTTATAGAGAAGGATTTGTTACTTGGAGCGCGAAGTGACGACTGAGCCTCCACTCTCAGAAGCGACCCTCACTAGGCGCCATTGGTGAACCCGTCAATACCGCGCGAGAGGGCAAAGGAAATCCTGAACGAGGGCGGAGGATTAGAACTTTAATGGAGAGGATTAGTCCGCTAATCAGTTTAGTTGGGAGTCTGTTTCAGGGCAGTCGTGCAGAATTCAGTCCTCTCCTTCCATCTCAGACTCCTTGTTTACTCGTTGTCTCTGAAGGAAGAACCCCGCAGCTTCATATATAGGAACCATTCAAATCATCATAAAAGCCCTGTATTCACAGATGCCACAGAAGTCGCATCTTTAGTGGAATTTGGCGTTCAGATTGAATTTCCTACTTGCCCATGAAGCTTTCTGTTGAAGAAATGTTAAAGAACCACCTGACGTAATTTCGATTTTGAAAAACAATTCGAAGTAATTTTAGAGAGAACATAATTATTTCGGGTTCATTATTTACGAACTTTTAGACCCTACTTAATATAAAAACCCCTGCTCATTGCTTCCTCGTATCCACAACACGACTGTTCACTAGGGACGTCAGGTGAGAATATTCGTCAGGCAAACAGATTGGCCAGTCTTGGAGGAATAAACAATAAAACAACAATCATGAAAAACGCAGCAAATTATTACACAAAGGTTTAATTTTTTCTGTATAGATCAAGAGCTAGCAAAGAACACAGCTTTGCCATTGTCACTACCTACCAACAATGTTTTCGCTTCATAATCATAATTCATTTAGATGAAATAAACGAAGAAATGAAGAAATTTGAAGAAATGAAGAAATTAAGAAATTTGATTACTGGTTGCTAAGAAATGTTTTAAATTTCTGAATGGTGTGGGTGGATGGATATTCCATGTTTTGCCATGCCGGGGTGGATTAGTGTCCATGGCTCATCATCCAAGTTTCTCTCCTTTCAAGATAACGAAACAGCTCCTCGATGGTTTGCCTTGGCTGATGCTGTGGTACTGGGGGTAATACTAGACCCTGCGCTGACCCCCCTCCCTACCCGCTGATCTTCATCCTGTCATCACCTGTCATCCAAATTCCTGTCCGAAAATTCATTTTTGCGCTAGTTCGCGTATCATCCGCAATCGATCGAAGTTAACGACCTCCACAACTCTTATTCCATACGTACTTATTCCATTCCCCTATTATTTGAAACGTATGATTGAATCAAAATTTGATTTTATGATTACCAAGGAAGTTAGATCATTTAATGATCTAACTTCCTTGGTAATCATAAAATAGTACCTAAACATTTTCCAAACAAATTTTTAGTACAGTAAAAATTTTCCAAAATCGGCTAAATATTGCCTGTGAAAAATGGAATTAGGTTTGGGAGAATCTCAACAACAATTAATTTATACATTTTGCATATTTTTAGTAAGGCAATCAGTGTTTGCTATGTTTGCCTGGAGGAGATGCCACTGCTTATCACGAAATTCTGAACTGAACACGAAAGTTCAAACTCCAAGTTATCGCTAGGTACCGTCTACATCTGATGAGCACATAACAATGAAACTTATAGGGAACCATTCTAAGCCCCAACCAAATGATTCCTGTAATACCCGTCGAAATTGAAAGGCAGTAGTACAAGTTATCCTTAATAAGGATTTAACGTTGATGTTTGCACAGCGGCTATTGACGATCCAATCGTGATGAAATTGGGTACAGTTTAGAGCCTCAAACACTTAATCTCTAAAAATGTCATTGAATTTGTGTGGATACTGTAGAAGTATCGATTTGTCCAAGGGTTATACTTGTGTATACATACAATGCTTCCTTCTGGACTTGGCAACGAAAAATAGGCTAACTACTCGTAATTAACTAATGTTCACAAAAACTATACTTTGTGTCACATTTTTGGTGTCCTGATATTTGAATTTATATGATTCAACTAGAAGGCGTGACTACGATTGATCTGATCGTAATGAATTTCATAGGGAACCATCTATAATCTCAGCCCGTTATCTGACAATGTTATCAACTTCTGACAAAACGAAGTTATAGTTGTCTCAAGGATTTCATATTTGAGCATACACAGCTGTACACAGCTATTGAGCTTCCACAATCTGTCTAGACACGGTGGCGAAAAAAGTCTAACTACTTACCTACTGTATACTAACTGCACTTTGTATCATGTAGGACAATTCAATTAATCCAGTTTTCGATGTCGTTTGACAAGTTCTGTTAAGTTGACTCCCAAACACTTGCAATTCAGTTTTACTTTAAGTATATATTCAAATATTGTAAATGTGGAATTTGATGTCAAGTTGACAAATCCATAGGTAGTTTAAATGATTGGCTAGTGAACAGCAACTACGAACAACATTCATCTTCCACAGACTCTAAACACTGTCATAATAATAAGCAATGGGTTTCATACAGTTTAAATCAACCATCAGAAATCAGAATATTCGATGATCGTAGTCGACGTAATACGAGGCATTTGATGTTTGTGGTACAAATCAGATAAACGTTTGAATTCTCGTCTCGTTCGATGGCTGACATTCAGAACTCGACAAATTTCTGTTTTGTATGATAGCACGTTGGCGTTCAATTATAATACTCATTAGCCCTTGACAAACGTTAGACGGTATCAGAGTGTGTTACAGTTCACAGTATAAACAAAGACCATACCATTTCAACTCCCATTACGACGCGGAGCTCGAGTAAATGTCCCTACTAAACACACCCGGGGCCCGAAGGATGGAAAGTCGCAGCCAACTTCAACTTGGAGGGTCGTGAAGAGGAGGTCTGAAGGAAGATTATCTGAGGAAGGCCAGACTCGAACAATTAGGTATACCAGGTAAGGGCATATAAGATAGGAAGAGCGCCCAACTTTCCGTATTAATCATGAGGAACTTATGAGCGAAGAGCTTATGGTTGGTATTGGGAGGGAACTTAGTTGTAAGTTGGTCATTAAATCACCGAAGGACTTCTTGGCAAAGGAGAAAACGGAAGTAAGTACTCAAATATAAAGTATGCTGACCTCTGGGAGACATATTCAAAAGTTCTCTCATCACCTTTATTTTATAACCTATTTCTGATTAACTGGCCACCTGAAGTTTATATGAGTACGAATGTTGGTTGTTGTGATCTCTTACTTACTGAATTAACCAAACCTGATTAGCCATGCGCTAATATACAATTCCTCTAAACAATTTTGAATTTATCACGTAGGTATTTACGCAAGTCAACAGGTGATAATTCCCTGTCTACTTAAAGTGAACAAACAAGGGTAAATGATAAAGGGTTGGAGTCTCCTGTTTAGTTTTTTTTTAATTTTACGTCAGAGGTACATGTTTCGGAGAAATATTGTCTCCTTCCTCAGCCTTCGAAAATTGATCTGGAGACCACCATATGTGCCGTTGTACCTATATATTGTCCAGTGTCAGCCATGGAGGACACCCTCATCTGTTCTTCAACTCTAAGAATCATGTTTTGTTTTTTGTACCATTATTTTACGTTCCCCCTCTCCTTTCCCTCCATCAGCAAATTCTATTGCAATGAGAATGATTTCATTTAGGTATCTCAAACCATTAGATAATCCAGTGATTCAAATTTCTCAACAGGAATTAACTTTTATCCACTAAAAATCCAATAACTGTTGTCGCCGCGGGGGCAATGCAATTTGCCAGGCTGGTGGAGGGAAAGGAGAGGGGGAACCTGAAATAATGAAACAACAAACAAAACATGATTTTTAGAGTTGAAGAACAGGTAAGCGTGTTTTTCATGACTGACACTGGACAATATATAGGTGCCACGGCACATAAGGTGGTCCCCGGACCAATTTTCGAAGGCTGAGGAAGGCCACAATGCTTCGCCGAAATATGTACCACTGACGTAAAATAGAAAACTAAACAAGAAACTCCAACCCTTTATCATCAACATGGTCACTCCATTAACCCACCAATGTAACTATATACAACGGAGATAAATGAAAGTAGAAACATAGAAACATATCAAGACTATGAAGAAACAAGAATCTATCAAGAATTACGAGGGACTAACTTATCGTTTTCACTTAGGTCCAATGCCCTACCTTAATTGAAGTAAATTAAATTTCATATCACTGATTTTATCGATTCACTATTAGCGAATTTTCAAAGAAAATAAGTATTGAAATAAACTCAAGGATTTTAGTATAGACTTTTTTGAAAATTTTGTTTCACTGAAATCCGTTTTGTATCATTTTAAAACTTTTCCTGGAGTTTTTCCCAAAATCCTAGGTATACCTAGGTAATCCTAGGTATTTATTTTATAACGATATATATTTATATTCATGTGTCACTCTAAACGATGTCTTGAGTAATTGTTTTGCGAAAATTTCAAGTTTTTGCCAAAATGTTCATAAAAACAAACAATAGTGAAGTTCGCCACCCAGGAATTTTGTACATCTCTAAAGGACCCATAGGCATTTCCATAAATAGGTCCAAAAACCGGTTTTTAGAGTTTTTGGGATATTTTCATCATAATCATAATAATTTGTGGTATACTGGATTCAGCACTGAATTTCTAATGTAGGTAGAATTTAAAAATTGAAAATTGTCCGTAAATTACTTGTTTAATTAAATAAAAACCTGGGTCCTAACAATGTTAGGCTAACATCCGTTGTAGCCAACAATCCAACAGCCGAGTGGGTACTCTGTGGGATCGTGAAGACTCCAACATGAATGCACATTTGCTGTGAAATTTATGAGAACACTTGGGCTCTAGCCAGACTAACTAGGTAGCTAGCCTGTAGGTACCGAAATCCATATGAAGTAGGTGGAAGTAGTTTCAGTTACTTTGTATTGGACGAATGATGAGTCAGAAACACGAGTGTGAATTGCAGATGAACGTTCGGTGACGGAAATGAGCCAAATTTCATTCGATATTGTTTTCATTTGTTTGATTATAATTTGACTTCATTCACTTGTATTTCCTTAACAACCAAGAATCAAATGTATTGGATGGACCCACAACTTTGAGATAACGATTTTTATGTGGAAGGATCTTAATGTCAAAATAAACTCGATTGAAAAGCGCATAATATATTATTCCAGCGCGATAATATGGTTTTTAGATACGGTGAAAAATAATAAACCATTGTGTAATAATTTGCAGCGGCTTTTTATTCGATTTTGTTATTCTTCGAACCTTGAAACGTAAACCACCAAAATTTTAATGTTTTTATCTTCAATTTTGCTTCCGAGTCTACCAAGGTAGCGGAAGCTTTGTTTTCAAGGTTGAAAAAAAAAGTTCTTCAAAATCAAAATTTCCACTCGCGTTTTACGTTTCAGACCTCCCTGAACAATTTTGGTTCCATGTTTGGTGTTTGGTCTGTGTGTCTGTCATGAAATTCTTGTAACGGGCATAACTATATGAAGCTATTGTCCGATTTCGATGAAATTTTCAGGGATTGTGTGGGTTGGCGTGTAGACGGTCCTCTATGAAAATCATCACCCCCACCCAGACTGATAGTAGCTGCAGCGCATGCGCAAACGTGAATTCCTTGTTTCAGCCATAACTTCCACATTTCCATCCGATTTCATGAAATTTCAGGGATAGTGTGGGATGGCGTGTAGATGGTCCCCTATGAAAATCACGGCCCCCAAATTGACAGTAGTCTGCGCATGCGCAAACGTAAAATCCTTGTTACAGCTATTAATCCTACATTGTTCATCCAAATTTGATGAAATCTGGTAGGATTGTTCTGTTTGGCGTGTAGACAGATCCGTACGAAAATCATTGCCTCCAGACTGATACTACTCACTGTGCAAACGTGAATTCCTTGTAACAGCCATAACTTCTACATTTATCATTCGATTTCGACGAAATTTCCAAGGTTCGTGCGGATTGGGGTGTAGATGGTCCCCTATGAGGGTAATGCAAGGTACTTAGAGATGGGTGTTTTGAGAATAACTACTATGCATCGGATCATCGAGACAATCGGGTCATGGATACGAGGAAGCTATGTTCCTAACCCACTTGGTAGACTTTTTTGTTTTGAAGTGGTGAAATATAGGTATCAACAAATTCAATTTAAAAGGTTTGTACATGTTTGAGAGCGTGGCATCACCAGAATAAACTCTTCTTGACCCCTCATATACATATACACGGTCACTTATATTGTATACAGAGGGAATTAGAGAGGAGTTGAATGGAGTTAAAGTGCTTAGTGGCGTCAGGGAACTGCGGCCCGTGCGGTCGGTTTCACTTGGAATATAAATACAGCTTCCCAGGCGAGGCCCTCGGCCAGGTGGGAGCGGCGGCGGTTCAGGTGAGATACGAGTCGGAGGTTTTCCCGGGGAAAAGTGGGTTTCGGCGTTAAATTTACATCGGAAAGAGACCCTCTCCTACGCAACAACCTCCACTGTAGGGGTCGAAACGACATGGTGAGGGCGGGAAGGTAAATATAAACTGCACTGAAATGAAGTGGATCAACAAACCAACGAGCAGGTAGGTAGTGCGGTGAGTAGGTTGGCTCTATTTTTTCATCCTATCGGTTGAGCGATTTTCACGTATATCCGTTTTTGCAAATTTTCAAGGAAAATGAAATTATTGCAAAGAAACATTCTAAAACGACTCCTGAAGTTTTTCAGAAAATCATTTATTTATACATACATTTTTTAAGATAGAAATTTCACAGATATAAAGAAAATAAAAAATATCTGATATTTCGAAAATTCTTGGTCAAAGCAACGTATCTAGATAAAATAATTTTGAATAACTATTGATTTCCTGACTGCATCGAGCGTCAGTTTTCATAACTTGGATGCTATTTTGCGTGGTAGTGGTTGCTTGGTCTAGGCTTTCCTAATAATTCAAGTTGAAGCCTGGACATTTCTGAGCTCGCAAAACCCTTGTGCCCTTTCAGATTGCTGGAGCAGATTCAATATTATGATATAATATTGCCTAATATAATATAATATAATATAATAAATTTAATATAATAATATAATATAATATAATAAAATAATATAATGAAAATTTTGCCTAAAACTTGAAATTTTTGCAAAGCAATTACTCGAGTTTTTGTCTGGAGTGACACATTATATTATTGCAAAAATTTCAAGTTTTAGGCAAAATTTTCATAGTAAAAAACGAAAAGGTGATTTACTTAGTTACTGGCAAGAACACTTCATCTGCACTGACCCCAGAATCTGTCATCTGTAGAATAAGACCAAAATAGGTGGAATTCGAGTATTGCCAACGTAAAGGCTGCAAAAAAAATTCTTCACATTCTGCCAAAAAAACAGAATGTCTGTTCGCTGGGTATTTTACCAACGGAGTATGGAAACATTTTGTGAAATGAAGGTGTGGGCACGAAAAAAAAAGATGCGAGAGAAAGGCGAAATATATGGTGAGAGGTTGCAAAGCGGAAGGTCCCAGGAGGGCTGTAGGGTGAAACGTATTGAGCAGTGAGGGCACGTCCGGCGCCAGCAGGTGACTCGGAAGGCATGGTAAGGAGCAATTCACATTCTACCGAATATCTAGAACAGCGTCCGAATGATATTATTCTCGAAACCTGGAAACTGTACGAAGATAAAATATTTTCCTTTTTTTCTTTCTAGTGGAGAAGAGAGATCTCATTTGCGAATGTCATTTCCAGCTATAGGTAAAGCGTTCCATGAAATGTATTGTTTCGACATTATTAAATACACAAATTTTGTGGGTTCACTTGATATAAACTATCTGAATCTCCACCTCAAACCAGAGCAGTTCGCTTAAACCCACCTACTGTTCTATTGCGATCATCGGATTTTCTACTTCTGGAGGAAAATTTTGGAAGATATAGTTATAAGGTTTCACGTGAACCTCAATTGACTTTACATGTCTTATAAATAACGGTAGATACAATCAACATTTAATATTACTACTTCATGCAAATTTTCTTCTGAGGATACTTCAAGAAGAAGGCCAAATTATTAAGGTAGCCAAATAAAAGCAACAAGAAGTTACGTCTATTCCTTGGGTTGGAATTGTCAATCCACCTTTCCTCTAATATTGCTCTCATAAATTGAATTCAATTCTCCCTCCAACCCATTTCTTCCCGCTTCCTGAAATCCAATCCTCTTTCCCCGATGGTTATTGAATGTCGAAGTTTAAATTGCATAGCGACAATCTCTTGCCTCTAATTATATTCGTAGTGCTTTCTCTCGTCGTCCATCAGTTGAACTCGTTGAATTAACTTCTTATTTAACAGTACACAATACTGCTAGACTGTCACTATAAAATATTCCCTGAACTTCGATAGACCAAAGTTTGTTTTTGTGATTGCGATATTGTAGACTTTAAAATCGGTCGTGTATTAGTGCTCAAAAAAAATTAATTATATTGAACAACACAACACACGTCCAATCTACAGAGCGTCACATCACAAAAGAGGACCTCGTTCGTTCTCCTTCATAAATATATTCGTACTCATGGTTAATTGTTCAGATACACTAACTGTTAGTCTCATTGTATGAGTGTTACACTCATACAATGAGACTGCCAAAGGAAGGAGATCACATCTGGAGCTGCTCAGGGATCAGTGATGAGTCCTCAAATGTGGAACGCATCATACGATGGTTTTTTTTTTTTTACTGGAATTGCCTGAGGACTGTTTTTTTGGTTGCACATGGTGATGATGTAACAGCAGTAGTAATTCCACGAACTGCTACGCTATCGATGCCTCTATTTCAATGGAGGTAGTCATCTTCATGCGTAAGCGTTTATCTTCCAAATCCCCATTGCCCATTGTGAATGCTGAAATAATAACTGAACCAGTAGCCAGATGTTTAGGAGTCATATGGACACCGGAATCACATTCGTCGCGCATATAAGAAGAACTACCGCATACGCTTACTGAACAGTACCCGCTATCTCTGATCTCACGAATGTCACATCTATTCAGCTAATGGTTCCACAGAGGAAAAGAATCTTGTGTAGAAGGGATGAAGGAGCCAGATTCCGCTTAGCCAAAGTATAGAGCGCACAACGACAAACTGGTAAGAGATATGGACGGTGGAACTCACAAAAAGGAGGACTTGGATGGACAAAAAACATGGAGAGATGAACTCCTTTTTCTCGTAGTTCTTCACAAGACATGGACTGTTTTATGGCTACCTACATTTAATGGAAAATGAATCAGCTCCAACTTGTTTGCAATGCCCGAACAGAGAAGACGATATTCTACACTTTCTTTGAATGCACTAAATGAGCGGCTGAAAGAAATCAGAACTTGGGTTCACGTCCCAAAGTTCAACACACCCTAGAAGGTGTTGTCAGCAAGATGCTGGAATGTGAAAAGAACTTGATCCCCGTGGCAAAGTGCATGGAGAGCATCCTGAAAATGGAGATGCGTCTAGAACTGAAGATAAGCATCGGTCCGTCCCCTTACCAGGAAATGTCCAAGCACTCTGGAACTCATCTCGAAGTAATGTGTTAATGGTTGCGGTATGAGTTTCAATGTGGAATAAAATGAAGTATTCTTCTTTAGTGGGTTTAAAGTCCGCTTAACCTGACTTTTTTTCTCGAAGATTTTCCTACATGCAACAAAAAATCAGGATAATTGAAGATATCATCAATACTGTTTTGGGAGGGTGCATACGATATAAACTGGATGATTCATAACCAATGATTTCAACCGAGGGGATTGAAAGAGTTGGAAAACACTCATAATTATGGAGACTTACTTCCAATGTCACGTGAAGATGAGTAGTTCCTGTTTATAACCGGTCGATAGGGAATCGTTGCCCGTCTTACTGCTCCTTGAAGTAGCTGCTTGAATACTCACACAAGATTATGACAGAACCTAGGAAGTCAGCTTCTTTAAAATATTTTGTCATTCCCTGTTATTCAGAGAAGCATCAGATGTAAATTCGTAGCATTATATACCTCCATGCAGAACCTTACCCTCCTCTCTATGCCCGAACTAGCTCGGGGGTCAGTATGAGTCGTTTTCTTGAACAAAACCGTGAAAGTGTCAAATCGCTCCGCTTTTGAACCCTTAGTGTATTTTCAACTTATTTTTTTTTACTTCTGGCCCCAAATAATGGCTGCAGTGATTTCAGATCAAATTCAGACTTTTCCAATTTAATGTGAATGTTTATCATTTCAATATCAAAATGCTTAAACTGTTGTAGTACCTTCCTCAGCACTGGTATATGCAACTCTGGAGTATAAAAAGTTTACTATTTGATGGGCTCAGCAGGAGTACACCCTTTTGGGTAAAACGAAAACGTAATGGCAAATTTTGACATTATTTGCAAATTAATCGGGTAGAAACTGGTAAGCCTATTAAAATTAAAAATTAAATTGTTCCACAAGGTACGTTCGGTATCGCAAAGCTGCTCTACAAAATCCACCACAAATGTAATGTGTTAAGAAGAATCAGTTGAGATCGCATTTCAGTTTTTCTAACCTTCCGTTAAAAGCGTTGTTCGACCTTTGTTAAGTGAATCTACTCGTGATAAATCGATAGTAATTCAAACAATTAGTGCCAACTGGAGAAGTTGATCTGAAGTTGACAAGATGTTCTAATGTGCGTTTTCCTTGTACCTTTCATGTGGACATAGAAGGTTATAATATTAATCTTCTCCTTGGGTAGGTAATGTAAATTCTATGTTTATGTATGTAGATAAATGTATGTAGTTAGTGGTCGTAACATCTTCCAATCTCCTTGTCATGTGTTGACGGTTATTTTTCATTCGGAAGAGTGAGTGAGGCGAGTTTTCGGTTCAAGGGCACGAGGACGATCGATCTGCCAGACCTGTAGCTTCTCGTTTAGTCGGTTTAGGAATTTCCCACCACCGAGTCACCTTATTTCTACGTTGCTTTGGAACGGATTTGAGATTATTAAACTGATCAGATTGTATCGTTGTACTATTATACTTAGTGTTAATTTTTGACTGGGATTGTGTAAAAAGGTGTTTTCTCGCCGATACCCCAAAAAATAGTTCATTGCTCCAATAATTTGAAAGCAGTGCATGAGAAAAACGAGAATGATTCGAGCGGTGGAGTACCTACGGATATCGACCATTTTGGAGAGTTCATTTTTGATTCGCTGTATTCAACAACACTACGAAACACTAGTGGGGGAAACATTCAAAACTACCTCATCAGTCTTTGTCGTTATTAGGTACCTACAAAGTATCGGTTCATTATTTCCTCAATGTCGGGGGCACTATATAGGTAATTATGCTATCCTCTACGCTCACATATGTTAGCAATCGTTGTCGTGAAAATCAACCCAACATTTCCATAAATTGGCAATTTTAAATTGTTGTAAATTTGAGTTGTGGGTATCAAAAATTGGTTTTGATGGGATTCTAAATTTGAACTTTTTGCTATCGAGATGACTTCAGTTACAATGTTGAATGTGGCCGACAAAGTGTACAAGATATTCATATTTAACCCAGAAACTGTACATGGAGCTAAAGAATTTGTATCGGGCCACTTTGAGTGGTCTTGGATCTTATTCATGTTGACCGCCGTGCTGATTTGGAACGTCAAATTTTGGAATTTTTACCGGTGAGTCGATAGCTATCGAAACATAATGTTTTAGACATTCCAATTCGTATTCATATCAACGAGAGTAATTTTGGTTCAAATATGTTCCACGTAAATTCAACTTACATGCACAGAGCTAGATTGTTATATTTCACATCCCAAGATTGCATACTTAGTTCACTGCATTCTTAGTTCAGGAAGTTTCAGTTGATTTTTGATGCAGGCAAATTAATCACGAAGTATCTAAATTCTTCAAACATATAGGTAAAACTATGCATTGCTGTTGCCCCTAATAAATCAACGGAGTTATAAGTCGGAAATAAATATAAAGAAACATGAATTGTGAATCTGACATGAATGATAAATAACATGATGTTATTGAATACGGAGGTAGGTACCTAGGGTAGTTTTGTGCAAGCATCGTCAATAAGATAACGTTCATGACAAAATGAGGTTGTATTAGAAGTTACCACCACATTCCTATCAATTTCCAACGTTGGGAAATTTAAATATTGTTACCTTCCAAGTTATCAAAATTAAGTGCAAAATTTTGTTTTTGAGGTTTTTGAACAATTTTGTCCATTTTGTGGTGCGATTATAGCTGGAAAGATATAGAAGTGTTAGTGCCCTTAGAACAACAAAAACTGATCCCTAAAGCCAATTCGTTCAAAGCCCTACTTTGATTGAGTTATAAAGACCTAGTCGTAAGATTTTGAAAATAGGGTTGCGGAGCTCTTCTCTCCTGTCCAAGCATGGAGGTTTTCACTGGATGTTCAACTCATACGAGAGTTTGTGAAATACGCTGTTTCAGTTTGCGGTACATGAAGTTGCCGAAGTGAATGCCTTACCTAGTAAGCGTGTTAATATCGCCAGGTTATGGTTAAAATTGAATATAGTGCCCTCTTCAGATTTTTTCGTAGATTGAGGAAAGAGGAGAAAAGCGTTTATGAGGATTGATGTGTGAAGCGTTCACTGCAGTATTCTTATTCAACGAGGAATGACTTCCTCAACTTACTGTTCGACAGTCTGACTGTTCAAACCGGTGTCTTTGTATGATTAAGCTCCCAGAGTGGAACTACCAAGCTTGTACTGCAAGTTAGTCTCCCCACTCTCGTCGCTTAATGGTTATGTTGTTTACCTAACTAAGTGAAGGTCTTGACTATCCAAGTATTGTAACCTCATCAAACCGTTCTTGGCCTAAAGCCATCCGTACATCCATACTGGTAAATCTATTGAGTAACATTCTCATTTTGATCAATGAATTTGATTCCGTTTCAGGGATGAGAGAGAGAAACTGCCTAAGACCATTGTCCGAGCAGTAGCGGAAGGCATCGTACATTGGTGTTTATCAAACGCGATTCTATTTCTTGCCATGGAGGCAAATCGTTTGATCTACGACGCATTCACAGAGTACGTTCCGGAAAAGTCTTGTACTGGGTCATGCAAGACGGAATTGGGTATCCGAAGTCTCCTGTCCAAAATGCATTTGGTCGACAACCGTACGGTGTTGGTACCCCGAATTCGCAATCCATCGGTACCATTCGCTTTGATGTTGACAAGCTCGCTAATTGCGGTTTTCGTTGCTTACCTGACGAAGAGCGAGAGAGCTCAAATTCCGGCCACTGCTTGACCTGGTTGCTACTAACCAGATCTAATAAAGTTCACAGCGGCAACATCCACATCCACAATCTTCATATGTATTCAGTTCCAACATCTGACTCAATTAATTATATTATCGTAAAATTCACACTTCCTTCCAAGAGTTATTTGAGAACATTCGGGATAAAACTACTATTAATCAATCAAAAGCTTCGTAGAAAGTGAAGGGGTCAATTTTCCCAAGATATATCGGAAAACTCGAACAAACATCATTATTATCTTGTTATGTACTTGAATTATTTGTGATAAATGACTTCTGCATTCGTCGGAGAGAGGAAGAGCACACACAACTCAAATTTAAGAAATAGCAATTATAAGTTTGCTCGGTTAGAAGAATCTGTTACTCGTATTATCGTAATGTATTGTGTGAGCAGTTTGAAAGGAACTAGAGATTCGAAAGACAGTGTTTCTCCTTTACGTGTTCATTACTGCGATGAGCAATTACACTAGGAGGTGTAAAGTTGAGATTTCTGAGAATTTCAACGAAATACCGCTCCTCTCGACTTCCTCTTCACTTCGACTACAGCTTGTTTAGAGGACGACTACTTTCGGGAAACAGGGAGTGAAAGGCCGCTTTGACTGCGTCTATTTTGGGGAAAAGGTCATTGATCACATTGGGGAAACATCGCCGCGACTGATAATGTGCTCGATATCAGTTGTCGTTCACGTGAAGTGCAGTGCGGTGATGGATGTCTCCATTCAACATAAATTTAACAGTAGGAGTGGAAAGGCGTTAATTGTGATAAATAATTTCAAGTATACCGAACCCCGGACTATGAAAGATGGCTCTATATCTTTCAGGTGCTGCAATCGCAGAACGAATTGTAATGCCGCTGTGTGTACCGATTTCAGCGTAACACGGGTTCTGTCATTTAAAACGCTGCAACTTATTACACAATGGTTTATTATTGCTTCCGAGTCTACCAAGGTAGCGGAAGCTTTGTTTTCACTTTTCAAGGACGAAAAAAAAAGTTCTCCAAAATCAAAATTTTCACTCGCGTTTTGCGTTTTAGACCTTTCTGAACCATTTTGGTTCCGTGTCTGTCTGTCTGTGTGTCTGTCATGAATTCCTTGTAACGCGCATAACTATACGAAGTTATTGTCCGATTTCGATGAAATTCTCAGGGATTGTGCGGGTTGGTGTGTAGACGGCCCCCTATGAAAATCATCATCCTCGGACTGATAGAACCGACTGCGCATGCGCAAACGTGAATTCCTTGTAACGGCCATAACTTCTACATTTTCCATCCGATTTCAATGAAATTTTCAGGGATGTCACAAATTAGTGTTTAAATGGTCCCCTATGAAAATCATCACCCCCGGATTGATAGTAGCCGATGCGCATGCGCGAACGTGAATTCCATGTAACAGCCATAACTTCTACATTTTCCATCCGATTTCAATGAAATTTTCAGGGATTACGCGGATTAGGTTGTAGATGGTCCCCAATGGAAATCAAGGCCTTAAAATTTACAGTAGCCTCTGCGCATGCGCAAACGTAAAATCCTTGTAACAGCCGTAACAGTCGCGTGTGACCTGAGGATCTCAAACCCCATTCTTCCAACCCCTTTGTAGATCAAATAGCAATGCTCCGGACTCCTACCCAGGAATCCTAGGTTCGACTCCTAGATAAGATAAGAAATTTTTTGATCCAATCACTACCGCACTTACATTTTTCGTCCGAATTTGATGAAATTTTCTAGGATTGTCCAGATTAGCGTGTAGATGGTCCCCTAAGAGGGTAGTGAAAGGTACTTAGAGATTGGTGTTTTCAGATTAACTACTATGTATCGGATCATCTATATAATCGGGTTATGGATACGAGGAAGCTATGTGCCACACCAACTTGGCAGACGTTTTTTTTTATTTGTCTATATAGATCACTCGTCTGCAAAGTCACCAACCATCCAACATGAAGAAAAACATCGATCGCATTTCGGTCAGCTTTAATTTGAACGGAAATTAGGTCTCTTTCGCGATTCACACTCGTGTTTCTGATTTATCGTACGTCCAAACTTTAAATTCGCGTAGTGAGCAAACGGTTTGTCCTACAGAGCTCCGGGTGTTCTCAAAAAATTCAAAAAATTCTATAGAATCTTAAATTGAAAGAAAAACAATACCTTTATGACAGAATTTTTTGAGTTAGGGCGTTCTCAAAATTTCAAAATTGATTTTGGAACCCTTAGAAGTGACCTACATCAACCAAAATCTTCGGGCCACAACTAGACTTCAGAAGGAGCCTACATACCAAATTTCATCAAAATCGGTCAATGCTAAGTGGCAAAAGTGCCGCGTACGGCGTACGGCGGACGGACGGCCAAATTTTTATTCGATTTTTGGATTCTACGTACCTTGAAACGTAAACCATCAAATTTTGAGGGGGTGTTACAATTGTTTTTCTTAGTCGATTCCAAAGGTTCATTATTGAAAATAATAAACCAAAGTGAGCCCACACGCGACCCTGAAGCTGACCGCAATATCGAGCGCGAACAAGTGAGGTGTGGGGTAAAAAGAAGAGCGGAAGAGGATTTATTTTGCAAGTCGAATAAATTGATCAGGAAGGAGTTGCAGGACGGAGACTTGCTGAATTACCTAGACGGAATCAGTAGGCGGTATAATTTGAATAATGATGACGACGTGGTTTAAAGATGCATCTCCATTGAAAATCCATCAGTGATATGATGTGATTATGACTTAATGGCCAAAGAATACAGTATATTTCTGCATTTAGAGCTCGTTTTTCGTTTCCCCAAACTCTACATTTCTCTGCTGAGGTGTTTCCCCAAAATAGTCGTCTTTCTTCCCCAAAGTAGTCGTGCTTTTAGCGAGTCCCCCCAAAGTAGGACCCCCCCTTGTTTATTAGTTGTATCTGAACTGTTTTATTTCAAATCCGAAAATTGCCACGGAAGTAGACTTCCTGATCCAGTGTGATCATCTTTCACAATGTTCTCCCTGAGATGGGAAGTCAATGACAAGACAACCGTCTACCGGTTTTTATTTGATTTTCTGGTTATAGACAGAACTTTGAGCTCAAAATGTATGCTATTACTTTAAAATAGATTTAAATTAGAACTTAATTTAAATAAAATAAATAATATAAATAAAAAATAAATAAATTAAATAAATAAATAAATTAAAAACAAATAAATTAAATTAAATTAATTAAATTGAATTAAATTAAATAAAAAAATAAATTAAAAAAATAAATAAATTTTTTTAAACAAAATTTAAATTAGAACTTAATTTATCTGAAGCCATAAGTAGGGGGAAAAATAGTGAAGGGATGTTTCTCAGTGTTAAGTCACCATGTTGGAACATCTGTAGTTATCAATACGTAGAAAGAGTTCTCCTACTAACTCTAGATGACTACGATGGGTTCCCCAATGTCGTTTGTAAGCAAAGTTATGGATCGTCTTTACCTCCACGCAGTATTAAAATATGATAGGAAAAGGAGGCCCACCCGGCTTCCCAATCGCAAACTCCATTACCGGATTTCCGAGCTCATGAAGGTATTCTAAGCATCCTTGCCATCGGCAACTAGTAGTTTGACCTGATTCTAGAGGGAAAGCCACGCTTGGAGGTTACAATGCAATGCCGGATATTCCAAAACGGTTCTCCCTTGGATGATGGTCGGTATAACATTTTCCTCCACAATATTTTCGCTGGTCGAATCCACCGTGAACCTGTTTCGAGGCACGTAGAACCCACAATCCCTACTTTGTGAGTACTGGCTCATCGCTCCGGATAAATAATGTAGGAAGGTCTGTGTGCTGTGCAACGTACAAACCAGACGAGAACTCGTAGCGCGGGTGAGTTTTCTAACCGTAACCCCATTAGTGAGCTGACCATTTTAATTATAAATATATAATAGCTGGAGGAAACGAGCTGTGTACTCTTGTATCCATCAGAAAAAATTGACCTTGTAGGGATCCTAATTTATTAACTTTCAATTTGTTCTTACCCCAGAACGGTAATCAAAAAGAACAAGTAAAAATGAATTTGTAGCCGAAAGTCATTCCAAGTTGGAATTTTGTTTCCAACAAATACCCTCTCGTGAAAAATAATCTTGAACGAGCATTAACACGGAGGTACCTTCATGCAGTACGATAGTTGTTTGCAGCTAGTCCCATCTTAGAGCTTATAATTGTATAAGTAGGCCTAGTACCTCTAGAACCTTTGAATAGGACCTGAACGGTGACCAAGTTTTTTTGTGTGCCTCTCTGTAAATTATTTAGAATATAATTATTTTAGATGGGGTCTGACGGGGGCGGACGGAGAAATCTGTTGATTTTTGTTGATTTTGATTGATTTGACAATTGGATTTTACGTACCTTGAAACGTAACCCATCAAATTTCTTCATCAATTCCAATGATCCATCATAAAAAAAGAATAAATAAATAAATAAACCAAAATACACAAAAATCTCATCCGAAATGTGGCCCCAGATGGTCTCCCTCGAATTTCCAAATGAATGATATAACGTGAATGACATCGCATAAAAGCGCTTCATAAGAATGAAAATAAAGCGAAATTGAATGACATAAAACTACATGTGCATCTATTGTATTTTGTCTAATTGTAATGACCTTGTTCAGCTCTAACAAAAGATTAGTGACTGTAAAATTCAAATAGAGCCACCAGTAACTGTAGCGCTGGTAAAAACATTTAAAAAGTTCCTGATGTATTGAAGTTGGTCTCCAAAGTTGACTACTAACACGATCGAGAATTCACTTCGGAGCTATTCTGCAAAATTAGCATAATTGTTCTTCTTAGTTGCCTTCTGGGTTTGATACAGCCAAAATCTCAATCGCAACTTTAAGAAGCTGGCCCACTTCTTTGCTCATATTGTTCATATAAACGGGTGGATAGTTGACAAGGTTCAGTAGTGGTTGTTTATATTCTTAGGCTGATGTGAAACTGCTACCTACGATTCTATCCGCTATAACCTAAATTAAACAGGCCTTCCATCTAAACTGCCTGCAATATTTCACTGGAAGTCGGAACTATCAAAGGTTCTGAAACGACGGGGCTGAGAGTCGCTGGAGGAAAGTCTAGTGGATAACTTAGTAAGCGGAGAAGGGAAGGGGGTGAATTTAAAAGGAGATTTTCACTTTCGTAACTTGTGAGGCTCGGAACCCATTTTCGAACCCCTGGAGGGAACTTCCGAACGGTTATCAAACTCTTGTAATGGATGAAACGTGTTCATAAATCAATAGTCTCCCTACTTCCGCTTCCTCCGCTGGAGCTCTTTACAGATAGAACTAAAGTTCTGCTATACTCCTTTGGCTTCCAGATTTCCCCTCCCTTTCTCACCGCTTCTCATTATGAAAATTAATTCATCCTTCTCGCCTCTATAACTCCTCGTCCGGCTCCCCCACACTTTATTATTGGAATTTGGAGCTTATGGAGTTGTCTTCAAGTTTTGAACTTATCGTTTTTTACCCTCGCAGATTGGTTCGGTAATGCTCTCAATAAAGACTGTGGAACCACAAAACCTGTAAATTCTACCACCTAATTTATCTGTGAATACCTAAATGTTCTTAATTATGGGAAAAGACATTGCTAATAATAAGACGGATCTAGACAGTAGTAGTGGAATTATTTAAAGTAATTCGTATTTCTCTATGGACCAGAAAATCAAGGCAATGCGCCTGTTTAACTATTGGTATCCAACCTACGAGTAATTTTGTACATTTGTCGGGTAGCCTGTTCCAATTTCAATTCATTCGTGGTAATTGTATACGATTTTAATACGCAGTAGAAGGTTTTTGTATTTACAACAATATGACGAGCGTCTAAACCACACCTACAGCATTAGTTCATGTATCCTCCTGTAGGGATAATAAAGCGTTTTTCCTTTGAATCATAACATGATCTCATATTATGAGATAATCTTAGTTATCTATTTTGGTAAAGCTTCAGATAATGCGAAGCAAGTGACTCAAGGGAGAAATGCTTTTCAATCCCTAGCGGAGGATACATGAACTAATGCTGTAGGTGTGATTTAGACAAAACGACAAGACTCGCTTGAAAATTATCAATGAACTGAATTAAATCAACAAGTGTAACATTGCATCTTGGTTGCACAAACACACATGTTAGGGCGAGTGTAGTAGCGTTTCCACAAATTATACAAGTAACTTACAAGTACCTAGTTAATTTATTTTAACCAATCCTAGAAAATCAATACCGAAGAGAACAGAACTTTATGCTACAAGAGAACTGGGAGAATAACGTATATCTTATGCTTTGGAGATAGGAGAATGTGTCTAGTTTTTCCGAAAATCCGACAGGGGCGCCAGTTTGCGAGTCTCGTAACGGACGCTGGGTAGATCTTCTCAAATCAACGAACGATAAATTCGTTCCTGCCTTCTTCCTCGCCTCCAATCAGCTACTATGAACTGAATTGAAAATGAAGTACTCTCCGGAAACAATGCAGACCTGACTTGCACGAGCAATCTTTTTGCCTTGGGTTGGCCAAGCATGGACATTCCAATTTAAAATCATGTTCCTTTTTCCTGACAATTTTACCTCCACAGGCCGAAAACCACACTACCATGATAAGCAATGTGTCTACAGTAAATATTTAAGGATAGTTACAGAAAACGTATTTTGATGCCTATAAACACGGATTTAAAGTATACACTCAAAAATCTTCGTAAACGTGTCTACCATTTTAAGCGAGTCACACCTGGATTTTCCAGTTTTAATTTTGATCAAAAACGTGCGGTTTTTCGATCATAATGTAACATTATTCATATTTTGGTAATTGGTGTGTCGTGAATAGATTAAAACGCTGCAAATCATTGCCCAAAGGTTTATTATTTTCTGTATAGATCACCCTTCTGTATAGATCACTGGTTCTCCATCAATAGCACCTACCACCATCTGTATTCTCCCTTGACCTTCCCTCTCAAATTTCAGCTTCCTGCGTTCAATAGGATTGAAAATGGCTTCGGAGCTCACTCAGCTGATCAGTGCTCTTCCAGGCGTCTCCAGCATTCGAGATCTTCTTCATTCTTCAGATCACTGATCAGCTGAGTGAGCAGAAGCCATTTTCAATCCTATTGAACGCAGGAAGCTGAAATTAGAGAGGGAGGGTCAAGGGAGAATACAGATGGTGGTAGGTGCTATTGATGGAGAACCAGTGATCTATAAGGAAGAAAACAAATTTTTTACCAACCAACTTTTTTTTACCTACCAACCATTGGTAGGTACTACCTACCACACCATACTGCCTTAACACTTTCACAATCAAGTTTATTAGAAAGAACTAAACGCTTCACACTCGCGATTCTTAAGATAGAGAGCTTCATATGGAAATTTGATTACTCGTTGCTCAGAAAGCAAAACTGAATAGGTACAAATCGAAAAAACGAACTGCAATCGCGTTTTGGTTAGCTAAAAATTCAATGGAGATTAGACTAGTTTTGTGATTCACACTCGTGTTTCTGTTTTATCGAAGGAAAACCCTTAAGTACTCTTTGGAAGCGAACGGTTTGTCCTGCAGAGCTCCGGGTGGTCTCAAAAAATTTTAAAAATTCAATACTATTTAAAATTTGTGAAAAACAATACCTTTATTTTGAGAGTTTTTGAGCTAGGGCACTCATGAAAATTCCAACCCTTAATTTTCACACCTTGGAGCCCACATGCCAAATTTGAACCAAATCGGTCCAGGGTTGCTAAGAAAAATGCCGCGTATGGCGGGCGGACGGAAAATTTTTTATTTGATTTTCTGATTCTACGTACCTTGAAACGTAAAACATCAAATTTTGAGGGGGGAGGGGTTACAATTATTTTTCTTGCTCGATTCCAAAGGTTCATATCTATCTGTATACCGAACGTGAGTACGTATGTCGCCCGAACGTAGGGGACCCGGGTTCGATTCCAGGCCGTGACGTACAATTTTTTATTTTGATATCTACGATTTGTTTTTCCCTGATTTTAACAGACTTTTCAGCTAGTATATAATAGTATGACCAATCTCTCTCAAAATAATTTGTATCATATTCTCATTCTTATAAGTAAGTATCTCTTACTTTATAATTCTACTATACTTGATCCTGTCAAACGCGAGTGTGTCCGTCCGAGAACGTCCGCTAGTTCTATTAATTTCTAACACTTTTTTTTAGTTATAGTACATTTAATCAGTCTAATAAACTTCACTCCATAACTGTTCATGTCATGCGAATAAACAACTGATCTGAAGAAGTGTAAAGAAAATTGCTTAGCAGTTCGAAAATTGGATGAAACCGTCTAACGCCTCGTTGAACTGAGAAACTTCCTTAATCGCGATGTGGATGAGCCGTTCAACTTGCAGATCGCTGAACAGAAGTAAAATTGGTGCCTTTCCCAACTGCTGTGTTATCATTTATGTCTTTGAAGACGACGAAGACGCTGATAAAACTTTCAGAGTGGATCCGAAGGGCTGTCTATTGATGTTAATGAGATTTCCGTCTGAATATTCCCAAATCCGAATTCTCGGGTCAGGAGAAAGAGAAGCAATGCGATACGAAATCCGAGTCTAAGGGGCGAGGAATACTGGTTTAGATTTCGACGGTTGAGCAAGGATCGTCTGAAATCCCGTGTTTCAGCTAATTAACTTGATTGAAGTTGTTCAAAGAAAATCAGCCAAAGGCGAGGCTTCAGAAGGGCTGTCAGAGAACGTTCTGTTACCGCTCCTGTCCGCAGAAACCATGGCCCCCAACCCCCAAAATCCTGCGTGTGTAAATTCGGAATCGAAATAAGTGGCACGTTAAAAGGCCTTGCGTTATTACCCGGCCACGCAAAGGGTTTGTGATTAGAGCACGTTAATCCTTTGAACGTCGCGTCTGGAGGTAATATGTCCCCCAGAAGCCTATAATTTGAGGGTAAACGACCCGGAAGTAGACTCCACCGTGGTTTTTTTAGCCCGATGATAAAAGATACCTGTCATTTGAAAAATGCCTTTAAATTTATGATAATATTAGTAAATGCATAGAATCCCTAAAATACGACGAGTGTTGATAATAAATTACAATGACTAATAATATTCCTTTATCATAGTAACGTAATATTCATTTCGTTCTTCCTGTTTTCCTTCCTACTCAAATTTCAGGTATAAATCTGATCTCCTCCTCTCAAATGTTATGAATTATTCGCTAAAATCAAACCAAAAGTATTGTTTTAGTAATTCAAAAGGTTCCAGTATCATATTTTGAGTTACCAAGTGTTATACCACCCCCAATGGATTTCTATTGTCTTTTGATCTAATCATCTTTGATGATGATTGTAACGAGTAATTTTTGATTTTATTTTCAAGAATGAACCTTTGGATTCGAGTTAAAAAAAAAAAAAAAAAATCCGCCAAGTGGGCGTGGCACATAGCTTCCTTGTATCCACAACCCGAATGTATAAATGATCCGATGCATTGTAGCTAATCTCAAAACATCAATCTCCAACTACCTTGCACCGCATTTTTTCGAAATGGAATGGACAGTGTGGAAGTTGTTATGGCTGTGATTAGGAATTAACGTTCGCACATGCGCACAGACTACCATCAGTTCCGGGCGATGATTGTCATTGGTAACCATCTGCACGCCAATCCGTACAATCCCTGGAAATTTCTTCGAAATCGGATGGAAAATGTAGAAGTTATAGCTGTAACAAGCTGGTTTGCTCATGAGCAGAGGGTACTATCTGTTCGGTGGCCATGCTTTTCATAGGGGACCATCTACACCCCGATCCCCATAATACCTAAAAATTTCAATTAGATGTGAAATGTAGAAGTTATGGCTATTACAAGGAATTCACGTTTGCTCATGCGCAGTGGCTAAAACCAGTCTGAAGGCCATGATTTTGATAAGGGAACATAAACCCCAATCCGCATTATCTATGAATGTTTCATCAAAATCGGATGTTAAATGTAGACGTGATGGGTGTTACGAGGAATTCACGTTTGGGCATGCGCAGCAGCTACTATCAGTCGGGGGTGATGATTTTCATAAGGGAGTATCTAAACGCCAATCTACTTAGTCTTTTTAATAATAATTTTTTTCAACCTTGAAAAGTGAAAACAAAGCTTCAACTACCATAGTAGACTGGGAAGCAAAAATTGCCCCCCCCCCCCCGGACCATTAAAATTTGATGGTTTACCTTTGAAGGTATGTATAAATTAAAAATCGATTAAAACGCTGCATTATCACATGGTTTATCATTTGTCCGTAAAGTTCTCTCGTCAACTACCTCGTGTAGTTATCTACTAAAAAGTTAACTACCAAAATTTGGTTTAACATTTAATGTTGATCATCTGGGAGGTATCATTCGTTTCATAAAATCTAACACTACTTCAAATTGATGAAGAACGTCGTGGAACATATTTAGGTAATTAATTATCCTCAATAAGTGGAAGGTTGATCCCAAAAAACTCTGTGTGGAAAAATTCTTTAAAATTTAGGAAATTTTAAATTAATACCTAGAAAAAAATAATAACTGTATTTCGAAAGTTTTCGAATTAGAGCATATTGAAAAAGTTTTTCCTCACGTTTTACATCTTAGAAGTAACCGAAAATAACTAAACCTGTTACATTCTGTCAAAATCTTCATAGTGAGCCTCTAACGATAATTTGGTTGGCAGGTAGGTACTACTAATGGAAAAGCCTTGTTCTCCGTTGACGGATGAGCTTTGCAGAAAAACGATAAACCGTTGTGTATTGGCGGGCAGTCAAACATACTAAATACAATTTATTGTATATTCTAAGTATACACGTAACCTTATCACGATGTATCGTCTACGTGTCACTGATACTCAAGGCGCAACGTGATCGTTTCTTTCACTTGATCTAGAAATTTCAATATTGTTATATAAGAATGTGTATACATCGTCCTATCAGCATCGTTCTCACACTTACTCTAGAAATCGCAAAATAATGTTTTTCTAGACTTCTCTTAATATGGGAATGTTTGGCATTTGGATCACTGTTTACTTGTATTAATATTCCTTCATATGCATTTCTGTCAGATGCCATAAAGTTGACCGTATACATTGCCATTCTTTTATACAACCAATTACTTTAATCATTCGTAAACCAATCAACTGGTTTAATGAACCGGTTCCTACGAGATCACCAAAGTTAAGGCCTTTCGGCTTGGGAGATTAGAGAGTTACAGCAACATTTGGAACCGTTGAGACGTGAGAAGATGCTAGGGCGAGCATCGAGTGGATGTTAACTTTCCGACGTGAGTCTCACGTCAATCCCGTGAGGCCGACCTCGGACTAATCAATATTTTCTTATTATATTCCAATATTACCTTTCCGAAGTAAAATAAATACGAAGTCGGTTAAAAAGGTTGAGAAAACTTGCCTTCAATGGGAAAGAAATTGAGATCGATCGTCCAACTGATCACATCGAGATCGAACATCCGCTATCCACACTTCAGACGCCGCAACAGATCGAAATGTATTCACTTTACCGCGACCCCAAAGATAAGAACTCGCAAAAGATTCTCCAAACTCTTCAAAACGGAAGAAACAGACTGATCAGCAGATTGACGGCGGCCATTAGCTCAGCTAAAAAACAAGGAGTTGAGTAGTAGGTTATCTCACGGGATTTACGCGACTCTCACGTAATTTACGCTCGCGTTTTCGACGTGAGTCTCACGTATTTATGTTGGCCCGCTGTAACTCTCTAATATCTGGATAGGTGAACGCTCGAAAACGGTAACGCAGGTCTTGATGGGCCGTTGGTGAACCCCATTCCACTTAAGCGGGTGAAGCAATATGTAGCCATAAGCGAAATTTTCCGAACAAATTCTTCTCTATGGAAGACAGCTAATGACGTCCGCGACGCCAGGAATCGCAGTTGTACGAAAATTTAACCTGAGATGGTTGTTTACTTTGCTATACTTTGATAAAACGTACAGCTGCAGGTACTGAACTCTGATCATGGGAAGGTATTTGCAGAGTCTTAATTCATTGATCCACCAATAGATTTACTCTCACTATCCTCTTTTTATCATTGAAGTTTTTTTAAAACATTGTATTGACCGATGTAGGAAAATGAGGGGTGAATAGTTCGTCAGAGAGGTTGGGCCAGGGTTTTCAAATACGGCATGTTATAGTGATACAGAGCAGCAAGCAGAAGTGCTCCTGGAGGGAAAGAATTCTGTCAATAAGTAATGATGCCCAGTCCTTTGCCTCTGGAGAAAGATAGAGCTACCCCTCCAACGAAAGAAAAAAGTTGCCATTGGAAGACAGGACCAGTGGGGTAGTTGGAGCGTTCGTTAGGAAAGAGTAAGATTTGTTTCCATTTGCGAAAGAACTCAAAGGGTTTGCCTTCGAGAAAGTATATAGGTTCCGAACGAACCGGTAAGTGAAGAGAAGGTGATATAACGTTTGAGAGGTTATGTGGTGGTCCCTGGCCGCACATCAGTTCTAACTCCGCAGTCAGACGGTGCCTTGAATCCCACGACCCAATGTTGGCCCAGGCCTGCTTGTATTTTCTTTTGGACCATAAACCCTGAAACAGGGGGGGAAAGAAGAGCAAAAACTTTTGGGTCCGCCTTCCGGGTCACCTCCTTGGCCCAACTTTACTATCCGTCATGCCTTACTTTCCCCGCTATTTATGGGGTTTTATTTCGGAATGGTGCTCGTGGTGGGCTTTAGAAGTTTCCATCTTTATATTCGCTGGGCTTCTTTTTACCCTCCGCCCTAACTATAATCTCGGCACCCACTTTCCCTTACTGCTTTTCCCAGTTCTTCAACATATATATATATATTTCCTCCCGTATCTCTAGACTGCTTGAAGGACGAGCAAAGAAGGGCTCCACTCATAAATCCGCCCCTAAACTTTTGAGGGAATATCTCGGAATACTTGATAGCGCGGTCTCTGCGAAGAGATCGCTAGCGGAAAGGGTTAGGCTTCTCCTCTTGAATCTGTAACAAGGCGAATTTGCCTCAGCGAAGGCATAACGAGATTACGAGTGGGTTGATCGACATGACTTGGTGACGGCAGCTCTCCAACCCATCATACTTCGGCGACTACAAGCCAAGTGGGCGAGAGTATCATTTACATAATCTCACTCACTACTTTGCTCTATCGTCTTTGTTCGAACGAGTTTGTTATTCTTGATGCCACCAGTATGTGGTTACGGTATTACTTTTAGTTTATAGTTGAGATGAAATTTACATTCATAGTTCGATAGCACGAGCGTTGCACGAGATAGTTCAGAATGAAAAGACGGATATGCAGTGTGCACGATTATATCGAGCTTGACGGTATGTTATGAGTATTTTAATTAGTCAAGTGACTCTAAGCAAGCAGTTATATCTGTCAACCATGGGTTAAGATCCTAGTTAATATCTGTACTAGGGATCAAAGTTTGCAGGTTGTAATGCAACTAAATACTAGGTATGAACCTTTACTTATTTTAAGATTAGTAAGAGACCATCATTTTACTCTTGGATCTCAAGCTGGCCAGCACACTACTATCCTCGTAATTGCATTTGATTTTGCACTACAGAGCTCCAGAGTCGAAAGCTCCATCTTTATCGCAGAGGATGAATTTTTTTGCAGGTATGACGTCACCAAGGTGATTGGGAAGATAAACCATAACCCCAGGCTCACGGAGAAAACTGTAGGAGGTCTGGGAATTAACGAGACTGCTTATAAATAAGGGTTTTATTACAAAGCTCATTTTATAATTGAATGCTTTCATTCAAGTACTGTCTCGCCACACACCGTTCCATTCGTGTTTTCCATTTCCATGCTGGAAGTCTTTTTTTGTAAGGTCATTTAGGAGCACTGCCGACTCTTTCTCCCCCTTTAATGTTTATTTTCACATTCTTGCTCTTTCCATCGATTAGTTTCAATGTCGCATTGAAATATCCAGATTTCATTGCACGAGATGATGTTTATCATCAATTCTGGCTCTTCTCCTAACCTCTTGAGAAAATATCAATAGAAATGTTGACGTTCTGAGGTCAAATTTTTTGGAACCAACTTTGCATATTCTTTTTTTATGTCCAGCTATATTGTAACGTTTTTCTGAAATGTCTTTCTGTTTACAACCATCCGAATGCACATACGACAATCTGCGCGTACAATTTTATTTTGATTATTCTGTTTGCGGAACTGAAACACAGACAGGTCAATTGTGCTTCCTAAGCAACCAAGCACTTAAAGTTGATAGTGAGCCTTGAGCGAAAATATTGTATGTAGATACTGCTTATGGAAAAGGCGTGTTCTACAGCAGTTTACTGAAACCATTGAGTGATAATTTGCAGGGTTTCAAAATCTAAATCAGAATTTTGAGCGGTTCTTATGTATTTTTTAAAACATATTTCTATGACGGTTCGCATTGTAATATTCTGACTGTTGTAGTGATGCAGCCAATACCTACTCAGTGCAAAATACAAATTCATTTCACAATGTATCAGCGTGGAGCGTAATACTTTCACTAATTTTGATTGAAATTTTTAAGTGATCTCGCTATTTGATCAGCTGTTCTCTCCAATTTCTTTAATCTCCACTTCACCTACCGTCTGTGATGTAGAACAAAAGAGGGAACTCCGATTGAATAAGGGCATTTTACTAGGTCGTTAGAGAGCTCTCACTGATTTTATCACGTTATTTCAAACCTAACAGTTAAGGAGAACGTTCCGCGGAAAGCCGTTAGAGAGGTTGAACTTTAGGATGAGATGGTGGGAGGTTTTCAAGGCGAGAACCTCCAACAATAAATTGACATTGTGAAGCCCCCTCTTCGGCTGCCCTAGGAAAAAAGGACCACGAAACGGGGCAAGAGGGTGGTATCCTTTTCGTTATGCTCCAATAAATCAGGAGAAGCAAGGCTTTAATTTAGTGTTCCCAGAGGGTCGGCAGTTATAGCCTTCAGTTCCTAAACCCCTCCACTGTACTCCCATCTACTGTTCAACCGATCTCCATTGATTGTGGAGAGGAGGCCCCGGAGCGTCCGGAACTACGTTGCCCGAAAAATCGACGCTACTTCGCTTTATGGCCTTCTCACTTGAATGGTTTTTCCAAGGAGTACCTACTGGGGCTCCAGCTTGTTGCATCCGTAGTTTAAGAGATCTTGTCCTACCTAAAGGGAAAGAGTTTCGTCCATTCTGGTTCACTTGATTCATTGTACTTCATCGATAGGCTAGATTGTTGAGGCATGACAACCTTTCAGCCATTTCTCTTGGCCAGAAGATTATAATATAGAAAGAGAAAAGAAAGCTCTATCATGCCTGTTTACTGCCAAACAATTGAACCCATACTCACCTCATGTGAATTCAAGCAGTTGTGACGGTTGATATTAGTATTTGGGACAAATATGAACATTTTCCAATTCTGATTGTGGATCGTGGCATCAGGAACTTCTCTTCCAGAAAAACCTCCTCCATTTCGCTTCATAGCCTTGTTGCTAATTACAGACATGAACTGAAGAACAAAAGGTATTAATTTATACTAAGCACGCATCTCTTCATGATCTACCAACAAATGCTGCAAATACTAGCACCACGGCTATCAAGATGTTCTCTGCCCAAAAATACATCCTTTTCTCAAATTTTGAAAATGTATGCAAACTATCCAGTTTGAATGTTGGCTGATTTTGATATAAGTCATTCTGTTTCTTCCTCAATTTGATGCTATGCCTTTGAAAGCAGATGTTTCACTGAATAAACTTTGTTTGAGTGATGTTGTTTCCAAGTGCCTAATTCCACGCTTCTGTTAAGATTGAAGGGCTTGACATTTCCTCTCTCTCGATGACTATCTCTTTCGAAGCCGCAACCTGCAAGCCCTCCTCGGCTTGAGGAGCTGGGAGGTCGCTCTTGTTGCTGCTGATTCGATTTTGTCAGGCAGAAGTTACCATGGTGCGACCGAGTAACCATCTGCCTTAAAACTCAGCTCACTGGCCAAGTTGATGCCTCAGTGGATGGAGCAGCTTTCCGAAATTGAGACGAGTCGCCTTATTCAACAACACCGGCTACTTGGGTGAGGTGCTCAGAAACCAGGACCCAAAGAAGTCATACTGATGCTGCAGGTTCTATAGGAATATACGTGAAACCCATGGTATGTTGTGCAGGAGTGTCCAAGGGCTCATGTTGACCTCATCTTACGTCACTAGGCGTTTGTAAAGGGAGTAGTTTCATCAAGCGCTGGGAGTTTGAGATGGGGAAGAAGTACATATCGTCGGCATGAGCCAACCAGGTCCACTGTAATTCTTGATCCACAAGTTTTCAATCCAACGAATCTTCAGCGGACCTGGGGAGAAAAATCTGAGTGTACACGATTAGGGGTCAACTGCATTCTTGTAGCTGCTTTAACCGTGCATTGTCGCGGTGTGTGGTGTGGGCGCACTGCCATGAAGACGTGATTTAGGAATCTCAGCTGGACTACTCCGTCGCGTCATCACCCGTTTCTAGCTTGGCACCAACCTGAATCGGTGCTATTTCTAACGAGACTCTTATCTAAATCTTCCAATCCTTTATCCTCCAACCGTAGGATTGGTAGCAGGGGCGTCCTCCCCACTATTTCTCTTTTGATTTATTTGGTTTTCTTTTTGGCGTGCCCCCTCCGCTTTTACTTTGTTTATTAAGAGGAGATTTATTTAAAAAACATACAGATATATGTCCGGAGATCTATGGTTGCCTGACAACTGGAGTAGATTGAAGAGAGTGAATGCTTATGCCGTTTTGGTGAGTATGGGAGCTTTCGGAACCGTCAACCTTTTCAGCAAGAGGAAGATACGTTTTTCTGTGGAATCATAGGTTTCCCTCGAGAGACAAATGACAAGAGTAATTTAAATAGGTGGAGAGACCTATTTGTATTTCTGCCAATTCTCCCAAGCCGCCGGGTTTCCAAAACCCTTTTGCCCACACATTTCGTTTGATGTAACTCAAGCTACGACGTTCACAACACGAAGCTACTTCAACTAAATAATCATAATCGATCACCTCTCTTCGTCATGCTTTCGTTTGCCTCAGGGAACTGTTCGAATTTTTGACGCGTTGGTATGTATGTGAGTTCTTATAGCCGTATTTCCCCCAGTTAACAAGGGGAACGGATGATGATTAGGTTTGCTTGTGCTTTCAAGGAGAAATGTAAATACTTGTTAACAGCGTTGTTGAATATATCTGCTAATCTTTCAATTCGGGTAGCTAGGATCAATAAGTTTCCAAAATCTCCTTCGCCCACTCATTTCGTTAGAAGTCGTTCCGCAACACGGAGAAGCTGGAACTTTGTAATCAAAATCCATCACCCTCCTCAGTTTTGCTCGAAACCCACCTCCGAACACGAAGATCGGTAGGTGTCTGGGTTTATTTGATTAGTCGGCACTCCCTCCTCTTGCCTTCTAAAGCTTCCACCACATTCACCTCCCTTATAGACACACTCTTGGGAGACGACAAGTTAGGACTTGAGTTGTTACCCCCACCATTTCCCAGCTTCATCTGCGGCATTCTGAATATTCTCTCGCAGGTGATGAGATGACTTGCATAAATTAATTAACGAAAGCCAACACTGAGGGTTCTGTCCTCTCTCTCTTCGGCTACCTATGTATTTCAAGGGATGCAATCGTGTTCTCCACTTTTGATTGTTTCTATTTTATGTTTTCTCTTGCTCTTGTACGTAAGTATGTTAAACTCTTCAATAAAAGATTTCGACATTTCTGTAGGTACGTTTTCGAATTTGTTGATGGTTCCCTGAAATAGACACATAAATTTAGGGAACTGCAACAACTATTATATTATTATTATAGGTCAATTGTAGGCTATAATAAGCTGGTGGGTCGAGGGAGGATATTTAGGCCCCAACAAAATAGGGGTCTAGCCTGAATGGCGCCCAAGTGATCTGATGAAGTGAAGTTTCACAATAAACGAGCATTTAACTGGTTTCGAACATTTGGGTGTAGGTAGTATCATTCGTTTCTAGAAAATGAACACTATCTTAAATTGATGAAGTTACCTAATTAGGAACATTCACTAATTTTTAATTAATTAGCCTCATTAGGCAAACGGTTGGTCCCACAGAGCTTTGGGGTGTTAAACTTTTTTTTTTAAATCGTCGCTATTCAAATAAATGAAGAAAAACATCTATAATCCAAGTGTGGGTAGGGCGTTTGAAAACGATTTCGCCCACTTTTCAAACCCTAGAAGTAACTAACAATAACCAAACGCTTTGTGCCACAACTAGACCTCAAATAGAGCCGATATACCGAATTTCATCAAAATTGTTCAATAGAAACTGAGCGAAAGGCTGCGTACGGCGTACGGTGGTCGGACGGAAACATTTCTATTCGATTGTTGGATTCTACAGATGTACCTTGAAACGTAAATCATCAAATTTTTATGAAAGGGGTAACAATTTTTTCTTGCTTGGTTCCAGAGTTTCGTTTTGTTGAAAATAATAAATCAATATCAATGGAGGAAAAAAACAAATTATTACTATCGTTATTATTATTTATCTTTAACCTACTTATTCAAAGTCGAAGACTTATTGTAATGTATAGAATAACATGACCTCAACCTTTACAACCAAACAGTTCGAAAAACCACAATGGATTCAAATAGAATTTATTTAAGAATTAAGGGAATTTACACGTCTGTTCAATAGAAACATTCGTCAGAATTCAACAATACACTGGTGAGAGAGAAAAAACACTTTGTTGAACATTGTAGAAGGAATTAAGGTGGACAAGGACTCCAGTAGTTGTCGAAACGTAATGGATTTGCTGAAAGTTCAAAATGAATTGCAAAGAGTTCAAATTGGTAAGCCAAAAGTACAAATTGGTGTGCCAAAAGTTTGCCAAAAATTGAAATTGATTAATGCCAAAGTTTTTTTTAACAATACATTTGTTAATTAACAATCAATTTCTTGGTGACTTCATAATTCTGCATTCGGTAAAAATATTTGAACATCGCGTAGTGGGGACCTCGGAATTCAGTACAATATTTCTTGTTCAGTTCCATTGTATAATATTACCATGGCAACTTGCTGCAATTCTGACGTAGTAACAAAGCTGTGATGACGTCAATGACCTCACAAATTTTCTTGCAGATTTAGTAGTGAGTAGTGAGATTAAATCAGAGAAATTGTGCTATTTGGGAGAATGGATGTAACAAAGAGACGTCTAGACTTCCAGACTCCAAGTCCTGATGGGTGACGACTTCCAACAGAAACATCGCGATATTCTCCAACGATACGACTTCGGGAACGAGCGAATCATTGGTTGTTGACGATGAGGCCAACCCTATTGACTGAAACTGCGTCCGCGGGCCAAGTGGGAGGAGTAGGTCATATCCTTTTGTTTCGAAATGGCCTGGTGAGCCGGGGCTATTTCCAGAAATCGAAATCACCGATAAGTGTGTCTCCAGTGTCGTTTTCGTTCTCCAATAACTTTTCATCGGTTCGAACAACGCTCCAAGACCACCCATTTTCTCATGCCACCACACAAATCAATGTGATTGATGTGTTTACTATGAATGGCTCATGATAGAATGATTTTTTTTACTCACTCCTAGTAAAAAGCTAAACTTATAGAACAAAGCAATAAAAATTATGGAAAAAACTAAGTATGTGTATTTTTCTAGATTCAGTACTTCAACTGAATATAATCGATAATGGGTTGGTATTGGAAATTGCATGGTAATTTTGTTGCGAAACAATACGAAGAAATTTCTGCCAAGTGGGTGCTGTGCATACCTTCTACGTTTGCACAAGCGCAGTGGCTACCGATCATTCTATCACCTTGAAACTGACCGGAGACCATCTTGACTCTAACCAGGTACTTAATTAAATTTCGTTATCTAAGGTAACTACAGAAACTATACCATGGTTGAGGATATTAAGAAGGGTAGGATATTATTGAGGGTAAAAGGAATATTATGCAGCATAATAGGATTGTAGATATGAATTCTGATTGACGTCATGAAACATAATAAATGTAGGGGACATTTCTGTGTATCATAGAACCTCAACAAAAAAGATTGAAAGACATTTCATCTTGCAAGGCTTATCTATTGTTGGGAAAAGACTTGACTTTTCAGAATACTATATATTTGGATATGATATGATAAGTGCCTAATAAGAACACTATTTTCCTTAAAATCATTCACTCACGACTTTTTCAGCGTACCTGACCTGAAATTTGTAAATGAAAATTATAATGGCCACAGGAAAAGTTTCCGACTTCTTCCTCAGTATGATTGAAAACCCCTAATCGATCTTGAAACTTCTGTCAAACTGTAACATTCCATTTTCAAAGTCTTCGGGCATAGTTACGATATTCCAAAAATAAATGTGTACGAATAACTATACCTACAATACAACCGTGTGGTTCCTGCTACTTTCGAAACGAGTACAGGTACTTTTGTCGATTGTCCATAACTCGAATGTTCCTCGTGCCATGGGTCTTTACCCTTCTCTCGAGAAGTTGGAAGTCATGAAAGACGAATTGAGCAGATGGCGAAGAGGTAGCTCGCTGAAGTATCCATTAGCATTTTAAAATTCTTCCAGGGCAGAATACGGTTCACAGGGTTTTTCCTGGGAGGAAATACGGTGGAGAAGAGAAGAGAGAGGCGACTTTAGCTTTTTTTAATGTCCCGTTCGGTGAATGAGAGGGATTAGACTGAACAGTTCGCAGACAAGAACCAAGATAATGGTAATGGATTTTTCCTTTTGTGGACGTTCCATTCGAAAGTAGCTGGTACAGACCGAATTGATGTCATTCCGATAATCCCCCTCTTTAGAATCTCCCTATTAGAAATCCTAATGGAAATTAGTAAAGAACGAGTACTTCAATACCAGCGTTATTTGACATAACTATTCAAGTTTTTTCTCAAATTAGCTCTCCCCATAACACCAACGACTGACCACTTCTTGCTCCATCGTGTAAATTATTAGATAATACAGTTATTGTATCATTCCTAATGTACAACTGTACAACGCCAGGTATTGAGGTTTTTGTCGAAATTAATAATTTTATTTGTATATAATAGCGATATAATATGTTTCAGTTGTCAATACACAATCGTTATAAACAGAAGTCCGTGTCCATGCCAAGTTTAATCACAATAGGAGGAATCGCGTTTAACGAACGTATGAAAAGTACGGAGTAAGTTTGCTTAACGAAATGAGGTAGTAGTACGAATGAAAAGGGAGGTGAACTTCCAGGACTTCCAGGGCTCTATGGTAGGGATGAATAGAGGAGAGGGCATGATTGGGGAAAAACCCCAGGAAGGGATAAATATGAGAAGGAATAGCGGGACTAGGGAATGCATTGTCTGCTTGACATGAACATGAGAGTAGGTGCCTAAGTGGTAAAAGGTTTAAATGAAGGGTATTGACCGAAGGCTGTGACGAAGTAACTCCTAATATGTTATAATAAATATGTGAGACATTTCAGAAATATTTTCAGTATAAAATATTTTCTTAACGAATTATACTCATCAATTTCATAAGCCCGTGCTACAACAATAATGAGTGATGACGGTTTCGTTATTATTGAAAATAACTACATGTACACATTTATGGTTTATTAAGTGATGCACTATTAATATAATGAGCCAACGGCCACTATCTGATTGAATGAGACGCTGGATAATCATACGACATAGTTTCTCACGAGTTTATTAATATGTACGTTGTTTAACTATATCATTTTTATGTTGATTCAAATCTCATCGTGTACACCAAGGTTATCTAAGTGTACTTCTCATCATGTAATCATAATATTCAATTGTAACCTGTGTACCAATTTTCAACAGCATTTCTTCCCGTTATTGTTCAGGTTCGTTGAGTAAACCCTTGGCCTGGTCTTTTCACTACGTCTCATTTCTCTCACAAAAGCCCATTCACCAGAGCCCGTCCTCAAAATAAAGAATGTAAAAACCTCTTTGATCTTCCAAGGGCTTCTGAGATTCTCATATTCGACATCCATTACGCGGCATACCTTTCGGCTCGGTATTTCAACATGTGCGCTGTGTTCTCCTCACCCTCTATTTATTTTGCATGCACTCGGAACCACTTTCCATAATTTTAAAAGATTCTGTGACACAAATTGGACGCTATGTGCTTCTCCATTTTCCTACATAAAAGTATAGTTTTTGTTTTTGTAAGGGTTAAACATTCATTGTCGAAATGTTCCCACAAAGAAATTTGACGAGACGTTCAGTCAGCCGAGTGCGAGAGGTAGTCCGACCACAGATACTGTCTTAAAATGCAGGACATTTCGCCGAGATCTTCCTGATGACCAGGTCGAATCGAGGAAAACATCGAGAGAGAGAGAGAGAGAGAGAGAGAGAGAGAGAGAGAGAGAGAGAGAGAGAGAGAGAGAGAGAGAGAGAGAGAGAGAGAGAGAGAGAGAGAGAGAGAGAGAGAGAGAGAGAGTGAGAGGGAGTGAGTGTAGTTGTTGTCCAGATTCTCTGGAGGTGGTATTGTTTGTGAAGGAAAAAAATTGCCCACTAGCGCCATCTCGTAAATCTTGGGGAAAAGTTACCTACCTAGCGTTGTCGCATTAGATGCGACAAATGCTAACAAGTGATAACAAATGCTACCTTGCATTAGATGCGACAAATGCTAACAAGTGATAACAAATGCTACCTTGCCTGGCTTGTTTTTCCAGAAAAGCCATCAGATCTGGATATTTCCACGGGAATTCGAAATGTTTATCATTCTTTCTTCCGAAGATTTGATTCTTCGACATCACTGGGTAATCTTACGACCTTCCTCCATTCGTTCTCTTTTATCAGAAGATCAAAAAATCGATAGGTACGACTTTTTGGGAATCAAACCATATCTTAACGATACGAAGAACGACAGACCGCGTCGTCAAAAAAAGTGAAATGTTGAAGTAAATTTTTTTAAAAATATTATTAAGCATAGTAAAATTTGTTTAAATAGGTACTCTAAGATATCCCTATATTCAATTTGAATTATCCCTATAATTCCTTGCGATATAAGTACAGGCTACATATTCAACACGAGCTAGGGGTGGTTTCGAAGATTCCTTTCTTGACTCCCAGAAAAATACGTGTTCTTGCTATTGGAGAGAAGTCTCCCGTGGACAAGGATTTAGAAAAGAATAGGCATTCTCTAAGAAGGACCCTCAAGTTGAAAAGAGGGATAGGGGAAAATAAGGGTTCTGTGTACGTAGGAACAAATTGATCCTCCCGCCGAGGAAAACGGTCTAGAGGCCAAGAGGAGAGATCTGTGCCTCATACTGAAGGAGAGAATTGATGTTTGCTTGGCCTGCATGTTTGATTCCTTCTCTTTACCTGTCTCTGCGACAACTCCTTCTTTACTCGATTCTCTGTACTGGTTTTTTAATACTCACTTTTTTTTCACGTTTTTAAATTATTGGAGGACGTGACTGAACAGCATGAGTTTCCAATCTGACCACAAATAATTATATGCAATACTGATATATTGTTTTTCATCTTTAGTAAATTGATGCACATACTTAAACATCTATAACTTGTATTGCTGTGATAATATGGAATTCCATTCTATTCACGAGCATTTTATATAGATACCAAGAATAATTATTTTTCCACGATTATTCATGTTTGTTCCTGTTTGTTCTCATAATTTATCGACAAGATAGTTTGGCAACCATTCCAAACGACGATAAACTTCAACCAGGTATTGGTTAAGTTGACATCCCGTTTTCGACCAGTTGCTGATTATAACATTTCAGCTTGGGTGGTACCTATGAGGATAGAAATCATCACACTCGACTGATGGATGAACTTTTTGTGAACTATTTGTTGTATATAATGGGCACTCGGGCATTCAAGAGAGACGCGCTATCAGTTTGAGCTTCATAGTGCATCAAGAAAATAAGATATTTCTTCATTTGCTCTGGTAAGTGAAAAACGCAGGTTCTCATTCGTTCTCAGGAATCGGAATGAAGAATTTAACCATGTCGGAATTACCTATTTCGGCCCCAAAATCGGATTCAGCACCTCGAAAAACCTCTTACGGCAAACTTTCAACCCGTACTTCCTATTTTACGAATTTAAAAAAAAAATTGTACTTAGAAAATTTGAACGTTTAAAAAACCCGGGAGGATGAAGTCAACCAGCAATAGTTCATGTACGGCCGCTTGAAGCGCTGATACCGTGAAATCTCAATTCTTATCTAGTCCTTGGTAAGTAAAAATCGAAATCAATGAACTGAAGAGAAAAAATAGAAAAAGCAAGATGGAGAAAATGAGGTTTCCCCTGCTTTTGTTTGATAACTTTTCTCTTAGATAACACAATTTCGTCGTTCCATCGGGCAACAAGCGGAGGGAACGGCGATCTGAACAGCCAATCAGCGAGCGTTTCCTCTTCACGTCGAAGAGGTCCGTTTTCCCGGTTATTTTTTGAAATCATAAATTTCGAATGTCTCCCAAAAATATCAGGAGACTTATTTTACAAAATCAACCCGATTTTCATGTATCAAACTTCATTAACTATTCAGGAAAAATGCAAATAGAGTTCGGTGAAATTCCTCATTGATTCAAAAAACTATCAAGTACTTACAATCTCAGAAGACTTAAATGCCCACCCAAAACAATACTCACAATCAAAATGTGTAAGCCGTTTGGTGGAGCAAGTCCAGTAATCTTTACATCCACTTTTGGATGAGCGAGTGAAGCGAGCAAATATGCTAATAATACAAATATTACAAATATTTTTCTCATTAACGCTGAAATGAATCTAACTTTTCCTTGTTTAGACAAATAACTAGATTCAAACTAAAAGCCAAATCCTTGCTACACTTTGGAAGCAAGTGACTAAATCCTCTTGTTCTCCACGTCCTAGTGCTGAGACCAGCAAATCAGCTTAGTAATTGTTTAACGGATAATGTTATTATTTGTGTATAGTGTTTGTTCATTGTATATTTTCTAAGAATATGACAGTTTTCATGTTTCCAGATACGTTTATCGCGTGCAAATGGATCCAATGTTAAAGTCATAGCTGGTTAGATAAACCTTCTAGCTACCTCTTACATCTATCGCTACGTGGCTGCCACCTTACTCTTAGCTCAGAGAAAATTATTCCTCGGTGGTCTGATTCACTCTCGTACTACTTAACAGGAACATTTCGCATTCCAGTGGAAAGATTTAGTTTTCATCACAGTTACGAAGAATCTAAGCTTTGTCTAATGAATAATTAATGCCTTGCTTCATACTGTTGCTCAGCTCAGGTGGGAAGGCCTCTTCTACTACCTTCCACCCCACACAGCTTCCGCTATGTCGTCTCCTTGAGCTCTAGTTTCCCACGGGTATTTATCATCCATATTAATTGCGCTGTTACCCTCTCTTCCAACTCCTCTCCGTCCTGACATCGATTCTCCAGAGGCTTTCAATGATTTTTACTTTCGACGATACTGATTTACGAACCGGAATAGGTAATTAACAACGATGGAGTAAAAGCCAGAATACCATCTTTGCATATCGTTCTTTGAAGTTTTCTCTAATTATGCTGTAATTATTACCTTCTTCCAAGGAACTAAACGGAAACATGATTTGAGAAGCGTTTTTGCATCCGTTTGCTTGTTTTAAACCATGCAGCAGGTTTAAAGAAACGTCTGCGAAGTTCTGTGGGGGGTATTAAATTTTCTCACATAGAATAATAAGAAAGTATGAAATTAGTAGGTGTAAAAACGTTCGATCGTATTGTTAAGCAGTAGAACAGATAGGTAATTTTCTATGTATGAAAGTGATTTTTGTCGATCATGTTGTTGTTTTTTTCACTTTCTATTGAGGCTCAGATTATTTGGATCGAAATGAAATCAATGAAGACTCTTCTTGGGCTCATTCTTGATTCCTCCTTCAATACTTAGAAAAATTGGTCTATTTGATCATGAGAAATGGGCGATTGAAATTTACGTTTCGTTAGCGCACATTTCAGAGGGTAAAACATGTTACCAACTCTTAAATGTCATTAAAATCTGGCACGTATTTCCTGTAGTTATCCTCAAGGCAAGGATCGACCTCTGACGGACAGACCGACAGAAAGACTCAGAACCAATCATGTTAACTGAGAAACATAAAATACGAGTTGTGATTTCATTTTTTGAAGATCCCTAATTTTTTCGACTTTCTGCACAAATAGAAATTATGTTACATCTGACAGTTATCGAAAAAAAGGCTGCAAATTATTACACAATGTTTTATTATTTTACAGTGTAGATTTATATATCAGTGTAATTTTTCTTACTACAAACAGTTGGTGCGGTTTTTCGGTTGGAGCTCTGGGTCATTAAATTTTAAAAACTCAATGCTATTTAAAATTGGTGGAAAAATAATACCTTTTTATCTAGAATTTTCGATATAGGGAGTTTGAATATTACAAACCCTAATTTTCAACCCTTACAAATTATTGACAAAGAAAACCCCTTTAAAAAGCTTCATGGCACAACTAGACCCCAGATGGAGCCCATAATACACCAAATTTTATGCATTCATCACGGGAGACGGATGGAAAATGAATGAATGGAAAGAGATTTTTGGATTTTACTCACCTTGAAACGTACTACACCATGAAATTTTGAGGTAATTGATAAATGAAAACGACTCAGAAATCATTTCAGTCTGATTAACTTCTTAGGAGAAGCAATGAATTCGAACTTTAAACATTCATATTTCCACCATTTATTCTTCTCGTTTTAGAAACGATTTTTTCTGGGTACCAAGCTTTATAATTACCTAATTAATGAATGGAAAAGTTTTGGGCTTTTCGTATCACATGATTGTAGAATCGACTGTTTCACTTTCGGAAAGGTCATTAATATTTATTACGGTATGTTGGGAGGTAATGAATTTGGGAATAATATTCGTTCAGTCCCTACGGTTTTATAGCCGCCTCGAGTTATGACGTTGAGTGGAATAAGATAGCTGGCATTAATCCAAAGGGGGTGAAGGACTCTGATCCAGATTTAATTACAAGCTCTGTTTACAGACGAGAAGGAGCAGATGGCGCTCTCGGCTGCCATTCCAAGTCAATTAGATCTCAGACACCGAATGCCCACCGTCCCACCAGTTCCTTCCCGTTTTCTGCTTCACTTCCGAATCCAGTTCCAGAATGTCAAACAGTTCCTCTCTCAGGAGTTGCAAGTGGAGATCTAATTGTGTTTGGATATATTATAAATGGTGTATTATTGATAAAACATTCTGGATTCTTTTCGGGTTGAAAACTAGTATATATCGGGATTATCATTCATACTTCGACCTTCTTTGATTTGACTATCAACAATTAACATGAGCTATCAGCGAGGTACTTGAGTTAGAATACAAAGATAGAAACTGTTGATGGTTTGCTGTGATTTATCGTCTGTAAACTGAAAGTTGTATAATACTTTTTATAGTAAAGAGTTGGCTTGCCTTCAAGGTCGATAGAAGTGAATTAGTGAATCGAGCAGCGTCTCGGGAGATGAGGGCCAGTTGAGTCAGATCCTATCAGAGTCCTCATGTTGAGGGAGTACTGAAACAAAAAGCTGAGGAGGTGGAGAAGTTATCTTGTCATCTGCACATTTCACTGCAATTGAGACTTCAAAGGCGGATTAATTGAGAAAAATGAGCGCTCAAGCGCCACAAAGTAAAGCGAAGTAAAGACGATGTCGGGAATGCGGATGACCCAATCGCTGTGATCTTCACAAGTACTCTTGTGAAGTTCAACCTCGAAGCATGACATAATAATACGGACATAAATCTACCGGTTCTCCCAAGTTCACCATCCTCTCTACAAATTCCGAGACTTCTTTTATGAGAACTAATTTGTTCTGAGTTTAATATTGGTACTTTTAAAAATAATGTAGTAATCAATGGAAAATGTTCCATTCCCGGTTTTCGATTATCAGTAATATTGCTTCTATAAATATTGAAAATTGTCAGGTTTTAGTGTTTTTTCTCTTTATTCGGTGGTTCTTGATTAAAATCTGAGAGTACCTTGTCTACAGAAGTAAACAACCAATGGGTTCAACCGATACATCGCGACAGCTGACGTATAACGAAAGGCGCGGAGAAGATGGTATGAAATGATTGGGTGGAGAGAAAAGACTTGAAAGAAGGAAGAAGAGGTGAAAGTGACGTTGAAAAATGAGCTACTGTCCGGAGAACATTACTTTCTTACAACACGCAAACACTTTTATTTGGTTATAAGCTGCTTTTCTTCGTCGGGCTCGCTTCCTCACTACCCTTTGCGTGTCTCGTTATCAATGGTTCGTTCTCTTATAGACATCCTTTTTATCCCGACCCTTCGTACAGTCATTCCTTTAGACTACACCGTTTGCTCCCGCTAGGCGTGAAAATGTAGCACCAAGAGAAATACTTGCTGCAGATGGTCGCGAAAGATTACGAACCAATTCAGAGTGAGTTCACAGCTGGTGGATATTTTTTCTGAAGCCTGTTCGATATCCTTATTCTGTTGGAATGTTTGTTCTGAGACGATAAGCAAATATATATGAATCAAAATCGTTCAATTTATTTATTTGCGACTTCTGTATTGAGCCGAGAATAACAATTGAGGACAACCTTATAAGAAGTAATGTTGGCAGAACGGGGTGCAGATGGGTTGAAAATGTCTGTTTTAGTCATTTAAAAAAACTATCAATGAGGTATTATAGTTCATTAATTATCCCTAATTCATAATTAACCCAAATAATTTATTGTTATAACCAATGCTGAACCAATTAAAAATTGATATTTGTTGGTAAGGGCATCAAAGGATGGATAAATATTTTGATAAGGATGATTGCGGTTCTTCATCAGGAATTGAATGATTTTCAAGAACACTACTTTCATGCCACATTCTTCAATGTCACCATCCTTTATGAATTTCGTTATTATCAAATGATTGGAAGCAAGGCCAATAGCTCATCATAGAGCATTGAAAATCGACGACCTTGCCGGAGATTGTTCAACACTGCGATCTATCGACTATTTGTAAAGCCACAACTGCATTCCTCTTGTGATTTACGATGACATTCTCACCTCTTCCAACTCTTCAAAAAATGTATTTCTTCTTCACCTGAGAAAACCGTCGTCTCCTCTAGACCTAGAATTTTCGATAAATAGCAAGTGCACTCGTGGAGTTTCTCATGCACACTGCACTGCTGTGTTCTGTTGTGAAACAAACTCCAGAAGAACTATCATATTGTGATTGGGTATAGTTGATAACGGTTTTTTTCCTTGTCTACCAATTTCAAGAATGCACGGAATAAGAAACTGAGTCAATTAGAACGTTGCCTATTCCACAAAAACAATGAGTTACATAGAATGGAAATTCTAGAAAATGCATGGGATTGCAATCTCTTTCTAACTATTCGCAACCGTCAAACCTTCCACTTTTCACGCCAGTCAGTAAGTTAGAGTCTTTTTGTCCTTTTATTCTCGTTTTTACAGGCTCCAACATGAATGAGGCGGATACGGAGTTGCTTGGAAGCGAGGAAAGCTCTTCACCTTGACGTAGTGAGACAATGAATCTATTGTTACAGTAGAACTGAGGTCTTAAGCTTGGCTTTATAGACCTGGAAAAAACCGTCCCTGAAACAAGACGTAGGAAAGAAAGAAAAAGACAAGGTAAAACCTTCTCGTTGTTCCCGTTGTCAGAGGTACGACGAGAAGGACGAGTTAAGGATGAAAAGAGTTCCAACTTCAGGAAACAACTAAACGAAATTATCCCATGGACAAATTGTCAACAATCATTTTCGAACATCGGCAAAAGGGGAATCAGACCGAATAGAGAGGCATCTGTGGTACAACAATTCTTCGAAGCTCTTCTAACCGATTAAACCCATTATTGTCGTTGAGGGTCTCGTTTCCCCTTCCTTCGGGCCAACGAGGGGAACAGAATCATGGCAAACAATCGTTTTATCGGTTTATAGCCACAATAGCGAATCAAACTTGGGACAAAGAAAAGGAGTCGCTTTTGTCTTGAGAATCCTTTGGCTGACGTCTTGACAACCGTGAGGTTTTGTAAGAGCTGGAACGGGATGAGTGGTCGATGTTGTTCCGTGATAAAGCACGTCTTCAAGAGCGGGCATTTATATAACCGATGGAATTCAATAATTGCAACCATTTATAGGAAGTTTCATATTACTAATGATTGTACAGGATTTCTCGAGTTTAAGCATGGTATATGGTGAGTAATAGATTTTTTATACATACTTGTACCTGATAGAAATGAAGATATGGAGCTCAGCGTTTTATTATCAGTACAAATGAAACAAATAAATTGTAAGAGTCTGACTCAGAATTGACTAAGCTTTCTTCAGAGGAACTAGTCCAAGCAGGCATGGTTACAGCAGACTAAACCAGGCAGGTAGAGAAATATTGTCCAAGAAAGGAGTGCATCAACCACAAGCAACACACAGTATTTGGAAGTCCGCGCAGTTCGAATGGCAATACCTACAACGAGTTCTGGAAAGTGTGAAGAAGTATTATAACCTCTTAAGATCCGCAATCAGAGGCAAGTTCATTCCTGGTGTAGTGGGAGGAGAGGTTGGAAGTTGAGGAAAGTGAAATTTTAGCTCTCCCTGTTATCAATGGATGCATTTCCGTGGGAGATTCAACCAGATGATTCCAGTGCTGTTCAAAGAAAATTGAGAAACGGATATTCATGAACACAAACGCAAAGTATAAGAGAGCAGAACGGGCCCACAGGTCCGTAACCAGAATTGTGAAGCTAAGTAACGCATTGGAGAAGCCACCAGCGCATCCTAGAAGGGCAATTGAGGGTTCTACATTCCAGGTCTCTGGGTCAAAATCTTCAGGCTAGATGAAAGTGGTACCCCTTCAAAAACATCCCTTCGATATTTTATCAGTGGCGCCTGCGCAGGAGAGGACTGTTCTGTTCTAAGTCGAGCGACCACATGCTATGGTCCGTCTGTGTTGGTTGTATTCAACAAGTAAAGTTTCGTTCTGTTAGCCGTGTGATTTGGTCTATTATTAGCTACCCGCATTTCGATAGATATACAATACACCTTTTAGTGTTTTGAGATGCATAGGCAGTTCGATACAAGAGGGAACCAAATAATGTGTCTCTAGCATACGATGGGTGTGGGAATAGGCCCTTTCTTCATTGAACATGATCTAAGCCGCAGAATGGGAAGATTGGTGACGAGGAGGCACAATGAAGTCAGGGACCTGTTAGGACCTAGGAGGTCAGGCTTGAGCAAACTGCATTGAAGAACCCATAGTAACAGACCAATGATTAAACTTCCGCCTTATCGGGTGATTTGGAATATGGGGTATGGGAATCACAGAGGGAGGCGTTATTCGAGTTCGTATCACTGACACTAAAGCTTCATATTATGGTGCCCGAACCATTGCCACAGTTTTTTTGGCTGCTGAGGAAGAGAAGAAACTGAAATACAAGGCAGCTTGTGCAACATTCACGCCCCTCATCTGCTCAGTCGACGCCCATTTACGCCCCAAATGCAAAATTTCCTCAAAGTTATGGAAATGGTGCAGCTCCAACGAACAGGTGGGTTTTCAAGATCGCGATCATATTATATTATTATTTTTTTTATTATTATAATTTACGGCCAGCGGTTTCAGAGCTAAAAGGAGTGGCACCCATGGAGGTTGAAGGAACTTCTACCTCTGTGGTGTCACCCAACAACATCACGGTGATGGCTGCGACCTTGTCATGACGCGGGGTGTGGTGCGGGAGAAGTGCCACGGAATTGGGCGAATTGGGATTTCGGTTGATGTACTTCGTGGTGTCACCACCCACGTCCTCCGTTGCTCATACTTGTTATGGTGGTATTCTTGTAGAGGCACATCCCTCCATATCTCTAACCCTCCCCCACGTTTCTCATCTTCCCTCATCCCTAAGGCCGGGCGTCCTGGGCGTCCTCCCCATTAATTTTTTGTAATACTGATTTATGGCGTGCCCCCCCCCCCCTCCACCACATCAAGACCATCAGTCTTAGAGAAAATATCGATGAAAAAGAAAACAAATCGCAAAAATGCCCCCAACAATTTTAGGTTTTGTTTTAGATGAACTTTTTTTGTAACCCTCATTTTATACAATGAAGTGATCAAGGAAACTGGTATCCAAATACGGTGATGAAATTGGACCAGTTCACCCACAGAGAGAGGAAACTGATCCAAAGGCATGATAGGAATATCGGCCTATTTCTATTCTCAATTCGTCTATCAGTCGTCCTTGGACCACTTTTTCCATATTTACTGTACTGGATAAAACTATTTTTTCCAGTAAAAACATGTTTGATTTATCACTCACATTTAATATATCTCATAAGGATAACTCTGAAAAAAGGGAGGTAAGTCATATTGGAAAACACTTTTTCATGCCTACCTCTGCCTCTTCCGTTTCATTCTCAACTTTATCAGCGCTATCTCGGAAAATCCAGCCTTAAACGCCACTACATAAAGTGTACCTAATAAATAATCAGGTGTCGTAAGTTCGCAACACTTGTGAGATAGCTGGTTAACGCTCAGTCTCTAAGAGATTAACATGACATTGATCTTAGTTTAACTCTCAAAGACAACAAGGCATATGGCTTAAAAGTCTCTCCTGGAATGGTTACACTTTAATGGTTACTAGTCATTCACTAGCATCCACATTTATCTGGATATCTACGCTCTACTTTGGCATTCATTGATTCAGATAACCATCAACCACCTGATCCCACTTTTAATTGCCAACCTGTGGGCAAAGTTCCACGTACTGAAGAGGGAAAAAAAGGAGGAAGCTCAAAGAAAAACTTCCAACGAGCTTTCCAGGAAAAAAGCGTCCCTGTGTCATTACCTCTTTAGAACCCTTCACTTTCATGGGCCTCTGAATTAATCCGCTTGCCTCTCTCCGGTTTTCTATCCAACTTTACACTTAAACTTGGTTTCAACAGCAATAAAAAAGGTATGAAAAAGAAATTCATATTATAGTGTCCATCTCGCCACACTGAAAGAAAGTTCTCTTCTCACCGGCAATTAATTAAGTTACCTAATTCACAGGGCCATTCATGACCCAACATCAATTCCACGTCAACTTTAGCATTGTTGCTTTTTAAGTCTCATTATTATTTCATGAACCAAGAGAGTTGGTTTTTTTTATTGTCAAAGTAGGATTCTGTGAACATAAATTCTTGGCAACGCTCATTGTTTACAAGCCGGTTACCCGCGCGTCGAATAGAGCCAAAGGCAGTACTCATACTACTACTGGCTACTTGGCTTATACTACTTGTAATATGACCCCTGGCTATTCACTCTACCAGCAATTAGTTATGTTATATAAAATTTTCACTAGCTCATGGAGAATGCAAATAACCAAACAAAGTCCCAATAATGGAGCATGAGTGAATGGTAGAATTTTCGGAAAATATTTGTTGACCAGTTGATACCCATTATAAACTATGAAATTTTTTATCCGTGAGCTATTCCTACAGGCAATTTTAGATTGATTCCGATTAAGCCATATACCTACCTTATTTATCAGAGTAAAGTATTGTAGTAAAACTACGTGTATGTTGAAAATGTCTACCGAAATCACAAAAAAGTTTAAGGATCATATTTCTTAGAAAATTGTCTGACACATTAGATACTACCGTACAGATTTGTTTAAAAAAAAACTGCCTTCAAGATTCATACCCCTAAATTGCGGGTATTATAGAATAGGGACACAAGGTTTAGATAGTAGTTGCTAAGCATTTGGATCATCAATGACCGGGCGTTGGTAGAATTGATAGGAGCTGTCTGGAATTCTGAGGCAGTGCTCTCTTGAACGGAACAAACGCTCGAATTGTTTCCATTTCACTTGACTTCAGAACAAGCTGTAGAGAGTTATGGTACTGGTCAGTTACAAATGATCAGCCATCACCAAGAGAAACGTAAGTGAGAAACCGGTCAAGAAGTCGACCATAAGACGGATTGGCTCGTCAGTTTAACCCTCCCCAAGTTGCTACAGTTATTAGGTTCGGTCTTTCATTCTTTGGGGATCTATAACTTTCTCTTATTTTACACAATTTGTTTGTGATCGTATACTAACTTCTTCCAACTTATATTTGTGTCTTCATCGATTACCGGTATTTTAATTAGGTAGGTCCTGAAATTAAATAGAATCATTTTTACCATTACTTTCAGGTTGGATTTGACAATAAAGTTTGTTACGTAGAAAGGGTATTCACAATTGAAAAGAACCGATTTCCATCGTAAAAAAAAATAGTTCGAATTATGTATTTAAATGAAGTGGACTGTATAACTTAAAGAAACAATAAATTAATAATTGTAAAGTCCTAAGGAGCTCCTTCACAAGTGAGTAAAATCCCTAGGGTGCCGTTTCTGATATTTGCCGTTACTAAATTAAATTATGAACAAATTAAAAAGACCTGACCAGATCGTGAAGGGATGGGAAGTCCAGGGAAAATCGACAAGAAGAGACGAGAGGAGAGTAGCCAAGAGTAGAGCGAATAGCGTAGAGTTGAGTAGAGTAGAATAGAGTAGAATCGAGTAGAGTAGAAGAGTCCAGTAGAGTAGAAGAGTCCAGTAGAAGAGAAGAGAAGAGAAGAGGGGCAACCAATGCCTGCAGATCAGCAGCTGCAAACACAGGGATAAAATCATTAATATTCGAATCTCCGGTTGGACATGACGCAGAAGCCAGAAGTCGCTGGATACTTACTTCATCCTCTGGATACGGGTAGTATAAGTAGAAACTTCGTCGAGGAAGACTCCAGCCGGATGTGGTACTTTTAGGGAAAGTAGGGAAATGTAGCAAATAGATTAAGATCGGAGGTCTGACTAGTCGCAGGACACAACGAGAGCTTGGTGAAGACTGAAGGATTGAACGACGTAGAGGGGAGTAGGTACAGGTGGACACAATAGAGAAGAGTTGGGATCAGGGAGCGTTAAGGGGTTCAGAAAAATAAACAAACGGCTTGTGGAGCGGCAACAAAGTTCATAGTTTAGAAAAAAAAGTCAACCAAACTGGGTGGCCGAGTTTGCTTCCTTAATAGTCGGTAATACCTGCTGAATATATATATACCACTTCACCTTACATAGATCGATGGGCGGATACCATGGTACCTGGTAACACTTCTTATATCCTTTCTTAGCTCTCTGGGCGGATACCACGGTATTTGGTAGCACATGCTAATCATCTACATACCTACCAAATACCTGAACAGGCCGGTTTAAGGTAATTTTACATATTATAATTTATCTAATTTATACATTGATATACAGGGAAAGAGTTGAAAGTAAAGTTAAGGCCAATCCTTCAGATAAGGTTCGCACAATTAATCCGAAAAACAATCAGCATAGGTCCAGCCCACAACTACCCGCCAAAGTACCGCAAAATCAGTCTTCTTGATCACAAACGTTGATTGATAAACACGTTTTCCCTTGTTGGAGATGCTGCTATTCCCATGGCGATGATATTCATGAGGAGTCTTGGAGCTACGCCGCACGATCACTGATTACCGTCTTGGGTAATTAAGCCTGGGACAAAGATTCAACCACAAACAAACAGTGAAACTGACATGCAAACAAACCCTGAACCTAATTTGTTCAGAATCTTTGAAACCCGATTTTGATTTTGGAGAACCAAATTTTTCTCGACCTGTTGCACGAATACATAGCTTCCTTCACTCCTAGTGTAGGGAAGAAAATGCCTTCCATTATGAATTTATAGTATAGCTTCCTCACATAGAGTAAAACACGATCACGTCGGTTGTAATAGACAAACATTAGTTTCATATTCACGTTGATGTGATTGACAAACATCAAACTGAATGAGAAATTGAGAAAATGTTAATAATTTTTCGAAAATAAATTAATGTTAAATAGTTCCACGATTCAATTCCTAATTAATCAGATACTAACTATGCTTTCATTGTTTGATTCAATCCACAAACATTCAAAGCCAACCAAGTCGAAGCGATCAATGTGAAAGTGACTCTTCGACCTTCGGTAACGAGGTAATTAATTTGCGAATCTGTCGTTGAAAGATAGGGAAAGAGAACGGAATGTCATTATGCCACAAACAATCACAAACGCCAGTGATAAATTGCTTTTGCCTATTCGATGACTGTTTAAATTAATTACTTAATAGTGGAACGTCATAGTACTTCGATATTCATAATGGTTTTCATGACCTGAGCCGTATTGCGATATTTGACTTAATTGAAAAGAATGCGGCCTCGTGGTGCACATACCTTATTTTTACATTGAGTATACGAATATTACAGTAACGCACGACCGAGCGGTCTTGAAGGTTTACTACATATACGGTGGATTCATATGATCCTTCTAGTTAGTTGTGCCAGTGAAATCGGAAAAGTTACTAAGTCGGCTGTCCACCTACGGAATTGGTGATCCACTCTCTGGAAATCTTTCTATTTATGCCGAAATATTATGCCGACTACTCGATCATGAAAACAAAGAAACCATGTCAACCATGGTAACAATTTTTCGCGGAAATTAATGTTGCAGAAGTTCTGCAGCAGAACCCTTTCTTGCAGATAAAATTTTGGATTGACCCCATCGATAAAACATAAATATTTATGTCAATTATTATTGATTGGATATTATGTGCATTTGGTCGTATTGCGGTAGTTTACGCAGTGTATTGGTGTGTGTCGGACCAATAACAATTTTTTTTTTCGATTCCAAAGGTTTATTATTGAACATAATAAACCAAATCATGGCCTGGGATTCCAAAAGGATATTGTTGGCGGGAAATACGCACATCAAAAGAATCACGAGTGAGAATCACCAGAGGTCTAATCTCCGTTCAAATTTCATCTGATTCATCTGAAAATGCGATTGCTCTCCGTTTCTTCGAGTTGTATTCAGTTTTGCTTCTGAAATGCTTGCATACGAGTCTGCAACACATTGAGACACTTTCATGTCAACCACTACACAACAAGGTAGTGAAGTAAGGTTGTTAGTTCATGTACCCAAGCATCAAAGTTTTCGTGACGATTTTTCAGTTCATGTGCCAAAGCAAAATGTAAGGTTGTTGATTGTTCTCTACGCAACACAGTGAGTCTATTTTATTTATTGGTCGCGTGAGCAAGATTTGCTTAGTTTTCGTGACGATTTTTCAGTTCATGTGCCAAAGCAAAGACATGAAAATGTCAATATACAACGTATAAACGTATTCAGGTTAGTCAATGTTGAAATCATGCGTTGCGTGGAAAACCCCAATCGTGACTGAAGTGAGCGAGCTTTCGACGTTCAACACCCGACAGAACAAAGTTTTTAGGAATAACAAATGATACAGCTGATATTTCCCGTGTGGGTAAATACCCTCACTTCACTCCTCATTCCATTAGCCTGCTGTTGTTTCTCTCTTTGTCATTTCATCGTCTGTCGCTCTCTCTTTGGGAGCTAGCGTCGGCAAGACATCAAAGGGTCTTTTTCGTGTTTCCTCCTCGCCAATTATTCAGATAGAGTGGCCGCCCGAGAAGTCAGAAGGTTTGAAACAATAGAGGTTGACCACATCACGGACCTTCATAATAGACTAGGTGATTCTGTGAACTCTGGTAACCCAAATAGTAATTTTGTAAGAGTAGTTTCGGAAGTACATTGCATGGTGTCACCATTTAAACCGGCAGCTCATGTCACAAAACGACAGAAAACTGAAGTTCAAACATTAAAGTTAACGTTAAGAGCTTTTTGTGTATTTACCTTCATAGGGCACTTTCGATGATGTCCTAATATGAGTAACTTTCATTTTCTCTTTTTCAGCTCTTGGTAATGTTTTGGAGTTGAAGTACTTACCAAAAACAATTTACCACCAAGGACAAGAATTATTTTGACATTTTCATGTCTTTGATTTGGTTCATTAGGTCCTAATAATCCAAGAAAAAAGGAAACAATCGTTTTTAGGGGGTCATAGGGTTTAAAAAACTTCATCCGAGGTCAAAATTAGAAAAAAAAAAACATTGAATTAAGCATGTTATTGGAAAACCAAGGACATTTATTGATTTAAAAGACTAATCAATGGCAGAATGGTATTATTGTTTGAAAATATCGGAGAAAAAATTAATTAAAAAAATTAATTAAAATCAGTAGGAACTATGGGTATTCATTTTTTGGTGTGAAACTGAACATTGCATTTCAAACACAATCCAACGTTGCATTTGGTGCTCATTGGCGTGACGATACTTTTGCAACCATCATTAGTACACCTTCTTCTCTTCTTATTTCCTACTTCCCCCAGTAGATGTTCATTCCGGTCGTAGCGAATATCAACCATAACTCTTGAGGTCCTGTTGGAAGATGGAGCTGTTGGGCCCACAGACTTTACTTTAGTTTTGTATCTTGTCAGGTATGTGATGGCGATTTCTCTCCTGAATTCCAGTTTGGTGATGTGTCTTCCTGTCTCTGTAAATCTACCAAGCGCTATTTATCGATGCATCAATTAGCCACGTCAGTATTGACCAGTACCATTTCATCTTTCTGATTTAAATACGGTATTGGTTTAGTGAGTAGGGCCTCAAATTTGTACTCCATTAGACAAAACTGCTTCAGCTTCATTACTCAATTTGTTACCTGTCAAATTGTCAAACAAACCTCCTGTGTCCTCGTCGCCACAATCTTCGTCAGTGAGCTCGTTGGCAGGTGGAGGTGTGATGAAAATATCTTCCACTTCCAAATGGTGTCATCATCGTCAAAGACGCTTGGGATGTCTTCCTCGAGTAGCTGAACTATCTCAACAACAGTCAACTCACCTCTCAAGCATACTTGATCCCTGAAAAAAGGATAAATCTGATGAAAATTTCGAATCTTGACACAGTATCTAAAAAAAAAATAAAACAACGAAATCTGTGGGCAAGCAAAGACATTATCTGGGGAAGGACGAGTGTGTGACATATTCGTCACACCGTCTTTTCCACTCACTCACAGCTACTAAAAATAACTTTTAATTTGATTAAATAATCCACATCCCCTTCAAAACTTCTGAGAGAATAATATTGAAAGGATAAAACGATTTATGAGGAAAATAAGTAATAAATTCCACTTACCAATGATTTGGGTCCATCGAAAAAAATGCAGAATTTTCAAATAGCCGAAAAAATACTAAATCACCTTTCTTAGGCGAAAACACACAATGAACTGACGAAGCAGACTCCCCCGCTACGGGAGAGGGTGAACATGGGCAAAAATATCGACATGCAGTCACATGAATTGGGTTTTGTCGGAACTTGTTGGGTGTGACGTATACGTCACACTCTCCATATCCCGAAATCATGGAGTCCCGAAACTAGGCTTTACTCTGCATCAAGAAGGGTGAATTACAATTCATAAACAATACCCATTCCTTAAAAAAAAAAAAAAAAAAACTCCCCTTGAAGGCGGAGAGGGCACGCCAGAATCAAAAGTAAATAAATACAATTTCAATGAAAAGGAAAGATTAGGTAGAAGAAGGTGGTAGTGGGAGAGAAAGATGGAAGGAATTATCCCTATAAGACAAATAAATATGAAATTAGCCAAGCAGGGCGTGAGTGGAGGTACGACGGAGTACACGTGCCGAGATGCTCAACTCAATTGTCATGCCAATGACAATGATGTTGTTGGGTACCACTTCTTCTAGCTCCGTCACCGCTTGTTGATAAGTTGTAGAGTACTATTCTACATTTGAATATGAATCATTATTAAATTAAATTATAAATAATACAAAATTATTGTACGAGGAACAATCACAATCTAATCTTTTCTTTTCCTGTTCTTTCTATCAAAAGCCTTAATCACACATGTGCTGTCAATCAGCTGATGTCTACTGAAGTAGCAGGAATAGGTTCATTACACTTCCCCCCACTTAGGCTCAATCGTTGCTCCTGCAATGATAAGGTACACAGTTTTTACAGGCTGCAACTTTTTCACATCCATCGCCATCTTCGTACCACAAAGTCTTCGGGAAGTTGTTGATCCGCATTATACGCTTTATTACGAAAGGCCCTTTTACAACTGGATTCTTCTCCTTTGGTCCACACTGAACTAAAACTTTTCTTCCTTCTTGGAACTCCGGAGTTTTTTGAGGACGTCTCCTATCGAATTGGAGCTTCATCATTTGTTCATAGTTGTGAGGGGTGCACTCTTTCTCTTCCACATCATTTTCCGTGATCCCAAAGTGACTATCTGCCGGAAAAATCGCTTTTGTCTTGAAAGCTTTATATTTTGGAGAGCAACCGATCGCAGTGCAATGGGATCGGTTAATGTGGTTTACTGCTGCTTCAAGACAGCACTTCCAACCTCCTCTGATGTTCGGGTACAATGCAAAAAATTGTTTGATGTCCCTCATTTTCCGCTCCGCGAGACCATTGGCTTCAGGATGATAAGGAGCGGTTGTCACCCACTTAATCCCTTTCTCAGCAGCGAATCTCTTAACTTCTTCTGATAGAAACTGTGGACCATTGTCGGTCACTATCTTCTTCACTCTTGCTATATGGGGAAACTCTCTCAAGTACTGCACCACTGCCCTAGAAGTTTCTTTCATAGCTTTAGCATACAAAAATCGCGATGCCTCGTCCACCAAAATCAGGAAAGATTGAGTTATTGCGATTCCTTCAGATTTCTTCTTCTTCTCTCCGAAGTCGAGATGAATGCACTCAAAGGGCACATCTGATTTTGGGGCAATGACCATTGTATCAGGCTTAGCTCTGTATTTGAACTTTATAATTTGGCACTCGTGGCAGCTTGCAACATACTTTCGAATTGTTTCCTTCATTTTAGGCCAGTAAAATCTTGATTTTATTTTGAAATAGGTCCGCAAGAAACCATCGTGGCCTCCGGAATGAGGGTCATCGTGGTACATTCGAAGGACTTCAGGTATTCGACACTCAGTCACTTGTAATCTGTCATTTTTGCTGTTTCGAACCAAATTAACAGTTGGATGAAAATCGGAGTCCAGACATAGCCGTGATATTGCATCAGCATCTTGGAGCTCGCTCCCACTTCGATGGTTTATGGTAACATTATAGCTCATGAGGAAAACCTGCCACCTACCCAATCGTCCCTTTGGTTCTTTCAAATTTAAGAGATGAGAAAGGGCTTCGTGGTCGGAATGGACTACAAAGTTTCGACCCTCCAGATATGACCGGAAATATTTAATTGCTTTGATGACTGCTAGAGCCTCTTTATCTGTGACGGAGTAAGCTTGTTCTGCTTTCGTGAATGTATACGAGTAATAACCAACTACTCTCAATTGCTGCTTCTTGGGACGAGATGAGTCGCGCTGATATAAAATTGCACCAGTTCCGAAATTTGAAGCATCCGTACAGAGCTCAAACGGGAGCATCCAATCTGGGAGCTGTAGTACAGGGTTACTCGTAATTTTTTCAAGCAGGGTCTGAAATGCTTTTTCTTCTTCCTCCGTCCACTGAAAGGTTACATCTTTGCCCTTTAGGCGGTCAAGAGGTCTCACAATTTGAGCGTAATTTGGTATGAACACTCGAAAATGTCCAGTGAGTCCAGTAAAGACTCTCAGAGAATGTAGGTCGTGTGGTCTATTCATCGTTCTGACCTTGGCAACAGATTCTTCCTTGGTTGTTTTGGTGACGCCATCTATTTGTCTCCCCAAGAATGTAATGCTCTGTTTATTGAATTCACTTTTTTCCATATTAATTTTGATGTTTTCTTCTAGGAGCCTCTTCACCACCAAGTATGTTCGTTTGGCACAGTCTTCTGGTGTTCTCCCTCCGATTAGAATATCATCTATGTACACTTTTACGAAAGGATCTCTCAGTAGATGTCCAAGAACTCTTGTCATAAACCTTTGAAAAGCGGATGGTGAATTCCGCCATCCAAACGGAAGTTTATTGAATTCGTAGTGTCCGAAGGGCAGGACGAATGCGGTGAACTGACGAGTTAGTTCTGTTAAGGGGACCTGGTGGAATCCATCCTTCAAATCAATTTTCGAAAACGCTTTGCAGCCTCCGAAGTTGCAAATTATGTCATCTATCGAAGGAAAAGGAAATGGGTCTAGTTCGGTTAGTTTGTTGACTTCTCTATAATCTTGGCATAGTCTCCACGTTCCATTTGCCTTGGGAACTATGACACAGGGCGATGCATATTTGGAAGAAGATGGTCTGATTATATTCCGCTCCAACAACTCCTGAATTTTGTCCTGTGCCCAGATGTATCGTTCCCTTGAGAGCCTATATGGTTTCAAACTTACAACTGCAGCATCCTTCCTCAGTTCAAAGGGGACTGCATAAGTTTCATAAGACACATCCTCTATAGGGGGAGGAAAAAGCCTTATTATGTCATTAGCTCGATAAATTGATTTTTCAGGAGGCTCAGCAGACGACAAACAATTTGCCTGGGAGAGCTCGTCATGGACCAGACGGAACCCCAGTTGTCCTAGAGTTGGCATTCCTAGAATAAGGTCATATCCGATACTATTCGTCATAAAAGCGTGGGTCTTCACTGAACTTCCCTCAAATTTGATGTTCAGAGGCGTTGAAAACTTGGTGGTTTCAAGAGTTCCATTGAATCCCCTCAAAGTTTTGGAATCAGACACTACCACCCATCCATTATCCTTGACAATATTTTCCCTGATCAAATTTACGTTTGCACCTGTATCTAGTAGAGCCGTCAACATTATTCCATTGACCATCATTGAGATCCTAGGAGAAGAGGAGGTGGACTCGCACGAGTAGGAGGTCACATCTATCAAGGATTGTTTTCTGGCATAACTATTCTCGAGAGTTGAGGTGCTTAGTTTATTTTCTGGTGAAACATCTTGTGACAAGTCTATGGGCTTCAATTTTGCTACTGCTTGACGTAGGGACTCCAGCTTTGAGTAGTCAACCATCACCAACTGATCTTGCATGTATCCGAATTAGCTATAGCATCCGAATTAGCTATGAAATTCATAGTCGATGTCGAATTTGAGGGCAATAAAGACACATGAACACATACAAAATGAACAGGTAAGACTCACCGTTCTTGGAAGTCGTAAATCCGTAAACGAACTGCGCCAAAATGTAGAGTACTATTCTACATTTGAATATGAATCATTATTAAATTAAATTATAAATAATACAAAATTATTGTACGAGGAACAATCACAATCTAATCTTTTCTTTTCCTGTTCTTTCTATCAAAAGCCTTAATCACACATGTGCTGTCAATCAGCTGATGTCTACTGAAGTAGCAGGAATAGGTTCATTACATAAGTCATCTCTATCATACCTTCTTCAGTAAGCCATCCTGCGCCTGCTCCATGTCCAAGATACCATTGACAGCTTGGACATCCAGAGTAATGCAGGACCTGTCGGGCTTGCGATGTCGGGCTTCTTCGTCCTGGTCACTCGGCATTGTGATACACTCTCTATCTCTCTCTCTCTCTCAACATCCCAGCCGCTTGAAGACAAAGGGCCTACTATCTGCTTTGCGACCGCAACATAGGGTAAGATGCGACCATCATGTGACCGTGGACACTGCTGCACAACATGGATAAACAACATAGACAGTCAAAATTTCACACAGCCCACACCCAACGCATCATACCTCATCTTTGGGCAGCCCATTCTGTCCACCCTATGATTTAAATAATAAAAAACCACCTATTTAAGTTGAGCGTTACTCGAAACTATTTTTGCACTTTGTCATCTTTCTGAGCCAATACCCTCCGGAAATTTTTTTTAGTCTCTCATTAAAACCTTTTGCATTTAATACCTTCTAACTAGGAGCATCTCAAGCGTAGTAACTTTCACAAAAACGTGCGTTGCTCACCAATAGACAAGCCAAGGCGAAGCTTGGCCATTTCCAAGGCCAAGGCGCTACTGACGGGAGACAGACCCTTTTTCTGAGGAATATTGCGGTTCTGGAAGGGGGAGAGGGATCAATGTCACATGGTTTGTCACTCATTCTCGAGACGCTTTATTAGTATTTCAGGGTTTAACACCCTGCCTCTTTCACCTACTTGTGGGGCACATTACCCATGAGTACTTACTATAAACATTACTTACCAGTATTCTACAAAGGTCGCTTGTATTTTTCCTTTGTTAAACAGTACAAACTGTTTTTTCACTGTAAACCTTTCTATGATGATTGTCAGTTCAATGGGACTAGTATTTTGGGATATACATTAAGAATTCTAGTCTCGTCTGTACTAATCCTTGTCCTAAAAAGACACAAAGAAAAAGTGACCTGTGAGCCCAGCCTCTTCCACCTTCCAGAGGAAAAACCAGCCCGGCATCAGAGAACGGGCTTATGTTGTCTCATCAGATGGAGTTAGCAATCTAAGCCAGGGGTGAGCAACCGAGTGGGAAAACCGGGAACTAGGGCTGAGCCTGGATAAAGAATCGAGTGGAATGGGTAGAAAGAAGATAGGTGAGTAGTGGGAAGGGAAGAGGAAAAAACCAACGAGAGGGCAAATCGCTGGCAATGTACTCGATTTCTCCTTTGACCACAGTCTGCTATTTCCTAGTGCCCTACCCTCGCGGTGATTTGAACTCCCGCCCGTCTTCTTCATTCTGCTGGCAACATCGCCCGATTGAGGCCGCATTAAATGAGAGAGAACGAATTTTCGAAAATAGTCGACGAAGTAGAACCGCTCACGTTTTCGTGTGCCTAATGCTTGTGAGGTGGAATGCTAACATGGACGTGATTCAATCAGGAGTGGTCGTGGTTGCACTTTCAAGTTGTTTTATCAAGTAGATGTCAGTTTAAACCGAGACGGCAGTGATCAGGGTTGAAAGATCAGCCTTGAGAGCATTGAAACTAATTTCTCACCGGTTTCTTTGACAAGCCCAATCTATCCTTTTTTAACGACACTTGGTTATTAGCTATCCCTTTAAGGGTTTCGATCATTTGTTAACAGAAAAGTAGCTAGGAGACTTTGACTACTCCTGTTTTTTGGTGAATTCTCTCCTACTCAACCTAGAGCATCTCAAAGATCGTTGATAATAATAATAATAATAATAATTATTATTATTATTATTAAAAGTAAGTTCGTGAAGTCGAATCAGCCGAGTGAACAATGAAGCAAACTTCTCAGTTGTTGAATTTAGAGCAGTGAAATTTGTTGAACAGGTTCTTGAGACCTGAGATGCTGAGCCTGTTTACACAGCATGTTCCAACTGTTGAGTTGATTGATGCCTACTAAACTATTTTTTAAGTCCATTGAACGGTAATGTTGATTGTGGTGATTTGTATGAAGAAAACACAAGTAAAAGATATGCTAAACTGGTGTAGCCGTCTCACAAGTTTTTCATAACTTTATCTTGCGTTACCTCTACATCAATACAGAAATTGGTAGGTAATTTATCAGAAAAGATAAGTGTTCAGATGGGAAATAATACTTAGTGGAAAAAGTACGGTTATTTAGAAATCAGTACAAATACAGAACAAGATAACTCAGGTACCTATTTATAATTTCATTAGGATTAAGCTAGTTTCATCTATCCAATGAATACTTAATGCATTATTGGGCTCTTGTAATGAAACGTTATAATGCTCTCTTTTCTCTCGTGTTGCTGACCCGACACATCAACCCGACTGATCAAACTTTGAGTTCTAGAATGAACAGGCTCAATGAAATAATCTAAACAAGAAATAATTCAATCGACTTTTGATTTCAATTTGAGTAACAAACTGATCACTTTGTCCAGCTGCCTTTTCTGATAATGTAAAGCTTTTTCCTACAAGACACCATTCTGGTATTCAATCTTCTTATTTATCTCAGCAGAAAATGTCATGATTAATCCGATCTTTTACATTCTTCTCAAAGTACCCCTCGTCATTTAGTTTGTACTTTGTTATACACATACAGCTCGGTTGGTAAATGTCCAACTCACGAAATGAATGATTCAGAAACATTTTTACCTGTGGTGCTTTAGTTTGTACACAGTGCCATAGATTACCTTGTTACATTCCTACGATTATCAAAACGTTTAGAAGACTCGTGGGATGATAATGTGGTCGGCAAGTTGCCTGCAAACTGTCTGATTGCACAGAGCCGCGAACCACTATGGCATCTGGTGGCAACGTGCCTTTATGAATATGACCCTCAGTCAGAGAGAATTGGATTTTCAGGTTGAGCAAGAACTCGGATCGCAGCTAGGAACTCGACAGAGCTCGGAGGAGGAAGAGGTTTTTAATAAGAGATGATGGTCTGAAGGGAGATGGCGTGTTTGAGAACGGTTTCTCGGGAGGATATAGCTGGCATTTCGTCCGTGTTAACGTGTTCCGAACATGCATATTAACAGACTGGCTGCATTCCTTCTCAACTGTTATTTCGAAGGTGTTGGTATCCAAGTACCCGCTCACATTCCCCTTCCCTACCCACAACTCTGGGATGCTCACATGTTCATCATCATTCGTGGAAACGTGTAAATAATGGTACATTCGGAGGGAATTCTAGATATTTATAATAAATAAGTTTAAATTAACCCACAACGACAATTAATAAGATTTCCTTACAATGAAATATGACGAATATAAGTAGTTATCTATTAATTTTTGATTAAGTGTTATCACCTCCTTGAATGGTTAGGCACTACTTGGAACGAGCTCAAAAAGTTCATTTTAGCGGCAAGAATTATTGAGCGAATTTATATCTCATTTCATTATATCGTGGTATGATTATTGGAATAACTTTAGGAATCGTTTTAGAACGTTCCGAAACAGATTTCAGTAAAACAAATTTTCAAAGGCTAAACATTTTGAGTCCATTGCAATAGCATTTTCTTTGAAAATTCTCTAAACTGAGCCAGGGGTTTGGCAGCCCCTGTGATATACGGTTGAAATATTAAAAATCATATTACTGTCACATTTCAACATTCCTGTTATTTTTCTGAAAAAAAAATGGTATGATTTTGCCGTTAAGAATTTTCAGGATGAACCTACTTGAAGATACTTATAAGGAGAAAACACCCTCAGATAAGAGTGTGCAGTGGAACTCACCAAAATATCATAGTGGGAATAGACTGTCTTTCCTTAGCAACCTAAATTGAACAACTATTGTTGTACACCGTGCTGACTAAAATACTTGTTTGTTCATAATATTTATGTTATAAATGTGTACGTGTGTACTAAATTTTACTCCGTAGGGACATATTTATAGCTTCTCAAAAAAAGAATTTGACATCCTTGCAGTTCTATTTTACAATTATTATTACAAACGTCAACGTTTTCAAATAGATTCAGCCAAAATGGTATGAATTTTTATTTCTAGGAATTAAATATCTATCTGTTTTTGAAAGTTTTGAACTTCATTAAATTCCAAACAACTGAAAGAATGTTCAAGAAAAGATGCTCACTCCCATAAAATCACCACTTTTTTTCAATTCAATCGATTGATTTTTGCTTTGCTTTGTTTTCAGTGGAACAGCAGTAACGAGAAACAAGTGATGCTGAAAGAACTCGATTTCGATGCCAGCGGTTTATATTCATGCGAGGTGTCCACAGAAACGCCAATTTACACCAAGCCTTCCGATGATCTGGAGATGACAGTCATGCGTAAGTCTACATAATAATACAGACTAGATGATACTAAGTAAGTCTATAATATATACATTATATTTTTTAACTTACAAAGATGGGGTGTGGATACGGCTGAAGATTTAAGGGATTCGTCTTGGATAGATACACAAACGACAGTTACACAGATAGCAATTGATTTAGTTGCAACGAGGTAAATAATAATAAGAATAAATAATAAACAACATTTTCTTGAAGCCTGACTCTACCCAGGAGGAGGTATCCTCTATTGGTGAGAAGATTCTGGTTAAGGTTTATGGTGTCAAAGAAAATATAGGGTGCATCGAAGGGTTCACCTACCTACCAGTTTTCGATTTTATGCACATTCAATCATGCTATGCGTTTTTTGGGTATTAATGCTCGAACTAGACAGCAAAGATTCTCACCAACAACACAGAACCCATGGATAAGTTCCCCCACACCTCTTACCTGGACTCCGACTGGGTGAAACGATCCAAGAAATAGTCGAAGAAAGAATTGAAACGTATACTTGTTTAAACTGGTTTTTCTCTCCAAATTACGTAATATCAATAAATAAATAGTGGAATTGCTAAGATTCAATATACCTACCACGAAAATTGTCAGAATATACAACCAAATATCCATCAGATTAGGCTTCATTATTGAAATTGTTCCATCTTTCCCCCAAAATCCTACTTTAAGCGCACTACTTCAGTTCCACAGGGTTTTCAGGTTTGCAGATTTGGGGATAAACTAACGACGTACAAGAAAACATACCTATTGTTTAGTAATGCATGCATTCCAGGGGACGTCCCATTGGATAAGCATTAGATCAGTTTAACCAGTTGGTAAGCGATAAAACTGTTTCACTCGATGTAATTTATTTATTACTTTAGGCAAGAAATAGTGAATACTGGCAAGAAATACCCCACCATTATCCACCTTAACATTTCTAGCGGCATGGGAGCCTCGAACCTGAAGAGCATTTTAAAATCCATGATCTACGATACCCAACATGCGAATTAGAGTTACCCCCCCCCCCCCCACCACCTCCCCAACGCCAACAATGGTGCCAGTCTGGCACCAAAGCGGAAATACGTCGTAACATTGAACTTTCATCTGTTAGTTTTGGTAGGCAGTCCGTCAAAGTTCACATCCGTATTCAAGGTGAAACACAAAAAAAAAAAAAACACGAAATAGGTGGTTTATGGCATCATGGCACCATGGTGGCACCACTATTAGTTCCATGGTGGTACAGAGAATAATTCATGAAAATCCGGAGGTATAATGAGAATTTTTCCTCAATTTCAAAGCTTGGGTACAATTAGTAAGCAGTAAAGGAACCGAAATATTGAAAAATCGGATATTTAGTGAATATTATCCCCCCACTCACCCCCTCCCCTTGCGAATTTTGGTACTCTGGTAAAATCATGTACAACTCGGAAGTTATTTGAGTCAAACAAAAAAAGAAACACGCAAATCGGTTGGAAATTGAGGCCTGGGCAGAGTTTACAAGATTATGCCCGCAAACTCACGTTTTTTAAGCATTAACCCCCCCTTTCCCCCTCTTAAAAAGCTAAATCCAAAATTCTGGCGCCGTAGTGCACAACTAGATAGTTTTCCGCGACGTACAAAAAAAGAACCAGGAAAATCGGTTGAGAACTAAGGCCTGTGCAGAGTACACAAGATTTTGTTACACACACACACACACACACACAGACTTACACCTATGGTTTTTTTTCGCGGATTTGGATTCAGAATGGTCTAAAACGGATTACTGTGTGGTTATTTTTTCTTTCTGTTGAGTGTTGTCCAACTTCACCCCAGATCGATCGCATAAGGACGCCCAAGTCTTACTGTGGGTCGTCCTAAAAATCGTGGATACCCTCGCCTTTGCAATGATTGGCCTTTTTAGGACGTCCCACAGTAAGACTTGGGCGTCCTTATGCGATCGATCTGGGGTGAAGTTGGACAGCACTCAACAGAAAAAAAAATAACCACACAGTAATCCGTTTTAGACCATTCTGAATCCAAATCCGCGAAAAAAACCATAGGTGTATGTCTGTGTGTGTGTGTGTGTATGTGTGTGTGTATGTGTGTATAGGTGTATGTGTGTGTGTAACAAAATCTTGTGTACTCTGCACAGGCCTTAGTTCTCAACCGATTTTCCTGGTTCTTTTTTTGTTCGTCGCGGAAAACTATCTAGTTGTGCACTACGTCGCCGGAATTTCGAATTTTGCCTTTTAAGGGGGGGAAAAAGGGGGGTTAATGCTCGTAAAACGTGCGTTTTTGGGCATAATCTTGTGTACTCTGCCCAGGCCTTAGTTCTCAAACGATTTTCGTGGTTTTCTTTTTCGTTTGACGCGGAAAACTATCTAGTTGTGCACTACGGTGCCGGAATTTTGAATTTTGCTTTTTAAGAGGGGGAAAGGGGGGGTTAATGCTTAAAAAACGTTCGTTTGCGTGCACAATCTTGTAAACTCTGCTCAGGCCTCAATTTCCAACCGATTTGCGTTTTTCTTTTTTTGTTTGACTCAAATAACTTCCGAGTTGTACATGATTATACCAGAGTACCAAAATTCGCAAGGAGAGGGGGTGAGTGGGGGGATAATATTCACAAAATATCTGATTTTTCAATATTTCGGTTCCTTTACTGCTGACTAATTGTACCCAAGCTTTGAAATTGAGGAAAAATTCTCATTATACCTCCAGATTTTCATGAATTATTCTCTGTACCGCCATGGAACTAATCGTGGTGCCATCATGGTGCTAGGACATGGTGCCATGATGCCATAAACCGCTTATTTCGTGTTTTTTTTTTATTTCACCTTGAATACGGATGTGAACTTCGACGGACTGCCTAACAAAACTAACAGATGAAAGTTCAATGTTACGACGTATTTCCGCTTTGGTGCCAGACTGGCACCATTGTTGGCGTTGGATAGGTGGTGGGGGGGGGGGGGGTAACTCTAATTCGCATGTTGGGTATCGTAGATCATGGATTTTAAAATGCTCTTCAGATTCGAGGCTCCCATGCCGCTAGAAGTGTTATGGTAGATAATGGTGGGGGAGGGGGGTCAGTATTTCTTGCCTAAAGTAATAAATAAATTACATCGAGTGAAACAGTTTTATCACTTAACAACTGGTTAAACTGATCTAATGCTTATCCAATGGGACGTCCCCTGGAATGCATGCATTACTAAACAATATGTTTTATTATTTTTTTGTTTTGTATAAATTGACTGGGCTACAGGCCATGGTGAAGGAAATGATGATATACCTGTTATACGGAAGCTCCACAAAGAGTGCTGTTTAATTCTAATGACTTCATTCTCACTACGTTCAAATGACAAATTGTTCTCTTCTGATCTCCTGCATTTGGCTCTAAGGAAGAGAAAAACTGTTGTCCGGCAACGGAAGACATTCCACTTGTAGGATATTACATCGTCTGCTAAGGGAGGTTTGGAACTCAATACCGGACTCGCGGGTGTTTCCGAAGATCCTTTGATCGAAAAGCAGGGAGAAGACGATTCTCTTAGAGAAGAATGCTATGGGACGGGAAGATGATACGAACTGGAGTAGAAAAACCCCCAGAGAAAGGACAACAGCTGGCTCTACAGGAGGCCTTGATCCTTAATGACACTGTCGCCTTTCCTCTCGAGTTATAAGCGCTCCTATGGTGGTCTTTGAGCTTTCTAAGGAATTGTGAGCGCGAAGGAGGAATTGCACCGTAGCTTTTCTCTTGGAAAGGGTTGAACTGAGCGAGAAGGTTGACAGAAGATGTAATGAACCTCGGAAACAAAGAGTTGAAAAATTAAGGGTTCCTTGCGACGGTATGGAAAGAGGAACTGTTTAAATAAAGTGGCGGGGCATTGCCCTTGCAAGTAGAAAACACCTCCGTCAATGCACCCTCTCCCACGAAAGAGCGCCATCTTCTGCCACTACAGTCCAAAAAACGTCTGCCAAGAGGGTGTGACACATAGCTCCCTCGTATTTATATCCCGATTGCATAGAATGATCCGATGCATAGTAGTTAATTAATCTAAAAACCTCAATCTCTAAGTACCTTCCACTACCCTCATAGGGGACCTACACACCAATCTGAACAATCCTGAAAAATTTCGTCGAAATCGGATGGAAAATGTAGAAGATATGGATGTTACAACGAATTGACGTTTGCGCATACGCAGTGACTACCATCAGTCTGGGGAAAATGATTTTGATAGGGGATCATATAAAACCAAATTCGCATATTCCCTAAAATATTCATCGAAATCGGATGAGAAATTTAGAAGTTGTGGTTGTAACAAGGAATTCACGTTTGCGCATGCGCAGCAACTACTATTCATCCACTGCAAACCTATGTAACATTATGATTACGCAATTGCCGCCGTTGTAACCAAGATTTTGAAGTTATCCCATTTTCACTGTCTGCTTGTGACTACATCTCTCCTCTGAATCTTAAAACACCTCAATTATTTCAACATAACGATAAACGTTACGTTGCGGATTGTTAAACTGGAAACGGATTTAGCTTGACGACTCGTGTGGTATACAGAGTGGAACGTCATTTACGTGTATTAAGGGGATTTCCTTGCGTCTCTCTTGCTAAAGAGTTTAGTAAAATATTTGCTAAGGGAGAATAAACCCCACTCATCGCTACCTATCACGTCCCCCAAGTAATTTCCCTGAGTGGTATAGGCTTAGAAGAGGCCTATGGCTGGCCCAGTAAAAATACCTACCGCCTTCCCTTGCACCACACCGGTATGCTAAATAAGGTAATATTCACCAAAAATGGTTCCAGTGTTTTCTCATTCCGCCCTTCTCCAGGACGCTCACTTACCGCAGACTGGCTTTTCTCTTTTCAGACAGCAAGTGAACGTTGTTCTCAACCACTTTGACTCAATTTACTCCAACTTCCATAGGCCTTCCCCACTCGTAGGCGTCGGTTCTTATTCCGCCAGAGTACGGCAGGGAAGCGAATGGCCTCCTCAACAAAAACCCCCCCTACGGTCCGCCCGGAAGGTAAACAGCCCTTTTCAACGTGAAATAAACCCCACGTCGAGATGACTTCGCGACACAATGGTTTTCTCATTCAACTTTTTTTATTCTGCCAAATGTCTCACGACTCTTCCTCCTAGAAATTAATTTCAGAGGAAGTATGAAACGGAGAACCTACTCCAATTCAGTTTGTTTCAGTTCGTCACAATTCATCAATTGGAATATACTCGTATTTATACCCTCGTATATATACCTCGTTTATATACTCGTATTTACAGGAAGAGTTTTTTCATAAAACGACTTTGTGTGGTTAAACCCCTGGCATTTTTTGCATTGAGAAATCTGTCGACCAGATTTCCTCATTGGTTCGATGTGAACCACTAAATTCAAAATCGTTTCAATGTTATAAATCTTATCGATGTTCTCATCGTTGACGAAAGATAACATGTATAGGGGGAGATCCTTCATGGTTTTGGTCTTAGTACTATTTTCTTCGATCACCACACGTTTTTTCAGGTTTGCTGCATCAAGTACATTAAGTCCTTGATTCAGTAAGTCAGTCACAATTTCTTCCTTTAGGCACGTAGGATGCAATCCTCTAGCCACTACTTTGATGGCTCTTGTATTCTTATCCTCATAGCTGAACCAATCTATTTCTTTTTCTCTCAGTTTGGCTGAGGCTTGTCGATATATATCCCCATCAGAGACATTTACTTTCCACTGGTCGCTATTAAGGGCTGTGACCTTACATGGCTTGTCAGTTGCTTTTTTTAAAATGCCCAGTAGCACAGGATACTCCTTAATGCCAGAAATTGTTATAGGAGGACGGGGGTATACCTTCTTTTCCTTAACACCCATACGAGAAGGGGATCTTTCTCGTACTTTGCTGCCTTGCTTCTCAGGAGGAGATTTGTGAGTTTTTCTCTTTTAATTTTTAAATCTGATCCACTTCGTCTCGATAGCCAAATCATCTTCATCGGCTGTGTCGGTATCCTCTTCATCGCGGGATTTACTTTTTTGGAAATTGGTTGAGAAGGCTCTGTTCTAGAGATTGTCGCCACCTCTCTTAAAAATGAATTCTCCGACTCAATAGCTGTTATTTTTTTCATAGATTCTATCACTATTTCATTTATTTCGGACAGGTAGCTACATAACGTACTGATAATATCGTACAGCTCACCTATTCCGTTTCGGATGTTGAGGTCAGGAATTCGAGCTGTTGCTTGCTGATGTCGCGCAATCCGCTCTTTTGTTGTGGAAATAATGTCGGGGATCGTCCATCCATCGCTTTCTGAGTTCATCGCGCCGCGGGTAAAAACATCCATACTTGCGGCTTTCATTTTGCTTTTGTCGGCACAATGTTCCTCCTTCGGAGATTCACGAACGACTCTGAACTCGTAATCGAAGAACTTCGTAAAACGAAGATCTCCGACAGTGCTCCAGTGCTCTTCTCTATTTTTTCTCGGCAGGTGTACTCCGTGGTATCAACACCCGCGCCCTGCTCGTCTCTTATCTGAACTGGTGGCATTTCCTTTCACCCCTCTTTCCCACCCCTATCTTCCTCATCTACCCTCATTCCTGGCAACGGATATGTCCTCCCCATCACCATTTGATTTATTTGTATGGTGTGCCCCCTCCGACATTGAGGGGAGTTCACAAAAAATAATAATAATAACGAAGCTTCATAGTTGAAAGGAAGTACAGGTTAAGTACCATTATATCATTTTATATTTTCGATTTGTTTTATTTTATTTGTTTTTATTTGTTTAATATTACAATCGATGATCATTCGTTTAGAATCAATATAAATGACCCGAGTACAAGTGGTTTCTTGTTCAACAAAATTTCTTCCAGCAGGTACTCTAAAGGTGGGATGGCACTTAATTTAATTGGAATGTTTAATGGGAGGAAATATTCCAGGGTTCCAAGAGTTAGCTACATTTCATTAGCCCTGAATTATTAGTGAGCTGATTCCCTCGGTCACCTCCGCTATGAGGCGAAGAGACATGAATACTCGCTAATCAAGGAGATATTCCTGTCTCTGTGGTGAGTACTCAGTCCTGGAACTTGAAATTTGATCCTCAAACTACTAAGCCCTTTCGACTACCTCACTTTGCAGACCTTCATTAGCTCAATGAGTTTTATCAGGCACCCACGAGAGGAATCATTAATTTAGTTGGAAGTGAAATAACTAACGAGGTAACTTTAATTTCCTCGGATAGTACATTTGCCTTATTGCATCAGGCTTCGTAACTATTCATCACCGTCACTCTACCAACGAACAATATTGCTCTGTAACTCAAGTTAACTTCGAAACTGGTAACTTTCTTGTAGACCGTTCGGGTCAAGAAAGAAAAGAATGGTACTGGTTATATATCCCCAAAAAACTTGGAATTCGTTAAGCTTGGCAACTCAATTCAGCAGAGTAGCGTATTCAATATCTCAGAACACGTCAGCTATGGAGTAACGTGAACAACCTCTTCAAAGCGTGGGCCTCTAGTCAGGCTGTGGGGATTGAGTGATTCGATTGCCCTTCTTTTCACTACATCAAACTTCCCAGAGCTAAGTACTATGATTTTTTCACACTTGTTGACTCGTGCACAGGTTCGACCCATCGATGTTCAGTAACTTGTTCGATGATTTGTTTATAATCGTAGAATGCTATTAGCGAATAAATCTTACTGAATTCAAACAGTTCGAGCGTCTCACAGTTAGAAGATACCCTTGAAATTCCAGCCTACTGGGTGACAGAAATTGAAAACTGAATATTTTAAGAACACTGAATCATAATTTGAGTTAGAACATGAAAGATTCCTATCCATGAGAGTAAGCCTTTCAATAGTATTTTCGTGCAACCATACTGAAAAATACAGAAAGTGAACCACAAAGTTTGAAACATGAATGAGAAATTCAAAAAGAAAGCAAAACGGTCCAAACGAAAAGAGCAAGAAAAATATTTTGAGCCGGGTCCTGCCGGGTACAGCCGCTACAGACGTTTTCCTCTCCCTTTGCTAACCGCCTCTGAGAAAGATAAAGAAGTGAAATTTTCATTATATTTCCCGAGCACTTGAGTTCAGTTATTTCATTTCCTCGGCAGTAGCGAAACCTCCGCCCCCAACTCTTTCAGTGTCTCTGTCTCTCTCCAATTCCAACCCCCTCACTTCCACTCTCTCACTCCAACCAACTCCGTTTCAATAGAGATATCTCTTGGTGGGAAGCTATCTCTCTATTTGAAAGACTTTGATTCACTTTGGGGTCAACAGAAAACTAAATTTTTATCAATTTAATGAGAGTTTGTTATTACCGAACCCTATGTTGATTGTTCCTCTGCAAAAGAAGCCTAATCTCCGTTCACATTTTAGCTGACCGAAATGCGATCGATGTTTTTCTTTATGTTGGTTGGTGGTAACAATCGCAAAGCCGTATTCTTTGCAGGCGAGTGATCTGTAAAGAAAAATAATAAACCATTGTGTCATAATTTTCAGCGTTTTTAGTACTAGATACCATAAACCTCAACCAGAATCTTCTAACCAGCAACTAAAAACTCCTCCTGGCTGTGGTCGAACTTCAAGAAAATCATTGCCAGTCTTTCCCTACAGAGCTCAAGCAGGTCTAAAACTGGAAAAAAATTACTTACTTTAAAAATTTACTGGGCATGAATTACTGAAATTATCATAGTTTTGAAGTTATAGTGAAAAACTTTTAAAAGTGCAAAAATGTCACTGTTTTCAGCGCATTACTTGTACACAGGGTTTTAGGGTTGCAAATTTGGGGTTAAACTCCCCATAGGGATCAACATAATTTATACAAAAATCTAAGGGTTAAGAAATGTTTAATCTTTTTCGTATTATTGACTGGAATAGTAGATTATGAGTCGTAAGTAACATAAAATTCGGGGTAGTTTTCTATTAACGTAAGTATTATTTTTCTTTACCACTTCCCGTCCAACTTCATTTGGCAATCAAGGAAGGAGTGGGTGGTTGGAAACAGATGGAAAGTGTTGAGATCGATAAACCTTAAAATCTAGATGAACTCCTGAATCTCCTGACTCCCGGTCAGGGCTTTCTGGTTGCAATCAAAGGAAAGGTTCTGCATCTCCAGTATCATCAAATAAAAATATTAGGGATGGTCGCTAGAAGTGTCCAAGTTTTTGATTCCTTTTGTTTGCGGAGAAAATGGAACGAAGAATTAATCCATCGTGGTGCTCGTCTCAGAGTGACACGCAGTTGGTTGGGTCAGGTCCGATAGAGTAGGATCCTCCAAACATGGGCCGCAAACTGGTCAACCACCCGCCAACTCACATGCCTCTATATGGGCTTCCTGAAGAAACCTGCTCCCATCATAAAAACGTCTGCCAAGTTGGGTGGGCAGTATAGCTTCCTCACTCATTGTAACATGGACGTATAGAATCAGTTGGCGAAAAACAGGAGAGGAAATGGCCTTGGAGCTCACTCAGCTGATCAGTGACCACTCAGGCACCTTCAGCATTCTCCATTGACCCTGCCTCTCAAATTTCAGCTTCCTGCGTTCAACAGGAGAGAAAATGGCCTTGGGGCTCACTCAGCTGATCCGAAGGTGCTGAAATTTATAGGGGACCGTCTAGGACCTAACCCGCACAATCCCTGAAAATTTCATCAAAATCGGACCACAGGTTAGTATAGTTTTGCCCGGGACAAGGATTGACCACAGACAGACAGACAGACCGACAGACCGACAGACAGACAGACAGACACGGAACCAAAATTGTTCGGGAAGCTCTAAAACGCAAAAAGCAAGTGGAAATTTTGATTTTGGAGGACATTTTTTTTTCACTTCTTTCACGAATACAAAGCTTCCCTACCTTCGGTAGTGAGGAAGCAAAATAATATATAATTATGTGGTAAATACTTTTGAGCTTGACAACATATTTTCCAGACCATGTATCTCTGTATGGTGGGTATCTTGAAATGTATAACTGCATTCCTACTATCATTGAGTATTTCAGATAAATAAGGTTCCTTCTTCGTGAGATAAACTGGGAATATTATGAATGGAGATGAGAAAGCCCAGTGGAGGGGGTACCAATAATTTAGGTGAAATGGCCCTTCGATATCCACCTTAAGAAGATAACGGTGGCATCGTGCATCAACCTAATGGCTCCCAACACCGGATGATCAAGCTCATATTCTCCATAATAATTCTTCACGTGGTTTCCTATAGGCTCGTCTTTTCAGCCGATGAACGGCAGAAGCGTGATGGCGCGGTACTTTTCCTAAGGCAAAATTGCTCATAAAATCGCTACGTACGTAAACAATGAAATCTACCAGTGAGAATTTTGATAGATAAAAACTTATCGGTAGTTAGTTATGTTTACTTATCATGTTGAGGAGATGTAATTATTTTATATCTGTACATCTCGACAATTGGGACATTAAACTGCAGTCACATTTGTTTTACACTGCCCACAGCCATCTTATAGTCTACGAAATGCCTACCTAGAACAGATTATTTTCTTAATTTCAAAACATCCTATGACTTGTGACCCTTACAATAGATCTGTGACATTGACCTCTTAATTCTTAATGTTATGATAAGTTATGCGGATTTGTTTTTACATTTTCTAGGCTCAAAAGTGTAATAAGAAATTCAATTTTAGAATTTATTTAGATTTCCTTTCTAAAAATTCTGAATCTTGTAATATAATATATTATATAATTATACTTATTATATATAATTATATAATATATTATAACAATTACTTATTATATATTATATAATTGCACAAGTATTTTTGTTTGTTTTCAGAGGCGCAACTAGAAGATCCTCACATATCTTTCGGCAAGCTGACGTACATGGTTGGCGAGATGCTCCAAATCAACTGCACTTCCGGATCTGCAAGGCCTACGCCGGACGTCACATGGCTTATTAATGGCTTACAGGTAGAATAGATGATAACAATTACTTATTAATTTATGAGGAAAAACTCAGAAAGGTGCTTAAACATTTTTTTTTTTTACTCCTCTCTATTTTGAATTTATCTACTCGTATTATTGATCTGAAAGCCTCCATCTCTTGTATCATTCTTGCAGTTCATTCTTATGGAAACGAATACATGTACATTTACAATAAGTGCTTATACGCCCTTGTTTGTATCTGTAGATGTATAAACGGACTATCGAAACCGGACTTTTTTCATTATTCTCAATAATTTATTGCAACTACACGTACTATTAAAGACCTACTTTTTCCCCTGAAATCCTGTTCCAAAAAAACGTTATTTATCAGAAAGATAAGAAATTTAATTGTGTATAAATCTCTACTTTTACTTGGTCATTTGAGGGAGCTTTACTCCATCTAAATTAGAAAGGTTGAAAACATGGAAAATTCACATAAACTATGTAGATAGTGGTTCGAACAGCACTTGAAACGGTTTTGTAGGAAATTAGTTCAGGAATCAACCCGTGAAGTCTGTCAAACCGGCCTGTTGGGCTGGCATTCTTGGAAGACTCAACATTTGAATTATTTTCGTCATGCACTCACAGATCAAGTAGTGTACTTAATCCCACAACTTCGGAAGCACAACATGTACAATATTATAATTGCACATGTTATGCTTTCGAAGTTGAGAGGTAACTAATTTACGAATGCCTTATCGGGTACAGTCACAAATGTTGTCCAGGATACTAACTGAATCTCTCACGAGTACAAAACTGCCTCTTAAGTATTACTACAGGAAGATTCGTACAAGTTTGTGATAATTGTCCCGGAAGACTAAAATGATAAGAAAGATGATAGGATAGAGCCTAAAGGCCTCTACAACAAAGAAAATACAAACCTAAAACATATGGAAAAGATAAACGTTTTGAGGGCAATGGTAGCATGGGGAAAAGTACCTTCCAACCTGGGTGGGGGGGGGGGGGGGAACATGATGCAGAAACAATTTTCTTCGCTGTACACTCTTCTCTCATCCAAAGGTGAGCGGCCTAGGGTAAGAATCGACAAGCTCAGAGGTATGCGGTGGAAGGTCATTTTTCCTTCAAGAATTCCGACCCTTCACTGTTCCGTATTAGTTCGAAGCTTCTCAGTCCTTTCTACCCGAACATAACACCACTCAAACCCAGAGGAAGAGGGGGAAAAATCACTTTTTTTCTTCACGCCTCCCGAACAGATTAAATATCTTTCATGAATAAATTTGTCCTCCACCTATAGCCAAAGGGGTATACCCACGGAAAAGGGACGGTTCCCGCACTTCCGGACGTCAGTGAAGGAGTGATGGATGTTTTCGGGCCCTTCTTCCTTTCAAATTCCGCCGTATTTCCGATACGCCTCCAAAAACGGCCTTATACGACGTATGAATAAGTTCGAGGTTCACAGCAACAGCCCCTAGTGGGATCCTAGTAGCTCCTTCAGTTTACTTTCTACTGCCTTGAAAATTCAACTTTCTTTGCTACCTGAGAAACCTGTGCTAAACACAACTTTGGACAAGTCAAGTTCTCATCAGGACATCCCTAATACCCTCATTTGGTTCACTTCATTGATGATGGGTTTGAGTAAAATTCTAATTCTCTCTATCTCTCTATGTGGACATCTTGGGATCTCTTGTGTGATCTTGCTTAGCAAAGCAGAATTATCGTTCATGTCCATGCAATTTAGGACCACGCTCTTATCTTGTCCATGATGTGAAGGAAGGCACACATAGTAACAAAAACTTTCGAAAGAACGATCTCATGGATTCAGTTATAACAAATTAGATGTTTGATGAAAATTTATTTTCTTTGATGAAAAATTTCTTTCTACCAGAGTTAGGAAAGTTTTATTATGATGCATCGACTCATGAACATTCGAGTTGCTACTCCAAAATTAACTGTCTCCTCTCATTTTAATTTATACCTTTTTAAACAATTGTTGTTTCATGTCCCTTCATCGATGTTTTTTGGTCAATTCTTTGCGCATGGCAAAGCCATTTGAAATCATTAATCGATTTCGATTGAATTGAACGAGAGAATGAAAGCAACAAATTTAAAAATCATTAATTTTTATAAGAATTATTAATTCAAGCGTACATTAAGAAAAAAATGGATGTAGGTAATACACATAAATTGAATGGAATGCAAATCAGGCGATGAATCTTGCACTTCATCATCTAGTTAAAGCGTTCAGACAGTTCCAGCATTCATCACAATATCATTTGTTTGGATGTCTTGCCCGCCTTATTTTTAAAGTTTAAATTTCTTCAGAAGAAATAAGAAAAGCTCGTGTTAACAAATTGACGTTATGATTGCTTTGCGGTGATTCTCTTTGCATAAAAATTGTTTAAACAAATCATGCAGAGAACCCATTTTTGGGATTTTTTATGAATTTTATGAATGCAATTTTATGAATGCACTAGACTTAATTAAGCACTAGACCATGAATTCCAACGCCTTCTGACCAATATAACAACGTAGGAGCATACGTTATTTCACTGAAAATTAAATGTATACTTGCCTGTTCAGGGGGTCTGTTGTAGCCGCGGTCGCTCGGGGGCGCGTTATTTTATTGCTAGACACGAATAGACTGCTGCGGTAGGTCGTGCGTTAAAATCTCGCTCCCGGGGCTAGCCGTCTCCCTCGCCCCAACATATGGTCATCAGAACAGATTCTGACCTTCCCTTTGGAAGATCAATGATGATGTCCTCGACGCCAGGAATAGCAGTTGGACGAAAATCCAACCTGAAATGGCCGTTCACTTACTTACTACTTGCCCATTCTTTCCCGAATACATAAGGCTTATTCTTCATGATTTCAACACGATCTGGTCAATGGGAGCCATGGCAAATGAATTCTGAGAACTGTCAATGTTGATTTTGTGAATTCGTGAATTATTCTGAAAACTGTCAATGTGATTCTGAAGTAGTTCATCAAAGGTAGGATCTGGAATAAAACATTCAATGTTTTTATTCCGGTTAATTCAATACGCATGAATCATGAATTGTTTTGTGAAGAAACTGTTCTGCTCACGCAACTAGGCAGACTGTTTTTCTCGACAATGTCCGAGTCAAAAGAGAGTATCACGTGCCGTAAGTATCTACTTCCCATTCCACTCCGGACGGTTTATTCATAGATTCTGAGGGTGATCCTGAGGAAAAACTTACGGTGTGTGGCCAGCTACCCGGCAGTGATTGACCGGTTCAAGAGAGCCGATCGCGCCCATCTTCAAGCCTTCTTATTCCCCGCACACACGTATATAATTCCCCGGAAAACGGTCTCCCATAAAGTAGATAAGCCTTTTTCGTAAAAGCGTTAGAAGAAATGGGGTGAAGGAAGGCGCCAGCAAGGCGTGATGGGTCGAGTTACAGTTCCCCCGAACTGCAATTTACCGCTGAGCACATCCAACGCCCACTCGCACATTATCCTGATACGTCTCTAAACATGTGGTTCCAGCAGGATGGTAGGCTCTTTCATTCCCGTCCCGTATCCCTTCTCCTTTCCAGTGCGAAGCGTGGGAGCCTTCTGTTATATTAAGAACGTGAGCCGAATCCCATCCTTCCTTTGCCCGCGGAGTCCAATTTCCATAAGTTAGTTATGTAAATTTAGCGTTTGAAGGACGAGGTACTTCTGCTTTCCTTTTGCTTTTAACCGTAATTTTATTTTTCTAGCGACTCTGTAAGAGAAGTATCCTCCCATGCTTCACCATGATGTGTGGGTGACTTACGACCCTTTGGACCTTAGCAACATTATCTACATTGTTGAAAAAAAAAATAAAAATTCACTGAAATCTGTTTCGGAACATTCTAAAACGATTCCAACTAAATCCTCCGCAACGAGGTTGTGGAAACCCAATATGAAACTTCTTTTACACGTTTTTGTGTAAAACGATTTCTGAAGTTTTTCCATAAATCAAATGCACATTATAATACTACCTTATGAGATGAAGCACTTCCTTGGTTATCTAGGTTCGGTCTTTCTTTTGACCGAGCAAGAAGCCTGACATTGTTGCCGTCAAGCCCGACAGGTCTTGCATTATCCTGGATGTCCAGGTTGTTAATGGCAGCATGGACATGGAGCAGACCTGGCGGGCTAAGATAAGAAAGTATGAAAGAGATGATTTACGGCAAGCAGTGTCAGAGCTAAAAGGAGTGGAACCCAACAACATCAGGGTGATGGCTGCGACCTTGTCGTGGCGCGGAGTGTGGTGCGGGAAAAGTGCCACGGAGTTGCGCGAGTTGGGCATCTCGGTGGGCGTACTCCGTGGTATCACCACCCGCGTCCTGCTTGGCTCATATCTGAACTGGTGGTCTTTTTATAGAGGCACTTCCCTTCTTCCCTCTCTCCCACCTCCACCTTCCTCATCTTCCCTTATTATAGGGATTTATTTATTTATTTTGTTTTATGGCCTGCCCCCTCCGTCAGAGAGACCTTCAGTCTTTGAGGGGAGATTTAAAAAAAACTGGTTTTCAATAGTATTCTCAATCTAATGGTCACGCAGAGTCTGCTGTGAAGAGGGCTAAGCTGTTGATTTTGAAGTGAACGGATTGAGCTGAGGGTCTCCTGCACTACAACACTACCCCACTTTTGAGAATGGATATCCCTCATCAGAACTTCTAATGGGGCGAAAGCTCCGAACCTCGGTACCACTGTTGCAGAACTCTTTGAGACCCAATCTTGTGGCCGAAGCGCCTCTAAAGTACGCAGAGGGAGAAGGCAAAGAAGTACTTGAATAGAAGGCTGGAGCCTTCATGGAGTGGTCAGCATTGGAACCCAGTCCTCATGTATGGATCACTAATATGAAAATGAAGGGTCGCGTTTTGAAGAAATCAGACCGGCCTAGTTTTTTACCTAGTTAAAACGGAAAGAGGTGTAAGGATCCAGAGAAACCGTTTTCATCTTGTCCTTTTCAGGCCTGAGGGTCCAGGATCTGGCTGAAGAAGGAGATATGTGGCATACCTACAAGTAGTTATTGTTAGTTTTGGTCCTTGGTTACCAACCTGAAATTTGGTAGCCAAGTGAAAAAAATAAAAGTTCCATTCCTGTTTCCACATACAACTCGTACCTACTGTCTTAGGATTATTATTTTACACAATTATAATAACATAATAGTAATCTAACAGCCTGTCATAATGAGTTGTCTGTAACGGGGTATTTCACCCAAGTGACTTACTTTTAACTCGAATTGACATTTTATAGCAAGGGCTTCTTCACTGGCTCAGTCGGCTGGAAGAAACGTTCCGAGAGGGGAGATGAGGGGTCATGAAATGAGTCCCTGCGGTGGACGTGAAAAATAGAAAGGGCGAAAATACTTGAGGGGATTGGAGGCATATTGGTTCCGTTTAAATTACGGTTGGTATGCGTGGTCTCGTAGTTTATAGAAGTGGTGTAGGGAGGGAAATCGGGAGCGAGGTAAAAACACAATTTATACGTCTGTAAATCAAATCCCCTTCCAGCTCTGCTTACCATATCTCACTGAACTTTGTGGCTCGAGAGTACTCCGGGATATAGGAAGTTAAAAATACCATTTTTCCCAATAAAAATCATTTGGCGATTAATTTTTCATTCGTAACTCGTTTGAGAACGTACCCGACCGAGAACGGTTATTGGATGGGATGAGTGTATACGATCTTGTTTAATTAGTCCGTTGGGATACATCGATTCTAAACTTTGTTAGCTAGTTTGAAGCTAACACACATTCCGAAGTATGTATGAGGGACATTCAGGAAGTAAAGCCTGTTAACGCTTGTAAGCCTGTAGGGAAACCAAATGGCCTACTCCCCTCATGGACTCCTCAGCGAACATCGAAATTCCCCTTGGATCCCCACAACCCATAACCCGCAACTTAATTGTAGTGAACTGTATTTTGGGAAATCATTGATGATAACTGTTTTTAGAGAGATGGGGTTTTCTGCATCTATCAGACGACTCGTCAGCGAGCTGCTGAGCAGTACTATCCATAATATGGATAGTACTGCTCAGCAGCTCGGTGACGAGTCTCATATTATGAAAAGTGAACTTTTCACTACTAAAGTACTTTTTGACATAAATTTGTATTTTGGCTGGGGGTCAAGGAATTTTTCGCGACACTTTTTTTTCCACAAAAAATGCAACGCTGCAACCAGTAAACAAATCATAGCTACATATCTATAGCTATGAAGCAAGATTCTCCAGTGTGTGTATTTTATTTCATAATTTTAATTTTCAAATTACACCCACAACTATGTGCATATCCATGATCTATTGTTTTTCTCTCTAAGGGAGGAATTTCCTCGAAAATTTCTTAATGTCTCCAGGTCGAGTATGCAACAAAACAAACTTTCAAATATATGTAGATGTCCCAAATAATACAAAAAGACAATACTCCATTGAATGAGACTTACTGTCCATGTGCTTTTGGTTTTTAATTTCAATAATGAACCTTTGAAATCACATGCTTTTTTCTATAATATTCCTGCATCGACCATCGATGATTTTGAAAATAAATATGCCAGAAACATATAATAAAATGACGAAGAAGATTTTAATTAACGAAGGAAGATTTTAATTGATTTCCAGATTTTATTTGTACAATTAATTTCAAATTAAGATTCATTTCAAGAAGCTAATTACATTTAATTTGATTTTAAATTTTTAAAAATTAAAGGAATTAAATGTAAAAAAACGAAATGAATCTTAATTTGAAATTAATTGTACAGTTGAAATAATCTTCCTGAAATTAATTTAAATCATTTAGAGAGAACACAACAGACATAACAGGGGGGGGGGAGGGTCAACTAATAAAGAAACTTGATATTAAGCGAGATTTTCCTTTTAAGATCGACCTCAAAAGGACTAACCATATTCGAACTCAAATGAGAAAAATAGTTCTGCTCGATGGAGTGAATATAGCATGATACAGGTGAGAAGTGTCTGCTGTCAATAATCGTGGCCCTCATAAGTGGAGTGAGACGTGAGTGCGAGCTGAAAGGAAATTGCGAGGCACGGCCGGCTCCAAGAAGGCGGGATCAACAGGAGGTTATCGTCGTAATTCTAATTATAGGCGTTATCGCTTACTCGGGCAGGTTCCCCGTGTTAATGAGTGGAAAACCGAAGTGGTTCGAGGCGAAGGCCTGATGGCGGTGCGGGGGGATGGAGGAAGCCAATTCCCCTGTAATGACTTCTCATACATCCTATGCCGCATCGGTAACCCACCCAGCGCTTCTACTCAATTCCGTCTTAACTTGTTCTTTTAGCGAATTTTCCAGGAAAATGAAGCTATTGCAATGGCCTCAACATTTTTAGAATATACTTTTTTGGAAAACATTTTTTTTTCCGCGGAAATTCGGTTCGGCAAATATTTTTTGGTTTTCGTCAAAATTTTCGTAACAACAAACAAAAAGACGAGTTCGTTAGCCAGAAATTTTGGGTAACCCTAAGTGGTCCAAATTTCAAAAATAGTCCAAAAAACGGGGTTTTCCCAGTTTTTGTGGTTGTAACCTTCACAATCATAGTAATATATGGCATATTCGGATTCAGCACACAATTATTAATATTAATGCGTTTTCCAAAAATGAAAATTGTCCAAAAATTAAAAAAGTATATATATACATTTACATATAAAGAAAACGTGCGTATATTTGTCGTACCCAGAAATGCAGTAGCCATGTGAGTACTCTATGAGTTCGGGGAGATGGGTAGAACGTGAATATGGACTCCTAACATATTCAGAACATAGCCTTAATAACATAGTACAATAACATAGTACAATGTTAGCATTCAGCCTTATTAGCGAATTTAAAAAAAATGAAGCAATTGCGATTGCCTTAAAATTTGTAGAATGGACTTTTTCGAAAAATGTCTTCACTTAAATCCGTTTTGGAACATTCTTGAACAATCCCTGAAGAGTGTACAAAAAAATTTCTTTGAAAATTCGCTGAATTAGTAATTTATGCTGCTTGAATGGACTTTTTTGCTTGAACTCATGTACCAACATCTTGTTGTCCATACCATACTAATTTTGGGAAGAGAAATTTTTTTGGTTTAATAATTTCAATAATAAACCTCAGGATTCAAGCAAAAAAAAAATTAACCAATTCGAGTTTTTCCATTTTCTATTACTTTCTCTGATGACAAAGACACTTGACCGAGCCCAGCACTGATCTAACTTTGAGATGAAACCTTCAGAGAAACACTACAATCTGAAAACGTTTATCCAACTCGGAGTCTAAAAGTTGTAGGAGACTTCTGAAACTGGTTAGCTTGGGTTGCCCAGGAGTCAAGTTGAAGCTAAGTATATTCCAACACACTGCTTGGCAGTTCCTCCCCATAAAACTCCTAATGCGTTGGCTTTCTCGCTACCCTCCGACATCTAGTCGGAAACCTAGTTTATCTCGGTTACAGTCGTCCGTAAACCGCTGAACGCTCAATTTTGTTCAAGACTAGTTGAGTTTAATCAGAGTAATCAACTCGCCTGATTGGCTAACTTGTGAGCAACTATATTGCTTTGAACGGTTGTTACATCCGCAATCACAGTTTTGAATTGTAATGAATCGAGCTGAAGGTTTAAATTTAGAGAGCATAGTATTTGATGTATGACCGAGTGTTTATAAATCATGCAGTACACCTATTATTTATAATACTTCAATCTGAGTAATGACTATGCGCATTACAGTAGGTGGAAGAGTAGTTAGTTCTTATTCTAGAGGGTTGGAAACCTTCGCCAGTACAAGAATAGGCTGCAGTTTATTGGACCCAGTTACCATCCAGTGAATGTCATGAAATGATACTCGTAGTTGAATGAGAATGAATTTCAAAAGTCTAGGTGAAAAGTATAGCTGAAAACATAAAATGAGAGCATAACAATCAATTTAAAATGATTTGAGTCTAAATTTTAGAGCACAGATTAATAAAAATAATTTTTTACTATCATGTTAAGAGTTAAATCTAATACATTCATAAATACGATCAAGAAGTCAACCCTTCTGTTCCCAAATGTAAACCGAGTTGGTTACCTTTTGGTTTATTATTTTCAATAATAAGCCTTTGGAATCGAGCAAGAAAAAAATGTTAACCCCCTCAAAATTTGATGTTTTACGTTTCAAGGTACGTAGAATCCGAAAATCCAATAAAAAAATTTCCGTCCGTCCGCCATACGCGGCACTTTTCTTAGCAACACTGGACTAGGGATGGGTATCGATACTCGATATTTCAAAATATCGATACTTTTGTACCGATACTCGATATTTTAGTATCGATACTGCACTATCCGATATTTTTGGATATCGATACTTTGGCTCCGATATTTCTAAATATCGAATATCGATACAGCTCTCGCAGAAAATTCAACATAATGGTTAAAAAATGAAGAAAGTAGAGAGGCTATTGGGTCAGTACTCTTTGGTTGCACAAATAACGTTTAAATCATGGAGAAAATCGCCCTGCTTGGACTCTTGATAGTGAAAAATGAATAAAAATTGTTGAAAAAATTATTTTTCTTGAGAATATTGGATAATATTGATAGTTTGTGACACTAAAGTATCGATACTCGATATTTTAAAATATCGATACTCTTGCCCAACGATACTTGGGATATCGATACTCGGATACGATACAGTATCGATACAAAATATCGATACTTCTATAACGATACCCATCCCTACACTGGACCGATTTGGCTTAAATTTGGCATATGGGCTCCATTTGGGGTCTAGTTGTGCCACGAAGCTTTTGGTTGATGTCAGTGAAAATTAAGGGTTGAAATTTTCAAGTGTGCTCGAAAACTCTCGAAGTAAAGGTATCGATTTTTCACCAATTTTAAATAGTATTGAATTTTTAAAAATGTTCGAGACCACCAGGAGCTCTGTAGGACAAACTGTTCGGTCCCTACGAGTACTAACTACGAGTACTCAAAGGTTTTCCTTCAATAAAACAGAATCATGAGTGTGAATCGCAAAAGAGGTCTAATCTCCGTTCAAATTGTATCTGACTAAAATGCGATCGCTGTTCATTTCTTCGTTTTGTATATAGTTTTGCCTTCTGCGTAAACAGTAATCAAATTTCCATATGAAGCTGTCTATTTTTCGAATCGAGTGTGAAGCGTTTAGTTCTTCCTAATAAACTTGATTGTGAAGGTGTGAAGGCAGTATGGTGTGGTAGGTAACCTAGTTGGCAGGTAAAAAAAAGTTGGGAGGTAAAAAAAATGTTGGTGGGTGAAAAACGCTGTAAATCATTGCCCAAAGGTTTATTACTTTCTGTATAGATCACCCTTCTGTATAGATCACTGGTTCTCCATCAATAGCACCTACCACCATCTGTATTCTCCCTTGACCTTCCCTCTCAACTTTCAGCTTCCTGAGTTCAATAGGATTGAAAATGGCTTTTGAGCTCACTCATCTGATCAGTGATCTTCCAGGCGTCTCCAGCATTCCAGGAGATCTTCTTCACTCTTCAGATCACTGAAGAGTGAAGAAGTGAGCTCCGTAGCCATTTTCAATCCTATTGAACGCAGGAAGCTGAAATTTGAGAGGGTAGGTCAAGGGAGAATACAGATGGTGGTAGGTGCTATTGATGGAGAACCAGTGATCTATATAGAATGGTGATCTATACAGAAAATAATAAAACTTTAAGCAATGATTTGCAGCGTTTTTTGTACATTTTCCACCATTTAGGGCTTGATATGTACTTCCTATTAAACAAAGAAAAGGAATCTGAAATTTAAATTCATTTGGGTAAGAAATATGACATTTCACAAAGAGTTGATGTTGATTTTGATCTACGGATCGGTATGAAATCTATCAACTTGAGGACAGTTTCTAGTTTTCCTCAAAAAAAAAAAATAAAAAGGTTCATCCATTAGATCGTACAATTGTTGTGATAGTTCTCTGTTAACGAAAAATGCGAGGAAAATTATTTTATTCACACATCCAAATGGCTTTGTATTTGTGGCTTCCAGCACTAATACAAAGCTTCCTTAGCATAATTTATGAGGAAGCAAAACAAGTAGAAGTTATGATTCATAATAATGGTTTCTATTATTTCACCTGTACAAAAACCCAAATTAATGGAGAAATCATGTTGAAGTCAAAGCGTTTCATGGAAGGAATTGTTACGAGTGAATTAAAATTACAGTTATTTCTGCCTATAGCTCAATGCCTGTAGTCTCCGTGTGTTAACATTTACATTTCAAATCAATGTCTGGAAAATGGTGGAGTCGTCAGAATATAGCGAGGGTTAATCAAGGGGCCATTGAGCAAAAAAGGGGATACTGAATGGTACCCATTTCAAGTTAGGTGAGACAAAAGGGTGAAAAAAGAGGCTCTCGGAATCAACAGGATGAATAGAGAAGTATAGTCTATTGCTGCCGGAAACTACCTGTCAGTATCCATTGAATCCCATGAAATTGGATAGGCAGGCCTAGAGTGGAACTCCCTACTACCGTGGAAAACTTGTAAACAGAGTTGTGCATGGGAAACGGGTTGGACTTGATGAAACCCGTCTGGGAATGTGATGTGGCAAGGGGGGTTTTAGTTCACTTTGAATATCAATGAGGTAGATGGTGCTGAGGTTGGGGAAGGGGGGCATCAATAGGAACATCTGGTGCCTTGTTCAAACAAACATTCCCTAGGGGTGATTCCGCCCCCGCCTTCCATGACTCAAACCCGTAAATCGTGGAATCGAAGAAACATCGTCCCCCGCGCTCGTCCATTGGCAATCCCCTCTGGGTGCGAGCATGCGAAAATACACTTCAATACTTCCTGTGCCACCAGTACAGCTCTCGCCTTTTGGCGCTAATATTGTTCATACTCTCTCACATCGCATCCTTCCATTTCGCCCATCTTCTTCCTATATTATTCCTCGTAGAAGAGATTCCTCTGTTGATTGTCACGCCCCCAAGTTGGCTATATTGAAATATCAGAATCGTTGTCTTATAGAGACGGGGCAGATGGAAACACCATTAATGATTCAAACATTGTAGTATTGCTACATCGGTGTCTGCCACTGGTGAAAAGAACTTATGACAAGAAAAAATTCCTTCTCGCGTTTAATGACCCAATGCTGAAAACATTTCCTTTCGCATCTGTTGTAGATCTTTGAGAAGATAAACCATTTCAAATCGATTTTACTGGAATACTGAAGGACCTAGCTGGGACCTACTCCACCTTTTTCCAACAATCATATGTATACACATATATATGTATGTATATATATGTATGTATGTATACATGTATATATGTATGTATAATACAGGGTGTCCTGTATTATATATGTATTATATATGCCCTGTATTATATATGTCCTGTACATATATATGTCCTGTATTATATATGTCCTGTACATATATGTATACATGTATATATGTATGTATAATACAGGGTGTACAGGGTGTCCAAGTAACTACGCTCCCCCCACTTAATTTCTCTAATAGTGTAAGAAAAAAAATCGGTTTAACGCTAATCTTCATTATTTTTTGCGTAGAATTCAAAAATGACAAAATTGCGCAGTGCGCAATCGCGCAACCATGCGCAATCATGATCAACTTTATTTTTTCAAATAAGAACCCCCATTTTTTATTGCATATTCAGATTCTACGTCAAATTTTATGAACATTTTACGGTACTTGAGTATTATACGGAGGCCACCATTACGAAACGCGCCGCGGCACTTATAGAAGGTTAAATTGTTATAGATGTAGTAGAACTATTCTAGTATTGTTGTGAGTCGTGATTTTGTTGTGGGATTTACCTCGAAATGAAGAGGATAGTGTAAGTTTCTTACAAGAAAGGCATCTTCTAATAATAAGCTTTTAACTCCATCCTGACCGACATTGCTGCGTTCTGGGTTGCAGAACGTCAGAACCAGGCGTCCGAATAATTCAAAACTTCACGTGTAAGTCTATTAATGTGTGTTCTTTCCAATTATGTAGTTATTTTTGGTATCCGGTACGAAATATTTCTATAGGTTAGGTGGCCTCCGTATAATACTCAAGTACCCATTTTACTTCGACAACTTTTTTTTTGGACGCGAGCAGCCCGCTCAGCGAGCGCTCAAAGATGCGCAACCCAGGTATTGCGCCAAAGTTGAGATGAAGGTAAACCTCAAGTGCGGCACATCACTTAGCACTGTTTTTCTACGCTGAATCGCGTGGTGATGTCCCTTTCTTGATTTGATTTCATTTTACAGTACCTACAGCCGAAAAAGTCACTTTTTGAGGAGGAAATCATCGATTACCGATTTTCCATTTTCTTCTCGAATTATTACTTTTTTATGCAGGTAGACAATACAGTTTACATTAAGAGTTATTATTTATTAAGAGTTTATTTAAGAGTTCTTAATTTATTAAGAGTTTTATTAAGAGATTTATTAATCGCTTAATTGTTTCAATCATTGTTCATACAATCATGTTTTTAGAAGACTGAAAATTATTTTGCAAAATTTTGTGATAATTATGTACAAGTTTCCCGTTATTTTAAAAATTTAAAAATTTAATTTTATTACATTTTATTAGGATGATTTATTACCCTTCATAAGAAAGTCAATGATTTCCTCCTCAAAAAGTGACTTTTTCGGCTGTAGATACGGTAAAATGAAATCAAATCAAGAAAGGGACATCACCACGCGATTCAGCGTAGAAAAACAGTGCTAAGTGATGTGCCACACTTGAGGTTTACCTTCATCTCAGCTATGGCGCAATCCCTGGGTTGCGCATCTTTGAGCGCTCGCTGAGCGGGCTGCTCGCGTCCAAAAAAAAAGTTGTCGAAGTAAAATGTTCATAAAATTTGACGTAAAATCCGAATCTGCAATAAAAAATGGGGGTTCTTATTGGAAAAAATAAAGTTGATCATGATTGCGCATGGTTGCGCGATTGCGCACTGCGCAATTTTGTCATTTTTGAATTCTACGCAAAAAATAATGAAGAATAGCGTTAATCCGATTTTTTTTCTTACACTATTAGAGAAAACAAGTGGGGGGAGCGTAGTTACTTGGACACCCTGTATATGTGTGTGTGTGTGTGTGTGTGTGTGTGTGTGTGTGTGTGTGTGTGTGTGTGTGTGTGTGTGTGTGTGTGAAGGAGTGTGTCATTTCGCACAATAACTTGAGTAATATTTTACAATTTGTTTTCAGTTTTCGCCAAAATGTTCGTGATAACAAACAGAAGGTCAAGTTCGTTAGCCAGAAATTTAGGAAAATCCAAAGTGGTCCAAATTTCAAAAAAAGTCCAAAAAACGGGGTTTTCTCTGGGTTCTACGGGTTCCACTCTCTACTCTACTCGAAATGACTACTAATTCTCTTCTCGTCAATATTATTTCATATGGGGAATCTACAGTGCCCACCTAACTTGACTGAAGCACTTTCTACGTTACTCTTTGGTATTTGAAAAATGTTGCCCATTAGCGAAGTTATTAGATTGTTGGTAGCACTAGCAACACTAGTATGATTTGGAGGAAAGAGTTCCAAAATTCTGTACAGGACCATCTATGCTATGCGTTCGAAAATTATTCAGATAATCTAGAATTTGTAGATATAACCAATTGGAAAGAGAAGTTACAAGGACTTGGCATTAATGCAGCTCTTGAGAGAGAATGAATATTTTCAACAGTAAGTACCGTTGGGTTTTTCTCTTTTTTCCAGCCAGATTCCATAAAGTTGAATAGACTATCCACGGAGGCTCAACAACGCTTAATAACAATTAAAAGATGTAAGTGGGAAAAATGAAGACCATAATTGAGAAACAAATAATGGCAAGCTGGAGAGAAAAACTCGGAAGCTGCGATAATGAATTGAGGGGAGAATCCTTTTTTTATCTTCGGTGCGAAAAAGAGGACCTATTCGCCATCTGGGGTCTCAATAGAGTTTTTAACGGGTTGTTTTAGGGTCGAATAGAGAAGTGCGGTACAGTATCGACGAGGAACCAGCCATTAGGGGGCAGAAGGGGTCTGATGGATGTTGAACTCCTCGAGGGAAAGCTATCTCTTGCCCATTTGCTCCTTATCAGTTCTACTCCAACCTCCTTCTCCAACAGTCTCTATCTTGAATGTATACAGTATGTCTCTGCAAAGTTTACACTGGGGTACCGTTCCAGTTATCTGCCCACCAATTAGCTTCCTACATAAACTTCAGTAGCTTGCCTGCTCTAGTTGATTATTGAATGAAAAAAGTAGAAGAAGGACTTACTTATTTTCTACCGAGAGTTTCAACTACTTTCGATTAATTCTTAATGTCCTGGAGTGTCCTTTCGGAAGATGATATCAATTAAGGCAGTTATTTGTGTTAAACCTGATGGCATATAGTCATCAAGTCATCAAGGGCATTTTTGAAGAACTAGATGAACTAGAATTGAACACAATTCCTATTGTCCTCTGTGGAGATATAACTGTGAATTTAAACACCAATAAGGGTGCAGAATTTGCTACTTTCATGCGTGAAACATTCAATCTAGAGTTAGTGATCCATCTCTGTCTACAACCAGACACAATACAGTCATTGATACTACATTCACACGATATGTAGATCATATGGAAACAAGAAATTATATTTCATACTTTTCGTACCTTAAACTATTATTGAGCAATAATAACGCTAATACCAATACTTCATAATTTTGACAATTCTTTCTAACTGAGATGTATTAACCTACTTCATGTTAATAAATTATTCATAAAATATCTTGTGTGTATTTTATATCATCATTTTAATTTTCAAATTACACCTACTACAATGGACATATCCATGATCTTTATGTTTATGATGTTTATTTTTTGATTTTTATATTTTATTATTATTATTATTATTATTATTATTATTATTATTATTATTATTATTATTATTATTATTTTATTTTTTTGTTGAAGAACATGAAGTGGATTAGATGCAGTACGTAGACTTCAGAGATCCAGAAATTCCCATACCATTGGAACAATGTACCTACGTGATACCATGTGATTGGTATATTTATAGGAGTGATAGATGGTCATCAACTTTGTTGGGGCTTCACAGTGTCATTACGTATCATAATGAACGAATAGCATATTTCGTACTTTAATGTTGCAGGCTCACGAAAGCTGGATGAAGATGTTCCCGGAGGAGAGCCCCAACTCGGTGACGGTGCAGTTGGGGCTGAAAATCGAGGATATCTACGAGAGCGGGCTTCGACTCACGTGTATCTCCACCATCCCGGCCTTTCTGGGTCATCACGCTCGTCACTCCTTATATGCGGATCATAAGGAGCGTACATTAGACAGTAAGTCCTCCCGCCTTTCCAATAAAATTGAATTACTTCAGTTAAAAAAATGAATCTAAATAACGTAAATATTTTATAATAGTAGGTTAAAATCGTTTTAAATCCTTTTCGAAATTTGTTCCTAAATTCATATTGCACTAACTACTAGTGGGAGTGGAAAAGTCAGTTGGTACAAAGTGTAAAGAGGGAAATTAAAAGAGAACAATTTTATGTACCTCCCGCTCCTTCGTTGTTATATGGCTTTTGAGATAGTAGTACTATAATACGAAACTAGCTCAGGGTTATCTTAATAGTTCAGATACGGGACACAAATTAAATAAATAAATTTTTATTTGGACAAAAAAAAGAATCAGAAATATAATTGTGAATTGCGGATCACTTTTTTATCAAAGGAAGTAGGCGAAATTTATATAATTATTCAATATGAAATGTGATCCTTCTTGTTTTTTCCGACTTTCATATCAATCTGTAGAGCTTTCTTAATAACCAAAAACGTTAAAATTTCATCTTCGTGTAGCTATTCAGTCCCATTCCTACCGTATGGATAGGACTAGTATTCACTATTCTCATCTTCTCTGCACCTCCAATTTTTCTTCAGCAACCAAGTACGTCTACTAAATTTCTCAAATCACTCGAGTAAGGAGTTTTCAAGGATTCTTCGAGATGTCAACGGGCTCTCAGAGGGCCTCGGAATATGAGAGTGGAGCGGAGAAGGAAAACGTATAGAAGGAGACTTGTTGCTCTTTTATAACCAACTGGATCCACATCTTTCGACCTGCCCAGCCCAGACCCCCGTTCTCTCCCTAACAACAACGTTCTTAAAGCAAGCTCTGTGTGACAGGGCCTTCCGCTCTCTTTGCTTTCTATGATAATCCCTACAGCCTTTTTATTATTAAACTTTTAGATCTCCGGGAATACTTCCATATTAATGCACGAGGTAGGAGGAAATTTAAAGGTGGAACGAGTGACAGGATTTTTCCGTGCTTCTACAAGACTTGAAGAACGCTGAAAACTAGTTTTGTTAACATGACTATCATTTATGACCGAATGCAAAACAAACAACAACAACACGATTGTGGTCGATCCCAATATGTTGTTGATTGCTTACTCTTTCTCACCGTGACTCTAATCATGAAGACGCATTCCTATCAAACCCAATATCAAACTACCCTCCAAATTTGAGCCAAATTATTCAAAATTATTGAGAAATTGATGTTGAAGTGAAATCACGCTTGTAAAAGCGCACACTCTACGCTGGTGTTGATGAGATTCATAAGAGATCATCGCAAGGGAAATCGAACAACAGACGGACAAAACGAACAAAGTTTTACAAAATGCAAGTGGATATTAATTTTGATTTGAAGGGCCCGTTTTTTTTAACCTGCTGTCCGAACTTGAAATTATCCATCTTCAATGGTGAGGAATAATGCATTCAAATTTTGAAAAAATAACCTGTTTAATGTACCTAAGTGAGTCCTAGTGAGTTTTTCGTGCTTACACTTACAAATACTAATAAAACGTTCTATAAAATTAAGTTGGGGTCTAGTTGAGTCCCTTTAGGGACCCTGGCTTCGAGGGAGGAAATTAGGAACTTGTATCATCTTTAAGTTAAAAAAATTCAAGACCTCAAAACCTCAAAGACCAAAAAGTTCTTTATCCTCCATGTGAGAGTAAACCGTTGGAAAGAAGGATTTAGTGGTCTTCAATTTCTAATTACTCGCACCGAAGGGTTTCGATCAGTATAAGGTAAAAACCACAGAAAAATCGGAGGTTGTCGAGAGAATAGAAGGTACCCCCCGAGGGAGAGCTGTGGCGAGGGAGGATATAAAGTGCCTAGGAGAAGGGAAGCAACGATAAGCGAGAAAAGAAAAGGGCTTCGTGATAAGTGGGGCTCCAAGGTCTGATAAGTTGGCTTGGCCAATGAGCCGAGGCTAAGTGGGTATACCGTCTGGATGTGAGGGGAGGAGGGGGGTGGAAAGTTATAAATGGAAACCTCCGCCGTGTTCATTTGTGGAAGGTGAATGAAGAATGAATAGGCTTTTTGAATATTGGAAACAGTAAGTCGAGTGGAATAAACTTACGAACCTGAAATGTAATTTGAAGATACCAATTATCTTATTGAACATGGTTTATTGAACGAGAAAAATCAACAAGTGTAGTAAGAATAATTGAAAAACTGTTAATTGAATATGAGGATATATTGTTAGAGTATATATACATCTTGCTTGTGGACCTTTCAAGTCAGTGCAACAGGATGGAAGGTGATGTGCAAGGTGCCTGAAGTAGCTCGAAGCCCGTAGAGATAATAATTCTTCCTTTCTTATCCTTATCTCGACATTGAAGCCATTGGATTCCAATGAATCAGTCATTGGGAGGATCTAGTCCTTCCTAGCCTCCTTGATCCACCGTGAGACATCCCTCTCCTTATTTCAAGACCCGTAATGTTCAAATGCCTGAGAGGCTGATGAGCCGTAAGATTTATAAACGTTCAATGTGATTTATATATGATGTAAGGAGGATCCAAATGGTCAGAGTCGATTCGATACATTATAATACGATTGTTTATTACGCCTTGATGAGCGCTACCTAGTGGGTTCAGAGTAACTACATAGACCTATGTCGTTACCATGCCGCGATTAAACCATCAGTCTCGCGGAGGGAGAAATTTGTACAAGCGAAGTTCCGTGTTCCATACGCCAGAGTCAGAGTCCTCAGTTACCTGTCTCGATACCTGCCCACCCGAATCAATAGCTGCAAACAACGTATTTCCTTGAGAATCCAGAGCACAGAACCAATACATTACAGGATCAATAAAAGTCCCCATAATACCTAGCTTCCTTGCCGTGAATTATACATGAATGTTCTGAACGACAATAGAATTCATAGATATCTAATACAAGTATAAAAATAAAACATCAATTTCATTGAAATGCAAACTTTTTTTCTACCACTGTAGTCTGATTACAGCTTTCGCAGAAGCTGGTAGGTGCTTCACAACGTAAAGCCTTCCGTAATACCTGCCCACTACCCGCATTAACATAGAAATGAGACCTCCTTTAATTTGTGTCTGTGGAATCTTTCCCTCGCCCTTATTTTCTCTGTGGAGGCATTTTTTCTCTCCTTCCCTCATTTTCCTAGCCCGGGAAAATTCTTTACCTCTCCCTTCGGAGGGGCGAAAAACAAATATGGCGCTGATAATATCAAAAGGATGAAAAACATCGCCAAAATTTAATTTTTCTCATGCTTTATAAAAAAGTGTAAGGAACTAGCAATCCGGAAAATTCGCTGGTCAGCGACATCCCTCCTTGTGCCTTCGTAATTACCTATAATAATATTATAACAACATATTATGTTGTTGATGGTGAAAACCAGATTTATTGAATGACTAAAAATAATACTCGTACTAATCATCGCATGAGTCCTGAAGTTATTGGAACACAGAAAGACGGAAATTGTCGAGTTCAATAGAGTTGTATCCGATAACGGCGCTGAATCTTCCTCTTCTTCAAGACTGAGCGGTCTTGAGGGTTTAGCATCATCACTCAATCGTCACATTTTAAAACCACTAGCTTACGTCGATGATCACTCTAAATTTCTGTGATACGGTTCAATAAACAATGGTGATATAGTGAGGTTCAATGAAATTACCTATTTGTGTTCTCTCTTATCATCCTATTGTTATTGCCGCAGGTCAAGAATGATTTACTTACTCAACATACCGAATTCGAAGACATTTTCAGAGGTTGTGCGGGTTGCCATGTAGATGGTCCCCTATGAAAATCAGTACCCTTAGGTATTCAGTAGTCTGCGCAAGCTCAAACGTAAAAACCTTGTAACAGCAATAACTTCTAAATTTGGAACGACGGGCGGTCACAAAAGTTGCGCAATGAATTTCACGTGCAGCCTTTTCGTTGCTACGAAGTTTGAATGAAAACAAAACTCCTTCACGATCAGCTGAGTGAGCTAAATTCAGTCCTGGTGGCCCAAAGAAGAGAAATACACTTGTTTGAATCCATTCTTAGATAAAATATAAACATGTGCTCTGCCCTGATCAGCTTGGTAAGCGGAATTCGCTGAATGTTTCTCGTTTATTATCATTTTACTTATAACATTTTTCTCATCAAGCTTGGTTTAGGAGGATTGGTAGCCGTCAGGTCTTAGCGGTTCCAACCCAGGTGTACAAGGAGCGGAGCCCCACCAAGTTTTTTTCTTGTTTTTTTCTGTTTTTATGTGCGCTACTGCTACTGAGGATGAGATGATCTTAAATCCTGCAATATCCATATCTGCCATTGTCTAAGTTAGAGTGAGGCTAACTTTACTGTAAGTTCATCTAAAAAAAACGAACTAACATCTAACTTACTCCTCAAGTCTCATCAATATATATGAAAATAGAAAGATAAACACTTTTAATTAGTGCGGACGAATAAAACTCTTCAATTCTCGTTTTCCAACTCCTGATTTTTCTTTTACTTCGTGACCCTGGCCATGTAGTTCTCTTCTCGTCCCTTCCAACGTTCCTCTTTTTTTCTCTCTTCTCAAAGAACTTCTTCAACACTTCAATCCAACTTCCTGACTGGTTTTGAAGTTTCAAAACTGCCAGGGGACCTTTATCTGCGAAAGAGAAAATAAAGGACAAATCCGTAATTTACTGAAAGAGGAACTTTATCTAAAATTAGGTTGAAGGTGGAAAGTTTAGGTGGCAAATCGCATTTCTAATTCGATAATGTACTGTGATAATTGTTAATAAGTGCACTTGATTGAATACCGTTAGCATAGATTTGTCCTACACCGTAATTAATATTTCTTATGGAAGTATTCAATGAACCCTCTTCTCTAATGAAAGTAGTAGGTTGAACACAAACTCCGCGAAAAGCAGGCGAGAGAAGCGCGGGACTAAGGGGCTTGACCCGCTCGAGGCCTCTGACGGGAGCGCCCTCTCATTGGCCCGCTCTAGAAAAGAACCTGGCCAATCGCGGCTCGCCCTTGACCCTAAAAGTAGGTGGTACTAAATTATATAAACTGATTAATCATTCTACACACAGAGTATCAATTGAAAACTCATAATAGGGATGTACTAATCTGATGCTATAGAAAACAAAGACTAATCACTACAAGCTGATCAGCTTCAAACATGCCTGCTGAAGACACTGTTGCTATATAGTAATATATAGCATGATATATTATATCATGTCGTTTTAGGATGTGATTATGACATAGGGTAATCCAAAAGCAGTACAACAGGGTTTTTTCATCCTTTCGATCTTCAATTCAACTTCATGATATTACTTCCCCATTATTCAAAGACTATATTGCCAGTCTATACTATGGGGTTTAATCCCAAATCTATAGGAGAAGCAACAGATTTCCTCATCTCATACGCCTCCAAGAAAGGTACCTACTCTATTTGGAACCAAGAGTAAGAACTGCATGAGTGTTTGTTCATAAATTATGCGCGAGACGTGGCCAAATAGAGCAACTCCACGGAAGGAGGTCTGCTGAAAGGTTTATTGTGAAGGCTCTGCGAGGGGTGGAGGAGCGAGACTCAGGCGGAAAGGTAACGCACTCAAAAGTAAAGGTGTAAGGGATGCTGTTGACTGAGATCCACAGATCCACAGATAGGGGTAGGTAAGAGGGAACCCTGTGAAGAACAAGATGAAGAAGGGTAGCGAGGGACGGAGGAGGTATGGCGAGGTAATTGGGTAAGGGTTGGAAGACAAAGCCCGGGCCAACATCACTAACACCGCATACGTGTTCTAACCTGACCCGCTTCTTCCTGCGCCCACACTTCGCTCTCCATTCCTTTCTCGGGACTGTTCCAATTCACCCCTATCGCCTGAGCTTCCATCACTCCTGTCTCCTTTCTTCTTTTACCTTCCCACCTTTCTAATTTTATTTTCACCTCTATTCTTCGTCACACCACAACCCGATAATATCGAATTTCATCTATACATTTATAATGTTACTAGGACAAGGAAGTTAGGAAAGTTATATATCTCGTAACATAGTACCTTTTGTAATAATCACAAGATAACTTATTACTATTTGATGAAATAAGATATGCACTTGGTAGATTACAAGAATGAATGACTTTTATTTAGATACCGATAAACCAACTATTTCAAGTAACGTAGTAACGTAGTAATGTTTACACGTAACCTCACATCTCCCCTTTTCACACTCTTCCTACCATCCCCCCCTGAGACACTTTTAGATATCTGCGGTTCCGCTCATATATCTTTCCGCTGGAACTTTTTACTCTATACTTGCGGTACGATCCTATACCTACAACTTCTCCATGCATGTCCCATCGTCCTGTCAAAGGGTTTTGAATCCTCACGTTTGCACCTATTGGGATAGGCGGAAGATCCTTTGCATTATTGTTATATTTTTCTGCAACTTTTCGTTTTCTGTTGTCAATTTCGTTCTCGTAGCAGCCAGGTACTTTCTGCCACTCCTCTGCAAACGAATTATGGTGCGCTGGTACTAAAGATCGGAGAGGGTGCCCAAACAACACTTGTGAGGGTGACCGACCGTTGGCAGTAGGTGTATTCCTGAACTCGAGTAGTCCAGCATTGTACGCCTCCTCATCCAGGGTCCCTCCAGTTATACATTTCAAGAGTAGTGCCTTCATAGCTTTAACTCCCGCCTCTGCGTGGCCATTACTCTGAGGGAAATAAGGTGATGATGGCGATAAGTTTACTCTCCACCTCTTCAGAAATTGTTTAAAGGCGAAAGAGGCGAACTGGGGACCGCCATCGCACCTCACCCGGATTGGGACTCCTGTGTCGGCGAATATCTTTCTGAGACAAGAGATGAGCGTCTGGCTGTCTGGACAACGTGATCCAAATTGGCACATAACTGGCCAACCTGATAGTCGGTCGACGTAAACCATAAAATTCTTCCCTCCTGCCGAAAATAAGTCCATAGACACATCGACGAAGGGTCGGTTTGGTACGGGATCGTAAATCTTAGACTCCTTCTGAAGGGACGGCCTCATTTCCTGGCATCGCTCGCAAGCTTCTATAGTGTTCCTTATATCACTAGTAATAGCTGGCCAGTATACTGTTTGACGGGCCCTTCGCTTTGTCTTTTCGATTCCTTGATGAGATGCGTGGAGTTGTTTCAGAACGTCTTTTCTTGCTGATTTCGGAATTACAATTTGGCACCCTTTCAAGACAAGGTCACCATCTATTGTCAACTCGTTTTTCACTTTCCAGAAAGCGGATAAATGATCAGGTAGGTTACCCTTTGAAATTGGAAAACCATCTTCAATTTGCCTCTTCAACGCCTGGTACTGCAGGTCACTTTTTGCGAGTTCACGGATTGTTGCGAGAGATGGGTCGGAAAGCTCTTCATTCTGGTTCAAAAGGAAGATCTGTCGTACAAGAGAGCCCTCCGCCGCATTTTCCTCTTCTGCCAGCATGTCGATTTGCTCTGGATCGTCGACTGGTGCACGTGACAAGCTATCAGGGATCAAGTGAGCTTTACCCCTTCTCCATTCAGTCGTGAAGTTAAAGCCAGCTAACTTTTCTTTGAGGCGCTGCAAACGAGGATTTTGGATTTCAGCTAAGGTTTGGCTGTTTAAGATTGGTATGAGTGGTTTGTGATCGCAAACAACAGAGAATGTTGACAGACCTTGAAGATAAATTTTGCATTTTAAAACTGACCATACGATTCCTAGAAGTTCTATTTCGATCATTGCATACCTTCTTTCTGTGTCTGAGATGAATCGTGACCCACATTGAATGAGTTTCCATACTCCATCGTGTTCTTGTAGCAGTACGTAGCCGAGACCATTCGTTCGAGAAGCATCCACGTGGAGAGCAGTTTTTCGAGACAATTCGAAGTGAGTCAGAATAGGAGGTTCGGTCAGCAACTTTTTGACTTCTTCAAAAGACTTCTGGTGGGATGAGCCCCATATAAATAGATTTTTTATACTGAGAAGGTCTCTTAGAGGACTCGCAGCGGCACTAATTCTAGATGAGAAGTTGCCAAGTTGATTGACCATCCCCAAGAAAGACCTTAGCTCAGTCAGGTTCTCAGGTTTCCGGAATTTGGCAATAGCTTCCACTTTCTTTTGATCGACCTTTATTCCAGATCTTCCCACGATATATCCAACATATGGCACTTCTGGCTTAGCAAATACGAACTTGTCCTTATTTAAGGTGATGGATGAAGTTCTGCATTGGTCAAGTATTCTCCGGATTCGGGAGTAATGAGTCTTGAAGTCTCTATCATATGCTAAAATGTCATCTACAACCTTCTGAATGTTTTCAATCCCACTTAGTGCTTCATCGCCTCTTCTACAGAATTCATCTCCTGAGCTAACCAAACCCATTGGGGTTCGAAGGAATTGATATCGTCCCCAAGGTGTTAAGAACGTTGTTAGTTTTTGGCTCTCCTCATCGAGCTCCAACTGGAAGTACCCGGAAGCAGCATCCATGGATGAGAAATAATTATTTCCATTTCCTATGTCTGACACTGCCTCCCACGGGGCTTTGAACGGGTGTACCGGTCGCTTCACATGCTTGTTCAATTTTGTGAAGTCCACACAAACGCGTATTTTACCATTCGGCTTAGGTACCACCACCAAAGGGCTTACGAAATCGGATGCTTCCTCAGGTGACGGTCTAATGATATTTTTAGACACAAGGTCATCTAATTCTTGTTTAACTTGATCTCTCCATGCAAACGGTACCTTTCGAGGGCAGGTGATTGCGAATGGAATTGCGTTCTCTTTCAACTCGATATGAACTTTTTTTCCTTTCATGGGTTTCAGAGGTTTTGAGTCGAACACATCCTCATACTCCCTGATCAATCGTTCCTTCTACATCTCGATGTCCGCTTCGGATGGATTTTCCGGAATGTCGTCTACTGCTATAACTGCCAAAGGGCGGGGAAAGTCCCGGTGAATAACGCCTAGTTTTCGCAATGTTGTTCTATCTACGAGTACATCCCTTACTCCAGAACATATATACATATCTAGGTCTGCCTTACGATTCTCGTATTCAATTACACAGGGTAGTTTCCCCATCACCTTAATTCTCGATCCATTTGCGCTAGAGAGTGAGATTTTTGACCTATTCAATTTAAAGGTATCGATCTGCAGACCGTTTAGAATATTAATGCCTGCTACACTTACTTCGGCTCCTGTGTCAGGAACAGCCCAGCAACTTATTCGATGATTGTTGGACGATATGCCGACTTTGAACCGACCGAGGTCTGCTTGCTTCGATACTCCATTAATCTTCATGTAGCTTATTCTCAAGCTTTCCTGATCCTCTTCAACAATTTCATTCTCCTCTTCGGATTCTGTGACCCTCTTCACATATTTCTTGGCCCTACAACACTTTGTAAAATGTCCTCGGCCATCACACGAGCGACATTTGCTATCTTTAGCAGGACATTCTCTGAGGGATTTGTGCCACTGATTACCGCACCGAGGGCATTGCTTCTGGTTGGGTACCAAGTTTTTGGCAGGTTGTGGTTTATAAACTTTTGAAATAGTCCGAGAATGTTCACCTTCTTCTTTGGATGCCATTTCTTCTGCTTCACAAAGCCTTACTACATCTGACAAACGAGAATCATCAGGAAGAGCCCTGCACTTCCTTCTTATCCTCTCATCCCTCAGGCTCTCTATGATGTTGTCAATGAGGCATCTTTCATAGCAATGGGAACATGGGTCGGAGATTTGATAGAGTTTTGTCTTCTCCCTATAGAAAGACCTAAAGCTTTCACCCTCTTCTTGCTTTCGTTTAGTGAACTGGCTCCTTCTGATCCTCCCATTCTCCTTCTTCCGGTAGTACTCGTCCAGTTCGTCGAGCACTCCGTCATAGTCACTCCCGTATGGAATATTCAAGACAAGTGTAAGTACGTCGCATATTTCTTGACTCAAGAAGGAAAATAAAATAGCATTGGTTTGCTCCGTAGGCACTCTTGGTGCGCCTTCAGCTATGAGGTAATTCACGTACCTTCTTCTCCAGTCATTGAATTGTGCGAACGAGTAGGACTCTTCGAGCTTCTCAGGCTTCGGGAGCCCTGACAGCTTCACACTCATTCGTTCGTCAACTCTAGAGAATGTCGGTTCTTCGAATCTTGTGGAAGTTGGAATATCTTCCGATGTTGGACTACGGTGATTCCGAGGAACAACAGGACTCGACGGAATAGTTTGTCGGCTAGTGGTGGCTGTAACAACTGCTTGGGTCAGTTTATCTATCTGACTTCTAAATGCACTGATTGCCGCCTCCACCGGGGCCAACCGCTCTTCCAGCTTCTCCTCTGCCCTCGTTCTCCTCGTCATAATGTAGTTTTCCTATCAAGGCTGCGCCATGTAATAATCACAAGATAACTTATTACTATTTGATGAAATAAGATATGCACTTGGTAGATTACAAGAATGAATGACTTTTATTTAGATAAAAGTCATTGATAAAAGTCATTTTTTGTCTGTTGATCTGTCTGTCTATAACCTGTCGAACGATTCAACCTATATTTACGAATTAGGTACATTTATACTGTATGTTTGGCGGAAGGGAATAGTCTATTTCAAAATATTAAGCGATGTCCGTTAAGTTTAAACGGCTGGGCCGATTTCGAAGGCAATTTTTCCAATGTGCTCATTACTGAAGTAATACAAAATAGTCTCGAGAAGAAAAAAGTCTGTGGTAGTCTCTTCCTTGACGTATCCCAGGCCTTTGACTAGGTCTGACATGAAGAACTACTACATAAACTCAAAAGAGATTTACCAGATAAATTATTCTTCCTGTTGAAGTCGTAGCTTGCAGGCAGTCGTTTTAGAGTCAGGCCAGGAGGATATTCTAGTTCCTGGGATCAAAACAGGGGTTTCCCAAGGAAGTGTGCTTGGGCCGTTACTGTATCTTTTCCATGAAGATGATGTCCCAAGCAACGAGGACTATACGATTGCAACATGTGCAGACGACACTGCACTGCATGTGGGTGAGACAGTTAAAGATGCTACGACAAGCTACAGCGTACTATTAACAAGTCCAGAATGACCCAAAAAAAGGCGACTGAAGCTGAACGAGCCAGACATCTACCCACATCTACTTAATAATACAAACGAATTAACAGCTTGCCAATGACGCTTAATGGAGAAAAATAATACCCTTAGCAAACACTGCAAAATATTTGGGAATGGCTTTTGATATAAAACTGAAGAGGAGCGAACATTTTCAAAAGAAAAAAGAGGAAATGAAAAAAATTAGCAAAATTGTTCTAGTTACTCGGTTGGCATTCTGAGCTCTTCCTATACAACTAACTGCTAATATACAAGCAAATATAGAAACTTGTCTTAATATAATGGTATTCAGCTCTGGGGCTTCACGAAGAAATTGAACATCAAGATTTATATTGTTGTCGAGATTGTCAACGCTACTTGGTACATCCGAAATGACGATCTTGAGATATTTTATAGAGATTATTTTGAAATAACCAAAAAATGAAACTGTCAGTGATGTGATCAAGCTACAGGCTAAACCTAGTGACAAATTGAGACAGTGTTGTGTTACCTGTACTCCAGAGCACAGCCATTGATTGAGCTCTACTAACTGTTTAATTCAATTATAAAAGTAAAGTAAATAACTAGGTGAGCTTCTAATGAACTCAGTTGATGTGTTATTGTTATTTAATGAATAAATATCGACTTAAAAAAAGTTTGCTCATTCTCTTTAAAATATAGCATCCTGTTAGAGATCCCCGATGTTGAGGAGTCGTTTGATCCGTGACAATTTCTAAAGTTTTAGTGTTAAGCACGACTCAACTGAAGGTCACCGAAATTGGTTGAAGTATTTACGTTACGCTGAAGGTTAATAAGGTATTTAGAAACATTATGAACAATTAAGCTTGACTTTTTTCGGGGAATGAACGAAACATGCTCAAAACTGATTTCTTCCAAACAATTCATTCAAAATTCGGTAATTTTAACTGAATTTGTTAATGGATAGAATCATATTTAGATCAAAGTCTCGTGCTAAAACTACGCAACAAACAAACGGCCCTAAGCAGGTTTAATAAATCGATTCCTGTGAGATCATCGAAGTTAGTGTCTGTCGGCTTGGGAGATTATTCGGATTGGTGGCCGATTGCGGGTTCATAATAATTTTTTTAGACCCTATCCATTTAAGGGGATGAGTAGCCATCAGGAATCATCAGACCTAATTCAGATCTTTCCCTTAAAAGACAGATGATGACGTCTGCTACACCAGGAATGGCAGCCGTATGGAAATTCAATCTAAAGTGGTTGTTCACATTACTAATTTTTACTTACAATTACGCAGCAAGTAAGCAGTATCTGGGAGGTAAGGAGATGAGATATTTGCGGATTCTTAGTTGTTGGCTAGACTGAACTGGTTACAATCAGAGACCATAGCTTTATAGTTTGAGCAAATAATTTGGGTGGATGTCAGGATTTTATATCCTTACCAAGCTTACAAAATTCAGGCCTTAAACCAAACCCAAGGAATAACAACTGGGGTGGAATAACAACAATAAAAGCAATGTAATGGTTGCTTATCATTGGGAAAACCTCTTTGTCACCTGCTCTACAGTTAACAGTAGGGGGCGCACCATTACGTACAGTTTCATAAAGACGCTTTCATTAAACCAAAATTCCATCGAGAAGGATTTAATTGAGCTTTAAAATGTTGATGCTCCAACTTTTCATAATTCAATTAAGCCGTTTTAATCTAAAGTGTGAGGCCCAATATTGTTCATAAATCTGAATGCATTCGTTGAACTCTTGTCTAGATCTATTCCCCACAAAATTAAATTAAATAATAAATTCCTTTGATTGACACTTTAAACTGTAATGCGATATATTTCTCAGGAAAAATTAAGATTGTGAAGGAGAGATTATTTCAAGATCTAAAACCAACGCCGCTCGTTCTCAGAATTACCACAATAAAGGAGAGAAACTTCATTATTAAGCTTGTAATTCTTAACTAAGTTGCGATGCGATGGAGTTTGTTGGGAGGAAAATGAAATTTTCAAGGAAAACTCGTTCATAAAATCTGGGGCACATTTGGCTTACCTCAAGCCTCTTGCGGAATGTAGTTTCCTCAGAGATGAAGTTTAAGACTCATTAGTTTACTGTCGCGGTACTTCGTGGGAGTTTTGCATAAGAAAAATTTGTGGTTTTAAATACTTGTAATCGTATATTTTTGTATATGACCCCTCGAAAGTGAATACGATCACAACGTGCACTGAGCAGTATAGTTTTCTCTCTAAGAATAACACGTGCTGTTATACGAAACATGCAACTTCACTCTCTCTGATAAGATTGCTGTGAAATTCAAGGTTATCTTCAACTGAAACAACCTCAAATTTGAGCAAAATCGGGCGATAAAATCGAGAAAATGGATGTTTTTTGAGAATTGAGGTTTTTCTATTTTTGAACGAAAGCAACTTTACCTTTGGTATTTTTCTGTAACGCTGATTTTTCACAATCAGATCTATTCATATTTTGATGGATATAAAAAAAATGAACTTTGCCTTATCAACACAAATTAATACTATACCTATAAGAGACAAAGTAATGCATTTAATTTAACTCGTCATGTTTTGCTCACTCACTCAATTTGAATGGTGAATAATACTAAATACTCTAAAAAATAAATTAAAAATACTCTAATATTCTGCTTGGTTCCGTGATCTCCTTCCCCCTCGGCAAGCTTATAGATTTGTAGTTTCTAAGAGATTCTAAAGCTCTTGATAACATTCTCGTGGACAATGGGGTTGAGAATTTCACGAAGAGAATTTCGATCCGTACTGAATTTATTGTCAAAAATAGATTACAAAGAGGAATATAGAAGATACTCAAAACTTGAAATCCACAATGAATATCGATGACGAAAGGTTTGGGTGGGACAATAATCGATATGGAGAACCCTTCAGCGGTCGTACATCATTGTGTGTCACTTGTTTTGTTTGGGAAGACTACATCTACTGTTTAGTTGAGATCACCTCATGAATAATTGAATAACATCTGACTGAATTTTTCAAAAATAATCCAAACATTGTATTTGTAATCATTCAAACTCAATTCCGTTTGTCAAATGTAATTATTCCGTCAAATTAGGACACGGAAGTCCTGCAGTTCATTTATAAATTGCACGGGAGACAACACTCATTATTCTTGGGTAAACATGTTCATCAGATATGAATGAAACGTTATCGATCCACGAGGTAGAGAGTTAGTGAATCGGGATCCGTCTGAAAAGGGTTATTTGAGAGGATTGTAGAAACTACTCGTAAAAGAGTACTCCATAATAAATGAAACAGTCAACAAGTTGGACAAAGGTTTATAACGTATCGATGTCCCTTTTCCTACCACGGGCGGCTAATGGGTTTGTGGATCAATGCAGAGAAGTGGTATTAAATTTTTATTGGTTAGAGGGGTTAGAGCGGATGATGGAAAATTCACGTAAAAAAAACGAACCGACTTGAAAACCGATTATGGCAACCACTAAAAAGGAGTTAATAATGATAACAGCTAATTCAGATTGATTGGCAGGTAGGTACGCATTGAAGGCGCCGCTGTGCTCATCTGCAGACACAAACATATGCAAGTATGATTATTTCCATAATAATATGAACAGATTAGTCATTCGCCGACAGTTCAATACATAACAGGAATAATAATAGCTATCATTAGGGTACTGTTAATTGTTTTCCAAAACTCGTAGTTAGTAAATCACTGCTGTCGTATGATGGAGAAAATGAGTTTAAATCTTCCAAGGAATTGTTGCTATTCCAACATACAACTTTTAGATTAGGTGATATATGAAACTATCTAATATATCAATTATGTTTTTGTTCTCAATTGTACTGACTTCCCATGTACGACTATGTACTTCATGATAAAAGGGGGGAGGGTATACTCAAAGTACAGGTATGCACATTTGCGAAAAAAAAATTTATGTATAATATTCATTCACAATCCGATTCACCGATTCACAATCGTGCTTCTGATTCATCATTTAATGATGAATCAGAAGCACGTTTGTGAATCGGTTCTTTTTTTTATTAAGGCACAAGCTACCTCTAAGTGGTCCCCTGAAATGACCTCTAAGTGGTCATGGGCGCCATATTAAATAACTAAAATAAATGATTGATCATGAACAACAATCGAAAACGCTGCAAATTATTACACAAAGGTTTATTATTATTTTTCTATATAAATCACTCGTCTGCAAAGAACTTTGCTTTGCCACTGTCAGCACCTGTCTACCACGTACCTACAGCGATAACATTTTGGTCAGCTAAAATTTGAACGGAGATTAGCCCTCTTTTGCGATTCACACTCGTGTGTCTGATTTATCGTAGGCCCAACCCTTAAGATATCGTAGGTTTGTCCTACAGAGCTCCGCGTGTTCTCTAAAAATTCTAAAAATTCAATACTATCTTGAATTGATGGAAATATCAAAAATATCCTTTATATCGAAATTTTTTGAAAATTTCAACCCTTACTTTTCAACGTTCAGAAGTGACCGATATCAACCAAAAGCTTCGGGGCACAACTAGACCCCAAATGAAGCCCGTGAACTAAGGAAAGTGCCATGGTGGACGGACGGCCAAATTTTTATTCGATTTTTGGTTTCTACGTACCTTTAAATGTAAACCAACAAATGTTGATTGGAGGGGGGTGGGTAAAAAAATGTTCTTGGTCGATACCAAAGGTTCATTATTGAAAATAATAATTCATAAGTGAGAAAAACAAAATTTGTTACAGTTTGTAGAACAATGAGTTCTCAATTCATTGGAGACGACATTTAAGCAACCTGAATTGTTTCCCAGGAGCTCTTCTAAGTTCCTCGCAGTTTCGGGTGGGAGGATGATGAAAAGTGCGGCCAGATTTCGAATCGCGAATGATCAAAGCGAAAATATAATAAACCGTTGAGTAATAGTTTTCAGGGTTTTAATCTCTGCAGACCAAAATGATGTTATGAGCAAGTAACAAGTAGTAGTGTTTGTAGTAAATTTTGTGACCAACTGTGTTCTATGAATGCATCATTCAACACTCAGTAAATTATAATTGACTGTGGGTTGGGAAGAATGATGAAATTCGAACTGAGTAATAGGAATAATTAAAATGTTATGAGCCCTAAAAACAACTCTTGGGTCGATGTGGGAGCAGCTGAATGCATAAAAGGGTGGGTGGAAGCTTTTTACAGCGAGAAACTTTGGAGAACGGGAGCTACATAATAAATGAAATGGTCAACAAGTTGGACAGAGAGGGTCATAATACATTTACAGCTCTCTCTCCTCTCCATCGCTGAGGGTTCCTTGTCGTAGGTGGCCTGGCAGAGGCGGTATTAGTGGAGAGTCCGGGGGTGGTATTGAGAACAGGCTTAACAAACTTAAACGTAGAACAACAGTTACGAGACAAGGGAGAAGGGTTAAACTGGGCTCAGACTTTACCATGAACCGTTTCCCCAAACTCCGAGGAAGCTTGGTGCACCCCTGGGGTAGGTAGTTACACCTCGGTAATTAAGGGTGTTCTTGGAAGCATCCAAGTTTGGGTTTGCGGTCCTCGTGAGGCGAAAGGGGACATTCTGCTGGCCAAGGGCCAGGTGTAACCTGTTCGACTTTCTTATCCGGAACTTCCCCTCTTCCAGTCAGACCACAAGCCCGACCTCCTCACTTTGCCTTCATCTTTCCTTTATAGTTTCCCAAGCAAATTCCTCTACCACAAACTTTATCTTCCACGGAGACTTTTCTTTGGTTGGTGCATCCTCAGGTACTAGATTCTGAATGTTTCTGGCACTGTCGAATGTGTGTGGATACAACCTGAATGATAACCAGCAAATATGGAAATTGGAATAAAATTGTAATTATAACAGGAGAAAAACTCTGCAAATTATTACACAAAGGTTTATTAGTTTTCTATATAGATCACTCGTCTGCAAAGAACACGGCTTTGCCATTTTTACCACCAACCAACATCAAGAAAAACGGTCAGGTAAAATTTGAACGGGGTTCAGGCCTCTTTTGGGATTCACACTCGTGTTTCTGATTTATCGTAACGGTTTGTTCTACAGGGCTCTGCGTGGTCTCAAAAAATTCTACAAATTCAATACTATCTTAAATTTATGGAAAACAGTACTAATAATAACAATAATAAAATCCATTTTTTTTGGTTCAAAATTTCAACCCTTAGTAGTGGTGACCTACAGCAACCAAAAGCTTCGGGGCACAACTAGACCCCAAATGGAGCCCATATACCAAATTTCATCAAAATCGGGCAATGCTAACTGAGCAAAGTGCCACATACGGCGTATGGCGGACGAAGGGCCAAATTTTTATTCGATTTTTGGATTCTACGTACATTGAAACGTAAACCAACAAATTTTGAGGTGGGGGGGGGGGGGGGGTTAAAAAAATGTTCTTGGTCGATTTCAAAGGTTCATTATAGAAAATAATAAACCAAAACGGAGGAGAAGGGTTTATTGTGTGCAACCAGTGCGGAAAATGGAAGTGTACGAAGCTTTGGTTAGGGATATAGTGGTGAATTAGGTTGATCGAGTGTAGTGAATGTGCTGCAGCTTAAACACGTGTTGCACAATTTTTTTAATTTAGAAGTAAGTCCGAACAGCAACCAAGAACAAAAGTTCATAATGAAGGCATCCACAACTCTTGGGTAAAGATGTTTGCTGGATGTTTGCTGGAAAGAACTTCCTGTCCAAACAAAGTTGATGGATAACCTTGCGATAAGATGTTGATACTAATAATGGAAATAAGTGTACTTTGAGGCGGGTGATCTGAACAGGAAAATAATGAGCGTTGTGAATCAATATGCAGAGTTTTGGTTTATTATTTTCAATAATAAATCCAAAAAATTGAATACAAAGTTGGCCGTCCGTCCGCCGTACGCGGCACTTTCCTCAGTTAGCATCGACCGATTTTGATTAAATTTGGTATATGGGCTCCGTTTGGGGTCTAGTTGAGCCCCAAAGCTTTTGGTGATGTAGTTGAAAAATAAGGATTGAAATTTTGAAAACGCCCTAACTCAAAAAATTTTGGTTTAAAGATATCGTTGATCCATCAATTAAGGATAGTATTGAATTTCAATGATTTTTAAAAACCTGTAGGACAAACCGTTCGCTCCCTATGAGAACTTAAGGGTTGGACTTACGATAAATCAGAAACACGAGTGTGAATCGCAAAAGAGGCCTAATCTTCGTTCAAATTTTAGGTGACCGAAATGCGATCGATGTTGGTTGTTGGTAACAATGGCAAAGCCGAGTTGTTTGCAGACGAGTGATCTATATCGAAAAATAATAATGATAATAAATAACAAACCTTTGTGTAATAATTTGCAGCGTTTAAAATTCCATTTCAAAATGTATGATATCGAATAATAACACACCAGCCAATACAACCAGCCGTTCGCTTCCTATAACAATTTAGTTTGGACTGAAAAAAACACGACCGTGAATCCAATTGTTGAATTGGGTAATTATGAAATGAAAGATTGTTGATTTGATATTGTAGTGCAGCACGTATTCAATGGGTTGATATAGGGTTAAACATGCTCGATAGTCCGTAATGTAGGATTTCCATGCAACTGTTTCTCTAAATTGCGTTGTTAAACCTATCTCGGTATCGTGTAACGTACGTTAACTACATTTTATTTGTCCAACAACGAATACTCTGTAATCATGATATTGGTTTGTTACAGTAACAGTCATTGGACAAGTGACGCAACCTCCGACGGTCATACAAATCACAAACCACTGCGGTTCCGGACAAAAGCGTTTGTCTCTCAGTGATCTCCTCTTCTCTGCCATTCTGCTCGCCGTGACAGCACAATGTAAGTTGTACAATTCCCTCAAGTGGAGCTAATAACGCACATATTTCCGCCATCTCCTCCTAACTGAATGTGAATTTGAAAAACACCACAGTAAAAACTACAAAAATCCCTGAGGATGGGTAATAAATACCAAAATTTTTCTTTGTGGAGGGCGATGCTAACCTTTATACCTCCATTTGGCGTGCTGCAACCCCACCCAACCACCAGTGAAGATCCGCCAAACTAAATCCCATTTTGTTTTTGTATGGTAGTACGTGTAAATCCCTTAGGAAATACAGAATCTGCTGGTAAAATGAATGGAATATTTCATAAATTCCATCTCCAAAGGCTAAATTAACGAATTGTTTCCCATTCAATCGGATATTTCTAACCTTTTCCTATTTCATTGTGAAAATTCTTCAAGTTTTTTACACTCTTTTCAAACTGTCTTCAAATCTAAGTTATGAACTGTCTCTATATTTTTCCTGGGCAATTGAATTGTAGTTTTTATATGTCATTGTTGACAAACTACGTATTTCGAAAATTCCCTTGATTTTGACAGTTAGATTCGAATTTTACTCTTTTTCTTCCTAGAATGGGTATTTTTCCCACTGTGATTATTTTTTCGAGCCCCTCATGAAACATCGTGGCATAAAACATGACACTACATGCGAAACTGTACATAACGCTTGTTTGTATATATGGCACACTAAGATTGATGCTGCTACCTCCAGTTGCGTTGTGTAAAAAATGACTGTTACCCGCTTGTTAGTGGCACCAAGGATGAAGTTCGTGATAAACACTTCATAGATTTCTTTTTCCCCACTATCGGTGTTAGTTAGAAGCTATACATCGCAATAACCTTGTGAATCAATCATTGAATCAACAATATACTGACCTTGGATGCCAGTAGCTCTTCAATTTGTCAATACATGGGTACAGAAAATAGTTTTTTTAAATACTTGGACAGAATTGGTACGAAAATATAGGTACGAAGTTTCGATCTTTCTTTTCGGATACCTAATTGAAAATGAATTGATAGGGCCATAGAAACGTTCCTTTTGACAACTCAAGCAAAACCTGTGCATCTCTCTTACGGCTGCTCAATAAATCTTGTGTGGGATGTTGTACCTATAGGTTCAATAAATGGTCAGGAAAGTAGATTTTGGGCAACCTTAAGAAAATGATGCTTTTCAATCTACTTTTCTGAACATTTTAATTCACGTTTAATTTCGAAGAGATTAAACGGGTAACCTTAACAGCTAATAACGTTGATGACAGTTCTTCAGTATCTCTAAAGAGATACCTGATGTACAGTCTCAGAGGACCAAGGTACAAGAACAAAGAGGAGACGGTATGGTTGACGGTAGGGACCAATTAAATGAGGATTAATTTCTGATGGGGAAGATAATGAAGAACAGAAGGAAGGGTAACAAGAAGTAATTTGTTCGAAAGGAGCAATTTTAATGCATGCGAAAGATTCTAATGAACAAAAGGACTGAAATGATGAGGAATGGAAGAAATGAATAAGAAAGGACAGGAATATCTTAATCGAGTATTCGGGATGATGAGTATTTGGATCCAATTCACGATACAGTTCCTACTTTGCGGATTGAAAAGATGGAATACTGAAAGAATCTGAGAAACTATGAAGCTATGAAGTGAGCTAGATACCTAGACCCATACAGCTTTGTCAACAGATAATTGACCGGGAATCGTACCTACTGATCAAGGGCGGGAAAATAGTGAAAAAAGTATCCATCCTGAATACCATCGTCCGTCCATGAAAACAAAGTATTGACGGAATGAATAAAACCAAAAGTAAGTTCCTCTTATGAATATTACCTATGACAAATCACGTGTTTCACAGGATACATGGAGATTGGTAGAACTGAATTTCTGCTACATCCTTGGAGAACCATATTGTGTATTATTACGAGTACATCAGAGTATACCCTAGCTCCTAGGTGGACGTGCATCTGTGTGGGTTTGTATAGTTGTATGCAATGCTCAACGAAGGTTATTTACCAGACGACATGGTAGAGGCCTCGCTCAAAGGCCAAAGATTGAGTACCTATACGTTGAGTGTAGATAAGAACAAAAAGTGTAAAAGTTCACTTGCCGAAGAAGAGAAGAACCTCTGTAAGCAAAGGATACTGACTGACGGCAACTGATTCGATAAGAGATAAAAAGAGGTTCACCAATACCAATAACCCTTTCGTTAGTGGACCTCTAGGCTCCTTACTACTTCGGCCTTCCTCAAAAGTCCTTTGTCTGGGCTTGAGGCTGCCGTCGGGTTTTTCCGGACTTATGTGAAAATAGGGCGCCCACTCTCGGTAGCACTTTGACGCGTGAGAGAGGTCGAAGGGTCGCAATCTCTTTTATGCTCTCACTAAAACGATGTAGCCGACCGGTTTACGGCAGCACTAAATTTCAGAATGGAACCATTGACAGAGTTTGAGGGCTGATAAATTGCCAGCCCTTAGCGTTCACAGTTTGACTCGGATATAACGATATTCACATTTTGCTCTTCTTATGGGCTGAGTTCTTGGTAAGGGGACGAACCAGATGCTCCCTTCTGTATCTTCCTTTTCATACGTTTTCCGTGCATTTTGCTACAAGGGACCAGTTCTTTTCAATTTATAGTATCTTGATGACAACAACTTCTGGTGTTGAACTTTGGGACGTCAATCCCTGTTTTGTTTAGAGTTGATTTCTTTCGCCCGCCCATTTTTCGCATAAAAAAAGTTGGGTGCAGTTAGGGGGGTTCCGTTACTTAAGATTACCGAGTTGGAAGTGCTGCAAGCTTAACACTCTGTTATGGGTTCTACCCCGTACATCAGAGATTGGTGACATTTCCATCCTTAGCATTGATCAGTGATTTCAAATAATATTTTAAAAACTTTGATGTTGGCGAGCGGTGTTGTAAGGAAGAGTTTTCAAAGGACAGTATTATTTCAAGTACGTTAGGGTACACTTTCGACGAATAACATCCGATGATGTTTTTCTTGTCGCCTCATCAAACCAAACGGTCCTGACATATAATTTTACAAAATGGCGAAAACACAGTGAAAGCACTCCACGCCATATTTTAGACTTAACCAACCTGCCGTGCTGTGTAAGACAATTTTCCACGTGCTGACGTTCAAGGGCTTTGCAATTCTCGGTTCTTCCTGACGGCCCTGAATTCGGTTGCTTATAAATATATTCCTTGCCTTTTACACAGATGCCACTTTACTTTCTGGTATGTTCTGGCTCACAATAATGCCATGAGTGCGTTCATATTCAATGATTCCAACTGAAACCACATTTTATATCCGAGGAAGCTTATTTCCACGGCGCATCGTGTACTACCCATATTACATTTTTTGCGGAAATATCCACAATAAATCATAACGCTCATTTCCTGAAAGGGGTTTTGGAAAGACGTTTGTACATCGAGTAGGGGGTCGGAGTGGTTGAAATGAAGAATATAGGGTCTTTAAATATGGAAAGAGGCAAAGCGACAGCAACGGGGCGCCAGGGGTCAGAGCGGTCGCGAACTCCATGATTCATGGACACGAGCGCACCTACCCGCTGCCTGAGGGCATAGGGAATAAACCACCGTGCATTTTATAACAACCAGTCTCCTTGGTTGAAGGCCCTACAGGTAAAACGAGAATATTAACATCTATCCCTCTTCCTTCCTACCCGTTTCATGTGTCATGGAAGGTCTTTCCTTAAATGATTGTACAACTTGCAAATATACTCTCATTGTATGAGTAATTGTTTCTGCGTTGTGTTCTTCTGACACTGACAATGGTCCCATTTTGACTGGAATTCATTTTGTAACGTTGAAAAGAAAGCCGCTTAGTATGTCGTTTGAAGTCTGTCCTGTCAGATAGGCTCTTTGAAAAAAAGGAGCCCTCCACCAGGAGCTAATTTAGCTCGCCCAGCTGATCAAGGAGGAGCTTGGTCTTATCACTCATACTTGAATGTTTTTGACAATTTGCGGGTCTAAATTGTTTGAAAAAATGTACTTGATGGGTCCGAGTAGTAGAACTTGAACGATTCTTTCAACTAACTAACACTAAGTAGACAGCAAAATGGAGAATCAAAATAAATGAAACTAAGTCGGTACACGTCGATTTTACCAACAATAGAATCGATCATATTCCGGAACATTTCAAGGGAAGAACATCTTCTAAAATTCAGAAAAACGCATTGGCTAATGGGGATACGGAAGAAGTTGTCAATCCAGCTTACATTGTACAACCAAGTCCTTAATCCATTCTGGACATATGGAGCTCATCTTTGGGGCTGTACGGCCCAGTCAAAACGAGACATCATCCAAAGATTCCAGAACAATGTGCTAAGAACGGTTGTCAATGAACCATGGTCCTTCAGAAACGAACGTCTCCATCATGAACTTCGGATCGAAACAATAAACGATGCTATAAGCAATAAAGCGACAAGGTGTAATACACCTACATCGACTAAGATGTCACATCAACGAGGAAGCAGTCCAACTCTTTAATACAAGGGATATCATCAGAAGATTGAAGCGTACCAAACCACTTGATCTAGATCTTCTGTTTCACATGTGAAGTGAAACATCCACCAATACATCCACATTAACCAAACTCAGTGGTGTATTTTAGCTTTGAATACTTTTCAATATTTTCAAAATAATAATTTTAATAAGTTATACTTGGTGGACTAAGAATATTGAGAAAAAAAAAAACTAACTAACATGATATATCGTACAAAAAAGAGTAGCACTCCTGTGTTCAATTGAAGAGCTATTGGCTACTCGGTCTTTCCTATATTCTAATAATCATTTTACATCCCCATCATGGTAAGTTGTCACGGCAAAGCTTCTCGAGTAGTATTTTTAGTTTCTGTGAGCGTTTTTATGCTTTTTAGGGAGCCTGATTATATTAAAAAGCACGAATGATTCCCAATAAGTGATAGTTAAATATGATGGTAATCATCGGCACTCGTCCTTTGAGAGAATATATTCATGTCTGATGTGGAAAGATACGTGTAAAAGTTAATAAATTTCAAGTCGGATTCTTCGTAAATAGAAATAGTTTCTTGTTGAGCCGTGGCTAAATCAGTTTAGTACATCGTTTGGAAGTATAAACATACTGTTTAGTGATGCATGCATTCCAGGGGACGTCCCATTGAATAAGAATTTGATAAATTTCAACCAATAAGCGATAGAGCATAATTTTTTATGTTAGAAGGTTGAGGAATGAACATCATTCATCATTTATCATTTTCAGCACTGTGAGACCCCGAAAATTGATATTTTGAAATCGGAAAAAGAGGACTCTTGGCCACCAAAACGTTTCTAGCAACATGCGAGCCTCGAATTTGAACTATAAATATTTTAAAATCCATGTTCGACGATACGCAACATGCAAATTCGAAATTTATTTGAAATACAAAATTGATACCGTCCTTGATCACTAGATAATCACAATCATGACATAGTTTTTAAGTTTTACTGTATTTTTGCTTGTCATGTTAACATCTCATCTTCATTAAACATCCATTTATCGCAAAATCTATAACTGAAAATTTAGATTAGTAAACGTGTTGTTTTCAATATTCAACAATATCTTTCCATTATCGGATCTGATTTTCCCTATGTCTCTATTTGTATTTGTACGCGTGGTTTTACCACTCATCCTTGGTGCCACAATAGTTCTTTCTGCTAAGCCTTTGCTTCTTACTCGTAACTTGTCTTCAGCCGTCTTTCCTTGTTTCCTACCGCTGTCAACTGAAATACCTACAAGAACTTGCAAGGTACGAACATCTTTGTATGAAACCTGTCTACCATCATGAATGTTGTCGTAGTTTTGTCGAAAGCCGATTGACGCTGTTTTCACTGTTTTGCTGACCTGCAGTAGTAGAAGGCTGTTTTGGGTGTTGTGAATATTATTGTGTGCCTACAAAGACAAAAGAAATGTATGCAAAAATGAGTTTACGTACTTCTTGATCCTCAGAATTGTGGAATTTTTTACAGAAATGCCCACATTGTGATTGAAGAGTGTCCTCCAAAGAGTGATTTAGACCTCACGATTGAGTTATTGATAATATCAAAAATGTAAGCTCCAGGATGTCTCGTCCAGAAACTATGTATTTGTATCAGACTTGATTGTAAAAATGTTCGTTTCTTTACTGGAACCTGTAATGACCCTAAGACCGGGTGAAACAGCATATTCCACGGAGAAGATGGTTTTGGGAGAAAACTGAAAGTTACTTCTTAATGTTTCATAAAATTGTGTAAGTCAATTACGGATTTTGATTTATTTATGTTAGTGTGTAATAAGTAGCTCTAGAACTTCCTCGCCCATTTTCCGATCCTGTTCCTTCGTCCTTCCTCTCCCTTAATGTCTTTTAGTTATGCAATGTTGAGACCAACGCACGTAGTGTGTCCTCAAAAAATATTTGGAAAAAATTAATTACGGTTAATAAGATGATTGTAAATAGAATTACGAAATTAACAGGAAGAGGGTTGAACACATATATTTGTTGTAATACGAACTATTTTATAACAAAAAGCAGAATCCTCTCGATAAGTCGTAAGTTAAGTTGAAATGCGATTTCATATAACTAATGCTCACGCTCCTCAGACTATCAAACAACAATCAAAGTAAACTTGCGTTATTTGTATGAATAATGAATAAGCTCGTTAGGTGAACTGACTCTAAATTCACGAGTATTAAATTAAATGATGATTAAAATTAATTAATTTGCATAAAATAAATTTATAGAATAGGTGAAACATTTTTCTCGTTTCAGATGGTCCCTTAAATACGTTTTTCCACCACGAGAACCGAGCAGATTATTTAAAAATTTAAATAGTGTTGGGCAAGCACAATTAGGCTAATGATGTTGTTTTATTATTCTTGTTCTGAACATTTGCATACCCATTAGTAACTAACTATAACTCAATTGAATTAATTGTTTTCCCCAATAACCAAACAATAGTACAATCATTACAAATATGTACGTCAAAAATATTTCATCTCAATATTTGATCATAAATGAGTTAACAATTTTATAAGGGTAAGATTTTCACTTAACTAATTAAACTTTAATTTTATTGTCTGAGTTTGAAAGAAAATTTTAGTACCTACACTACATTTAAAAACTACTTACCCGTTTCCCAATGGGCACAGATCACTACAGTGGGGAGCGAGTACACCCTTGAAGAGGGAGACTGCTACAACCCCATGGGAGTTCTTCCTGCAAAGGAAAACTACTATAATTTGGGATGGAGGAGAGATTTAATCCTCAGAGAGTTCAGCCGCTTGAAAAGAAGAATTTTGAAAAATTCTTGAAAAGATAATCCGCTAAACCATATTGTGAAGCAGCGAGAACTTCGTCTGCTACACTGCAACTCCGTAGGATAGAGGAGCTAATACTCCCTTGAAGATGGAAACCACTGCACTACTTGAGTGAAGAGTAACTCAAGTCAATGTGGAGCGAGGAGAGTCCAGCTGCACGGCTTCAAAGTGTTGAAGCTAGGCAAGAAAATAAGGCAGTTTTCAAGAGTGCAAATCGAGAAGCTTGATAAGAATGGGTAGTTAGGTCAGGGAGCCCTACGGTTATAAAGAACTGCTCAGACTTCTTCCTTTCTTAGGCCCTAGGGGAATCCAGAGGGTTTGTATGGTCCCGGGAATTTTCAAGTCAAGGAACTCTACCTTCAAGATTTTGCATCTTCGTTTATTCAATGTATTGACCATACACATATTTTAAATTATATTAAATGGTCTTAACAGTTAGTTTTTGATCCCACCAACGTCAAGGGTAAGAAATTTAAAAATCTCACACATGTCTGTATTTTGTTAGACCTCTTAACCAACTGAGTCGTAAGTCGATACGATGGTGGATCGTATAAATAAGTATTATTTCTGATCCACATGGCTCTACATTCGGGGTCTCATTAATTAATTTGGTGCAGTTGAACCCTTATTAGCTAAGAAAATACAATACATCCAAACAAATTTTCAATATACATTTTTTTCGTTAATCCCAATGATTGTTTCTACCCCATCATCCAAAATCTACATTGGGGGAAAACATCCAATAATCTTCTTTACGAAGAATTTAATCTTAATTTTCGAAACTTTTTTGAGTGATGAATTATCAAGAGGCGATTATTATCTTATTTATAGAAAATACATTAAATGAAGACAAATTCGGTTGTTTATTCCCATAGTTTCAGATTTTAAAGGCTCCCCGATAATTCAATACGCATAATGGAATTATTTGGATATTATTTCTCTCATTTTTTGTTTGCCCAACTATTAAAATTAATCAGGAAAAACGGATTAAAAAGATACAATTATAATAATTTTTTTTTGGTTGAATTAAATTTTGGTATAGCTTGAATTCCATAGAGTTACTACTTAATAAATTATTCCTTTCTCAAACAATTTTATTGGTGTTTCAATTGGGTCCTCCACCTAACGAGGTAACCATTTTTTGAACTTGAAATTTTACTGATTATGACTTAACAAAATTAGAGCGTAATGAAATAGTGAGACTTTTGCCGGCGTTTTCCTGGCATAAAGAAGTTACAGTATGTTTTCAAAAATTATTGAATAAGTAACATGAATGGTTATATTTTCTTAGTTCACAAATGTATGGTTGGAAAATAAATGAATGAAGACAGAGAATAGTACGTTATTGGTGGGAAGTAGCGTGACAGAGTCAACTCATCGAATCTCTTTCGGAAAAAATATTATATATTTAAAACCAATAGAACCATATTATATTTGATAATTACTCAGAAAAGTATTCATCAATTGTGTATTGAGAGATTTATATTTTAGGTACCAATCAGTTGCTGTATACTAAAAATAATTCACCGTATTACTGATTTGATTGTACAAGGTTTTACCCTCTTATGCTACGATTTTTTAAATATTTTTATCTGAGTCAATCAAAGTTAATTATTGATAAATAAGCATAATATCCAAAAACATGAATATCTAATATCCAAAAATACGGAAAAATTCATGGACCACATGACACGGCCAGTGTTGCTGATTCGCTGTGTTTCTGATGGTCTTGTTGCTGGTTGGAGAATCTTTTCGCAATGTTAAACCAACTACATTTAATTTATTTATTGTTGATGAAAATTACAAATGAAAAAAGCCGTTCGGCCTTGTTGCCGATTTTTCGCCGGTTCGAATTTTGAGGTCGTTGATTGGTTACAGTGAATGATGGACGTTCTTCCATCAATCAATTATGCATTTTTCTGTTAAACAACGTCTTAAAAAGTACATTGTGACACCTACTCCGGCCTTATATTATCTGATCCGTTGGAAATTATTCCGAAGAAGTTCAATATCGATTTATTAAAAGTCGCAGAGAAACGTTCATAGAGTTCAATGGATACATTATTCGTATTTGTAATAAAACATCTTGATAAGGTGAACTGGAATTTGGGGGTCTCTGTCGGTCGCCGATCGTTCCCCGTTCCGGTTCATTATTTCCCTGAATTGCAGCGGCTCAAACTTTAGAAGTTGTACCTAAATTTGAAATATTTAAGGATTTTTGAAATTCATCAGTGCATCAGTGAAGGGAATTGAAAAACTAAAAGATTGACGCTAAAATCATCAAAATCGAACAATAATTGCCAGAGAAATAATGAAAAAAACCAAACTGAATAAATGGGTTTTCACATATTTCCCTTGCAATTATTGTTCGATTTTGATGATTCCAGCGGCAATCTTTTGCTTTTTTAATTCCCTATACTGATGCACTAATGAATTTCAAAAATTCTTGAACGTTTCAAACTTTTAAAGTTTGAGCCCCTGCAATTCAGGGAAATACTGACCCAGAACCAGGAACGAACGGCGACCGACTGAGACCCCGTTAAGACAAAAGCCTTCCTATATCGACACTTCAGTAACAAATTTATTCACAACAAAAAATTAATGAATCAATTTTAAGTTAATATTGTATCATCATTTGCTACTCAAAATTTCTTGGTGGTCTCAATTTTTTAGTGGTCGTGCTTTTGATACAACTTTGGTTTGTCTCTACGTCCTCTGTTGAAAGCCTGTCATATCCCCGTCAACACTCGCATAGAAATTATAACTTCTTACCCTGAGCGACACGACGCACTCAACACATCAACTACTTCGGAGGCTGGAGGAATCAAGCGGAGGTGGGGTCGCTGACATTCGCGGTTTGACAATTCAGAGGCCTTGACAATCGTTGGAAACTACAAGCTGCTGTCAGAGGCAGATCTTCCTGAAATGATAATTTTCCTTCATTTAAAAAAAAAAAAGTTCTTTGAGAATCAGACCTTGACATGTTAGTTCGAGTGGTTCAACATCACTTACACTGCTACTAGAATTATACATTACTACTACACAGTCTTTGCAATTTACTTCAAGACAGTTGGTAATTGCTGTTCTTGTGAATGTTTCTCTGATTCCTCTATTTACGTTAGAGCGAGCGCCTGACAAGAATCTAGTTCTCCTCAAAGAAAAAGTTTAGTTGTTTGATCAAACTCCAAACCCAGACTCAATTGAGAAGTTTTCGAACCAAGAGTTTCAGAGCATTCACTCCGATGTGTGACCCAACTGGAACTTCCTTCCACACTTTCTGAGCTTGACGTTATCTTGAACGATTCTCTCCATGAGCGAATAAGTTTCGTTTCTAAATCATACTTAATTTGAACCCTATCGTTTACCCTCACTCTACAGCAATATTAAAAACCAGTAGGCACATCAAAACCGAAAAACAAGCCACTCACTAATCGTCTCATTTCTCATATTTCTAACCTATGACACCTCTCCACCAAAATATTAAGAACAAATAGATGAGACAATATTTCAATACAATTCTTCAATAGAACAATATATTGTACACGGAGTAATCAAAGGATTTAAAGAAAATTAATTTAAATCTGTTGGTTCTTTGTACAAATCCCCAAAAATGCTTTAGTAATGGTAACTCCTACCTACTACAAAGAGGATGTGATGCTGCCTCGTTGAGATGTAAATGAGACAGATTGCCGTTACATGTCTTCGGACAATCTCTGCACACCTCTCTTCAGACTCTACACACCTCCATCGGCTCGAAGATGTAGCGATATCTGTGGATCGAGAGTACGGTGCCTTACTGAGGTTTCGAGTCGGACCATCAATCCATTGGTAACAAAATTATGGTGTAGGTAACCAATTTCCAGTATCTCCACAGCGCGTAGGACTGCGAATGTAAGAGTACTATGGTAGTACTCCAGCCAGTAGTAGTCTCTGCCAATTAAAGCAGTCTTCATAGTCGCCGTAATAGCCTGTATATCATTAATTGCTGGCTGGAGGTTTGTGGCCAACTCTGGTAACATTTATACCGTGCAAGAAGTCTTGGAGCTCCACCAGGGAAAGTTCAATTATGAAATGAACATGCTAGCCTCCAACTTCGCTCTGCATGCTTGTATCTGAGAGAATCATGGTAATTTCCGTTGTTTAACTGGATCCCAATTGACATACTAATACAAATTATTATTTTCATTCATATAGTTCCAACCCAGTTCAGAAGTAACATTTTTCTACAGATCCATAATCAGATCAGATAATATAGGTTGCCAAAGGTTTACTCCGTGAATTAATCAATTGTGCTTACCAATGTCACTATGAATTTAAAAAAAAAAAAAAAAAAATACTATCACCTCTACCTGTTTCAATATCATGCATTTGATTTCCTCTGTCGTTTTATATACATATCAGTTAAAATTTTCATAGTATATCGTGTTATCTATCTTCGTTATTTTTATTAAGACCTTTTACAAATGTGGTATTTTTGAATTTTTAATATTAAATTTTATTTTTGAACGTACTGTTGAATAAATTGGTATTGAGATTTAGGAACGGAAATGTTTGAAGGCTTTAATTCTGGAAGTTTGATATATTTTGCTGTTTACTCAACTGTGAGAGCAAAAGTATTCCAATTTCTCGCATATTACGGTTAAAAAAAGCATTCTGAAGCAATGAGATATTATTATGAGATGTATATAGATCCTTCATTTTTATGTCCTTAGGTATATTTTTGTTTTATAATATTCCTTTCCGATCTAATGATTCAACTTCTGTGGGAAAGAAGGGAAAAAAAACTTCGGTCTCTAGTTTTACGTTCAATTGGGACTTTGGTTCAACTTCGTAAAACTCCGGAGTATAAATTTTGAAAATCTAGATTTAAGTGAAAAATAAAAACAAAAAACGTAGCTTTATGATCATCTAACATGAATTTGTAGTCTGTTTCTGGTAATTTTTGGAACAAAAATTTATCTAATGCTTCTACAACCAAGTCCGTGGCGGTCTGCATCACTCAGAACTTTCGGCATGACTCTCAAAGACTAATATTAAAACCGTTAGTTTATAGCGCTATGATTTCACGATTTTAATCGTTAAATTAGAGTCAAGAAGAGATCATAAAATAATAGGTAATCATACGACTTATGACAATACTAGAACTACGTGGTGCTATCGAGTAAACTAATGGACAAAAGTATTTCCTCAATATATTTGTATTGAATGATTAATGGTAGAACATTTTTGGACAACTATGTCTAACGGTACCAAACACCTCCAGTTGTACATCTTCAGTTATGATACTATTAGATTCACCATGTAAATCACGTTATGTAGAATGGTTATAATGAAAGTGCACACTTTGTTCAAACAATTTATCCTAAGGAACCCGGGTCCTGAAGGAGGTTAAAATTAAATATTTCCTATTTGGCAAATTTATTCTTGTCTACAATTCTCAATTCGGATTTTTGCGGGCAACACTCTTGGTGTAAACTTTTCAAAAATGCTCCCTAATAGTATAACTTTGTAGTTGAGTTAGTGCAGAAGTGAAAGTACATCAATGGTTCCCTTTCCTTGGAACAAGTTTTTGAATGACGTCCCTCTTCGTATTTTTAGACTGGTTCCAGTTGTTTTTAGTTCTATGTACCATGTGGTCGTGTTCTGTTTCCATGGCGGTAAAGAGCGCTCAGAAATGTTTGATCTGAAAGTTTACGTCAACGTTAGTGAGCCCAGGCCAAGCCAGTTAATGCCCTCTCCCTTGGCTACCAGGCGTGAATTTGCATCCATTACACTCTCATATTAGGGCTCGACGCAACGAACTGCGATAAGTTAATATCCAACGGTCGGTATTTATTATCTTCGGAAGCCTTCAACTCGTTCCCAAAGCTCGGTTGACACCGCACACCACGGAGGCGTGGAAGTTGGTACGAAGAGGTATTTAACCTAATTTGGAGTTGAGCGGTTCAACATCAACGGGACATTTCCGTCGAACCGACTGGTTATTAGTGCCTCTTTCGAGAGTGATTGGGAGGACGCAAAATCCATGAGCTATGGAGCTGGTTTGTCAGTAAAGTTACTGAAAAGACCCGAGGGCAGCTCACAATAATATATTTTATAAATTTGTGAGTACGGAAGGTTGTGGAATGGGATCTATTTAGTACTCCAAGAGTCAGAAGGCTCACATTACCTAGATTGAAGCAAAGTATTAAACTAGTTATTGTCTAAAATATGAAATACTTATAGCTGGTGTAACTCCATGGAAGCAAATTGAATTGAAGAACTGTAAATTGATACAAAACAATACAGGATACGATAAAATAAGTACACAATTACGTTAGCAGAACCGTATTCATGAGAACACTAGTTTCTTGCGTAACATAGCTCCCATATGTTGCTCAGGTATTCTTAGGAATAGCTCGAGTGAAACTTCCACCTTTCCCTCTCGGGAGCTATGAGAGTCCCAAGTTGTTCACAATTAGTTTCGATGAGATTGATTCATGGCTCCAGTAAAAACAGTATCCGTAAGTTTGTCTGTGGTTGTTTCTTTGCATCTTTAAATACGTGGTTCAGGTCCTGGAATGTAATGGAACTCAGTTTCTTCACAAAGACGACCAAACCACTGCCAATTACTCGTAATACTTGATGAATTTCTCCCAAAATTCATAATTAGGTACTCAAGCAACATGGATTTATCAGGAAATAGTAATTTGAGGATCACAAAGATCTCCAACAACATCGAAATTTACCATACCTGTCTGCAACACCTTTCTGTGGTGCAATAGTCGTCTTGACATAAATTTAGCTTACAGGTACCTGAATCAGAGTACGATTTTAATGGAAAGAAGCAACGGGAAGCTGAGAAACGAACAGTTTGGTATCTTAAAGGAACTAAACCAATCACTTGTTTTCAGAGTAACCAAAGGACCAATAATTGTCCATATGACTGACGCTTACACAGGAGCCACTACCTCTCACTGAGACGGCGTTTCTTTTACTGTGGAGCTTCACTCTGTTGGGGAGTCAAAAAGCACTCTAGCCGAAGTTAAATCACGCTAGGAATAACTAATTTGATCTTGTTATTCCCCAAGATGAGTTTATCCTCTAAACCTGTAGCTCCGGCCATCTTTGCATGTTTTCCCTAAGTAGAGGAGACTGCAGTCAGTGCAGGACCTTTCGGCTGCCCAACTAATGCTAATACTTGCTAATACTCGTTCAAGGGCTTCCCAGTCTGCACTGGAACCAACTGTTTGTTCTTAGTACCAGAAAATAAGCGAGAATTCCTTCTACTGGTGTTCTCAAAAATCCCGTTCTGCTGACTGTATCTCGTACCAGTCAATCTTCAACAACTGCGCATGTCCATTGGCCATAGTTTTCGGTGCTTCTTCAATGGTTGGATTCCAAACTTGAAAGTCGCCAGCCAGCATAGATTAGATTCTAGTAAAATGGTGAATTTTATGGTTAATTGAAATCATAAATACCAAAACAGTGGATGAAGTGAAAAGAAAAAGTAAACAACTATCTTCGGTTGAATTTTCGTCCAACTACCATTCCTGGCGTCGCGGACGTCATCATCTGTCTCCCAGAGGGAAGATCAGAATTGGTTCTGATGACTTCGCTGAAGGCTACTTATTGTCTCACCCGCTTAAGTGGAGCGGGGTTCACCAACGGCCCAACCCAAAAAGTTACCAAGACTTGCGGTACCGCCTTGATCGGTCACCAATCCACATAATCTCCCGGGCCGACAGGCCTTAACTTCGGTGATCCTACGGAAACCGGTTCATTAAACCTACTAACGGTCGTTGGTTCCACAACATTGGATGATTTGGTTCATATGTAGAAGTGCAGAGAATGAAAGAATTAGATTGCACTACTCAAACCATAATGGGGAATGAACTGGATTGCCTACTACCCTTAAAGATTAGCTTTAGCCTCCTTCGTTTTGCTCCATAACAATGAGTTTAGCACGACCGGCTGTTCAACATTACTACGTTTAAGTGTACGTCGTGATTTCACGGCCTCCCTTCGTAATGAGGAGACTGTTTTCGTCCTAAACCACAATTTAGTGCGCCCTGTACAGAAACAATTATAGGAAGGACGATCTTTCATAAAGGTTTGATCCTTAGAAAATACTGGAAGTTCTGAGTGATGTCTAAAACTGATTTTTCTTCTATTTTCTATAAACTTGAAGTTTAAAGTATGAATGTGTGCAAAGCGATGTCTGAATGAACGATCTACGAATGTTTAAAAAGGCAAAACTAAACAGCTTTTTTATAGTGTGATTTAATACTCATATCGTGTGCATGTTTTTCGCTAGCAATTGGCGATCGTCAGCAGCTTTCCGTGTTACCAAGCTGTAAGTGAGCTTACTCCCTCGACCATTCCTATTTCTTCTATTACCCCCCTCGTTTCTATGTATTTATCAATGAGAGTATTTTAATTTTATCTTTATCGATAGATGTTTAACGTTTTACGGGAAAGCCCTCTATTTTATTTGTTCTGTGATTAAATACTTGTGTAGTCCCTTTCGTCACGTAGGATCGATTCTGCCTAGCCGTTCAGTAGATTTCCGCATCGTCAACTTACTAACTACCTACGTGTGTATAAATGAATATAATATTTAATAATTATAAAACAAGTATGATACTCAAGCATCTATGTCTTCCTGAATGGCCTCGACGGTCTAATCGTTATTTGTAATTAATTAACGCCATTCTAAACGGCCATCGTAATCTTCTATAATAATTTTAGTCAATAGCTAAGAAATATTAGCAAGTTTAGATGGATATGAAAAAACTTGTTAGAGACTTGAAAAAAGATAGAGTTTGATGTCGTGTCAAACTGATTGGTTAAGCTCTTAATATGTTTGAAAAATGAGTTTTGGTGTTGTTTTTTTGTAACGATTATAATTTGTTTTCTTTTTTAACGAAAATTGTGCTATGTTATTATAAATAAAATATTTTTGTGATGTGCTTCAATAATTAATTTTTTTCTTCATCCTGTTTCACGGATTTGGTGGTGCGAATTTCTAGTTTGTGACGGTATTTGATAGAAATTGAACATACTGAGACCGATTTTTCATTGGGTGGAACGGCATCGACTGTTACAACAACCTGGCCAGGCCTTAACACTTTCAGTGCGGGACTAGAACACCCCACTTTGGCCTCTGGCGGGAGATAATTTTGTCTGAAATTCGACATTGGAGCTTAGTTTTTAGCTATGTATATACTACTTGAAATTAATGGTTTTTTTAATGGTTTTTATTGCTTGTTGTCATATGACATGACCCGCCACTCGGCAAAGACCCGGGGTATGCAAGACTGAAGCGAGCAGCATGAGTAGCATCATGTCATATGACCACACCCGCCAGAGACGAAACTCTTCATGCTGTCATATGACATGATCCGCACTGAAAGTGTTAACCCACCAACGCCGAGCGTGTTCGTACGATCACGGCAGACTTGAACGAGTAGGAAATTTCTCATATGTGTTCCTCCACATTCCTACGCCTGTTGTGCGGTGCTTTGGCTTCGGAACATCCCTGACCATCATTTCATTGCCAGAAGTCGCCGCCAGATGCCGCAGATGTCGCTTTCATGCATGGTAATTGTTTGAAAAGTGATATAGATAAGAGTGATAATATTACGCGGTTTCCTACTTTCGGATCGTTTGGCAATAAATTACTTCAAATAAAGGTCCCTTAGCAACTGAAGTGTGGTATCCGAGGGCAATGAAGACGAGTGTGTTCCAAAGAACACGCTCGGGGTTCGCGCTACTTATTTCATACAGAATATTCTTTCTCTCAATCGTCTTCGTAATTATGCTCCTTATTGGTGTTTTCTATCTTCTCTTTTAGGAGCTTGGGAGGAGGGTGGATAGTAGTGGAGGTGAGAGAGAGGGGGTGGAAGTTTCAAACGGTCGAAAATTACGATATCGGGCGGGTAAAAACATTTTCTTCTTCAGGAACAGACTAATAATTTGGTTACAAATGGGAGGACAATAATGTTGTCACAGTCGCGTCTAATGCTAAAGAAAATTTTCCACATAGTTCTGTCAACAGGTACATCACGGAAGAAAAACGTACAGGTACCTACTTCAATCAGGAGCCATCAGTTGGTACTAGAAACAAGTATATAAGGTAGGCTGCGATAGGATGGACCAGGTCGAGCGCTCAAAAAAAACGCTATGGAGTAATTTTGACGAGGCCAATTGAACTAAATATTATCTTTTATGAGTAATATTGATGTTCTATGCCTTTTCATGGTTACATTCTTGAATAAATACCATAATTCATATGAAAACCTTCGTTTTGATACTTACTATCATTTGGACTGAGTAACGCCGAGCGTGTTTATATGGACACGGCCCTTTACGACGACCAGGAGCTTCGGGGATTTTAATTTCGGGGAATGATTTTTCTGGGCTTATGTAGATCTAAATGGTCAGAAAATCATGAGGATTTCAAAATCCGCGGACAAAAAAAATTCTCGGCGTGGCAGGGTTAACCCTGGAGTTATACAGGGTGTAACACTAGTGGTTGACTACCTCTCTCCCACGTGTTCTACAACTAATTTCTGACAAAAAGTACTCTTTGAAATTTTTTGGTATCCCCTCTCAAATGCCTTTTTTCACTACTTTTTTCACATATTTTTCGGGTTTTTGATCTTCGCTCAATAAATCCCATAACCATAACTGCCTAAAATCCATAGAAAATGCGTTAAACTTTCAATTTATTTGATGCCCAATATCATTTTTTAAAGTGGAGTTGATATGTAAAGCAAAACTCGTCAAAATGTTGAAATCGCTTGTTTTTTTCAGTAGCCTGGTAACCATATCAATTCTTGAAGCAGAATTGTGAAACTTCCCTAAAAAGTGCGCCAAAATCTCAGCTTTCCAAAGGTGTAATCAAGAAATATTTTACAATCGAATTTGAGGGAGGAATTTCAGTTTCAACGCGGAAAAACGTTCATTTCTTTCGTCGAATACGACGGTTTGACGGGAGGAATCTAGGGTCCTCACCGCCGCACAGTGGGCAAAATGACCAATCTAGGTGGACAAAATTATTTTTTGGTCGGTTTTTTATTCAAAATTGAATAAAAAGATGCTGATTACGGGGAAAATAATAAAAATATTTCTTGACTTCAATGAAAGTAGGTAAACGGTATATCATGATATTTATGTACATTTTGACATTTTATGTCTTTGCTCTGGCACATAACTCGAAAACCGTTACCAAAATTCGTTACCAAATAATTGTGATGATTTTCACTTACAACAAATATGTAACTAGGGAAAAGTATCTTCAGCAATTTTCATCGCACAAAAATCGTACACCACTCGTTGGAAAGCTCTCAATTTATCCCTAAATACCATGATGTTCATTTGTATGCACATTGACCCCCTTCGTTGTAGAGCACGTTAACATTCCGTCAGTTTGTTTACTAATATGTGAATTTCGACTCCGTCACGAAAAGATTCTCCGTTGGCATGTGAACTCGAAAAGTATTATAAATTCCACACAATTATACACTAGGGATACACGTAGTTTCGGTATCCAAGAAACATATAAGAACATAATAAAGCTGCATCTTCAGTTGGCATTCAACGATGGATTCGGGACCATCATCACAAAGAAAGAGAAAATTGTGTACAGAAAATCAAGAAGATTATTCAAATAAGAAACAGGCAACCGATTTGCGTCAGACATCTGAAGTGAGAAAGTGTTCCAAGCCGGTGAAATCAAACGCCGAAAAGCAACGCGAATATCGGCTCCGTAAGGCATCTGAAGTGAGCAAGTGAAATCAAGTCGGTGAAATCAAACGCCGAAAAGCAACGCGAATATCGACTTCGAAAAAGACTCATGGTTGCGGGCAACATCACAGACCCTTTTGAAATTTCTGAAACAAATCACGCATTTATACCACCGTCAAAATCTGTAGCCGATATCGAATTTCACAAACGATTCACTGAAAATTCATTTGGTTTCTCGTGTTCAATCTGTGATCGTTATGGTTTGAGGAAGATTTGCGCAATACTCCCGCGTCTGCGTCTCAGCTATTGGCTAGTGAATTCCCCAACGAGGCCATATCCGAATTTAGAGCGTGTGATAACTGTTACCGAAATTTATGCAAGAAAAAAATTCCACGTCTGTCACGATCAAATGGATTTTTGGACATGGTTTTTTGTTTTTATGGCCAAGTAGGTAGGTAGTCAGCATAAAATTTGAGCATAAATCGAGAGCTTTCCAACTAGTGGCTTATGATTTTTGTAGGTGGGAGAACCGACCGTAGCTGCAAATATCTCTGTAATAGTGCAAAATACAAAATTTATGTAATTACCACATTTATCTGTGTCTGTGTGTTCAACGTGAAACGTTGATACTTTATCCAAATTTTTAAATTATTTTCTATCATAGTTTTTGACATTTTATGTCTTTACTATGGCACATAAATGAAAAATCGTCACGCGGGGATCGTCACGCGGGGAGCGTCACGAGGGGAGCGTCGCGCGGAAATTTCTGATGATTTTCACGTACAACCAATCGTTCCTAGGGAAAACTAACTTCCTCATTTTCCACCCCACAAAAATCGTTCACCACTCATTGGAAAGCTCTCAATATATTAAACATAAGACATAAAATGTCTCTCGTGGTTGCGTACTTGTACGAAAGCTGTATCCACCGTTTGTGTTTCCAATGCTTTTTCATTTATGTAAATAAGGACGACAAAAGGTGGGAATACTCAGTTTCCCATCAGTTTCTTCTCATTACGGCAAAATGTGGAACCAAAACACCTTGATGGAATTTAAAGAATTTGTCACCCGTTTTTAAAACAGTTTAATCTTAAATTCGTGACATTATGATTAGGTACTGATTAATTACTTTGAGATTAATGACATTATTAAAGTGTTGAACGGATATAACTCTGAAATATTGAATTTGAAAATATTTTAGTGATGTTCTTATTCGACATTGTAGAAGATTCAACTGTTGTTGTGCTTGAAGTTGCTTCTTTCAAGATAGGCTTGAGGACCTGTCCTGCTGAGTAGAGAGCAGTGAGCGCCGCAAAGCATAACTTTTCGGGACCAGCAGTCAACAATTCTTCCACTTTTCTTCTTTTTGTTGCTTGAGTCCTCAAACGGTTTTTCGGGGCGCACAGCTAGTTGGTTCATGATAGCTTGAGTAATTTTGTAAGAAATGACAACTTCAAACTCTTTCCCACTCAGTCATGTCGAATATTTGTTGGAAAAAATGCCTTCTTTCCTATGGCTATTCTCCCACCTCTCTCCGATTTTTTTGAAAAGTCCATCACAGCATTTTTGATAATTTTTAAATTTAATATTTCTGAAGAATCGTCGAGATTACCTAACCCAATCACATACCTAGTGAGGTTTTCGTTGCGATCTTTTCTCGGTAGCTGTTTCCATTTCTCGACAAATTGATGGCGAGGAATCGTGATATTTATACCTGAAAATCAACCATTTTATTAAGTAACTCGGAAAACGCATAAAATCGCAAAAAAAGGTGGTTGAATACCGAAACTAGAACACTTAAAGAAACGAAAAAAAATCGGATTTCCTTGGCAACTCTTGGCCGTGTGCTACTTTAACTCCAAGACGTCAATTATCATTTTTAAAAATACGGTATTGGCGTTTGCTCGTAAACACTCAGTATCAGACGCTATTTTTACAATTTTAGCAGGAAAAAATAGTACTTACTCCTTTCAATGGTTCCATTATTGCCGAAACCAAGCCTGGAACGATTCTGCCTACAACTAACTGCAGCGTAGACGAGAAAAGTTAGGGATTCATAGTAGCTGATAATACGATCTTATTTAAACAGGAAACGGCGACACTTTTGATCGAAGGTTTTACAGCCATAGAAGGTTTTGACGATGTAAATATTAACGTTTTGGGGACTGCGAACTCATAATGAACAATGACTAATATTAGAGATTCCCATGTTTTGACTTGACTTTTGTCCACCTAGATTGGCCATTTTGCCCACTGTGCGCCGCCGCTTCTCCGAAGCAGTGAGTCCTCCCGTCAAACCATTGATTTCTTTGAAAGAAATGCACGTTTCTCCGCGTTCAAACATATATTTCTCCCTTGAATTTGATTGTAAAATTTTTTTGATTGCACCATTGGGAAGCTGAGATTTTGGCGCACTTTTTAGAGAAGTTTCACAATTCTGCGTCAAGAATTGATATGGTTACCAGGCGAATGAAATAACAAGCTATTTCAAGATTTTGACGAGTTTTGTTTTTCATACGTCGTTTGCACATCTCAACTCCACTTAAAAAAATGTAGTTGGGCATCAAAAAGATTGAAAATTTAACTTTATTCCCAGCGGATTTTTTAGATTTGAGTTAACTCTTGAATTGGGGGAGTTAGAGTACATTTATTGAGCAGAGATCAAAAACACGAAACAAAATTTCAAAGTGAAAAAAAAGGCATTTGAGTGGGAATACCCACTCAATACCCATTTAAGAATATGTCATGAGACACTTTTCGTCGGAAATTACACCCTGCATATGGTTGAAAGGTTGGAAGGCCCAAAATTTGTTGACTTGCTGCAAAAATACAAACCTTCCATTATCTTCTTTATCTTCTTCTTTTACCTTCCTTCATCTATCGACAGAGTGATAGCAAAATATTACCACGAGAAAAACTGACTACCTACGTAAACAAATCCACACCACTTCACACCACTCAAGCTCTTTTGTATTTCGTTCCGTGAATTAAACTAATTTAAAGAACTCTAGTTTACCCCTGTTTAAGTCTCAAACCTCAGCTAATGAAGGCCCTATTCAATTTAGGGTGACAGCATTTCCTCCCGAGTGAATTAAAACGTTGGTTTTGCCTTCCAGAGAGGCAGAACTGTTCTTGAGTTGATTTTAATAAAGACTGTCACGAAGAGAAGGAACAAGTTTTTCGTGAAATCTATAGAAGTTTAGGATTTGCATAAGCGGTGACACCCGCAGAGAAAATACCACAGAGGAGCGAAAATGGACTAAAGGAAATGCAAATCAGTATTCTCCTTTTCCATTAATTCAGCTCTTTCTCTTTCCCTTTTGTATTTTTTCTCAGCTGAGTGAATTTTTTTTTAGCCAAAAATCCAGTTCAATGTCACATTTAAACAATGTTTGTTGGTTCGAGAAAGGGGTTTTTGTAGGTTAAAAATAATCCACTGCAGGAAATGATCCTCATGATGAAGCCTCCTCCAAATTAAACTACAGCATTTTGTTGGTATCTTTTGTTTGTTGCTTTTATAAGATTGTGCTTTCAATTATAAGTAGGTTTCAATTTGCCTACTTATATCAGCACGTGAGAGTAAGTAAAATTCAATATTTCAAAAAACTGGATAAAAAATATAGTGTCGCAATGATTTTCTAATCTGAAAATAGTCAAAACCTTTCACAATCCTCAGCATTTAGTTCTTCTTTTTGAATTGAGAAGCTTTTCTCAAAATTAATAGTGTTTTTGGTTCATAACTCCGATAATATAGCCAGTTTGACCCCGTCTGTTGTGATTTGACGGGAAATACTGAAAAAATAAGAGACCGGACAACCTGTAGGATGCGTACTGGAGGAACCTATAAATTTTATCATGATTTGCGTTTGTGCTCAAACAACTTTGTGCGATACTTTCTCATCAGGTGCAATCACCGGAGAGCGTCAACAGTACCGATGACTGCTTATCATTCACGTCCAATTAAGGTGAGTTTGTAATTGTAAGTTGGCATTTATGTTATGTGTATATATAATATATATACACATAACATAAATGCCATTTTCCGTCGGGTACTTGGATTGACATATTATATCAACGGAAAATCCCGACGGAAAATTTATTACGGAGGTTTTCAGTCCACCATCATTTTTTGACCAACAACACTTGAATAACGTTTGTAGAAACTTGGATCTTATTTGGGATCCATAGCAACGGAGGGATGACAATTTTTTTTCAAAATAACTCTGGAGGTTCATAGGAATATGGATATGTCTTAGAGGTGAGTGTGGGTCCATATTGTAATTATTGTAGTAGATACCGCCGAATCATCCAAATCATTTAAATACGTCTGCCAAGCGGGTGAGGCACATAGGTTCCTCATAATCATAACCCAACTGTATACAGGGTGTCCCGTGTTGAGGACCGGGAAACTTCGGGAGTCGATTCTACAACTAATTTAAATAAGAAAATATCTTCTAGCAATATTGTTTCAACCCCTTGTTTTTCCAAGTTTTTTTCATTTTAAGATTTTTTCGTGTTTTCGACCTTATGTCGCTAAAACGACCACAACTACCTTAATTTACCGTGAAAATGTAAAAATAGGGGTACCGTTGAAAAGGGCGTCAAATTTCCCATCTTCCTAAAGCTTAAAAAAAACTATTCTTGGGGATCTGATGAGTGATAAATCAAGTCGTAGGATAATTTTTGTCAAATTGGCAAAATTTCCAATTTTTTCTTTTGGTTGTTATTTTCTTCGTCATGGTTTTTCACGTACCTCAACACTAAAAGCTGCGCAAAGGTCTTATCTTTCCAATGGTGTAAACACAAATATTTTACAATCGAATTTATGCTTGTATTTATGAATTTATGCTTGGTTTTACCAACGAAATCGACGTTTTGACGGGAGGACTCCGGGGTTCAAGCTCCTCCAAAGCTCTGAGTTCCCCCATCGGGAAGTCGATTTTGTTGGAAAAAATATCGTTTTTCCAGGTTCAAATACAAATTTTTCCCCTAAATTCGTTTGTTAAATATTTTTTGATTACAACATTGAAAAGATGAGATCTTTAACCCTTTTCTGCAAGCAGCGTGGGACTGCGTCCAGCCCTGGTTCAATTTTTTTGAAAACACAGTTCTCCCTCCTCTGGGAAATGGGATTCCGGGTATTTTCCTCCTAAAATTACCTTTTCGAGGCAAATGATTACTCAGACATACTACAAACAATTTTGTGGTCAATATTTATGAAAACTCCAATTCCAACATTTTCGTGTAAAGATAAAAAAGGGCTATTCCGTTTTCGTAATAGTGTTGGTTTGAGGGAATTTTGGATGAATAAGAATTTTCTGTTTTTCGTTATGGTGGTTTTTTTCGTTAAGGAGAATTTATGGAAAAATAACAAAAAATTATGAGGCTGATATTTTGTGATAGTGTTTCAGACTTCCATGGAGCAAGTATCTGGTCGATTTATTAATAATAAAATGCTCTTCCATGTGAATTTCAAAACATTGTCCGCTATAGTCACAGTACACTCTTGTTATTTGATCCCTTTGTCAGAGACTAAAAGCTCTTTTCTTCTGTACCTCTTACGCTTCTATTTAACGTCAATTATTAATTTCCCCGTAGTCCTTTGGGATCTGAGAGCCAGTGATTTTTTCTGGGCTGCACTAGAATTGCACTGGAGGCTTCCAGAATTATATTAAGGTTAAAAAACAGCAGGGCGGGACTGAGTCCCGCCCGCGTGTAGAATTGTTCCAGCGGATGGCGCTTGTAGTTCAAGATTAAGCAGTTTTTGGTGACAAAGTACGTAAAAAACCACGCGGAAATATCACCTTTACAACCAAAAGAAAAAATAAAAGATTTTGCCAATTCTACATAAATTACTGTACGACTTGATTTTTCACCCATCAGGACCCTGAAAATATTTTTTTGTAGAAAATATAAATATGGACAAATTGACGCCCTTTCCAACGGTGCCCTAATTCTTACATGCTTACAATAAATTAAGGTAGTTATGGTAATTTCAGTGACATAAGGTCGAAAACTCGAAAAAATCATGGAAAAACAAGGGGTTGAAACAAAATTGCTAGGAGACATTTTCTTACATAATTGTTGTCCAATCGACATTAACATGGAAAACCCTGTAGATGATCCTATGCAGTGTAGATAATAACTCATCTACTTACAATAAATAAATTCTATTTCCTATACTAACGTATCATTTATATATGTAGACATATTGTCAAATAAATTTTGTTCTTTTCAATGTTCTCAGTTTCGCTTTGAGTCTACACCCGTGTCCCCTCAAATTGGGTTGTGTTGTATTTTCTCAGTTCTGTTCAAGATTCCGTTCTGACGCTCACGAGTGTGATTTGATATTGGGAACTCGAAACTTCAGTTTGTATAAACTGAAAGCCACGGCTCACTTTATAATTGCGAATTGTATCACGCCTCAACTACCACAGTCATAGCAAATTACTGCAGTAGCCTACAATAGTAACCCTCTCCTACGGTCCTGTTATTCCTACCATTTTCAAACCGTTGAATATTTATTGAAATGAAATAATCTGACGCCAATGAACAGAAGTTTCTCACTTACATTCCTCCATCACTTAATGTTTTGTTACCAGGATTTTCGAATTCTCTGTTCTGTTTCAGTATATTTATCCAGACAAGATAAATACGAGGGCTAACAACGTTTCCCGAAGGAATGTGAGCAACTAGTTAATAATTTTCTTTGTGAGGGTCTGAAGCAGACAATGCGAAGAAGGAATGCGGGACCACGCTGGCTGCTCCTTATTTCACTTTAAGTGACTTTCGGCGAATGAACTTATTCATGTAGAATCAGATTTGCTGACACGAAAAAACCATCCACTTAGATTTTACATAAAATATTTACATTCATAACTGGTAACATCTAAGATCCGAACACGCTTATATTAGGGCATCATCAAAACCTCAGCCTCTAATAAATTACTGTTCATGTTTTATCGGATTCAGTAATGAGAAATTAGAGTTTGATACCTCCAAGATGGCACACGTGCAATGGCTACAGTTAATCTGAATGCAATTCAATTCATAGAGGAACTTTTTGAGCCCAATCCACACAATTCACTAAATTTTCATCCGAATCAGATAAAAACAGTATAAATGTTTCAGGTACTAATACGTGGAATCCCAAAAGGACTTTTTGATTTTTAAGGTACTCTTCTCACATACTAATGTGTTCTGAATAAAAATTTTGATTTTTGAGTATTTTCGCCTGCTATGATTTATTTTCACTCTAGAAATGCTTCCCCTTGGAAAACTTGGTTCGGAGTTGGAGTGGGGGGAGGTCATCACTCTAAATGGACGTTTTCTTTTCACCTTTATGATTATTGGACCTGACAGAAGTTTTCTCAAAAGATTTACTACGTTACATTTATTTTTTTAACTTATTTACTACTAACTTTACTAACATATTTTTTATTTGACTTTTTTTTAATTCAAATACAATCAGAACATTATATGTTGAATGTTTACCCTCAGAATAACTTCCTTCTGAAGCCACACATAGCTGAAGACGGACCTCCAGCTGGTCGGTTACAGCCGTTTGAATGTTTTTGAGCGTCCCAAAATGAATGCCCTTGAGAATGGGAATGAGAGAGAGGAAACTCGGCGCTTTGCGCCTCGGCGGGGGGCTCCGCCCCCCTGCACCCCCTGGTTTATTTCTTTTTCCATACTCTGTATGAAATCATAGGAACACAGAATGTGTTTTTGCGATGCTAGTCATCCGTTAAATAAAAAACAACAATAATAAATGTGGAGTCTTTGGCAATAATAAAATAAATAATTGTTAGACATTTAATTTGGTCTAAAACCCTATAAATGTTATATAAATAAATATGTAACTACAAGAAAAATACTATATAAATTGAGAGCTTTCCAACAAATGGTGAACAATTTCTGTGCAATGAACACTGCGGGAGTTCTATTTCCTTACCAACGGCTTGGTTGCACGTGAAAATCATTATAAAAGGCGCGTAACGGTTTTTTCTGTCGCTTTTTCGTGACGATTTTTTTTTCGGTAGGTCATCGCAAAAACACATTCTGTGTTAAAAAACCCATAAGAACTCAAGTATGGCGAATAAGGAGACTTATTTTTAGACATTTCTGTGTGAAAGGGAGTATTATCGTGATGAAACACCTAGTTTTTCTTGATAGTAGGTACCTAGTTGTACCTAAATTAGGTACATTAAATGTTGTTTGAAGTTTTCCAAGAACCTCCCGGAAAAAGTTGTTGACTATTGCCCTACACATTGTGTTTTAACAAATAAATTATTGTTACTAGTAAAGTGTTGATATGACCGCTTTGCATTGAGATACAAAGTTTTGTGGGCAATTCCGTAAATATTGAAAAAAAAATAAAAAATAAATAAAGTAGCGTGCATTTGATTTTGCTCATTGTTGCTTTTTTGGGTCTTAGAAAGGTTTAAAAGTGTGTCACTCCATGCTCTGGCGGTTGGTGTTTAGGTTGTAGCCAAAACTCGAAACTAGTCGCCAGGTAAAACACGTTCCAGAAAATGGGGGGGGGGGGGGTCATTGAGTCCATGTAACTTTTTTCTCTTCCCGATATTGAATAATCATCTCAACGGAACTAATTTTGGGGCACTCGAAAACGTTCAAATGGCTGTAACCGACCAGTATCCAGCACTGCAATGAAGAGTGTCATGTGTGGCTTCAAAAGGAAGTTTTGGGAGTTACAAATGAAATACTTAGTAATTCTATTCAAATGTAATTTTTTTAATAATTAGTCTTTCTCAATCAGGTACTTAATTAGGTACCTAATTTGCTCCAGTTTAAAAAAAAATCGTCCTGGTTAAGTACTCACTTGATTCACCTACATTTTATATTATATCTTGTTCCAACTCGAATTTCCAAGCTGATGGAATGAATAAAATGAGGTAGATCGCAAAATAACGTGTTAGCCTTGATTCGATATAAGAAAAACGTATGGATGGAACTTACCTACCAAAGATGATTTCACTTGGATCTAGCAATCTTGAAATCATAATCTCCTTGTCGGCTTTCGGCCGCGGTGAAAAATCCAGCACCCTTTTTCACTAAGAAATAATAATTTTTGGTTAGCAAAATTTATTCCCCGTCTCTCGAGCAAAGCACGCCAAGCATTAGCCATATAACAACAGAGCTTTGGGGCTGAGGGAAGCTTGGTGAAAATTAATTAAAAGTGGATATAACCCTGCGCAATCACCCTACCCCGCCGCCTACCCCTTTTTGACTCGTCATTTGTCTGGCTTTTGAACCCTAGCGCGCTCACCAGCTCGTTCATTAATCAAAAGGATATCTCCAACCTTCTGCCGTCCTTCCATTGTAGCTTCCGTGATTTTCGAGCTGGTGATCCACGATTTTTATACGAATTTATTCATTGTTTACGAAGTACATTTTCGGGGTTGATGGACTGAAATTGCGTCTGTTGGCGAGAAATTGGAGTTGTACGAAGTAACAAATATCGGGTCTTTGTTGACGTCATGTTATGACGTACTAGTACAGTAGGGAGTTATTCCACGTGCGTGATCCTGCATCATTTCTCGCATTTTCTTATCACTTTGATGGAATAATTTCTGTTCATTGCACAGTGCGTTGTCCTCGGGATTTAGAGGAACTCATTTCAAAGAAATTAAAAAGCCCATTATGCGCCGAGAAGATGACATACAGTTAGTATGGTAGGCACTTTCCAAATACCTAGCCTAATCCGTCTCTGGAGTTTCTATTGACCCCTGGAGCAACAATATGGACACGCAAATGAGCAACACGGCTAGTGCATCAACCTGCATTGTTCAGTTAAGAGGCACTTGTAATTTTGTGGCATCATTCGACAGCGATGAATCAGCTACAACATGGCGTTACCTCTTTCCAGATATCTGCCTCCATCAAGCTCAATATCTCTTGCCATATAATACTGTCCATTAGTGTTTATCTGAGTGCCAACGATTTCCTGGCCAGCATAGGTTGCTCAGATTTGATACCAGTAGGTTTAGCGCCGTTCTTTCTTGGGTGGTGTTAGGTGCACAGCCTCTTGGAGGCTTCTGGAATCAACTGGGAGGAAAAAAGATTAGGTACTAGCACAACATAGCTAATTCCTCGTCAATTCACTCACAATTCTCACTGAAAGTAATGGACATTGAGTGAAATCTTTTAGATACCTGTCTGTTGAGATCCTGTTCTTTCCAGGACGATCAAAATTGAGAACATTCTTAATATACCTAAAATTGTGGTTTTAGGCTAAAATTAGATCAAATAATAAAAATTAAAATAATAACGCAAGATTTCATTTAGGAAATATCCATTATTTTTAGCATGGAACATGCTTTAGCCATCACCTAACTGGGCAAAAACGTGACGAAACTGGAACGAAAGTAGCACGGGATTTTGTAGTGATTTTCATTTCCAACCGACCCGTTTCTAGGGAAATGTATCGCCATTAGTTTTCATCCCACGAAAATCGTTCGCCAATTGTTGAATAGTCCTCAATTTATGCGTAAATTATATACTGCCAAAACAACTGTAAATGTGGACAAAGCTGAGATATACCTCTGAAGAACTGTAAACATCATTCGCGGTAAAAACCAACATCGATTTAGTGGATTATATTGATGTTGTTGGTTGGCTTCGTTTTTACGAATGTAATCAAAGGATCTTGGAGCCTAGGCGAGGCTTTTAGTTGCGATGCGCTCTTCGTCGTTTTCAGATGTTATCGATTTCTTAATAATAACAATACCTTTGGGACATCAAGAGGTGAATGAAATGACGGGAAATTTGAAAAACAGTCCCATAAAGAGCTAAATTGAAACAACAGACAACAAATTCCTTGTGAAAGAAAACAGCAAACAAACAAACACGGCTGAAGCATGTTCCATGTTTCTTGAATTTATGCAAAAGGCTTAGACTTGCCCGGGGGCTTTAATTGTCTTATATCAGATTACATCAATCATGACCACATAATATGATTACATCAAATTAAATACCAATGTAATTGATAAACCAGCAATTACGCAATTCTCAACCAAACAAATCTTGAAAATTTCATTGTTGTCATTAAATGTTGTCTATTGGACCCCAGGGCTGAATCTCTCAAATCTGACCTGTATAAAATGGTGAATAATATATAGGTTATTAATATTGAAATTGTTTGTATGATAGGTGTTCTGATGCCAGAGATTTACAAATTCAAACCAAGAGGATTTGACTATACGCTCTACGTTATTGCATGAAGTTATTTACAAAATAAGTTGCTTAATTTAGTAGGTACGTGGCTTCGGCTTTCTAAAAATTTTAGAAGCATTTAATGCAAAGCAGAATTTTACCAACCTAGAACTTTCACCAACCATCAGAGGTCGATAAGGACCGACACTTAATGGCGTCCCATTTCAACAATCTATACCTACCTAAAAAAATAAAAAATTCAAATGGGTAAAAGTATTGATGTTGGTAAAATTCGAATTTGTAAAATTTATGGAGAGAAATCCCCCGTTGTTATCTACAGTAACTCTATTGTTAAATTTGAAGAAAATATAAATGTTATTGTTGAAAAAAAAAATTAGTGTCTTCCTTTCGTTTTCACAAAATGAGATGGCAGGGAACTAACAATAACGAGTATTGTTTCAACGTTTGAGCAGACGAATTTTGAGAAGAAGAATGTTATGTCAGCGTGTCCTCGAGTGAAGGCGATGGTCTTCTCGATGGCTTGATGTTTTTTATTGGTCCCAACTCAACAAGGGTGAAGGATGGAGTAGCACTGTCTGCCCGGCGCGTTTCCGCCTACCGTTTGCAGGAGTGCATAGAAAGTTTGCTCAGCCGCGATTCTCGGCGCAATATCCCGCCGACCGGAGGTAGGCGGTACATTTACCCAGTGCCTAGTTGGGGAAGACAACTACTAGGTGAAATGGGAGCGGAGGCCGGCATGGTGAGCTTACTGATACCTCCGAGGAACTGGGGCTTCCAAAAGATGACAAAGGAGAGCAAGAAATAATCAAGTCGAATAGTTGTAGATGAATGCATGAAGGTGAAACCCTGAGTCCTCCTTTTATAGTACTTTAACAAGGTAAAGGGAGAATGGAGGAGGGTGACGTCAGATGACGTGTTTTACCCCCATACCTCACTCTACCCACCTGGCTCGATGAGTCACTCAGAGGTTCCCCTTGGGTCCTTTATTGGAGAACTAACATATCCGAGTAAATGGGACATTACGAAGAATTTAGAGACTCAGGCTGTGATTTGGCAGTAAAGCCAGAGAGTAGGACCAAGATGGGGGGAAAAGTCACTTTTGAGCTTAGTGAACGGAATTAATTCTTTAGGAGCTATTCTTTCATTCTTTAATGCCCTTACATAATGAGGGCAGGAGAGAAAGGTTGTCCCCACTAGGGTGAGTGCCTACCCCTCTATTCCTCCTAGGGCTGAACTGGGTGTCCTGGCTCTTGGTCTAACTCTCTGGTTTGTGTGTATTGATAAAAAAAATATTTGAACAAAATACAGTGGCTCGCCATAACAGGTAGAACGGAAAATTACAAAAAAAACTCCTTTCACCCGCGTCCAGGGTGTGGAGCGAAGAAAATTCAGCAGAGGCAAAACAGGGGTACAGGAAAAGATGCCCATAGAGAAAGCGTGGGAGACCTACTGTAGGTCTGTAACAGCTCACGGTTTCTCCACGTATTATTTCGCGGATATACGCAATTGAGGTATTATTAGTTAGTGTTGGGGGCAATTCAACCACACTCACAAAAACTAGAGAAAATGATTGTGCGGGGTTACAATAGAGGGGGTTTGGACGATTGAAATAGAAATAGCAGCTATGACAACGAGAAGCTGGGGACTGAGCATTGAGTGAGTGAGGTAGCTAAGTGAGGAGGAGGGGTCCAGCCAGTGACTAAACACCATGCCAGGTTCGTGTTACTGCCTGCTATCTTCTTAGTATCTCCTATTTTCATTCAATTTTGCCAAAACAAAAATGCTTAATTATGCTATAATCATTTAATTTCATGAATCGCTTTCAATTATGTTGCTGACCTTCAGATACTTCATGAATGTAATATGAGTTTCAAATCCTACGCTCAAGTGAAGATGTGGACGCGAGTGAAAACTCAATTCTACGTCCATCGAGCGGTTTCCATGAGGCTAAGAGCCCAAGGAAACAGGTCTGAGGACTCGGACTGGGTGATGGAGCAGCAATTTGGCTCCCACAAGATTAACGCCTCACACATTCACGCTCGCAAAAAAAACCTTTGGCATAAATCAATTTGAATTTTTGTCAAACTTTTGGCATACCAATTTGAACTTTTGGCATCTCCATTTGAGCTTTTGGCAAATTCTTCAGGTTTCGACAACTACTGGAGTCCTTGCCCACCTTTATTTCTTCTACAATGTTCAATAAAGTGTTTTGCTCTACATTAATAAACCAAAAGCTTAGTAGTAGATATCTCAGCACGAACAAATCGTCTGTTAATCCCATTTTGAAAAGAAAAAAATGGACCAAGATGTGGAGAATAAAGTTGAACGAATCAAAATCAGTTCATATCATCTTTACTAACCGAAAAATTCCTGTCATGGATGTTGCGATCAATTCAAATAAAATACCCCATATCGATGCAGTTAAATATTTGGGTATGACATTCGACTCCAAATTAATCTGGAAAAAACATGTAGAAAAGTAAAAAGAGGAAATTAAAATCAAATTCAGTAAGGTGTATTGGTTGATGGGAAGGAATTTTCGCCTCTCTCTCCACAATGAACTGCTTATTTATAAGCAGATCCTTCGCCCTATATGGACCTATGGAATCCAGTTATGGGGATGTGCCATAAAATCAAACATTAACAAAATACAAACCTCCGAAAGTAAAATACTGAGAAGTATAGTACGTGCTCCTTGGTACGTGAGGAACAATGATATTCATCAATACTTGAGGATGGAAACAGTCCACGAAATTCAAGGAGGCACAAATATCGCCTCCACAATCATGAAAACCTGGAAATGCTCTACGTTTTGGACAACGAAGATGAACTGCGGCGACTCAAGCGAAAAAAAACCACTGGACTTAATTAGTGCTGTAAAAGTGCAATTATAGCTCAGTGTTTAAGATACTGTTATGAGAAGGGGCTGCGTTTTACTTTAAACGGGCTCTCAAGGAGTGTACAAATGATATGTAATATTGCTAGATGGATTGTATATAATATTCAGTTGCAATAATACATCACGTTTAAAGAAAAATGAGCTCCGCAATCTCTTCAATTAACTCCTCACGTTGCGCGTGGAAAGTCGGGCACTCCATAACCAATCATGTTCCAGGTTTCCATTTATTTCTCCGCATCTGCTGCACTCCGCCGATTCCTGAACTTCAATTTCTAACAAGTATGAATCGCAGACTCCATGATTCGCTCTTAATCTGCTTATAGTTACCTGTTACCTACATATTCACCTTAGGCTTAACTGTTATCTACATATTTCCTTTCAACCACAATGATTTGGAAATTCTGTACTACGCTTGATTTTGTACTCAGGAATTATTATCAGAAGTGATATCGTGCATGAAATGAACTGAATTGTGAATGATTGGAATCACGTCAATTTTTTCCACAAAGTGAATATCAAGTTCTCAAATAAATCACAATAAGAGAATACTGTGTATCATCTTTCAATAGAATGGAACAGAAAGTGGTGAGTGGCTCCCGGCCCTTCCAGATCGCGTCAGTAAGAGGTAAGTTTGGTTAGCTCAAAGGAGGCTTCCCTGATCCCTTCTTCACGTTCTCAATTCGATTCCGTTCACTACGAAGAGTGCGCCGCAATCCACTTTGGTGGTACACACAGCCCTCTCAACGGCTTTGAGCTACTATGAATAACTTGATAGAACGCGTTTTCGTTCACACTCGGTAGAATGAGCACATGAGTTCCGTCTACGCGAACCTACCTAATATAATATTGGCTACGTAAGCGGCATTTCAATATTTACTTACTCAGAATCGAATATAGGAAAGCATTGTATTCGTGCATCATGATCTTCCAAAATTGAATTTCTAACTCACATTATAATCATGGTCCGATTTTATGATTTTCAATAATAAATTTCTCGAAGATCTAATTGCCCAGTTTGATTCGAAAGTTGGAGGTTGGTTTGGGGCTGGTACAAAAATAATATAATTAAATCTTGAGTTCATCACAGTCATATCAGTAGAAGCCACGATACATGGAAAAACGTACGTCAAAATAATCAAGGACGACTTTCTAGTCATGTTGGCCTTTGTAAACTTGTAGGACCATTACCATGATTGTGGGACTCAGGATTCATAAAATTGGGGAATTTATCATTGCTGGTTCTCAGTTCATGAGATACTTCTAACACGCTCGAATCGTAATCGATCGAAGAATTGGTTATTTGAATAACCGGATGAAAGTGAGTTCTACACAGCTGATTCGCCTTCCCGAAATTGCTTCCAATCACTTCCAGCATTGATCAAGAACCAGTGTACTAAATATTAGCTCTTGGTAGGTTTGTACTGTCCAACACCCTTGGGAGTTTTTTTCTAGGTACATTCTTAACCCCTGTGCGATCCAAGGTAAACCTTTATTGTGACGAAGGGAAGAGCCGGAGGACAAATTGTATAAACGTACCAAATTTGGCCTGTTTCTTAAAGGAATATTGGAACTTTTGGAACTAATATTTCACTCATCACAAAATAATGATTATTGTTATTTTTTGTTTTAACTCCCCTTAAAGGTGGAGGGGACACGCCGTTAATAAACAAAAATGAAAAATAATGGTGAGGACGCCCAGGACTCACCCGACGCCGGCCCTAGGGATGAGGGAAGATGAGGAAGGTGGAAGAGAGGCATGAAGGGAAGTGCCTTTATAACGAAAAGACCATCAGTTCAAATTCAATAATCTTGTTAAACTACCTTCTGCTTTAGATTCCTTTAAGTAGGTAAAATGTGATATGTTGAAGCGGTTTTGAGAGCTGTTCCGCAAACAACAGGAACGTAACAGTGACCACTACACCCCCATGTTACCCTCCACTGAAAGAAAGAGGGTATGGGCCCTTTTTCAGCCATTTTGCTATCTGGTAAGCGAACTCTCCATTATAGTTGGCTGTCCCTTGATATCCAAAATCCATTTTCATTTCAGTTTGGACCTAAGTATATCAGATTAGTGACTCAATCGATATAAACCATTCTACGACTTTTTATTGAACCACGCCCGATTCAAATCTATACATTTTAGTGATTTTATAGATATATTTTTATCCTTTATTTATATTGCTTCCTCACTACTGAAGGTAGGGAAGCAAAAGTATTCGTGAAAGAAGTGAAAAAAAAAAAAAATGTCCTCCAAAATCAAAATTTCCACTTGCTTTTTGCGTTTTAGAGCTTCCCAAACAATTTTGGTTCCGTGTCTGTCTGTCTGTCTGTCGGTCTGTCTGTCAGTCGGTCTGTCTGTCTGTCGGTCTGTCTGTGGTCAATCCTTGTCCCGGGCAAAACTATACTAACCTGTGGTCCGATTTTGATGAAATTCTCAGGGATTGTGCGGGTTAGGTACTAGACGGTCCCCTATCAATTTCAGCACCTTCGGATCAATAGGAACGAGTGCGCATGCGCAAACGTGAATTTCCTGGAACCTCGGTTTCTTGGTTTCTAATGAACCGATTTTGCTCAAATTTGGAGGTTAGTTAGGGACTAACTCCTAAGAGACACCCTATAAGTTTCAATCAAATTGGTCAAGCAATAGCCGCTGCGCATGCGCGAACTTTAAATTTATTGTTACAACCAAAACTCCGCAACTATTCAACCAATTTCGATGAAATTTTCAGGGATTGTGTGGTTTAGGTCCTAGACGGTGGACCGCTAAATAAAATTCTACGTTGAAAATACAAAATATTATAAACTATAATACCTTATAAAAATTATAAAAATATTATAAACATTAATACCTGCAACCCTATCCCGCATATTATCGCCAATATTTTGGTATTCAATAACTCTTTGAATCATAATTTTTTCGCCAACTGATTCTATACGTCCATGTTACAATGAGTGAGGAAGCTATACTGCCCACCCAACTTGGCAGACGTTTTTTTTTTTAATGAATATAGAAACACGAGCTGATTTTTTTAACGGAATATTTCCAATTCCATTCCAAGGTGGTGTTTCATAACAAGAATTAAAACAATAGTTGTTCCCGACTAGGTATATTGACTTTTCCAAATTCATGAGCAATCACTTTCGACTCCACCCTCTGAATTTTGGCCAAATCAGACCATTAGATCGTTGGAAATAAGTCTCTCAGAGAGGTCGTGCGTGGACGCTGTCATTCGTCCGACCCCTACATATAACTACCTACAAAGGGGGCTGTCAAAAGTTTTCAGGAGGAATCCGCAGAATGTCATTACTAGCGAATGTTCCCGGTAAAGCCTCATTCAGTAAAATCGGCTTACGAAAAAGTTTGACGCCGTGAATGGGAAAGAGATAGAAATTCATCGGCTTTCGTGTCGAAACAAATAGACGGAATGGGACGCGTTGTAACACTGAAAGTATTCGCGGAATCCTACACGAACACAGGGAGCAGTCGCATCGGTGGATGCGACCTGCGATATTTCACTGAAAACTACTTCTATAGAAAACTTTTATCTCTTCTCGCGCTGTGGAGGGGAAAACCGGAAAAAACACGTTTCTCTGGAACTGAACAGGGGGGAATTGGATGAATCTGAGTGGTTCTGTGGTAGGGCGAGAATGTGTGAAAGTTGGGAAGCTTGGAAAATAATGTCAAATTCGCTCTTTCCTCTTCCCAGTCTTTTTGTGGCATTGATTTCTGGCTCAACACAGCAATTTTCGTAACAGTTTGGATATTACGTAAATCGTGACCTGGATTTCAGTATGTCGACGTAAAGTATGAGTTGGTAAATAAAGAGTAAAATATTCAAATGGTTAACCACATCGAATGGTCACATGGTACTTCCTCAACACCAAAGGTAGGAAACTGCTCCATTGATCGATATCTTAACCCTTTATGGCTTCTGTTTCCTGGCGTGGATGAATAGTTGGTTCATGTGACTGAGGATCAATGTGACCAACCAAAAAATGTATTCCCTGTTCTTCTTTCAATCACATTTCAATGGGACAACTTGTACCTCAACGGAATAACACGTTTATTCAACAAATTTTCATTACAAATTTTCTTTCCAAATTCATTCGCATCGCTCCTGTTTTCTGGTCAGGGTGTATCATGGGTCACTGTGACCCACACACACAAAAAAAGAGGCACGAAAGATATTAATTTCCACAAAAACAGACATCCTCTGTGTTTTATAGTGGTTCACTATGATCCTTATTTCATAACTGCCTCCTGTGTAATGTGGGTCTTACTGACCCAGTATGTATTGAGCAATGCTCACCTACCTTGACCGTGTGGGTTCTACTGACTGAACTGGTGGCTCCAACAGGCTTTGGTGTGTTAGGTGTGAAGGTACTGAGTGGGTGGGACGCGTGGGGCGAATTCGTGACTGTCAAACGTCTAAATCACACCTACAACATTAGTTCATGTATCCTCCGCTAGGGATAGTAAAGCATTTTTCCCTTGAATCACCTGCATCACATATTTCAGGCTTTACCAAAATAGGTATGTAAGCTCATCTCATATGATTCAAAGGAAAAACGCTTTATTATTCCTAACGGAGGATACATGAACTAATGCTGTAGGTGTGGTTTAGACACTTGTTCCTGACTGCACATAAAACTGTTGTGGGTCCTATAGACCCACAATACACATGGAGGGTTAACTTGAAATTTCTTTTCTGGCACACACACATACATATTGTTGAGTTTCTACATTCGAAAGAAAGAACACTCAATGACATCCAAACGGAAACTGAATTTTTATTGTTTACATCAACAACTATCACTATGTTGCAATCATATTCGTAATGTCTCGAATCCCTAACACTACTCCCTTCTTCTTTTTGTTAGAAATTGTCCAATGACCGAGGCTATCCTCCTGCATTGGCAAGTTCTCTCTCGGAGTGATTCTGGCAGCTGATCCACCGATGATCAGTATCACTGTCCTTACCCCTCTTGCCAGCATCCGTCCTGGCTTCCCCAGCAATTTTTCCACTGGGTCTTTTCTCCTTAATCGATGTCTCGAGAAGTGGGCCAAGATATAATTTTGAAATACGATACCGATCTCGTCTAGGTATATAACATTTGTTCTGCCCGGGAATATCAGAGAGGATGACCGGTTTCGTTATTGTTGAAGTTGTGACTTCGGATTTTGCGACGACCTCACGCTCGTTTGAACGCTTTTTCAATCCGGATACGATGGAATCAGCCGCAAACCCCTCTAGTTTATCGGCCAAATTCAAAGCCATGACCAGCACTTCCTCGATTCCTTGCTCAGCCGTCAATCCTTTGTTTTTGACAGTATCACTCAGAAAAGGGGTTACTCTTTGTCCTCCTTCAGCGTGTCTAAATGGTGCGAGTTGATGAGATACATACTCCAGCTGGTTTTTAAGGATTTCCATCTCTTGCTCAACTGCCCGTACTTTTCCTTGAACTTTGAAGCATTGAAATTGAGAAGAAATGTTGGAAGTCTGCTGAGCTTCGCCTTTCATCAGCTTTCCGAAACTTGACACACCTTGAACATTTTGAAGCTCCTGGGTTCCACTTTTGAGCCTAATCAATTCCTCATCTTTCAGCTCCAGGCTCCTTCGCAACTCGAAATTCTCACTTTGCAGCTCGCGGGTTTTCTCAACTTCTTCCTCAAACCTTGAAACGTATTCTTCGTTTTTGGCTACCAAATTATCCATTTGACTTTGTTGCTTCCTCGTAAATTCCAAGCTGTTTTTTAATCGCTCGTTTTCTTTCAAAATTGCAGACTTTTCTTTTCGGACGATTTCGATCCTTTCCAAAATTCGAGAATTTATTTTTCGTATGATTTCGGTTTCACATGCTGCCCTTTTTGACGATAGCTCGTGGTTCTTTTCCATCGTCACTATGTAAATTTCCAATGCTTCCATTTTGACTGCCATTGAAATATTCTCTCCTGCTTTCGTTCTCAGTTCCTCTTCCATTTTCGAAAACTTGTCGACGTACAGCTTCTTTTGTAGGGCTAGTAGTTGCTCTTTGACTTTCAGCTCATTTTCCAAATCAAGAACTCTTTTTCTGTTGAGATCTTCGTTGTGTTGAGATTCACTCAATGCATTTTTTAGCGAGCTCACTTCCATCTTCATAACTCTCTTATCCTCCTCAAAAGCAACTTCCATTGCTTCGCATTTATTCTGATAGTTTTTGATTATCTGATATTTTTCATTAGTTTCTTCGGCCGACTTTAATTTTTCACTTGTGCTGTTGACACCTGGGATCCCACCGCTGTCACCAATGTTGAGTTTCTACATTCGAAAGAAAGAACACTCAATGACATCCAAACGGAAACTGAATTTTTATTGTTTACATCAACAACTATCACTATGTTGCAATCATATTCGTAATGTCTCGAATCCCTAACAATATGTATTTATTATTGGTAAACTGTTAGCTTGCAGTTTTCTTTGGAATGTCCTGCAACTTATTTTAGTCTGGTAATTTTTCAAAAATGAAAAATTGGTTAATATTTCTCATAATTATCTTTTAATGGTTTTTTCGGCTGTAATAACAAATTAGAAATATTTACAGTAAAATAAAATTTCAAAACTCGGCAACATTCTTACAATACTGAAGATTATTTCTGTTAAAGGAACTTGCATGTAAAATTTTACTAGCGCTGGTAAACCTAATATGTAGGTAATATGTAGAAGCTATGGTACCAGTGAAACTTTGAAAAAATGTCAAGATAATTGGGAATAAATTCTCGATTATGGCCACCAAACTTTCTCTGAATTCTAACTAATAATATGTCTATAGTATGTCTTATTATTCTATGAGGAACCTCTACTTCTTTGAATAACCTCTATTCTCAGGTACCCCATTGCTTGAGCTTCAAATTGAGAGAAACATTTTGATGGACCCAGAGTTTCCAATAATCTGAACAAACGAAGAATGGAACCGACCGGAGAAAATAACAATCGCTATCGCAAATCAAAGGCGGGACGCTTCTATTCATTTCCCTCTCAACAGAACGGAGGAAATTTTCGACGGTAGTTTTCGCATTTACAACTTTTGTAGAAAGCCAAACAAAACTCAACGCGACCGCTTGCCTGTCAATCGCGTGGAAACTCACCCGAGTTTTCCCTCAGGTGTCAAAACACCGTGAAAACTTTCCTAATATCCTCCTTCTTGGCTAGAGTGAAAAACGGAGAGACATAATTGAAGTTGATGTTGGGGAAATAATATTTACCGATGAATCAATCAATCAAATGTCGTTCAAGTGTTGACTCGATTATGGGGTTCAACGTTTGCTCTAAAAGGACCAAAAAAAAGGTACGCCCCCCACTTCTAACCTTCAACTTCCACAAGTTTAGTGAGTTATGACGCAATGGAAAGCCATGTTTGAGATGATCTGAATGGCGATATGACAATTTATTATTGTTTGCGATCCCAGCAAACAAAGCTTCGTCACGTTGAATAAAATGGACATACTAGGTAAAAATCTAGTTAATATATAATTTAATGAGATGTTCTGGTATTGTGCGGGTTGGAATTTAGACGATCTACACGATTTGAATTTCACGCAAAACGTCCATAATTTATTATCTTCCATCTCTGTTGTAATGAATAGGGATGATGGGAGTTAATAATATATGGAAGGCCTCTTTTAAACTCAAGTTTTGTCAGATTAACTACATCAGATGCAGTGTGTAATCAATAGATTCTATTGAGTATTCACGTTTTTCATGGTTGAAAAAAATGTTCTCCAAAATCAAAATTTCCACTCGCGTTTTACGTTTTAGGCCTTCCTGAACAATTTTCGTTCCAGGTCTGTCTGTCTGTGTGTGTATCATGAAATCCTAGTATCAGGAAAAACTATACGAAGTTATTGTCTGACTTCTATGAAATTTTCAGGGATTTTGCGGGTTGTTGTGTAGATGGTCCCCTGTGAGGGTATTGCAAGATTGATGTTTTGAGTTTAGCTACAACAGTGTATCGGATCATCTATACAATCGGGTTATGGATACGAGGGTTGTATGTGCCTCAGCAACTTGTTTTGGTTTATTATTTTCTTTTAATAAACTTTCTAATTTCTATATAATCAATAACTATACAATTTCTTTATAATAAACTTTTGGAATCGACCAAAAAAAATTAACCCTCAATTTGTTGGTTTACGTTTCAAAGTAGGTAGATTCCGAAAATATAATTAAAAATATATAAAAAAAAATCCGTACGACGTTCGCGGCACTTTCCCTAGTAACCACGGACTAATTTTGATGAAAATTGGTATATGAGCTCTATTGTCTTGGTGTGCCCCGCAACATTTGGTTGATTTTAGTCACTTCTAAGAGTTAAAAATTAAGAGTTAAAATTTAGCTAGCTTTAAATTCTCTGACAATCTTTTATTCGGGCACAGTATTCCAACATACAATTTTGTGCTCATTTAAGTAACTAGGTTCGATACCATAGATATTAATTACATTGCTATCCCTAAGAATACAAAAAAAATCGTATTTCATCAAAACCTTCATACATTTTGAACGATCTGCGTATCCTATCCTAAGAACGTATGCTATCCTTAAGAATACGAATGAAATCGTATTTCATCAAAACCTTCATACATTTTGAACGATCTGCGTATTTTTAAATTTCGATGCTAAAGCACGCTCCAAAAATGTTTGTACACAAAATTTGCCTTCCTCGTGTTATTATCTACATTTTAATGCCAGTTAGGACTGTTTTGATGGGAAGGGAAGGGGCCAGCCAAATATTGTAACGAAGCTAGTCCAATTATAATTTTTGATAACGGTTTGATTTCCAATAACAACTAACTTTTATAAAAATGCAACGTAAACAAAACATTAATACCAGTGTAGTAACCACGACCATAATAATAAATAGATATATGCCCCTGCTCAAAATTAGAGTACCGCCATCCATTTTTTCATTGGTTCCCTAAATTGAGTTCCCCGATCGCAAAGGATGAGGTTTGCCCTCTTGTTCAATGTATGGTGCAACTGCCCTGGAGATGTTGGCTGTGTTATTCTTTCTTAATGGATACAATCTTGTCAATTTTGTGAAATTATCTATTATTACCAGAATGTATTTATGTTGTCTAGGTGAAGTTGGTAACTTTCCCATCGGGTCCAGTGGAACTATATCTCCCTTGTGTTTTGATATAATTGGTTCCATTGGATTTAAAAATGATTTGTTCTGAATTTTACAGGTTTGACAAATATGACACGAAGGAATCAACATTTTTATTCGCTGCAATAATTCCGGATGATGGAAATCTTAATCAATTTCCCTATGCCAACATGATTATAATAAATATGAATTTTGCATATTGTCTAATTTAATAAACCCTCTGGTACTCCTATTTTCCATTTTCTTTGGTGCAGAAAGAGTAGTTTGTTGTCATTAATTCGATAGTTTTCAAATAAATTGGCCCCAGTTGTTGATCTTCTTCTTCTTCATATTTTCCTTAGGTCAAATTTTTGTCCATTTGTACACTTGTTTGAAAACTCAGTAGGGATAAGGTTGCAAAAAATCGTACATTCTTGGAGAAAAAGAAGAGAAAGAAACGGAGAAGGGAGAAGAAAATCCAAGCACTACTTAATTCCGAGGAAAATCCTGTTTTGACGCTTCTTCAGCTCATGGAACTCAAGCGCGCCGTTCAAACGTATCAAGATCTGGAGGGATGAAACGGACCACTCTCTGACCACCTTGTCCTCACCACTTCACATTTACGCTACGCTCGCAGGTCCTCTATAGTGCTCTAACGACCTACCGACGCCCCTCGACTTCATAATTATAGCACACCCCGGGCTAATGGCTCAGTTAATTATTCTTTTTCATCGACCTCCTTCATTCTGCGTCGGCGCCCCGCCTACGGTCTTCGTAATGAGTTTTAATTTTGGCATTTTTCTACCTCTGACAGATTTTTTCCTGCATCGCAAATCCCCTATAATTAATTTTGCACCTAAATACTTGATCCTTCTTACTGTATCTAATTCATTCCTTTTTTTCTTTTTGTCATGCTCACCTTTGTTTCTCATTTCAAGTTCGTACGATGAGTAAATACAGACTTTTTCGAAAATTTTTACTTTCTTTTTTTACTTTTTTTTTACTTTTGAAGAAATTTTGTTAAAATTAATGAGTTTTGCTTCCGAGTCTGCTAGAAGCATTATTTTCACTTTTCATGGTTGAAAAAAAAAGTTCTCCAAAATCAAAATGTTTACTGGAGTTTAACGTTCAAGACCTTCCTGAACAATTTTGGTTTCGTTTCCGTGTGTTCGTGTGGCCGTCTTAAAATCTTTGTGATGGGCATAACAGTACAAAGTTATAGTCCAATTCTGACGAAATTTTCAGGGATTGTGCGGGCTAGCGTGTAAATAAAACCTACAAAAATCATCACCCCTGGACTAATAGAAGCAACTGAGCATGCGCGAACGTGGATTCCTTGTAACAGCCATAACTTGTACATTTTCAATCCGATTTTGATCAAATTTTCAGGGATTATGCAGGAGTTTAGATGGTCCCTAAGAAAATCATCACCCCCGGAATGATAAGTAAGAATAAGAACACTATACTCTGTGGGAGTTACTTGTATACTCCTTGGGAATGATAGAAGCAACTGAGCATGCGCGAACTTGGATTCCTTGTGACAGCCATAACTTGTACATTTTCCAGCGTAGATAGTCCCCTATAAAAATCATCACTTCAGGCCTGATAGTAGCCACTGGGCATGCGCAAACGTGAATTTCCTTGTAAAAGCCACAACTTCTACATTCATCATCAATCAAGCTATGTGCCTCACCCACTTGGCAGAGATTTATTTCTCATTAATTCGAAATTTCTTTTGAACGATATTTTAGAATCAAATGATACTAACTCTGTTACTAGAGCTCTGTTTTTTGTTTTTCTTTTTTTTCTAATTTTTAAAATTCTTGCTATTTAAACAATAGAGAAAGTGCATTGAGCTCAAATTACTTTCCAGATACAATTTTACATTAACAACCTACAATTTTTCCGAAGTTTTAACCAGACAAATGTTTATTTCAACCTACTGAGATGTAAAAGGCAGTCTGGCAGGCTAATCCTGCAAGATTCCCTCACAAAGAATGATTCCAATATATTTCTTCTTTATGCAAACTAACGAATTCGGTTGCATTCTCTTATTGTGCGAATTGTTTCATTTTTAAGTGGAAAAGTGATGCTATAGTTGTTATAGTTGTTTCTTCAATATCGAGTTACTTGAAACCGTGGTAAAATTAGAACAACAACTTACGAATAAACGGATTCAGAGTGAATTGTCTGGAATTCCAGTCCGAACCCAATACCTACCGATAATGGCTGATGCACTGAAAATGACTTCCCTTACAAAAATGGGAATCTATTAAGTTGTTAGCATCGGACACAACAATAATTCCTCAGTTCTTCTACTTAATCCATCTATCCAACCAAATTGGCATGACTGTGCAGGTGGTAATGCAAATAAGGAGGCACTATGTTGGACGAGAAGGGGTAACATGAGAGTCAAATACGAGACTATCAGTCGCGAATTTTATGAGATCCTAAGCTATGAAATATGAAATTATAGGTACCATTTTCTCAAAGAATTTAACTTTATCCATAAGAGTCATCGTAGGTACCAACGTAAAGGTGATTTTGCTGTTATAATATTAAGGAGGCATTGCGATCTTGTGGTAGTTGGTTTCTTCTACATTCTAGGTGACGGTAGGCGATTACTCCGAAATGTACTTCCGATTGATCTCACACATAACGTGTGCTATAATGATATTCATTGCCGTTAATGCTGAGCTCACAGGACTTAACGGAATGCCTTGTAAGTATTATTTTATTGTAATAAATTTAGTTTTTTGAAAATACATAAATATGCAGGGTGTCTACAAAATTAAGTAGATCTCATTTCTTCAAGTGGTCAATTCTACAACTAATTTCTAACGGAAAATGTCTCCCAGTAATTTTTTTAGAGTCTTCTTTTCCGAGTCATTTCTTCCGAGTCTTTTCGTGATTTTGACCTTATGTCATTAACTCCTTTAATTTGCAGTGACAATTACAATTTCATAAAATGTTCTCAGTTGAATTTTACGGGGAGTACTAAAAAGTGAACTTAGTAACTTTCCCAAAACAATTCGTTTTTCAACGCCCGTAATGTCCAAGTAATTCAACATAATGAACTACTGCCGGTAAAATTAAAAACTGCTCCATAATCTCAGCTTTCCAGCGGTGTAATCAAAAAATATTTTACAATCGAGTTTGAGGGGGAAATTCCCGTTTGAACGCGGCAAATCGTGCATTTTATTCAACGAAATCGACAGTTTGACGGCTTTAGAAGAGCCATGGTGGATCGGACCCCGAAGTCCTCCCGTCTAACCGTCGATTTCGTTGAATAAAATGCACGTTTTTTCGCGTTCAAACAGAAATTTCTCCCTCAAACTCGATTGTAGAATATTTTTTGATCACACCGTTGGGAAGCTGAGATTCTGGAGCAGTTTTTAGGTTTACCGGCAATAGAAAAAATTTTATTCGGTATTAGGTAGATAGGAAATTTAATGCTTTTTATCCTCAAATTGTAATTATCATATCAAATTAAAGGAGTTGCTACCAATTTAATGACATAACGTCAAAAAACTTCAAAACGAAAAAAGAACTTCAAATTGAAATAACTCGGAAAAGAATCCTCTAAAAAAATTTCTACGATACATTTTTTGTTGCAAATTAGTTGTAGAATCGACCCCTTGAAGGAATGAGATCTGCTTGGAGGCACCCTGTATAATGGAAAATCCCTGGGAAATGGAATGAGGAATTTACCTGGATTGAGGTCTTGTGTGAGGGCGTCAAATGAAAATAAGTCAAAAAATGGCGGAAACTCGGAATGGGCTGGCCCAAATAATAGTCTGGGGAAACTGGTTGAAATTAATGTTCTAGGCCATTTTGGTACCTTAGACTCACCCAACCACATATTAAAAAAACTAATCTAGCGCAACAGTACCAAAAATGGTTTGTATTTCCATACAAAACCTGAATCGAAATTAAACTTGATCAAAAGAACTGGTAGGAAAACTGGTCCAATGTCTTTCCTTGAAACCTTAGTTTGAACAAATTTCCTCTATGAGTATTTTCTCTGAATTGTACCAATTTTCATTTTTCGAATTGAGGACAAAAAAAATGTAAATAATTTTGCAAAATTTTGTTTGTCTTATTTGTTTCAAAAACATGAAAACTATCCTAAATGAATGGAAACACGTCAGTAATTATTTATTCTCTAATTTTTTTCCGTAACAATTTCTTTTTATTTTAAACAATGTGGAGTCTTGAAATTCCTTCTGGTTGATGTTTCGGACGGGGGCGGTGGTTAGTGGTGGACCGTCATAAGTAGTCATTCTAATCTTTGAGAAGAGGAAGAGGAGCTCCATCCTCGAGATAATTAACTATCCTCATAGGTAGAGAACGGTTGGTCTTACAGAGCTTCGGGTGGTGTAAACAAATTCTCAAAACGCTGCAAATTATTACACAATGGTTTATTATTTTTCTATATAGATCACTCGTCTACAAAATCACCAACCATCCAATATAAAGGAAAAAAAAAAAAAAAATCAAAAAAAATATAAAAAAATTTAAAAAAAAATCAAAATCACCAACTATCGATTACATTTCGATCAGCTCTAATTTGAACGGAGATTAGGCCTCTTTTGCGATTCACACTCGTGTTTTGATTTATATATATATATATTTCAAAATAAACACTTAAATTTTCGTAGGGAGCGAACGGTTTGTCCTACAGAGCTCCGCGTGGTCTCAAAAAATTCTAAAAATTCTATAGAATCTTAAATTGAAGGAAAATTAATACCTTTATATCGAAATTTTTTGAGTTAGGGCGTTTTCAAAATTTCAAAATTGATTTTGGAACCCTTAGAAGTGACCTACCTCAACCAAAAGCGTCGAGGCACAACTAGACCCCAAATGGAGCCTACATACCAAATTTCATCAAAATCGGTCAATGCTAAGTGGCAAAAGTGCCGCGTACGGCGTACGGCGGACGGACGACCAAATTTTTATTCGATTTTTGGATTCTACGTACCTTGAAACGTAAACCATCAAATTTTGAGGGGGTGTTAAAATTTTTTTTTTCTTGGTCGATTCCAAAGGTTCATTATTGAAAATAATAAACCAAAAATCGTCGCTATTTCAAATCAATGAGAAAAAAATACCTGTAAGTAAGTGAAAGTTTTCTAGCTGGGTTTTAAAAAAAAAATCCCCCCCCCCCCTCATCACTTGTACCGCCCAGAAGTGACTAACAATAACTTGAATTTTAATTTTCTATTTATCACAGGTAAAGGGCCTCGACCACCATGCGAATACGAAGAGTGGATTTTTTGCTTCAAGGGCCACATGATGTGTCCTGCTCTACGATAACCGAATGAATTGAAGTATAAACTAATTTAAGTGATAATTTTCGGTTAAGTTCATATTTCCTGGAAATAAAATCGATAATGAAGTATCTTCAATGATGATGTTAAATATATCACACTGTTAAAAAAACTGCTTATTGTACTGACATACCGACCACTGCGGGGATCGTGGGTTCAAGGCTCATCGCCGACAGCGTGCGTTTTTCGGCGACCGGGGCTCTCGTCGCCCCCCTCGTGCGGTGAGGCAATGGGGAGCCATGAGCTAAATCATCAGAACAAATTCTGATCTTCCCTTTGGAAGACGTCCGTGACGCCAGGAATGACAGTCGGACGAAAATCCAACCTGAAATGGTTGTTTTACTCTATTTTACTTATACTTGTACTGACATGTACTTTACGTAGCGATCACTTATCTATACATTTATTTCAAGTCATCTATACATGTATTTCAAGTTATGGAAAAAAGTAGATTTTGCTAATTCAGGTATGGGAAGAGTAAACTGGGTACTGAACAAATGCGCTAAGCTTCAAAGTTCAAATATGGAGTCAGCGTATCCAACTTTTAAAGTTGTTCAATAGATATAGAGAGAAGATGATTTTAAAAAGAATGGAGAATTTTTTTGGGGATGGAGATTGGAGAATTTAAAGAAAGTTGTTCCTGAAATGCGTCCGTTGACTCGCATAATTATCCAAAATTTTCAAATTCGAAAACATTCACTATTGAGTGTAATGGTAGTAATGGTACGGAAGTTTTCCGGTCCTTAACATGGGACACCCTGTATACAGGGTGTAAGCCTGATTAGTCTGCCATAATGCACGAGTCAATTCTACAACTAATATGCAACAAAACACTCCTCCTTGAAATTGTTTAGTCGCTTCGTTTCCGATTTATCCCAATTTTACATTTTTTCGTGATTTTAACCTTACGCCAGTAAATTGGTCATAACTCCTTTAATTTGCTATGTTAATTACAACTTGAGAAGACCGTTGGAAAGAACAATAAATTTCTGGGTATGACCTAGACTGTCCTCAATGAATTGCATTGCTAATTCTTTGCTTTATTCATGAGCAACAACAAGTCCTCCAAAAACCTACTCCGTAAACATTTTTCGAGATTCTGGTCGTCTGCAAAATAATCGAAAATGTACCAGATTATGATATATATTCATGAGTAATATATTTATTTATGTTAATTTACGGTGGTTGTTATCTCATGCTTACTCAATCACCCCCAATCAACTTAATATAGTCAGTTATGCATATTCAAATTAAATCAAACTCAATGTGAATTTAATGTTCTCGTATTCCCATCGGACATTGTTTCTAATCGATATTTCAAAAAAAAAATTATATATTTTTTTTATTTTACGATTGGTTTCTATAATACCGTAAGTCAAGAAGGTTTGTATTCGAGCTGCAGAGAAAACCAATCAAACCAAAATGTTCTCTCCCATTTTCCTTACTACAGCTTTTTGAACCGTTTTGGCTGACACCAAGACAAATTAATGCTTTTATAATTTCATCATGATCCAGCCCATAAGAGCTGGAACAACTGGAATGAAGAACAAATTTTCATTCATGTCAATGTTTGTAAGTCAAAATGTTGAGTCTTGTCACATATCAGGGAATATTATTTTCATGTTCACAAATCCTTCATGTCCATTATTTTAAGTGACAAAATTTACCACCCAATTCGGTTTTGCTTCCTCGATATCAAAGGTAGGGAAGCTTTGTATTCTTTCAGCAGGTCAAAAATGTAAGTAATCCAATATCATAATTTCCACTCGCATCTTGCTTTTCGAAGCTTTTAGATAAATTTCGGTTCTTTTTCTGTAGGTCTGTCTGAGGTCAAACCCTTGGCCGAGGCTTATCGATGATCTTGTTACCTATTTTCGCTCAAATTCGGATGATGATTTGGGGCTAGGCTATTTTATCGCAGTCCGATCAGTAGAACCCTCGGTACGAGTGGAAAATGGCGTTGCTGTTTGTTGACTCAAAATACCATACCCATAATAATGATTCTAGATATCCATCATTATAAATCATATTTCATAAATCGCTTCATAATTTTACTACCATTATATGATAAAGAATTCCAAGTTATACTCACATTTTTCTGAATGAGCATAATCCATACTGCCCATGCACACTTGCAAATGGGTTTTTTCAACGGCAGTGCTCCTGTTTATTATTACAAATCTTTAGAAACTGAAAATAGAAGATATCTCTTTGAAACACCAGTTGCTGTGAATAGGTCTGTCCTTTATACCAACCTGTTGTTCCGCTTATCGATCTTGAGGCCCCAGACCGAGCAACTGGGTCACTTCTCCATCCTCACTTTGAGTTTACTACACCTTGGATTTTCGTTTTCAAAACCGTCCCGGATTTGAATTACATGAACTTTCCGAAGCTCGCCTCAAAAGTGCCTTTTCCTCTGGTTAGTAGCATTGCTTTCAGGGTTGGCTTTATATCTACCATCATGTTTTAAACATCTCGATATTACCTCTATTTTGCGCAGATGAAAAGGTTACTCATGTACCGGCTTTCTCCTTTTCAAGTGTACTCGGTAGTTCTCGGGAAATTGGAAGCTCAAAGGGTAGCATCAAAGCAAACGTACGCCAAATAATAAACTCTAGAGCTAACTTGATATGATAATACATTGGATGAAGAAGACATTGGAAAGGTCGCGGTCAATGGAATAACCAGGTGAGGCAATTTCTTTCCATAACGAAGTTATATGTGCTACTTTTTATTCAGAATGAAAAGAACGCAAACTTTGTGATGGTCAGAACGCCAAAAATGCAAACTTAGTTGATTAGTGTATTTCAATCTTCAAGGTAAAAGCAGTATGTTCTCCAAAATTGAAATTTTCACGTTTTAGACCTCCCTGAACAATTGCTTCCGAGTCTACCAAAGTAGCGGAAGCTTTGTTTTCACTTTTCAAGGATGAAAAAAAAAAGTTCTCCAAAATCAAAATTTTCACTCGCGTTTTGCGTTTTAGACCTTTCTGAACAATTTTGGTTCCGTGTCTGTGCGTCGGTGTATCTGTGTGCCTGTCATGAATTCCTTGTAACGCGCATAACTATACGAAGTTATTGTCCGATTTCGATGAAATTTTCAGGGATTGTGCGGGTTGGTGTGTATACGGTCCCCTATGAAAATCATCATCCCCGGACTGATAGAAGCGACTGCGCATGCGCAAACGTGAATTCCTTGTAACGGCCATAACTTCTACATTTTCAATCTGATTTCGATGAAATTTTCAGGGATGTTACAGATTAGTATTTAGATGGTCCCCTAAGAAAATCATCACCTTCGGACTGATAGTAGCCACTGCGCATGCGCAAACGTGAATTTCCTTGTGACGGCCATGACTTCTACATTTTACATCCGATTTCAATGAAATTTTCAAGGATGTTACAGATTAGTATTTAGATGGTCCCCTAAGAAAATCATCACCTTCGGACTGATAGTAGCCACTGCGCATGCGCAAACGTGAATTTCCTTGTGACGGCCATGACTTCTACATTTTCCATCCGATTTCAATGAAATTTTCAGGGATTATGCGGATTAGATTGTAAATGGTCTCCTATGAAAATCATCACCCCCGGACTGATAGTAGCCGATGGGCATGCGCGAACGTAAAATCAGTGTAACAGCCGTGCGAACGTCACTATGTAAAATTCTACACTTTCAGATGTCAGGCGCCCGTAGCACATTCGCAGCGAGTCAAACTAACAATTAAGGGGTTATGGGTACGACTCCCAGCTGTACCTAGAATTTTTTTGATTTATTGAGTAGTGACTCACTTACATTTTTAATCCGAATTTGATGAAATTTTCTAGGATTATCCAGAGTAGCGTGTAGATGGTCCCCTATGAGGGTATTGAAAGGTACTTAGAGATTGGTGTTTTGAGATTAACAACTATGCATCGGATCATCTATACAGGGTGTCTACAAAACAGTTGTAAGGAATTCAAGGGGTCGATTCTACAACTAATTTCCAACAAAAAGTGTCTCCTAGAAATTTTTTTAAAAACGCCTCTTTAACCGACTTTTTTCACTTTCAAGTTTTTTTTCGTGTTTTCGACCTTACACCATTAAAACGGTCATAACTCTCTTAAATTACACTCAAAAATTAAAAATAAGGATACCGTTGGAAAGAGCGTCAAATTTCCTATCTCCCTGATACCAAATAACAAATTTTTAGTTGAATTACACGAGGAATGAAGCAACCTAAAAAGTGAACTTAGTAAATTTTCGAAAAATTCCCGTTTTTCAACGCCTATAAATCTAGATATTACCAGGTAAAGTTGTGTTGCCGGAAAGCCTAAAAACTGCGCCAGAATCTCAGCTTTCCAACGGTATAATCAAAACATATTTTACAACCGAATTTAGGGGAGAATTTCGTGTTTGAACGCGGAAAAACGTGCATTTTTTCAACGAAATTGGCGCTCTGGCCTCCTGTTTCCGGAGGCCTCGCGGTCACTGCGGCGCCGACTCACCCACTCTCATCGTCCGACCCCTCAGATCGACTAGGCGGAGCGCCGATTTCGTTGAAAAAATCCACGTTTTTCCGCGTTCAAACACAAAATTCTCCCCTAAATTCGGTTGTAAAATATGTTTTGATTATATCGTTGGAAAGCTGAGATTCTGGCGCAGTTTTTAGGCTTTCCGGCAACACAACTTTACCTGGTAATATCTAGATTTATAGGCGTTGAAAAACGGGAATTTTTCGAAAATTTACTAAGTTCACTTTTTAGGTTGCTTCATTCCTCGTGTAATTCAACTAAAAATTTGTTATTTGGTATCAGGGAGATAGGAAATTTGACGCTCTTTCCAACGGTATCCTTAATTTTAATTTTTGAGTGTAATTTAAGAGAGTTATGACCGTTTTAATGGTGTAAGGTCGAAAACACGAAAAAAAACTTGAAAGTGAAAAAAGTCGGTTAAAGAGGCGTTTTAAAAAAAATTTCTAAGAGACACTTTTTGTTGGAAATTAGTTGTAAAATCGACCCCTTGAATTCCTTACAACTGTTTTGTAGACACCCTGTATAATCGGGTTATGGATACGAGGAAGCTATGTGCCACACCCACTTGTTTTTTTTTATGTACCTAGACTTGGTTGCAGTAAGAGTGAGTATTTAGAACGCAAAGATAACCCACGATTATAAGGATTTTGCACTTCCTCAACTTGCAACCTCTTTTATTTACCGATGAACTCGGCATTATGAAATAGTGTCTTCACGACTTAACTAATAGTGGATATTTCAATTGATGTCCAATAGACGATTTCATCAGCACGCATTGGGCTTGCGCCGCCACTTATCAGTGATATCACGCGTTATCAATCTTCGGACCAACTCGCTTGTCGAACCCGCTTGTCATACATTCTCGTCTCACATATCTGGTCGTTCACGAGCATTAATACCCTAATTTTTCTACTCTACCTTTTTTATTTTAAGTTAGAACAAGTTGTTAAGAGAAAATGTTGGGAGTAGGAGCATACTTTTCCGTTCATTTGAACATAAACAGCGTGTCAGGGGCACTCCTCCCATATACCTGATGTTCGATCAAATAAAGTTTTCGACCTCAAACGCTGCAAATTTTACCAAATCGCAATTTTCCTTAGTTCGCATTCCCTTTTTGGGAATTTCTACAGCCAGGGAACCATGTAGGTACTAATTCAGTTCTGCTTATCTTAATAGAAAGCATGGCTGTTCACAAGTGATCATTCCCTGAAAATTCTGGAAACCCCCATCTGCCTTACCAATTTCGCCCTTGCTGTTGTTGGAATCGGCTGCCTGTGTTAGTGTTAAAAAAAAAAGTTCATTCATAAAATATGAGTTAATGAGCTAATTTTCAAAGAAATCTTTAAAACAACGGTGAAGAAAGTTGAAATATTAGCCTAGTGGTTTTGGCATAGCACTATTTATCAAAATATACTATCCTTGCTTAAAAGAATTTTAAATAAACTTCAACAAATAAAATATTCCTTCAGTCCCCCCGAACTCCGAGTAGGCCCACACGTTTTTTTTTCGAATCTTAGTTTATTTTGACCAACATATGCATGCACAGGGTATGTTTTGAAGACGTCGAGAGTGCATAGTCCTATTTATAATCATGTTATACTAGTCTCCACGAATTCAAAGGTACTTATTAAACTTTTGGATACAATGGTGTAGTGTCTGGTGTGCCAGAATGATAAGGGCGCTTCTCTCTTCTACTCAGAAATAACTTGAAAGTTAGTACGATAAGTACCAATCTGATTTGTATTATTAATCTACTAGGTAGAATATACTAATACCAGAAGTAATGATGTTCGTAATAATTTATGTAATAATTATTTTAATAATGTTCATTGTAATAATAATCTTAATTATAATAATTATAATAATAATGTTCGTCATTACATACTACAAATGGATACAGGATTGTATGTACTTATTGTCGGGGATTGGGACGAACTTTATATCATTCCACTTGCAATTCACACCCACTTCTCACACTTCCGACCAACCTCGCTAGAGGAATCACGGTTTTAAATGTAAGCAGAAATATTGGAGACAACGCGGAAATCATTGCTAAGTAATTATATTATTATCATAAAGTAATTTTGGAGGATAATCCCCGTCTTCCCGCCCGACTACCCGAATTAAAGTCCCCGAAACTACCGTATTTGTTTGCCCCAGACATGACAGAACCAACAAAAACTGAATACACACTCAAAAAACTTAATAAAAGCTGAGAACTGACAGACTTCTATTGACAACAAGAATAAAAACAAAGACGGTGGTCCGAAGGTGTCCACCATTTTGGAGGCTCATTGATAAGAGGCGCGCATGCGCATACAGATGAAAACGTCTTTCCTACCAGCATTTTTTATGCCATCCGCTAATATTATAGGTGTAATCCGATCTTGAATTTCAAGATCAATTTAACTCTTTTAAACCACGAGACTTTTTTGGCTGTCGACATTGATGATATTGGGTCAAAAGTTAAACTGGACCTGACCAAATAACGCCTTGGTTACTGAAGTACCAAAGTTTCTGTAGCCTTGAGGTTACCCTAGGATTTCGTAAAGTATGTCATCCGGTTACTTTGGTTACCTCTATATAGATGCCACTTTGGAACATTCAGGCAAATCGTAAAACTCGAAGTAGAGGCAAAGTGAACATTATTTAGGCAAGACCCTATCCCCCTCTGCAGACCTAAAGGGAACATAGATGCCGACGTCCTTTGCATCATACTCATAAATTGGTCTTCCAAACATCCTTCAGATGTTCACTCGTAAAAAAACTGTTGTAAACCTTGGCTTTGGGTTTACAACGGCTTTTCCAGTGTGCTTCGACCAGGTCTCCTTGACTCTACGACAAATTAGAGGGCCAAAGCCGCCCCCGATTCGAACTTGCGACCTCATGGGACCGACCGCCCTTCAAAGTGAACTTCCAACGAGACGCCCTGAATAATTGAGCAGTTCGGCTAACGACCGCCAGAGGGCTACCGGCTGATATATTTATAGTTCGTAGGTGGTGTCAGTCAGAATGACCGGGGATCCGTCGTCAAATGAAGTACCCATTTCATTCTTTTGGGGCAATTGAGTTCGCTCTACTACTTTTTGATACTCAACAGGTGTCTAATCAAATAGATTTGTAAGCTGACTAGGCAGAGAGACATTACTGAATCAAAACGACGTCAATCGGGCTTGAGACCTCAAATCCGTGTAACGGGCATAACTATTAAAAGTTAATGTCGGGCGCACCACCGGGCAGGGTTCGATTCTCTTCTACTAAAATGCAACAAAAAATGCCTCTTAGCAATTTTTTTAGAGGCTTCGTTATCGAGTTATTTCACTTTTACGATTTTTCGTGTTTTCGACCCTATCTCAGTAAAACGACTATAACTCACCAAATTTCTTGTCTCTTTGCCGGAAATTTTTTAATGGAAAATTATTTAAATTGGGAAAACGGGTGAAAATTAGACCTAAAACGAATAATTGATAAAATCTAGGAAATTTCACCTTTTTTTTTTTAAATCTCACAAGTTCAGTAATCCGGCACAAAAGATGCGAAAAACTTTCAGCTTTCCAACGGTATGGTCATTTTTATTTTTAAAGTGGGACTTATTACAGAAATTTGTGTTTGAAAGTAGATGAACGTGAATTTTTTCACGAAATCAGCGCTCCAGCTAAGACGATCTAAGGGATTGGACGAAGGAACGGATGGCAGGGTAGGGGAGAATTCTGTTCATGAGTATGATTACGATTTTTAATGACATAAATATGTTTTTCTATGGCTAAAAATATGATTAGATTTTTATTCACTCAAAAGTGTATAATCAATGTATGAATAACATTAAATTCTTGATCACAGTAAATGTGTGATTCATTACACGAGATAAATGAATAATCACAGAAATCGGTAATCGGTCACAAAAATTGGTAATTAACCACAGGAAATGTATAATTAATCACAGAAATCCGTGAGTAATCATTGAAAATCATGATAAATCACAAGAACCAGCGTTTAATCATAGATTAATTACACATTTCCTGTGATCAAGAATTTTAACTTTTAATTTTTAGATTTTAATCATACACTTTTGAGTGAATGAAAATTTAATCATGTTTTTAGCCATAGAAAAACATAATCTGTCATTACAAATCTCAATCATACTCATGAGTAGGGTTTTCCCCAACTCTGCCATCACGTCCCTTCGTCCAATCCCTTAAATCGTCTCAGCTGGAGCGCTAATTTCGTTAAAAAAAATTCACGTTTTTCTACTTTTGAACACAAATTTCAGTAATAAGCCTCACTTTAAAAATAGAAATGACTACACCGTTGGAAAGCTAGAATTTTTGCGCATCTTTTAAGCATACAGGTGAAAATTACCTTGCCGGATTACAAAACCTATGGGCGTTTGAAACAAAATGACATTTCCAAGTTTTGACCAATTTTCCGTTTCAGGTCCAATTTTACCCGTTTTTCTGATATACGAAATTTTTTTTTGTTTTTCATTAAAGAGATAGGCAATTTTACGCTTTTTCCAAGGGTGTAATTAGATTTAATTTTTCATTAAAACGAGAAGAGTTATAGCCGATTTACTGAGATAAGATCGAAAATACGAAAAATTCGTAAAGGTGAAATAACTCGGAAACGAAGCCTCTAAAAAAAATGCTAAGAGACATTTTCTGTTGCAGATTATTTGTAGAATCGAACCCTGCCTGGTGGTGCGCCCGAATGGGTGACACCCTGTATAGTCGGGTTCAAGATTCGTAGGAGCAGTGTCACACCCACATGGCACTCACTTTTTTTATTTGGAAGATAGAGATTATTAAATATTTGATAGAGAGTTTCCCCCCTCCCCCCTCCACCTAACCAATGTAGAAGGAGTGTATGTAAGAAGCCCGAAGTCAGGAATAAACCACTGTAGATGAAACACAGACACAAACTGTCTTCTCTTCTAGATCACATTCATATTATACCTGGAATGCGTGGTTTTCTTTATTAGCCAACATGAACACGATCGAGAATAATACATGTTCTCGGTTCATATTTCTTTAAATTTTCCAGGAGCTAGTCCCCAACTATCATCCGAATTTTAGCACAATCGGTTAGTTGGATTGTGAACAATTGGTGTTTCAGGGACACGTAAATGGTCAGAACTCCAAAATGCGAGTAAAACTTTTTTATTTTGTTCATTTTTTTAGTCCTGCAGTACGAATACGAAGTTTCCTTCCTTCGAAGTGGAAAACAAAAACTGTATTATTTTTCGAAATATCTTTCTATATGAGCCATAAACAGTTACTTCCTTTGTGATTAAGGAATCTACTCGATTCGATCTGATCCTTAACGATTCCAAAACAATAGGCATCCCACATGGTTTTCGTTTTGCGTAAAATTTAAATAATACCCACTTTTGGAAAGTGAAAAGTCAACCCATTCTTTACTTTTGGGGCAATTTTAAGAAATTGTCCCAAAAATAATCAAAAACGGAAAGTTAAATTGGAAGGGTGAAAGAAATAAGTTAAATTGTAACTAAAATATTGTATTTCAACAAAGCTCCATGTAGTATTTAAATACACTTAAATCTGTATATACACATATTTATCCTTAAATTGATTGTATTACTTACAATCCTAACAAAGAGAAAAAGTTGATGAGCAAAAGTTCAGGCCAATTAAATAATGATACGAACTATGGCTATCATGAAAAAATATCGTCATGTTCAAATAAATATCTAGGTACTAGAGTTGAATCTATACACCTGTACAGAAAAATGGGGATTCATTTTGTTGTATAATGATTTGATCACTGATTGGGATTATGCATGGAATGTACCCGTATGAATCAGAGGCACCTTGAATTTTGTAGAAATATACAATTTTTAACAAACCACAAGACCTTTCGGTGACGCTTTTTGGAACTATCTTCTATAAATACATCGTAGGACTTTATACATGTCAATAAAAATAACAACAGTCTAGTTGTGACTATCTATATACATGAACATTCTTATAATGAACGTCCTTTTTACTTCCCCAACAGAATTGGTCGAAGAGTCCTTCACCAACAAACCAGCTAGTTTGTTCCATGTGAATGAAATGAAAACTTTTTAAAATCACATTTAAATTAGTCAATTAGAGGTGAAAGCCAGTGGGCAGATTACGAAATAAGTCGGATTTTCCGCCGAAAAATAAAAATAAGGAAGTTAGGGGTCAAAAAATGGTACTAATCCTTAGAAAGTGCAAGATCGGACTACATCCTCAGTTTCACGACAAGCTCGATTTAAACCTAATTTCATACTGAATAGTAGATTTACAATATCAAATACTTCGTACATTATTTACATCTAATTTCGCCGCCTTGGTTCCATTATAAAAAGACATCGACGAAAACAGTACTTGGATATGAATTTTGCAGAATAGGTTTCTTTACAGTCATCAAGTATATTTTTACAATGAAAGACGGTTTCGGTAACATTCATGTTCGTGAAAATGAATAACGTAAAAAGAGATCTTTTCATTACTGTTTAGCTTTACAGTGATGGGTTGAACGATTATTATTGTACAGTAGGTAACAAAAAAATTTGTAAAACTATACGTCATGAAATGGTCGTAACATAACAAAAACAAATCTTATAATAATTATTGTTGGACCATACCCATGATCGCAGTGAAGTACAGTCGAATTTAAGCTTATCAAATCGCAATCTTGTAACGATGTTTGTCGAATGTTTTCAAGTTCTTGTTTCTGCTGTGAATACATCAGAAATCATCAAAAATATAATATTCACATCATTTTTCGTAACTTAATTATTTCGTTAGAGACAGTCGGTTTTCAGCTTACATCTCCAAATAGCAATAATAATGTAGTAAAAGACTAGCTCAAGAGGTTGAAAGTTACCAGAAAAGCGGAATCATGTAGATATCTAACCCTTTGGAACGAATGAAAGCATTCGTAATATACTGATATTTTACAAAATACCAGCTTGAGAGGGTTTAGATAATTTTTTTCGTCATTTTTACAGAAGAGTATTAATTGTGACCTCTTTAGCTGCTATTTTGTTTTTCCATTACAGGTGTGATGCTGATTTTGAGGAGCCGAACAACTGGAGCTTCAAGGGCGAGAGATAGAACGAAAGATACCAAAAAAGATGCGACGAGGTTTCCGAAGTATAGAATCATCTGTAAATTATTACATACAAATAATAAGTTGATCGATTTTCTGAGAGAACAAAAACAAGCAATCAAAGCAAGGGCAGAAGTTGGTGGCTCCAATTTATTGAAGAATAATATTCTAAAACATGATAACTGCAATGATCTATGTCTTGCAGGTGATCTGAATTCGAAGATATCGAGGCTGGGAGATGATGTTGATGAATAGAATATCAGAAAAAATTATATTGTAGCAACCAATTTCAGCCATTGCCAAATCTATCAGAATCTAAGTAGCTGCGATGCCATGTCTAGCTGAAGATTTTCTTGCGAAACTTGTGGAGAGCAAGAACGATTTCAGTAAGTAAACAAGCATTTCAGGTACTGTTCGCAGATAGAAAGAATGCGGCTGGCCAATTTCCCGAAGGGTATACCTGCTAACATAGACGACTACCTGTTCCAAAATCTTAGGTAGCCTGTTGAGTCAGGCTCGGGAAAGGGAAGAGCCCCAGTAATCGTAATCCAGGTATCGAGCTACTCGAGTCATAATAAGGTAGAGAGCCCCTCCACTCTACTAATTGTTAGGAAGGATATTCATCACGAATTTTTCCTAGCTTGAGTGGTAGGTAGGAGAAAGATTATGTTTTTGGGATTGTAATACACTTGGACACCTCACCAAACCATCCGCATTCTTTCGATCTGCAAACAGTAGGAGTTTTGTTCGACTGCCATGTCCTAGTGTCGCGGACGTCGTCAGCTGTCTTCAATGGGAAGATCTGCCTTATTGCCTCACTCCCTTGAGCGAAGAGAGGTTCACCAACGACCCGACTCGAAAAATTATCGGGACATGTGATCACGAACGCGAAAGATCTTCAATCCAAATAAAAACCCGAACTGTCTGGCTTGAGAGTTCTTCGGTGATCTCACTGGGAGCGGCTCATCCATCCAGCCAATGGCCTTTAGTCTACCAATTTCAGGCATTGAAGAATGATATAGGGAGATAATCTGCAGCAAAATTGTCAATCTCCAATACTTTGTCATGCTTGTTATATCCTTGCTAACCTTGGGAGAAACCTTAGCTGATAGTTAAAGAAGGTGGCTCCAATACCAATAGGTATTCTAAAAAATTATAAACTCAACAAAATGTTGAGGAAATACTTACACAAAGATTGTTATTTATATGAAGAGATCCCTCCATCTGGAACGAAGTCAAGACCATGATGACAGGATGAACAAGGTAAGCGCAATAGGCTAGACGGCTGAGAGGTTGCAGCAGTTTGCACGACAAGAGGGAGTTCACCCAACCTACACAAAATAAATCAACATTTTAGTTAATACAAACAATAGTATCACCTAATTTATTTTAATAAATTTATCGCGGTTGGGAGAGTTATCGATTCTCAAGTTATGTGGTTGTTCAACATGATTGGTTAATTGATTTCAACGTTCGAATATTATCATAGTTTTCATGTTATATGATTCTTTGGGTGGTGTTATCTGTATCCTTCCACCATATTATCTTCTCAGTCGGTCCTAGTTCCGGGTTAGTCTAATCTCTTGCAACCCCCCCCCCCCCCTCGTCTGAAGAAGCAACATTGCCACCCACCAACACCATTGCCTCCCCCATCCTCCAGCCTTCTGAAAACTGGCCAGTTTTTCCCAGTTTTCTCAGGAAATAATCATCCGATTTTCATGTTTCGTGTGGCATTTTCTTATTTTTATAATCTTCACACCCATGCACTTATTTAATTCCAGAAGTAAATTTCCAAAAAATAAAACAAAGATAAAATGTTGTACCTACATTTGAAACTTTCAAGGATTTTCGAAATCCATCAATGTACCTAGGAATTGAAAACTAAAATATAGCTGCAAGAATCATCAAAATCGATTATTATTGCTAGAGAAAAGCGGGAAAACTGTTTATTGACGGACCAAGACTTAAGACTGACTAAGACCCTTAACACAGCAATCCCGAGTTTACTGACTCACTCAACGATGTCATTTCAACGACAAAGTTTTTCAAAAAGTTCATCATTGAAATCATAGGTCTAAACGTCAACTGAATACTGATTGAATGACTACCGATAAGCCAAGCCAATTCAAAAGCAATGTATTTTACAATGAGAAGTGCCTTGTCGATATCTTCTGAATGACAGAGGGATGATTTCAACGGTATACTCTTGAACTGGTTACTAAATTTAGGTTTAATGGCATCATTTTTAATATTCCTTGATTGATGGTCTGATGTCTTTAATGGCTGTACACAATCAATCAATCCGATAGAGTCACCTCTTCAATATGAGAGTAGAGGTTTCGCCATTCGAAGTGAGTTGCATTTTACCTCCATCTATACTCACAAATATTGAAGTAAAATTGTACAAATTCATCGGTATTCTGATATAGTTTGAACGAGTATCAATAATACATTAGTATAACATTGTAAGGCGAGTACATATGGTACGAATAACAACATAATATGTTACATATTATGTAATCCTGATTTACCTCCATATCCCGAAGTGCAGGCGATGACAATCCACGCCAGAGCAGCGCCCCAAGCAGTATGTCCAAGAGATACGTACATGGCAGTCCCCGTTACGCCAAAGTTCGCGTCTCTGACTCCGTACACCAAGAAGCTCAGCGTTCCCAAAGCGATGGCCCATCCAGAAAAGTTGACAACCTGAAGCAATTAAAAGGGGAAAATGTACCATTGCTCGTTTTCACCTTCGATTGTTTGAAGAAGTCGAGAATTAACGTTGAAATCATCGAAACTTGATGGTTTGCTCGAGAGAAACGACCACTTCAAAGGCTCGTCTTCACCTTCGATTGTTTGGAAAAGTCGAAAATGAACGTTGAAATCATCGAAACTTGATGGTTTGCTCGAGAGAAACGACCACTTCAAAGGCTCGTTTGCACCTTCAATTGTTTGGGAAAGTCGAGAATGAACGTTGAAATTTTCGAAAATTGTTGGTCCGCTCGAGAGAAACGGCCACTTCAAAGGCTCGTTTTCACCTTTAATTGTTTGGAAAAGTCGAGAATGAACGTTGAAATTTTCGAAAATTGTTGGTCCGCTCGAGAGAAACGGCCACTTCAAAGGCTTGTTTTCACCTTCGATTGCTTGGAAAAGTCGAAAATGAACGTTAAAATCATCGAAACTTGTTGGTTTGCACGAGAGAAACGACCACGTTAAAGGCTCGTTTTCACCTTCAATTGTTTGGAAAAGTCGATAATGAACGTTAAAATCATCGAAACATGTTGGTTTGCTCGAGAGAAACGGCCATTTCAAAGGCTTGTTTTCACCTCCGATGGTTTGAAAAAGTCGAGAATGATCGTTAACGTTATCAATTTCAGTAGCGTTATGAATTTAAATTACAAAAATATAAAAAAGTCTCGTTTTATAGAAATCTATATTTTAAACCTAGTTGACCAATTTTTCTACATTTGGGACATCCATAAGTATTTGAAAAAAAACTTCGGTTATACCAATTTTTTTGTGATTGGCCATCTTGTATGATAACTTGAACCGTAAAACATTGAAATAAAGTTCGTAGGTATATTTTTAGAAATTCACCAAAAGCAGCCACTTGGGTGGATGTGCATAAAACTCTCAAAATCGCTTCTCCTCTTTTTGGAAACATCCTGCATTTTGCGTAAGAGAACACATCCAATCTATTATGGCTAGTTCCACGGAATAATATTACTACCTTCTAATTCAAACTTTCAAGTGTGAGTATTTTTCCGTACTAAAACTTTTCCCTCACAGACTTCTGGAACTTCCCGCTAAAAGGTTTGGCGCTAGGACTTTTTCCAGGGTTTTTCGGGAAAAAATTAAATTCCCTGAGTATTCCAGTAGAGTAATATTATCTGAGTATTCTCGGTTTTCCAGGTCACTGGACACTCTGTCCTAAGTATAAAGAACCGGCGAATGGCGGAGAAATTACACTCTTTCTGATGAGTTATCTTTCTGCAGGATATCAATAATCAATATAGTCAACACAAGGGGAAAATATCGAGTTAAAATTGTATAGAATCCCGAAGATATTTATGAACCAGCGACCTCACTTGCCTTTAGAATTATTGTACCATCGATATCCAGAAATAACTCACAAAAACTCTCAACTTACCGACCGAATTCTTTACAACAAATTTTGGCATTGAATCGGAAGGCCAACCCACATCTCAATTTCAAAGAATAACTTACTCTGAAATCAATATTACGGAAAGAAACGCCGTCCTCTGATCAAGACTTCAAGTTATAAAGACTTTTAACATCAAAGCGAATTCAAGTTTTCAACCCGATTCCGTTCTTACTCGACTGAACAAAGCTAATTGGGGCTTCTCAAGATGCTAAAATGCGGGCGTCTCTTTTGGGGGAATAAGTTCTTAAACCTTCTGTCCCAGATTCCTTTCGGCAGGATAACCTCGTTTTGTCTTTAGGGGATGATCTTTGATTATGCAGCGTGATTGAGGCTTTTAAAGAAATCGTTCTTACTCTCAAAATAATAATCCAACACAACCAGTACTGATATTTTTCTTGTCATCGTGGTTGTTATATGTGGCATCCGTTTGGAACTCACTTTAGAGTTAGTCAATAGTGTTCCTTAATACCCCCCATTTCTTGATCCATATGACACTCAGTGATCCCAGTTCGAGTTTAGGACCAATCGAAAGAACTACCACTGGTGGCTCTCTTCTAAGCAAGTTAATCAGCTCCATCATTACCATCTATTCCCTCACGGCCTACCACCTAGGGCAACGTAAATTTGATATCAAGAATAGTAAGGTTAAGAAAATTTGGGCAACTCCAAGTCAGTGTCTAACATTATTATGCACATTCCAGTATTATTACTTGCATTAATTCATTAATTATAGAGAACACGATAGAAAGAACTTCTATGTTATCAACACTTATATTCAGGTCTACTCTATTTCGCTTTTAGTAAAAACATCCAAGACTGTTTTCATGTATTTTCATTACTTTATAAAATATTGTTACCTTGGACATTTTCAGAGAGCATTTTGTTCTATGCACGAACCAGCCGGCTATGATGCCCACAACGTAGGGTCCAAGACGCATCCATGGTTTATCGTAGAGCTCATCGAAGAACTGGAAGGGATTCTGAACACTGAAACAAACATCAATAAACATAATCAATTCAACACCATGAAATCACATCACTATACTCCAACGTTGTGGTTAGTAGTTAGTTAATTTTCACGTTTTTTGATATCCAAAAGTGCAGACGTGTAGTACCTGACAACGTGGTTCAGAGAGTACGAGATCAGAGCTGTGGTGATGGTCGAGCTGATCAAAAGCAAAAATAGACCAGAGACTGCCACTCGGAAGAACCTAGTATCAGGAAACCATAACATTCATCAGAGCTCAATCAAGGATATAATATCATAGGAAGCTTCCCATCATTATGATGCCTGAATAATACAAATTTAGAGATAAAAAACCATTTATAATAAACAAAATAATTTCAAATTAAAATAAAACATTACAATTAATTACAATGAATTATTTCAAATATAAGTTGTCTAATTAATTATACAATTGTAATTATAATTATTAACATATTATATATTTTTATAATTTAAGTATATATCATATAAATAATTATTCAATTTTAATTATAAATTAAAATTTATATTTTATGTGGAATTATAATTAACAATCAATTATAAATTAATTATAATTAACAATCAATTATAATAAACAATTTGACTACCTTGAGGAAATCAGGAGGAGCAATGCACCAAGAACGTAAAACTGGGTGTCGTTTGCCATGTACCAACTCCACAGCATGCACTGCGAAACGGGATACAAATTATCGTAAATCGTAGGATCTGACAAAAATTAGATCATAATTATAAAATAAAACCTAATTTTCCATTTATACGAGTATTTTTATTGAAAATTGCATAGATTTCCGACCATTTCAGAGCGTGGGTACAAGCTGTTGATGTAGAGAGCGTTTCTCCACCAGTATTTGGCGCAGTTGATGTTGTCTAAGCTCACAGGTTCAAATACAGAGTTATTCTTCAACCATTTCATGGCAAGCTCTGCACATCCGAGAACAAACAAGTACGCGGGGGTCAGTCTGAAACATAAGGCAGATTTTCCTTCATTTGAATAAAATTATCAACTTGAATTATGAGTTGAGAAAAACAAATTTTTATGGAGTACATTTAATCATCCATTGTTTTAATGATAATATTACCTGACAAATCTGTAACCAAGGAGTACGAGGAACTTCATGGACATGGCTTGAGCTTCGACCGCCAACGGCTTGGGTGGTTTGGGTGTCCTAAGAGTCTGCTCTCCTTTGTTTTGACTCTTGAAGTACAGGTAGGCGACCAACAATCCACTGTAGAAAGGAAATAAGATAATATAAATTATTGTGTTTTTGGCATTTTTTTCTTATGACATAGATAGGTCCAGGGGAGGAATGGTGATTCGGCTCAACATCTTCAGGACTCTTGTACTGTTTTTGGTATGATCAATAGGGTGTTCTGCAGAGTCAGCTTATTTGATTTTCTTCAATTTAAAATTAGAATCAAGTAGGATATGTATTTACTGATAGCTTAGGAGAGGCTGTATATGTAAGATGTGATATGTATTCGTACTGTAAATGGAAGAGCCAATTTGCTTAGGACGAACCAAGGTCAATATGCAGTGAAGCTTTTATTTTATATATATTAGTGAAGCGTTTCCTTTTTAATCATCACTTCGGATATCCAAATAGATATGGTTCAGTAGTGTGATATTGATGGCCCTAGTACACTTGTAAAAACGTCAATTCATTTAGGGACAAAGCAGCATAAAGAAAAAAAAAACTGTTTTAAACATTCTGGTTTAGTTTTAAACAACGGAGCATGATTCTGAGTATCTTGTTTACCTCCTTTTTTTCATCGAGCACACCTAAGCTGCCTATGGAGGTAAGGTTAACAAAAAAATTTTTAATAAAATGACACGGTTCTAAGGAGTGGTGAACGATTTTTGTACGATGAAAAATGGCGAAGATAGAGTTCCGTAGCAACGAATGGGTTGACAGAAAAAAACCAAAGACGCCATGCTCGTGCATCCCGCCGAGGCTGTTCTGGTCCTGGAAAAAATTAAGTCGCAGACCACTACAGACATAGAACATGTCAAAATGGGGGATTCGTTACTTTTTTGCAAAAGCACAAGTGCTGGAAATGAGAAATTTTTTACTAGCTAGAAATTATTCATATTAATTGACTGCTGTTCAACCGCAATTTTCGTTTCCTGCTAACCGCTATCATCGCATAGTACGAGTACCTTATTAAATGACTAAAACTTCCAAAAACACCAACCAATTGCTTTGAATAGATATAAGTAAGCACTAAACGTAGCGTTCGTTGGTCAAACCTAATAAAGAAGAAAGTATCCACGGAAAATGTGGCGTTTGCAACTGTCTGGAACATGAAATTTTCTTCAGTCAATGTCCTCATTTTCTTGTTTTCTGAAAATAAAAGAACAATGTTAGATACGTGATCATTTGTATAGTAGAAACATAATATCTACGGCACAATAACAACGCGACATATCTGCTAAAGTTACATTATGGTTCTTGATTCCTATACAGCAACTAGTTCCCGAAGGGTGTTCCACGCATCCGAAAATCTCTAACAAGATACTTAAGGTCCGAAATTTAATTTTTTTGTGTTGTTGATAAATAATCTGTTGTGAAATTTCAGCCATAGTGACCGTCACTATTGTAGATACATGATGCTAGAAAATTTGGGGTTTGGTGAGACTAACGGTGTCTGATACGCCTCTCTTTGTGTTCTGCCAAAGATTGTCGCAATTTCTAAATTTGCAATTCATTTGACTATTCTGAGGTTTGACCTCAAGTTTCTGCATTTTGTTGTAGAATAGTTCTTCTCGCAATTTCTAAATTTGCAATTCATTTGACTATTCTGAGGTTTGACCTCAAGTTTCTGCATTTTGTTGTAGAATAGTTCTTAGTAGAGATGTGATAAAGTAGTAAGGTGTGCAATGTGTTTCTTTGATGTGTTCAATGACCTCGTCCCATCAATCTTTGAACAATCAGTTAAAATCCAAAATAAAACTAAATTTATAGTGAAATTTCTCCCTTAGAGGGAAAAACAATAGATCATGATTTATGTCCATTGTTTCTATGAATAAACAATTTTTTTCCTAAAAGTCTCCGATTGTACTTAACATATTGAAGTGTTCTAGAGAACCTTGCTTCATAACCACCGATATGTAGCTATGATTTTGTTTACTGGTTATCGCGTTGTATTTTTAACAACAAAAAAGTGTCGCGAAAAATTTCTTAACCCCCAGCCAAAAAACATATCTATGTCAATAAATATCCTTACTACTTACTTGTATTTACTACAAAGAACTGAATATGTTGGAATTACCTGCGATAGCGAAAATTTGTAAGTAAGTGTGGACCATGATGACCCATGCCAAACTTAGAAATCTGAGACCATGGACGCAAGTGAGAGAATCTTTTGGTGCGGCACCGCAGTCCAAGATTTTCCTTCCATTGGAGAGCAAAGAGAATGACAAAACGACTTCGCTGAAAATCCCAAGTCCTGAGAACATGAAAATGGTTTGATTTGACGTCACTAGTCAAAAATCTGATGATTTCTTATTCAGAACTGATTTCCGTAATATTTTGACATTATTTAACTTTTATGAATACGTTGTGGAGCTCAATGTACACTCTATGCTTCTTCTTCTAAAACTTTGATCGTCCAATTCGAAACTAAGTTTTAAACTTTACCAAGAAGGTATAACCAGAAAAAACTACTAACTTCTTATAAACCTTCATAGATTATTCGAAAACATGTTGACTTGAGAATGGATCTCCTATTTAAACAAGAACTACTTTTAACGCAATCTTATCCTATTACCTCTGCATGGGTCAACAGATGCCATCAAATCAGTTTCTGATTGCGTCATTTCGTCTTTGTCGAAGCTGAGTTTTCCTTTAGGTTTCCCAGACTCGTTGTTGTTGGACCTGTGCAGATGGCACATCTTCCTCCTCCTTTCCAAGACTCCTTCGTACGCCGTTCCGATGACCATCAGTAGACTCAGCAAGACAACTACACCCCTTGAACAATAATATACCATTATAAAGAACATCTTCTAAGCAATTTATTAATCCATGTTTTCCGGATTTGGTTCGATGGCGATGGAACCTATAGGGGACCACCAAAGGCCTAATCCACATACACACCTACGACATGGAATAAGATGTTTAATTTCTTGGACCGGAGAACGATGTTGGTTGGGATTCTTGCAATGTTCTTATTAGTCAAGAATCAAAAACAACAATAACTGACAAAACATTATTTTTTAACCCTAATCGGACCATGGTATCACCAGTTTCACCGAAAACATCTTACGAATTTACGAAAACGTCTGCCAAGTTGGGTGGGCAGTATAACTTCCTCACTCATTGTAACATGGACGTATAGAATCAGTTGGCGAAAAAATTATGATTCAAAGAGTTATTGAATACCAAAATATTGGCGATAATATGCGGGATAGGGTTGCAGGTTTATAATATTTTTATAATTTTTATAAGGTATTATAGTTTATAATATTTTGTATTTTCAACGTAGAATTTTATTTAGCGGTCCACCGTCTAGGACCTAAACCACACAATCCCTGAAAATTTCATCGAAATTGGTTGAATAGTTGCGGAGTTTTGGTTGTAACAATAAATTTAAAGTTCGCGCATGCGCAGCGGCTATTGCTTGACCAATTTGATTGAAACTTATAGGGTGTCTCTTAGAAGTTAGTCCCTAACTAACCTCCAAATTTGAGCAAAAGCGGTTCATTAGAAACCGAGAAACCGAGGTTCCAGGAAATTCACGTTTGCGCATGCGCACTCGCTCCTATTGGTCCGAAGGTGCTGAAATTGATAGGGGACCGTCTAGTAGCTAACCCGCACAATCCCTGAAAATTTCATGAAAATCGGACCACAGGTTAGTATAGTTTTGCCCGGGACAAGGATTGACCACAGACAGACCGACAGACAGACAGACCGACAGACAGACAGACCGACAGACAGACAGACCGACAGACAGACAGACACGGAACCAAAATTGTTCGGGAAGCTCTAAAACGCAAAAAGCAAGTGGAAATTTTGATTTTGGAGGACTTTTTTTTTTTTTTTTCACTTCTTTCACGAATACAAAGCTTCCCTACCTTCGGTAGTGAGGAAGCAACCAAGATGTCACCAGATTAACTTGATTTAAATTACAATTTAAAACGCTGCAAATCATTGCTCAAAGGTTTATTATTTTCTGTATAGATCACCCTTCTGTATAGATCACTGGTTCTCCATCAATAGCACCTACCACCATCTGTATTCTCCCTTGACCTTCCCTCTATTTTTCGAATTGTATGTACCTTGAAACGCGAAACATAAAATTTTAGGTTTGCTTTGAGCAATGGCTTCGGAGCTCACTCAGCTGATCAGTGATCTGAGGAGTGAAGAAGATCTCCTCGAATGCTGGAGACGCCTGGAAGAGCACTTCCATTCAATAGGATTGAAAATGGCTTTGGAGCTCACTCAGCTGATCTGTGATCTGAGGATTGAAGAAGATCTCCTCGAATGCTGGAGACGCCTGGAAGAGCACTTCCATTCAATAGGGTTGAAAATGGCTTTGGAGCTCACTCAGCTGATCAGTGATCTGAAGAGTGAAGAAGCCTTTGAGCAATGATTTGCAGCGTTTCTTACCCACCAACACTTTTTTACCTACCAACTTTTTTTTACCTACCAGCTAGGTACTACCTGCCACACCATACTGGCTTCAAACCTTCACAATCAAGTTTATTAGAAAGAACTAAACGCTTCACACTCGGTGGAAAAATAGGGAGCTTCATATGGAAATTTGATTACTGGTTACGCAGAAGGCAAAACTGTATACAAATCGAAGAAATTAACAGCGATCGCATTTTAGTCCGATAAAATTTGAATGGAGATTAGACCTCTTTTGCGATTCACACTCATGATTCTGTTTTATCGGAAGGAAAACCTTCAAGTACTCGTAGGGACCGAACGGTTTGTCCTACAGAGCTCCGGGTGGTCTCAACAATTTTTAAAAATTCAATACTATTTAAAATTGGTGAAAAAACGATACCTTTATTTCGAGAGTTTTCAAGCTAGGGCACTCTTGAAAATTTCAACCCTTAATTTTCACCCCTTAGAAGTGACCTACATCAACCGATAGCTTCGCGGCACAACTAGACCCCAAATGAAGGCCATATACCAAATTTGAACCAAATCGGTCCAGTGTTGCTAAGAAAAGTGCCACGTACGGCGTACGGCGTACGGCGGACGGACGGAAATTTTTTTATTCGATTTTCGTATTCTACGTACCTTGAAACGTAAAACATCAAATTTTGAGGGGGGGTTACAATTTTAACACAGAATGTGTTTTTGCGATGACCTACCGAAAAAAAATCGTCACGAAAAAGCGACAGAAAAAACCGTTACGCGCCTTTTATATCTCTCCTGTTGAACGCAGGAACCTGAAATTTGAGAGGGCGGGCCAATGGAGAATGCTGAAGGCGCCTGAGTGGTCACTGATCAGCTGAGTGAGCTCCAAGGCCATTTCCTCTCCTATTGAACGTAGGAACCTGAAATTTGAGAGGCAGGGTCAAAGGAGAATGCTGAAGGCGCCTGAGTGGTCACTGATCAGCTGAGTGAGCTCCAAGGCCATTTTCTCTCCTGTTGAACGCAGGAAGCTGAAATTTTAGAGTGCGGGTCAATGGAGAATGCTGAAGGCGCCTGAGTGATCACTGATCAGCTGAGTGTGCTCCAAGGCCATTTCCTCTCCTGTTGAACGCAGGAACCTGAAATTTGAGAGGGCGGGTCAATGGAGAATGCTGAAGGCGCCTGAGTGGTCACTGATCAGCTGAGTGAGCTCCAAGGCCATTTTCTCTCCTGTTGAACGCAGGAAGCTGAAATTTTAGAGGGCGGGTCAATGGAGAATGCTGAAGGCGCCTAAATGGTCACTGATCAGCTGACAAAAAAAAAAAAGAATGTGATGAGAAAAAACCGTTACGCGCCTTTTATAATGATTTTCACGTGCAACCAAGCCGTTGGTGAGGAAATAGAACTCCCGCAGTGTTCATTGCACAGAAATTGTTCACCATTCGTTGGAAAGCTCTCAATTTATATAGTATTTTTCTTGTAGTTACATATTTATTTATATAACATTTATAGGGTTTTAGACCAAATTAAATGTCTAACAATTATTTATTTTATTATTGCCAAAGACTCCACATTTATTCAATAATAATGTGTTTTTTATTTAACGGATGACTAGCATCGCAAAAACACATTCTGTGTTCCTATGATTTCATACAGAGTATGGAAAAAGAAATAAACCGGGGGGTGCAGGGGGGCGGAGCCCCCCGCCGAGGCGCAAAGCGCCGAGTTTTTTTCTTGCTCGATTCCAAAGGCTTATTATTGAAAATAATAAACCAAAATTAATGGACGGAACTGAATTTTTTAAACTATTTTTTGTAAGTTCATAAAGTCAAAAAATTGTATTGCAAAAATTTTGAAATTTCATCATTGATTTGTTTGAACATTTTTGTCATTTCGATAATTTCAACAGCCCACAAAAATTCTGCTGTCCATTAAATTCAAAATTGCAATTTAATTTTGGTAACTCCGGAGACACCTTGGGGCATTTGTGGAGTTCCTGAGATGTTTTCGGTGACACTAATGATACCATGGTTTAATTAGGTTTGAAAATTCATCTCAAATTCATGTTTTCTGATTCATTATTATATTGTGTCTGGGGAATGGGATGCCAAACTAGAATGCCATAATAAGACAAGTCAAGCATCTACACTAAACTGATTGAAACCACTGTCAGAGGTCTATCTCACGATGAATTTGTCACAATAGATCAAACTCATGGTCTAAGTGACTAAGGGCTTGCCCCGTCCCAAAATAATAGAAAAAAAGCTTCCACTACCTTGGTAAACTCGGAAGCAAAATCTCACGATGATTATTTATTGTCCGAAATTGATTTCAGGGAACATTAACGTTCAGACGACATTGACTAAAGATATGATGGAAGCCCTGGAAGAACTTTGGGACGCTTATTCAAAGGACAAAAATGTGTTGAACTACCTGACTACAGTGAGAAACCGCTACAACAATGACGTTTAGTTTTGTATTTTTTACTGTATTTTGTATTAAACTGCTTTCTTTCGATTCCCCAAAGTCGTTCTTTTTCTTCTAGAGCATTTCCCAAAGGTGTTCTTTTTCTTTTAGAGCGTTTCCCCAAAGTCGTTATTTTTCTATTGGACCCCTTTCTCCAAATTCGTCTCGTTTTCAAAAAGACTTCCCCAAAAAAGGCTTCCCCGAATCTAAATGCAGTTGTTTTGAAAATGGTTGATTTAAAAACACCTGGGCAAACATGTATAACACAGAGAACATAACATAGAGAATCACCACTGATGATTTCTCCAGCAGGTACTAAACTATATTTTCACTCCGATGAAGATGGTTCCCGAACCATAAACAAACATCAACATGGTTCAGATGTCGTTCCCGATTATGATGATAATTTCACGTTTTTTTTTCTTCAAAAGGAAGGGCTCTTAATGAACCTATTCCCACTAAGTGCACTTGTGCCTTCTACAATAAATCCGATATACCAATATTAGGGGCTAAATGGGACACTTTCCCTAGAGTTGGACACACGAAACATGTAAGGCCAAATGGGTTTAAACTGAAAGTAATCGCCCTCGATGATTCAAATCAGAATTTAATGTTCGGAAACATAAACCTGCATGTAAATCAACGTGCCAGACTGACATTGATTAACTATTTATAGCCTGTATAGACAGACGAGAGTGAAACTGTCAACTCATCTTGCAATTACCTTTGCAAACATGACCTCAATGAAAGGAATAGCTTACTCATGGCTCAAATTATTGTTAGCCTTGGTAGATTGAATTCGAAGCTGAACTATCAAACGCGTAATTATTCTACCGACTGGGGTGACATGTAAACGGAGATTCTTGGCGTCCTCGTGGTTTGAGACAGTTGGGAACCACCTTAATTTATTGATGATGACACGTTGCAAATTGACAGATGAAAGCCAACTGCAGGAGTAGGAGTGGCTACAACAATAATAGGCCGAGTAACCACTTGTTTGCCTTTGTGATGCGACCGTCAAACGTTTGTTATCAAACTCTCCTGCCATGAATGGTCTGAGCGCTCGGACTTGATTGAAGCCTTGAGCTGAACAATATTATGGCTGTGAGATTCAACCTTGTTTTAGTTGCCATGAAAATTCAGAGGTATGAAATCCACTGACATATGGGTTAAGGGGGTCTCAGTCGGTCGACGTTCATACCTCATTCCGGGTCAGTATTTCGCCAAATCGAAGGGGCAAAAACTTGAAAAGTTGTTCTAAAATTTGAAATTTTAAAGGATTTTAGAAATTTATTAGTGCACGGCCCTAGGGAAATGAAAAACTGAAATATTGCCGTCAGGATCATCAAAATCGAACGATAATTGTCAGATAAAATTGGAGAAAACTACTGAATGTAAACATGTTATTCCCATGTTTTTCCCATATTTATCTAGCAATTATTGATCGATTTTGATGATTCCAGCGGCAATCTTTCAGTTTCTCAATTCCCATGCCCCATGCACTAATGAATTTCTAAAAGCCTTAAAAATTTCAAATTTAGCTACCTACATTTTATGGGAAAAAATATCTGAATTAACGAGTTTTCCCATTTTTTTCTGGGAATTATTGTTCAAAAAAATATTTCCGTTTTTCATTTCCCTAGGGCCGTGCACTAATGAATTTCTGAAATCCTCTAATATTTTCAATTCAAGTACAACTTTTCAAGTTTTTGCCCCTTCGATTTGGCGAAAAACTGATCCGGAACGAACGTCGACCGACTGAGACCCCCTTATTAACTTTGGAGGAGATTTAACTCTTTACTCTCCTATTTACCACAATTTATTATCATCAATAGAAAATCAACCTCAAATTCAAATTCAGTATATTTATCTAACAAAAATGTTACCATACTCAAAAGAAAAAAAATTTGAGTCCTGTATGATTGTAACAGTAATTTTACGCAACAGAATGAAAATATAATGCAACTTGGTTCACATGGGTGGAACAAACTAATTTAAACTAATCGGTTTCCGAAATTAACAGATTTTGCGAGAATAGAAAAGTCCTTTCTCGAAGCTAAGTGTTTTGGAAGAAGTTGAAACAAGAGTGAAGAGGAATTCCAGTAAATTCCAATCGAGCTCCATTCCTTGTTTTTCCTTCCTCACTCCTCCACTGTAATCCCTGTTTAGTCACTCCAAACGTTTTCTCTTGTTTGCCAAGTCGAGTTTACCCCCCCCCCCCCCCACAGCTCTGAAAGCCTAAAAAAAGAACAAAACTGCCATTCTTGTGAAAAAGGGAGGAAATCTTATTCACTCCTCAAGTTGCCTAACTTCTAATCAAGGGAATGAAGGGACATTTTCAACTTGAATTTTTCGTGTCGACAAGTCTATTCTTCTTTCACCAGAATATACATGTTTTGAATTATTTCGGTTAAGTTATTTACAATTTATTTGGAAAATTTGAATCTGTAACGTGGAAGTCTGCTAAATTATCACCTGATAACTACGCTTCATGGTGGGTTTTATTTAAGTTAAATCTTCATTGAAATGTTTATTTGGACGGTACTACTACATACCTTCGTTTACGTATAATAAATATAGGTAAACTTCGTGTCTTTCAAGGTACAATAATTATTAGCACTTTACTTACTACTCCCCTAATTCACGTTTAAGTTAAAATCTGATTACACTGCTGGAAAGGGCTTCGAATTCCTCTTCTTTTTAGATCCTACAAAAAATATTTTTGGGGTACTGATTGGTGAAAAATCAACTCGTAAAGTTATTTTTGTCAAATCTCATACTCATCAAACCCAAGCGTTCCGTTTTCCGGCATCCTCCACATCGTCCAGATCTGGTTCCCTTAGAAAATCTTTGTTCAAATGAAAAATCATGTTGGGGGCGGCGCTTCTCTACATATAGTGAGCTGATAGGTGCTGTGAATGCGTGATTAGCTGTAATAGCGGGAAACTGGTATGAAAAGGAAATGAAAAAATAATTAATCAAGGTACCATAAGTTCTTGAAAGTTGAAGGGGACTACGTAGAGAAATGGCTGATATATATCTGGGTCAAAATAAATATGTAACGTTTTTTTAATACAATTTTTATTTGATTTTTAAATGTGATATTCATGGGCATACTCTACAATAAAAACCACGAGGAAGTAAACCCCTAATGTCCAAAAAAAACTTATGACGTTTTGCAAATATGGAAAAAAACCACTTCAAGAGTCAATTTTTCATCTATCGAGACCCAAAAGAATGTTTTTTGTAGGCACCCAAAAGATGGAAAATTTTACTTTTTTTTCCAACGGTGTAATCAGATTTAAATTTCCTTGTGAGTTAAGGGAGCCATGGCCATTTTTATAGTTTACATCAAATACAAAAAATCTCAATAGTGAGAAAACTCGAATTTTTGTGAAGTTGAAAGAAGTTTCATATGACACTTTCTTACGTCAATTAGTTGTTGGCTCCTCAAATTGCGGTTCCTAATGAGGTACACCGTGTATTACAGGTGTGTCACTGGACTTAGTGTTCCACGTGGTTTCAATAACCAGTTTCATAGGGATTGCGTACTCTTATGGGAAAGTTTCCTTGCGAGATTATAGTTTTACAACACCCAAGCAACCTCTAGAACAATGGGCAGGACTATAATTCTTCAAGGCAACCCTAACTCTCAGCAGTATTGATACTGTCGTGTGCATCAGTATTGGCTGTCCTTATAGCAGGTAGTGCTTATAGTTACTCTCACCTCGTCTTGACAGAGTTCCTCTGCAAAATCTCTAAACAATCCACGGTAAACAAATTTATTCTGACATCAGGAAACTCTTCTGAAGGTAATGAGCGAAATACAAAAACTTCAACCAAAATCAATCTTGCCGATTAAAATTTGACCAGAATTGTGCTCAGTTGGGCAACATTCGACAACATTTTACTTCGTTCCTTCGGACATATTGTATGAACGTACCAAATTTTGGTATATGGGCTGAGCCGTTTGGCTGTAATCGGTTGTGAACAAATAAACTGACAAAAAGTCGAGGAGATTTTATGTAATTATTAGTATAGATTCAAGTGCTTTTTCCTAGTACAAGTGGTTCTATAACGTTCCGTAAGGTAGCTCTTTTCCTGTAAAATCTATCATTAACATCCACGAATTCCCATCGAACTGATCTAAGTGCCACATAACTTACGTTTTTAGGACGTCCCACAGTAAGACTTGGGCGTCCTTATAAGATCGATCTGGGGTGAAGTTGGACAACACTCAACAGAAAAAAAAAATAACCACACAGTAATCCGTTTTAGACCATTCTGAATCCAAATCCGCGAAAAAAACCATAGGTGTATGTCTGTGTGTGTGTGTGTGTGTGTGTGTGTGTGTATGTGTGTGTGTGTGTGTGTGTGTGTGTGTGTGTAACAAAATCTTGTGTACTCTGCCCAGGCCTTAGTTCTCAACCGATTTTCCTGGTTCTTTTTTTGTTCGACGCGGAAAACTATCTAGTTGTGCACTACGTCGCCGGAATTTCGAATTTTGCCTTTTAAGGGGGGGAAAGGGGGGGTTAATGCTCAAAAAACGTGCGTTTTTGGGCATAATCTTGTGTACTCTGCACAGCCCTTAGTTCTCAACCGATTTGTGTGGTTAATTTTTTCATCAACGCGGAAAACTATCTAGTTGTGCACTACGGCGCCGGAATTTTGAATTTTGCTTTTTAAGGGGGGGAAAGGGGGGGTTAATGCTTAAAAAACGTGCGTTTGTGGGCATAATCTTGTAAACTCTGCCCTGGCCTCAATTTCCAACCGATTTGCGTGTTTCTTTTTTTGTTTGACTCAAATAACTTCCGAGTTGTACATAATTTCACCCGAGTACCAAAATTCGCAAGGGAAGAGGGTGAGTGGGGGGATAATATTCACAAAATATCCGATTTTTCAATATTTCGGTTCTTTTATTGCTTACTAACTGTCCTCAAGCTTTGAAATTGAGGAAAAATTCTCATTATACCTCCGGATTTTCATGAATTATTCTCTGTACGACCATGGAACTAATAGTGGTGCCACCATGGTGCCAGGACACCATAAACCGCATATTTCGTGTTTTTGTTTTGTGTGTTTCACCTTGAATACGGATGTGAACCTCGACGGACCGCCTACTAAAACTAACAGATGAAAGTTCAATGTTACGACGTAATTCCGCTTTGGTGCCAGACTGGCACCATTGTTGGCGTTGGGGTGGTGGTGGGGGGGGGGGGACTCGAATTCGCATGTTGGGTATCGTAGATCATGGATTTTAAATACTCTTCAGATTCGAGGCTCCCATGCCGCTAGAAATGTTAAGGTGGATAGTGATTGGGGGGGGGGGGGGGGGGGCAGTATTTCTTGCCTAAAGTAATAAATAAATTACATCGAGTGAAACAGTTTTATCAGTTAACAACTGGTTAAACTGATCCAATGCTTATCCAATGGGACGTCCCCTGGAATGCATGCATTACTAAACAATATGTTTTTTACCACTTCTGATCTATGTTGTTTTTTGGTACTTAGTTCGCTTGAAACAAGAACCCTTCATGTGGTCTCCTAGTGATTCAATTACAACAAGGCGGAGGCTAAGCGGTGCTCTTGATGGTGGGTCGTTGAGCTCAAAATCGCTTCAACGGGTGGCTTCCGAGACCGTGAAATCGCACGATCGTAGGCGGTGTGGAAGTAATCGTTTGGAGGGCTGACAGCTCCACAGCGCGACAAGGGCTGATGCCCAATTCATGTATTCATCCGCGTCATACGCCCTCTTGCATGAAAGGTCAAAGTATTCATTTATATTTTATTTTTAAAAACCCGAGGTACATCTTTTACGATTTGAAGACCAAATCATGATCGACTATTGCTGTACTGTCGGAGTACCGTCATGGACTGTAATTGAGGCTGTAATAAAAAATAAAAATGTTGCCCCTGGAAATGATCCACTGCATGAAGAAGGCGCCCTGTGGATAATTTTTCGCAATTTGACTACCTACAGAAAAGTAGTACCCTTTTCAGACGAATCATACCTTGTCTATACCTTATTGTCATGTACCTTGGTTTGGTCAAAATACTTGGTGTTAAATCCTGCCTAATTTGAGGCCTTTGGATAAAATTTAAACGGGTTTGGTCAATGAATAAAACACGCGTTTTAGAATTTCTTTTTTTTAGAAAAACGTCTTCTTCACCTTTTTCAATATGTGTCACTATACAACACCTGGATAATATTTTTTGAATCATAAATTAATCTTATAACTTCGTTAATGAACTGTCTCTGGTTAGTTTCTTCTTATGTTGGTGGTCAGACACAAAGGTTCTCTCCTGCAGAAAAATAGAGAAGGTAGGTACTTTTTCTCCTCGTGCTCCTCGTTTCTAAAAAACCGCGGAAACATGAAGCTAGAACGAGAAGGCGACCATGTTAACCTGGAGTCTTTTAATAAAAGTTTTTTCCGTTGACGAAAAGAACACATCACGACGGAGCAATACCTCCAATCTTCTTCTAGTAGGGTATGTTATTTATATTTCCTACGAATTGGACTTTTGTTGGAATAAAATAAATTCACAGATGCACTTTGTGTATCCGTAGACATTTACGAATTCACTTTATGAATTAATTTACCGAAAAAGCCAATCCAACTCTCTCAGATTGCGCCATTTTGCGCCACTAGAGAGAAAAAAAATCGGCTGGGAAGTTTGATTCGCTTTGACGGCCTTTGTCTGCGAAATGTTTTCTCCATTTCACTCACGAGTTTGAATCGGGTATTTGGCTATGAATTTACATTGACCACCCAAACGGAACATGAACCAAACTACAGACTCAAATTTATTTCAGGACATACTCGTATCCATGAGATTTTCTTAGTCAAACGAAGCGAAAGAAATTTACATTTTCCAGATGAACTAGAAAACATATTATAGCATTTTGGCTTATTAGTTTCAATAATCAACCTTTGGAATCGACTAAGAAAAGATTTTTAACCCCCTCCCCCCGTCAAAATTTGTTGGTTTACGTTTCAAGGAAGGATTAGGATCAGAATTCAAGGTAGAATCTAAAAATCGAATAAAAATTTGGCTGTCCGTCCGCCGTACGCGGCACTTTCCTCAGTTAGCATTGTTCGATTTTGATGAAATTTGGTAAGTAGGCTCCATTCGGGGTCTAGTTGTGTTCCGAAGCTTTTGGTTGATGTAGGTCACTTCTAAGGGTTGAAAAATAAGGATTGAAATTTTGAAAACGCCCTAACTCAAAAAATTCTGATATAAAGGTATTGTTTTTCCATAAATTTAAGATAGTATTGAATTTTTAGAATCTTTAGGGACCACGCGGAGCTTTGTAGGACAAACCTGTTGGACTTAGATAAATCAGAAACACGAGTGTGAATCGCAAAGAGGCCTAATCTCCGTTCAAATTTTAGCTGACCGAAATGCGATCGATGTTTTTCTTCATGTTCGTTGGTGGTAACAATGGTAAAGCCGTGTTCTTTTCAAACGAACCATCTAGTAGAAAAATAATAAACCTTTGTGTAACAATTTGCAGCGTTTTTTCTTGGCTTGCGTAAGGCGAAGAAACTGGTGAAACATACCTAGTCAGGTTCCGCTGAGTTATCGGGTGGTGTGTAGACGAAGGTCATCCAGTCAAAATAATGTTTTTTGTATTGCTTCAATTTTAGAAACTCTAATCTTTAAAATTTACGCAGCTAACTGGTCCCCGCTGAACCTAAGAGTAAGTTCATTTGGTTCCGTAATTACCTACTTATCTTACTAAGTATGCAAGATACGTAAAATGAATTCAAATAGTAGTGAGCCTACTCATATTTGTAAGCTCTTATTTGTCCGCATACATTATAATTTCAGGTAGGTAGTTAAACTTGGTAGGTAGTTTGGTGTGAATTTTATTACAACAGGCTGCAGCAATGTTCAAATTCTTGTGATGTTCTGTATGACTTTCGCCCATTGAGCGAGTGGATCCACCTTCAAGGCAAAACCATTAGAGCGACATTTCCAGTGTCCCAAGTCCTTTTGTGAAGCCATTCAGTAGCCCTTCGCTTTTCGGTCCATTTGAGTTCGTACTTGAATAATCGCGTTGGGCTAATTGCCATGGAGGAGCCCTCAACCAACTTACCACTCAGTTCCCTTTGCCCTAATTCTCCTTTCTGAACAATTTCACCCCACTTCTGACCCCTCCATTTCCGCATTTGAATACCCAATTTGTGGATGTCAATACGGGGTCTGAATGACATAAAAGCATCTGTGAAGTACTTGCTATTGACACAATTATCCTCTCATGAAGAGCCAAAAGGAACATGTATTGACTAGTACTAATCGATATTGAAGTAATTAAAATTCACTTACGTCATTATGTGAAACACTGGGTCATTTGGTAGTGAGTATGGTCCAGGTATAGCTCGTACCCTGAGGAGGGATAAACGTTGCTGGGGGTCGGTTGGAGCTGTCGTTGTTTCCAGAAGAGCTTGGATATCTGCTGCTGAACAATCGGCTGGCAAGCATACACCAAGGCTCATATCTCGTTGCTGAAAAATAAGAAATAAGTATCCATTTTTAAAATTTGTGTGAGCTCCTCCTCAATGGTTTTACTGAACATTCATATTTCACACAAGAATACACAAAGAAAGAAAAAATATTAAGTTGATATTTCGGCTACTTGCCTTTTTCAAAAAATTAGAAGAAATGAATGAAAGAGTGGTTACAACAGGTTGTTGTTACTTTACCTATGTGCGTGACAAGGAATACAATGCTTCCCTTTATTAAAGTAAATAATAAAGAGTAAGTAAATATTAAAGTAGTAAAAAACAAACGAAACTCATCCAAAAAATATGAATATGAGGGCTTGATATTGTGCTCTTGCAGTAACAGTGAGTTCGCACTTAGTAAATAAATTTAATTTTTTAATTTATAATTTAAAAACTAAGAACCCCTGACGGTTTCTTACCCTATTTGTAGTAAATTAATACGTAATATGTTTCCGTGTTTTTGTGTCGGCAGTTATTATAAATAGCACAACTTCCACACATCGATAGTAAATTTGCAAACCCGAGTAAATCCAAGATGACTATACTCCTGTAAAACCCCAGTTTTTCGGAAGTTGAATCAATGGTGACCCCATCTAACACGAAGATTGCTCCCGTAACTCAAATTACTCCTAGTTACTACTAGTTCACATTTTTGTAAATTTTGCGAAAATGGTTTTGCAGATTTACTGTCGATATTCAAGGTCAGGACTAGGACATAGATTTCTCACTGATCTCTTCTAGATTAACTTATAGCGTACTGGACAGCTGATTTCATGGCCATAACCAAGGTTCCTTCTTCATTAAATCCTAAGTAAGTCAGGTATCCAATAATATTCAATCAATATCAAGGTATCAGCAATATTCATGCCAAGTTTGGGAACTAAGACCATAACATTTATATACTCCTTCTCGTTACCTGATTGGAACCAGCAATTCCATTTTCGATTTCTTCACCGTCTATAGAATAAGGGGGTATGGAAGTTGGTGGAGAAGAAGAATGTAAGTCGATAGCTCCCCATTTTCCCATTAAGTTAATGGCCACCGTCTAACCTCAACTAATAAACTCGAAGAAACGTTTTCAAGCTCCCCATCGTTTCAACGTGTATATGCCTACGGCAGAGACCGAAAAGAAATTGAAATGTCATTGGCAAGGATGGAAAAGCCACACTTCCACATTGATGGTTCGAAAGAGGAATTCATTCTTTCAGCTCGTACTTCCTAATTTACGAATAAACAAAACAGTGTAGAAAATATGAACCTTTAAAAAAAGTGGGAGGATGACGTCAACCAGCAATAGTTCATGTACGGCCGCTTGAAGCGCTGAGATCGTGAGATCTCACTTTGCATAGCCCTCGAAAGCAATTTACGCAATTCCTCGGAAGCAATTCACAAAACTAGTAAAGATCGAAATCAAAGAACTGAAGAGAGAAAATAGATAAAGGAAGATGGAAAAAATGAGGTTTCTCCTGTTTTTGTTTGATAACTTCCCTCTTATAACACGATTTCGTCGTTCCATCGGGCAACAAGCGGAGGGAATGGCGATCTGAACTGCCAATCAGCGAGCGTTTCCACTTCACGTTTTTCCGGTTATTTTTTGAAATCATAAATTTAGAATGTCTCCCAAAAATCACAGGAGACTTATTTTCCAAAATCAACCCGATTTTCATCTTTCCCACAACATTAACTATTCAGGAAAAATGCAAACAGAATTCGGTGAAATTCCTCATTTGGTTCTGGGGGTGTATGGACAGGCAACTATGCGGATACCTTCCGTATGCGGCACTATCCTTAACTCCCTTAGAGCGAAATTAAAGACATTTTCGTGAACCTGCTGCACGAATACCAAGCTCCATCAACTTTAGAGGTGAAGAAGCAAAAAGTTCTCATCCTATTAATTCAGTTTGGATTCATCTACTAACCGCCGGCGTTTCCTCTCCTTATAAAGTATGTACCTAGATCATCTTCGGAACAACTATGAGGAAAAGGCGCTTCGCCCAACGGGGATTTCGGGAAACGGTTGGTCGTTTCCTTCCAAATGCTTTGCCCGACCATCTCGCTCTTCCACCCCCCTGTTACATAACGGGAGAAATGTTTGCTCCAAGTTGCTTGAAGGCCCCACGCTCCATTAGACCTCATCAATATTTGACTTTACGCCCTTCCCATCCAACCGCGCCGACCGCTACAAGATAAACTTGAATCGCTTTTCTGGCTTCCAAAACGATCGTCCTCTCCTAGCTCCCCAGTAGTTCCTCCGAGATTGATGGCGACCAAGATCCGAAGTCAGAACGATATGTTAACCACTTTAGAACTGCCGAGGAGTACTACTAAGTGTTGTAATAATTGTTCGAAGGAAGGCGTCATCATATTGAACATCAGAATTGAGTGTAATTGACAATTTCCTGGGAGTGATGAAATCCCGTAACCTTCATGTCCCTAAATCTCAGGTTCTACTCAAACTTTCAGCTCAATCCCCCCCCCCCCCCCCCCGAAATAGTGTATATTAAAACTTTGACCAAGGAAAATTACCAATAACAAGAGTTAATGCCTTGTCGACCTTCTCACACAGTGTGTGTATACTAACCAATTAGCCTTTGTATATTTCGATAGGATTTTGTCACTGAAGAGAATCACGGATCAAATGAGTAGGCTCACTGTAGTCCAAACAAACCCACACGGCCTACAGTTAATTCTGTCGATTCTATCTCTGAATCAGTTCTGTTAAATTACCACCTGCACCTCTTATTCTCCACTACTTTTTGCAAGCTCCGAGTACCCACAACAGGCAGGTTGCATTGCAAGAAAACAACGAGTGATCTTAAGAGGTTAACGAACAGGCTCTTGTGAGATTACCGAACATAGGGCCAGTCAGCTCGGGAAATTTTATAGATTGGTGGCCGCTCGTCGGATTGTATGACCTGATAATTTTTTGAGTCGAATTGGTGAAACCCTCTCCACTCAAGGCAATAAGAGGCAATAAGTAGCCATTAGCGAAATCAGAGAGTTCACAAGGACACCAATTTCAACTAGACCTCAGATGGAGCCGATTAATCAAATTTCATCAGAATCGTCCACAGGAATCAGGCAAAGTTACCGTAAAGTACCACGTACGGCAGACGGACTGAAACTTTATTCAATTTGGCAATTTCGATTTTTGGATTTTACATACCTTGAAACGTAAACCATCAAATTTTGAGGGTGGGTTAAAAAAATTGTATGACTATGAGGTCTACTATACTCTATAGTTTTTTCTCGATGTTATGCAGTTTTCTCCAAACCTTTTGGTTCCTTGGTAGATAATCAGTTGAATACATACTTCTGGTACTCAAAGAAAACTAGTCCATTGGAAAATAAATTTAGAGGAAATTGAAAATATTGGCAGTCCGCTACGGGTGGGAAACATGATACCACAATGATGAATTCAAAAAATTCCAAACAACAAAATTTGTTGTTTCTATATTTAATGCTGTATAGAATCTATCGTTTCAAATAATATTAGTAACGTTCAACCTTGCACGTTCAACCTTGTTTGGGTATGGTGAAGGCTCAATCTGGTTCTCTGCCAACAGGTGTAAGGAGGACAAGAGGCAGGCGTACCGGCAACACCCACCTATGCCGAATGGGACGTCGAACACCCGAAAGAGCCTCGCATGGGTTAAAGATTTGCTCAGCCATGGTAAGACCCAGGTGTGCCCGTTATAATTCTGCCCTGACTCTACTAGAAGGCTGTGCTCGTCGTAAAGGATGGCCAGTATGGCTCGAGCCTCACTTCAACCTGGAACAGCGAGGTTACCTTCCTGACCTCTTGGTGGTAACACCAAGAGGAGCTTTCATTATTGATGTCTCAGTGGTCTCTGGCTCGGGCCAAAGATCACTCGCAGTCATCAATGCTTCCAAAATTCAAAAATGTGAAGTTGACGCATTACTAAAGGCCGCAGCAGCACTTGCAAGCATTCAGCGAAACCAACTAAAGGCGATCGGAGCAACTATCACCTGGCTGGGATATGATTCGGGCTGGTTACCCACTGTTCATCCTAGAGTGGATGACCACCCGAGTCCTAACAGGAGGATCATTTATCTTGTCCTACATTCAGGGCTACGGCCACACGACGGCTGCCACGGCTCGAGCAAATGGGCCCCGTGGGACTTCGAGCTGAACTCGAACCCCATGGGGAGGAGAAGCGTCGGCTGATGTCATAGCCAGAAGAGGCACAATCCTCCCTCCATCATTCCTGGGACAAGGTGATTCAACCATATCCCTCACCCCAATGTCCGAGTTGGGATCTCGTACCCTGATACCAAGCAGTCAGATGGACATGACCGCTGAAAGTGCTGATACAATGCTGTGATCTAAATATTTATGTACAATACCATCGATTACAGTGGTGAAACACTTTTTCCAAATATGAATTGTTAATGAATAAATATGAATGAAGCCATTACTAATGATGATCATATCTCAAAACAAAGAACTTCTTCCGATTTACACCATAGGTGAGTGAGTAAGCAACCAATTAATTTGATTTGTCATGGGAAATCTTTGTTGCGACATGGACAATCGCTTATTCATATCAAGGCACTTATATGTGATCAGCTAACTAACTAACTAACTAAATGGCGCTACAGCCCAGGGTGGGCCTTGGCCTCCTCTAGGACATCTTTCCAGCTTGAACGATCTTGTGCCGTTGTCATCCAGTCGTAGCACCCAAGCCGTGCTGTGTCTTCTTCTAAATTGTCACTCCATCTTAATCGTGGCCTTCCTCTCTTCCTTGTACCATTCGGGCGAGTTAACAGGAGCTGCTTAGCCGGATCGTTATCATCCATTCGGAGAACATGGCCGGCCCATCTTAATCTCCCCAACTTCACGAATTTGACAACGTCAAAATCATCGTACAGCTGGTAGAGCTCTTCATTGTGGCGCCGTCTCCATTGTCCATGGTCGAACACTGGGCCCAGTATTCTCCGAAGAATTTTTCTCTCAAAAATTCTAAGGGCATTCTCAGATTGCTTTGTCAAGACCCACGTTTCTGAAGCATATGTCAGGACGGGGCGAAGCAGCGCCTTGTATAAGGTGAGTTTAACCCTCCTGGAGAGTACTCGGGATTTCAGGAGCGGCAATAGTCCAAAATAGCATCGATTAGCAGCTAGTGTTCTTGATTTTATTTCAATCGTACAATCATTATTTTCGTGGACAGAGGAACCAAGATATTTAAAAAACATCAACCCTTTCGAAGCAGTACGGGCCCAGGAGAATGTCTGGCGTTCTTATTTCATTATAGTTTTTACTGGAGACCATGTACTTTGTTTTGCCTTGATTAATGGCTAGCCCCATATTTGCCGCTGCCAACATTAGCGATGAGAGAGCACGCTCCAGATCCCTCACACTTCTAGCCATGAGATTGATGTCATCTGCATAAGCCAGAAGCTGTACGGGACCATGGAATATATTATCATTACTTGGCAAATGTGCGTCTCTCACTACTTTTTCGAGAGCTATATGTGATCAGCTAGTTGGTACAAACAGTTAAAGTTGAAGTTCGGAGAATTCGTGACTCATTTGTGCCTCAAAACACCAGGACAAATCGCTGAAACCGCATCTCGTGATCTTCCTCGTTTATGATGGGTTTAAAACAATGTTGCTTCCTCGGTGCCGATGATAGAAATACGAGAAATACTCGTACCATTCATTAGTACCAAACTACAGAAAACATAAATTTAACATGATTTCAGTACCGTGTGCATTTGTGTATCTGCTGGTCTATCTGAATTAAATACAATCTATTGAGAATCTATATGAGTAGGATTCAAGACAATGCAAACATGTGCAAAAAAAGTACATGGGTTTTTCAAAATTTGTTGGCCCCATTGTGCTCAAATTTGAAGAGTACCTGGGAGCTTGAATATCGACAATTATTTTCATTGTGTTCGATCCATTCAAGAAGGCTAAAACGCAAGAACAAATTTTCAGCCGTGTTTGTTGAAACTTTCAACATGATTTTGAGGAACTTGGTGTCGATTTCTTCTACTTATCTTAGACAATTGAGTGGAAAAGTTATACCCACTGAACTCCAAACCTGTTCCTGACCTTTTCATAATAAGGTGGGAAAAACATAACTTTCTAAAATAAGGAATTCTTTCAGAAACACAATTCGCCCACTACTTTATATCAGAATCGATCGGGAAGTTCCAAGACTAGGGAACGAAGTAATTGCAGAAGCGAAGAAGGCACAGGTGGTGAAACTCAATGAAAAGGCTGTTTCCAATTCCGAACTTTGGAGGAACAGTGATTATATATGAAGCAACTGCTTCAACTTCACGAAGTTTTTTGTATCTAGACCTTTCCTGCCCTGACACCCTTTTCCCTCCTCTGAGAGGCATAACATTTGAGTTCGTGAAATCAAATTTGGAGAAACGCGTAACTGAATTTTTGTGAGTTTTAGTTCCCTAATCTTTATGAAACAGTCATAAATATTCATGTCATTCAAATAATATGACTTTGTCTTTCCGATCGACAGGAATTTGTCTTATCCCTGGTGTCAATCCAAATTTTGTCCGCAAACAACATTTCCGCAAAAAAAAGTGTTACCGTGTTTGACACGGTTTCTTTCATAAAGGTGAGGGGGACATTGTGGAGACTGTGAAGTTTATTATCATTTTATGATGCGTCATAGGCAGAGACCGCAATCAATTCAAGGGTGCTGCGCGATTTGAATCATCAACCGACACAATCCCTGAAGACTCCACTGAAACTGGGCTGTAAGTTCGTAAATTATGGTATAATAAGGATTTTCAGACTGTCACAGAACTAAAAATTCTGATTACTTAGGAAATTGATTACCGTGTGGTGCAAAAAGTCATGATTTAATTAACTGGAAAATTTGTATTCATGAAGAACGTAATAAGATACTTTTGAAATTATCGCATTCGGTCATTAGCCTGTGACCAGGCTGCAACTTCAGCGACCTTGTTCAGAAAAATTCAGAGAGCTTACTAATTATAAGTTATGTATTCGTTCTTTGCAGGTTCAGTGGACCATAATTTTCTGGGTGGCCTTTGGATCGGTTTCTCGTCAGAAGTCACTGGCCCTGAGCTCGGGATTTTATGTCGCAACGTCCCAATTAGAAAGGTTCGCTCCGTCCTTATTGTTTAGTCCTGCACGCTGACCGCTATAAAACTTTGAAAACCAACAGATTTTTGGAAAACATCCTGGAACGCTTGTTCGAATTTGAACTCAGAAGGTACTCGAAATTCATTATTGAACAAACCGTATTTATGAAATTCAAAAGTAGATTTATGAAGATTCCTTCCCTTTCTAGTTTACGTATTTGGTGGACCATGAACTTGTAGGTATTATAAAACGTACAATGCCGAAACCACGAATCGTCAGTTTCGTGAAAATTGAATCAAGCTATTACAAAAATTATCAACACCAAAACCACAAATCTGGTGTTTGAAGTTCTATTCTGTTATCACTTACATAAAAGTACATGATAAATAAAATGTTTTGGCCTCAAGGATAATTTTGAAAGCATTATTATTTTTATAAATAATAATATTGATTTTTCCTGATCAGTCATGAATGTGATTTTCTCAAAAAGCTGATTTTGCAGATTCGCGGATATTAGTATAGTTGTAGTCAGTCGAGCAGTAAACTGCAATATCACTTACCTTCCAATCCTGGTCCTTCAATCAACATCGTCTAAAAGAGAATTTCACCACTTGTAGGCCTCTCTCTCGAGAATTTTTCTATGAAAATTGACCAAGCCCCGCTAAACACGGTCGACCCAGTTTGTTGGCCGTTGAAATCAAGAGTCATGCCTCATTTCACGGCCGACTTTTCTCTCCACAGAAATCTTCGAAAGCCAATGAATTAATCCTTCGAGATGACGAGACAGTTTTTTCGGGAAAATGATATATTCAACAATGTTCAAGGTGAGCGAATGGCAGGTACATGTAGGTACTGACTTCTTTCGGTCTCTATTGTCCCTATAATTCATGGGGAATGGGACTAGACATTCCTAATAGCAATACTGAGTACCTAGTGAGTTGACCTTTTTGCTCTCCCACACGTGCCTTAGCTTCTATTAATCGAATAGTGATAAAATCAATACGCAAAATGCTAACTTAATTTTTTGTCGAAAAGCTTTGCTGATCTAACTCTAGTAGAGGAAATGAAAGGGAATAGTAGTTTTGCTATAATATTAGAAGTGGTTGAACGTGAAGATTCAGGAACGTGCGGTGATTTTTCATCATTTCCTTCTTTCATCTTAACAGTTTGTAATAACCTATAACAATTTTGTGGGATAGTACTAAAAACCCTGATCGTTCATAATGTAAGAATAGATAGTTTTGGATCTCTTCAAATTGTTCGGTTCATTATTAATAATAATAACCTTTGGAAAGAAAGAACCACCTCAAATTTTTATGGTTTACGTCTCAAGTTACCAAGAATAAATTATCGAATAAAAATTGTTCCGCCGCTTTGCCCAGTTCCTCTGGACCAACTTTGATGACATTTTGGGTACCTGTTCCATTTGGGGTCTAGTAGTGCCCCGAAGGTTTTAGTTATTGTCATACACTTCTAAAGGGAGGCGAACAAGTAAAGTAAAAAGTAGAGGAACACATTTTCAAATCGACTTAGCTTGAAAACTTTCAATTTACAGGTAAGTACCTATTGTATTTTCTCTAATTAAAATAGTGACGGTTTTTAAGAAATTGTTGATACCAACCAGAGCTCTGTGGGACCAACCGTTCGCTGAAGAGGGTAAAATTAATTAATTAATTCATGAATATTAATTACTGAAATTTATTCATCAATTTAGAATAGATTTCAAGTTTTAGAAACAAATGAGACCATCCAGAGCTCTGAACGATAATCCATGGTGTAATGAGAATTCACTGTGAAATTAATCGAGAACACGTGACCTGCCTACGAGCCTCCTGAGTCCCTCAACCCCTCCCCTCTCTTCTAAACGTCTTCAGGGACCTCTGTCGCTTGATTGGGTCGAAAATGCAATATTTTCAGATACCTACTTCGAGTGGAATTTCGAGAAACCCAGTTGTACTTTAAACAACTAAAAACCGTAACAAAAAATTTCATCATGAAGGCACCCCCAACATCGGGATTAAGATGTTTCGCTAGTAGGTACTTTCTATCAAAAGACAGGTCTATTGGCAAAGCCGAGATTTTTGCTGACGGGTGATTTGCAGAAAAATAATAAACCGTTATATAATAATTTGCAGCGTTTTGAATACCTATCCATGGAAAATTAAAATCGAGGATCCCACGACAACAACATGGAGTGCTTTCTAACTTTTCGGGGCGGCCAAAACAGTGGTTTTTGTAGTTCTGGTGTAAACGCTAATCCGTTTTTTTAATGTTCATGTGACATTTAGCGCATTTCCAAAGAAAATGAAGCTATTGCAGCGGACTCAAAAATTGTAGCATAGACTTTTTCTGAAAATGTCACTCCGGACGATAACTTGAGTAATTTTTTCTCAAAAATGTCAAGTTTTTGATAAACTATTCATATTAACACGAGTTCGTTAGCCAGGAATTTTGTGCAATAAATTGCCGACAACATTTTTTGTAAAACTTTAAACTGAAAGATTTCTTTGATAATTCACTCATTAACTCATGCTGCACAATTTATATTTTTCTGGATTCATCTAGATAATACGCATTAACTCTACGCATTATACGCCTAACTCATTTTGGCCAAAAATACGTTCCATGGTGTGGCCGTTGGACCCTCCATACCATGTAATAAAATTACATAACCATGGTATTTTAATTAGCTCGTCTCATCTCAAACCATTCATATTAGCTATCTCGCACATTCTCTGCTTATGCGAAAACAAATCAGGATTCAGAAAAAAGGGTAGGGGTGGGGTCCATTCCATTTCATGAATAATTCACAGAGAATCCCACGACGAAGCTTAATGAAATTTAAATAGCTGTGGCTAGAGGTTTCAATCTGGGTGATTTCAGGCAGAGCTTGAGCAAACCCTCCCGGCCGACATAAACAGTCTCATCCATCACTTGGGACGTGAGGACAGCAATAAACTTCAAAACGAATGCTTGTCGCCGAAATAAAGGATCCACGGTTGTTCCATTCCTCACTGTGAAATGGTACTTGCACTGAAGTTTGGTCTGTTTACTTCCCTGAACTCTGAACAGATAAGTGAAGTCAGAAAAGGAGACCAGTTAGCATTCAAAAAGAAATTATAATGCACTTTGAAACAGTATTGTTCTAGGGGATCTGGAGAATCTGATTAATTATTGAGAATAATTTGATCGTTGCTGTATTCTACCCCTAGCAAACTATACGTTTCGTTAGAATACCTATCCCTTGGTGGAGATCAACCTAGGATTAGGGATGATGAATGAAAGATACAAATTGAATTCGGAGAGATAAATAGATGTATTATCCTATTATCAATGAGGCTTTTATCTATAAGAGGGGGGGAAGAAGTATCAATAGATTTTACCTATTAGATCTTCGGATTTGAACCACGTGGATAAGGGAAGTGATCTTGTATGAAAATAGCTACTTACAGGAACAAAGGAACTGTTCCATCGAATCACTAATCAGCTGTCAGAACAACTGTTGCTCTGTCACAACATAATATGTATTATAAATACATATTTATATTAAAAATTATAATGCACCAAGTTCTTGATTTCCAGCCTCCATTACTAATAAACTAAATTACATTCAATAGTCATTTAACAGAATAAAGCTCTCAAACAACATAACGATTGGAAAGGGTTACTTCTTTATTAACGATTCCGTAAGATTTGGTGAAATTCTGAAGAACATCGTAGAGCGATTCAAGCGTCTGACGGTTCATTCGAATAAGCTCAGGGCCAAAATTATTGCAAAATGGTCACCAATCAGGTTATTGTTATCTGGTTATTGCAGAGCGCAGAAGTGTGGCTCTTGAAGACCATTGAAAACATCAGGCACTTATAACGCATACCCCCCCCCCCCCCCACAAACCGTATGGTCTCATGAGATTCAAAGCCCCTGGATAGCTAGCAGTCTCTGCGCAAGCAAACGTGAACTCCTTGTAACTACCATAACTCCCCACTGTTCATTCGAAATAATTAAAATTTTCAGAGTTTGTGTGGTTAAAACTCTAAAACTACCTATCTAGTTGTCGATACGAGGAAGCTATGTGCCACACTCACTTGGCATTTTCACTAACTTAACAAAGATTTCCAGAAAGTAGGTCAAGACGAGTGACCTGAAGTAACCATCTGTTCTGACCAAACTCAATCGCATAATACATAACATAAATATAGGTACCAAGATACCTTGAAGGTGCTATCATCCTCGAGGGGTCAAGCTGTTGAGTTTCTCATGGTCAGCTTCTCAGTGGTGCAACTCTCACTAAAACCGGTATTGAGACTGTTACCACACACAGGTGATGAACCCCTTCGGACTATCGCTTCACCTTTGCAACCGACTTAATTTTGAACTTGAAGTAGGTTCTTTGAAACGAGATTCCTCAAAATCAAAGTATCTCTTTTTTTCAGATTCAGAGCTTTTTGAACAAGTTTGGTTCCACGTTGGTATCCATCACTCTTAACTGCACGAATCTTAGTCCGAATTTTATGTCATTTTGCTTCCGAGTCTACCAAGGTAGCGGAAGCTTTGTTTTCACTTTTCAAGGACGAAAAAAAAAAGTTCTCCAAAATAAAAATTTTCACTCGCGTTTTGCGTTTTAGACCTTTCTGAACAATTTTGGTTCAGTGTCTGTGTGTCTGTGTGTCTGTGTGTCTGTGTGTCTGTGTGTCTGTCTGTCTGTCTGTCTGTCTGTCTGTCTGTCATGAATTCCTTGTAACGGCCATAACTTCTACATTTTCCGTCCGATTTCAATGAAATTTTCAGGGATTGTGCGGGTTGGTGTGTAGACGGTCCCGTATGAAAATCATCATCATCGAACTGATAGAAGCGACTGCGCATGCGCAAACGTGAATTCCTTGAAACGGCCATAACTTCCACATTTTCTACCCGATTTCGATGAAATTTTCAGGGATTACGCTGATTAGGTTGTAGATGGTCTCCAATGAAAATCAAGGCCTTAAAATTCATAGAAGCCTCTTAGCATGCGCATACGTAAAATCCTTGTAACAGCCATACCATTTACATTTTTCATCCGAATTTGATGAAATTTTCTAGGATAGTCCAGATTAGCGTGTAGATGGTCCCCTATGAGGGTAGTGGAAGGTACTTAGAGATTGGTGTTTTGAGATTAACTACTATGCATCGGATCATCTATATAATCGGGTTATGGATACGAGGAAGCTATGTGCCACACCCACTTGGCAGACGTTTTTTCGGAACGATGTGGCTTCGAGAGGGTCGCCTGTGAATTTCTTCGACATCAGCAACGTGATTTTACCGGGTAATTTGGGATCCAAGAAAAATACATATTGATGTCTTGATGATCAGATCAGTAAACAAAGCTTCAGTGGGTACGTATGGAAGATTGAAAAATCATTACAAAATCGAAAACGAGTTGCTATTTTTCTACCCTTTGGTTGGTTTAGTTGTTTAGGTCAATTTAAACAATTGGTAATCGATAAAACTGTTTCACTTGATGTAATATATTTGATATTTTAGGCAAGATATAGTGCCCCCTCACCATTATCTACCATAACATTTCTAGCCTCATAGGAGCCTCTATGATACCCAACAATCTCATCGCGAGTGATTTTATTCGTATACAGAATGATCTCAAACGGATTAGTGTGTGGTTTTTTCCTGTTGAGTGTTGTCCAACTTTACCCCAGATCAATCGCATAAGGACGCCCAAATCTTACTGTGGGACGTCCTAAAAGCCATCAACATGATAGTGAAAATCATGTTTATTATTGGAGAACGTATCTGTTCGACAGCCTATAATTATAGGCAATCATTTTTACACCAAATAGAGAATTATATAGTCATCTAATTGGAGTGACTATTCCTGATTGCAGTAGGTAATGTACTACGCGAGGAAGCTATATTATGCCTACCTAACTTGGCACACATTTCATCTCATTACAGAGATACTCAACCCACCGAAACCATGTCTTCAAGAGGTGAATCACCTGATAGCGAAATGTAGCAATCCTTTTGAACTACAGGGAAGCCCAAGCGAGAGAACTCTGAGACGGGCACTTGAAGATGTTGCAACCAACTCCTTCGACTGGCGAAACTTTCTAGATGTATTCATGTTGAGGCCATACCCGTTTCCTTCTTTAAACCCCGTGTTTCGCGAAAGGCAGATAATAAAATAACTTCATCGCTTTGACAAAGCCACTCGCGAGGCCAGTTTTTTGTTGTTTGGGGAAATTGCGTAAAACTGCGTAAACGACTGTTCTGTCATAATGTCGAAAATTTCTCGTTTTCCATGAAACACGAAACCTATTAGCTGGAATACGACACTTGATACTTCAGTTGGCAAAATGTAAACCATATTTTGACAATTTCGGATTCATAATGTACTATTGTGTGTGTGTAATTATACTTCACCAAACTACTTCTCATTCACTCTAGTTGGTATGTGAATACTTAAAGTTTTTATTTCGAGTCCATTCCAATCAATTGTTACCACATTTATGGTGAAATAATTTTATTCTTTCCAACGCAAAATTGTATCTTATTCAAACTGTCCACATGATGTGTGTCTCATCAAATAATTGCAAAACTCGTTACTTTTCCAAGATTCTGATGATATTTTTAAGGGTTTCAAAAGTTAAAAGGTTTTTGTAAAAACGCCCAAAAATTACTAATCACGAAAATGTCCATCTAACAAAGACCTATCCGACACCCATCGAGGCACTCGACTATAATATAGTTAATTAGTACCCTACTTATATAAAATTGGACGAAAGATCAAATCAAATCAAATCGAGTATGTTTTATTGCAATGGCCAAAATGGCAGTACAATCGTCAAACAAACAAAATTCGAGACAAATACAATAATAAAAAGGGACACATAACAAATAGTATGGCTAATTGGATGACAAGGAAAAAACGCTGCAAATTATTACACAATGGTTTGTTATTTTTCTATAGATCACCCGTCTGCAAAGCCACCAACAATCCAACATGAAGAAAAACATCGATCGTATTTCGGTCAGCTAAAATTTGAACGGAGATTAGGCCTCTTTTGCGATTCACACTCGTGTTTCTGATTTATCGTACGTCCAAAACTAAAATTCTCGTGGTGAGCGAACGGTTTGTCCTACAGAGCTCCGGATGGTCTCAAAAAATTCTAAAAATTCTATAGAATCTTAAATTGAAGGAAAAACAATACCTTTATATCAAAATTTTTTGAGTTAGGGCGTTTTCAAAATTTTAAAATTGATTTTGGAACACTTAGAAGTGACCTATATTAACCAAAATCTTCGGGGCACAACTAGACCCCAAATGGAGCCTACATACCAAATTTCATCAAAATCGGTCAATGCTAAGTGGCAAAAGTGCCGCGTACGACGGACGGACGGCCAAATTTGTATTCGATTTTTGGATTCTACGTACTTTGAAACGTAAACCATCAAATTTTGGGGGGTGTTAAAAAAACTTTTTTCTTAATCGATTCCAAAGGTTCATTATTGAAAATAATAAACCAAAATCACTTATTTTGTAAAATTCCGCGTAAATTAATAAAAGCTTTATACTGCGTTCAAATGAATCAAAAGATAGGGAACGGAAATTGGCAGGCAAATAATTAAAAAATCTGACACCATTCTGTATTGGATGAGGCGTACTGAAGTCGTTCGGAGATCACTACAAGAACGCGTACTGTGGGAATGGATGTCTATTTAGTACTCCCTGTAGAAAGCAAGAGTTTCTAAACACCAAACACAAGCACGTGCACGTGTACAAGCGCTGGAATTGTTAGGCACTTTAATTATTTGAAGCGACCACGACAACTCTCCACGTAATCAAGACCCAGCATTATTCTGATTGCCGATTTCTGCAACTTGAAAACAGCATCCCTCCCATCAGAACATCCCCAAAAACCAGTATCACATGAAGCCCTACTCATTAAAAGTGCGAAGAACATTTGAAGGCTATGTAGTACGAAGTTGTAGCAAGTTGCTTGATGTGTGACTTCGAGGAGAGCCTATTGTCCATATGTACCTAGTCCCAGAAAATTAATAGTGGTCACAAAACTTCCGTTGAGGGGAAAATAGAAGATCTTGCGTTTTGTCAACATTGAGATGAAGAGAGTTTGCACAACACCAGGACATCACCAGCAGGTCCGCATTTCGGTTGCCGAGATCAGGGTCAAAATCGCCAAAACCCAAGACCCTCACAACATCGGCAAACAAGAATACCTTATCAATGATGATCAATGATTCACTAAATTATCTCCTCAATTAGTTAACCAAAATCGTTCATGTTTCCATAATAAATTAATATCTTTATCTGATTAATTGCATACAATGCTAACTCTCGCTCGATTAACTACTCAAATTTCCAAGTTTTTTTTTTCTATTTTTTCAGAATCATGGACCATGTATAGGTCCCGGTCAGTTAGTAGGTAGAGCAGATGTTATTGGTCATCGTTTTATCAGGAATGATGACATTGGTTGATTTGTGGGCAGTTTTCGGGACTCAAAATCATCAACAATTTCTACTAGGGAAAGTTGGCATGATGATTGTAATATTACAACATAATGATGATTGTACAACATGATGATTGTAATATTACAATACAAGTACAACAGTAATACTTGAAGTCATTTGTAGGCAAAATGATGATTCTAATATTACAATACAAGTTTTAAAAAACGAAACGTCGAAAAAAATTCTTAACCAAACGAAAAATCAAAACAACAAAACATTTTTTTAACTATAATAAATTTTAATAACAATAATTATTATAATGTTCCATCCAATTTGATCCAATAATACTAAACAACTATCCTTGTCAATAATTTAGTCTTTATAAGTTATTCTCTAATGGATTTCTATTCTACTATAATACAATTCTAAATAAATATATAATTAAAATTATAAATATATAATTCTATTCTACTCCCTTAATTTATTATGTTGCTCATCTGTTAGTTTGTTATGATCGTAATATGAGTTTGAAAAATATATAAATTCTTTCATGAATACTTTTTTTTCAGAATTATAGTAAATCCTAAGAACGATATTCCAATCTGGATAATCCCAGCCTTAGCACACATGTTAAGCAGTGCCTACGGTGCCTGAAATGCTCAATACTCGTCAACCGCAAGTATCCATCGAACCCGCACGACTCTGCGGTCGCGAGGTGACGGTATACTCGGACAGTCCGTCAGGCTGAGCTTATCACGTCCTTGGTGCTCAGAAGACGTGGCATTTTGACACTCCTCCTCCCTTCCAATTGCGTAGGTAGTTCGTTGACCGGTGTCCATCCCATGTGTTGCAATGACTGAAGTGACATCATAGTGTCGGCCAAGCAACACGAACTACTCGATGCCCAAGGACACCTACCGCCTCACCCCTATCACAATCAGGCGAACTGACAGCTCATGTCGTCGCCAAGAAAATTGCTTCTAAGTTCTATCACTTTGAGAAAATTGTTATTCCTTATCACCCTCAACCCTAAAACCGTACCCAAATTCACCCCAGTAACCATATAACATTATGAAGATCAAAGATTTTTTTCCCCGCATTTCATCTCCTAGTTCATTGCTGATTTCGACATAAGTAGGTCAAAATACCATTCAATTTGGTCCTACGTGAGAAATTTTGCTCATATAAGCTCTGTCGGCAACATCCATTCGATTGAGATTAAATTTATTATTAATATAGGATTATTAATAATAGCTCGCTGTCGACTATCAACTAGTTCTTCTTCTCCAAAATCGAAGTATTAAATCGTAAACTTATTTCCTACACCTTTGGAATCTCAGAAGTAGGCCCACTAAACATGTGCAAAGACTACAAATGAAACCTGATGTGAATAAAATCGCTCTCGATGAGATTGTGGATATTATTCTATACTCATATTATGGATATTATTATGGATATTATTATATTATGGATATTATTCTACACTATATTATTATTTATACTCTCGATTATATATTATTGTTTGTTACTGATGATGACCTAACCGTCGAACGGATGTGAGAGCCCCGGCCGCCGAAATACGCACGATGCCGGCGATGAGCTTTGAACCCACGATCCCCGCAGAGGTCGGTCCAAAGTCCACCGCCCAACATCGATGCCCCAACGATCGTAGCCACACCGCTGTCCCCACAAACCACGTACTCGAGGATATCACTCGTCTTAACTACCTAGATGTTCCAAGATCAACGATACCCAACCTGAAAATTCAAGTGGCAACACCTTCAGTCAAGCACCATGGTAAAAGTCCAAGGGCACTTTAGACAAATAGTTGAACATTGTTGAGGTGTGTGAAAGATCAACTCTGAATTTCGAGGTGAAATATTCAAAAATGGCGACTAAATGGGAAATAAACGGCAACAAACGGGCGACCAAACGTGCGAATCGGTAGAAGAGTTAGGCTGCATGTTTTTGGGATCACCGATTCCGTTTCCGTTGAAAATGCAAACTTCAAATTTCTGGTTACGTATTGCACGACTTCATAACCTCCTATTGCTACATAACCTTGAACCCTAGGTAGCTGGGTCCAATAGATTAAAATTGGGTAAATCGGTTAGATATTTAGACATTAACAGCTTACATAAGGTTCTGTAACACTAACCTACTCATTTACCCATGGGTTCTTCTTCGATTTGGATTCAGGAAGATCTGAAACGGATTTATGCTTGATTATTTTCCTTTCCACTTGAGTATCGACCTGTTCTGACTCAAACCAACTTCATTAGGACGTACCGCAATACCTATACCTACAGTTAGGCTTTTTTTACACACTTTTTTTATGAGAGAGAGTTGCGCACGTGGGTACTTCTACACATTAAATGTGTAGAGAGTGTTTGAGTGTTCACAAGTTGATAAAGTACCCACGTGTTTCAACTATACGGTGCTCAAGCAATTTTCTTCGAATGGCTTCATTGTGTGGATTCAGAAATCTCCGGAACGCCTCACCATCCCCTTTATACAAATGAAACTTCCAGGAGCTTCTCATCCTGCTTACCTACTCCCAGAATCTCGAGGGAAGTATATTCGCTGTACGTGGAAGACCATGTAAGAGGAGCTTTCCGCTTTAATTACTGTAATTCACGATAAAACATTTACTTGGAGAGTCGTGCATACACCTTGTCGCTTGAATGCGTTCAGAATTTACCGTTTGGGCAATAGCGGAACTTCCTTAGAAGGATTTCGTATTGATCGTGTACATTCATACAACACGGTTCAGTAATATTCATGTTTCTCTCCGTACACATTGTTTCCTCAGCTTCGTTCATTCATCCTTCGAAACGCGTTTGGTTCCTGTTCTTCCAATTGTAAGATTGTAAGATTGTAAAATACATGATGTTGTAACATTGGTATACTTCAGAGATGAACAACAACTAACGTTTAAAATGGTAGGATGACCATATTTGAGGAAAAAGTATTCGACCATTATAAGAAAAAATTACAAGGTGGGTCAGATTATATGAATCAGTTGTTAGGAACCAGGAATCATCCAATGAGAAGGATGATGGAAGGGATCTCATTGGAACCGTCTCGAAGCCCCGTTCTCAATCGAATCTACGGTTTGGTTCGGAAATCGCTGCCAGGAAATGCTGAATCAAACCCCTGCAATATCAACTTTCTTCAGTAGCGAGGAGGCCCACTTCCATGTATCTGGAGCTGTTAAAAAGCACAATTTCCGCTGGGCTGCTGAAAACTCGAGACAAGTCCACAAGAGACGTCTCCACTCTCCCACGACTGCGTGGTGTGCAGTCGAACCATAACGGTGAATTCAAATCCAATGGTTCTAAGGTTTCGATAAAGGAAACCTGTTTTCAAACCTGTTTTTTTTTACCTGAACTCGTAGAACTAAGTGAGGAAACTCATTTGAGAGACCCCTGGTTTCAACAGCGCACATAACTAGTGTTTCAATGGTCAAATTTAGGTAAATTTTCTGACCAATTGGAGCAGTTGCAACTTTTTTCTTCGGGGACTTAGAGTAAAAAGTTATTAATATCGACCTGACACTCTGGAAGAGCCTCATAACACTTGATAAAAAAGAGAGAAAAAATTTCATCGAAATTCAAGTGAAATATCAAAAAACTACCATTAAAGCCTCCTTCATTTATAAATTCTGAGCACATTTGCGTTTTCCAATTGAAAAACAGTTATAAATTTCGGATTAAAATCTTTAAAACTTTTGACCCCGCCACTAACGCCATCTATTTTTTGAGATTCACACTAAGTGGCCGTCCACCATGGCCTTAAAATGAAACTCACTGAGTAAATCAGGGCCTTACCCAGTGGGATGATTGGACTGTTTGTAAAAGCAGAAAAATGTTCCCAAAATCGCCTCCATCGCTACAAAAGGCCACCATCATGCTGATGTAATTTTCAAAACTTAATGAAACAGATATGCTCAAGAACCTACTGATTCAAATAAAAGAGAACCATTTGTTCAAGTTTAGTAGTTTTTTTCTATAGCATTCCAAACCAAATTCATATATTTTAACCCACCCTATTATGCTGATTAAAATTAAGTTAAGCAATTCCCATAAGCCAAACCAACAACACCAATCACTTCGGTCTAACAATTATTTACTCTAGAATTTGAAGAAAAATAATAACTATTATTGTGAGAAAATTATTCAATTTATTTTTAGACGATGCAGCAGCACTCTTTAGTAAATTCATCCCACCAAACCTACCAACTAAAGTGGATCGATTAGACAATAAACCCTTATAAACGCATTTATAAAAATAATAATAATATGAATTTCGATCAATACTCTTCTCATTGGAGAGTACCGAATCATTAGCAGAGTAATATAAATAATTTAATCTCTCTTAATACATTATGGTACAACCTCACAAAATAAATTTGGGAAGAATCGGATCTGAGATTTTCAGAGAGCGTATTCCATAAAAGAACTTTGCGTTAATGAGCTTAAAGAAAAGCTGAACTTCCATTTATCCAGCTCAAAACGGATTTTTTTTTTTTTTTTTTTTTTGAAAGGATATTTGATTTTGGTAAGATGACTCTTATTGGTCTTTCAGATGGCTCTTTGGCTTATTTTCTCCTTTTTGGGGCAATGCAAAAAAAGGATTTCTTATTCGAGTAATTGGAATGTGAAAAGGAATCAGTGAGAATAAGGCGGTTCAAGGATCTCGGTAGTTCATAATTTATAAATTTTATCCTGAATGATGCGGTAGATCATAACTTATAGACTCTTCGACCAGATAATTCTATGGATGGGACAAAAAGGACTTGAATGGAAGGAGGGGGGAGGAGTCAAGGGAACAATGAAGGAAATATTTCTTTTATGTGAGATAGAGGTAGGGTAGTAGAGCACTGAAAATTATGTGCAGGTACTCTACCAAGAAATAGGTAATGATGATAATAGCAAATGCTAAACAAGGAATACTTTTTCACAAGTACACCTCTATAAATAAAATTTGTATATGGAACGTCAATTTATAGAAAGTTACACATACAAAACTAGTAAGCAGTTTTGTGTCAGATTTTACCTGGTTCGGTTGAAAAACTTTGCCAAGTACGTGAGGCACAGCTTCCACCCATTACATGATTAGGTGGATGATCCGATCGGAGATCATCAAAACTACCAATCAGCCAACAAGTTTGTTGAAAATTGGACACTAAGGTATTGAGAAAATTAAGTTTACAGTATTCAATTGGCCAGATCCTCAATGGTTATTGGATGTGACTAGAATGAAATTTATAGGGGATAATACGGGCCAAATCCATCGGGATCCTAAAAGAATTTGTGCAAATTCACGAGTTCTATTGCTTCCGAGTCTGCCAAGGTAGGTAGTGGAAGCTTTGTTTCCACTTTTCAAGGTTGAAAAAAAAATGTTCTCCAAAATAAAAATGTCCACTCTCGTTTTACGTTTTAGACCTTCCTAAACAATTTTGGTTCCGTGTCTGTGTGTCTGTCTGTCATGAAATCCTTGCCACAGCCATAACTTCTACAATTCTCATCGGATTTCGATGACATTTTCAGGGATTGTTCGGGTTGGCGTGTAGATGGTCTCCTATGAAAATCATGGCCCCCAACTGGAAGTATTTTGTGCGCATACACAAACGTGAAATCCTTGTATCACCCACACTAAATTTCTACATTTTCCAACAATGTTCAGAGATTATGCGGATTGGGGTGTAGATGATCTCCTAAGAGGGTAGTGAAAGGTACTTGAAGATTAATGTTTTGAGATTAACTACTATGCATTGGAACATCTATTTAGTTAGGTTATGGATACGAGGAAGCTATGTGCCACACCCATTTGACAGGCGGTTCTTTTATACCGTCTATCAGAATTCAGAATTATCGTCGAGGCTTTCATAGTAAGTATAGCGTCTAGAGAATCTGCTCTAGTTCTTGTTGATAATAGATCGTTTTGTACTCACAAAGGGGGTCAAAGTCGGGTCTAGCATGATCGTGAACTTGACGAGATGAAAAGCAGTTGGGACCCCAGCGGCGTTCACTTCGCTGCAAAGAATCTTCGAACCCAACCAGAAGTCATTGCCGAAGAAAAACATGGAAGAATAGCGCCCACTAGCATCAGCCACTGTAACAATAGAATAAAACGTGACATTATAAGAGATGAGGAAAAGAATATCACTGAAATAAGAAGGTAACGCATAGGCATAGGTAGTAAGAATAACAAGATGGCATAGGTCATAGCAGTTATTGTGATGAAATTGAGATACGTTTCTTGTGAGAATACTTCACTCAGTGATATTTATGTGAATATAATAATATAATAATAATAATAAGAATATTATAATATTATAATAATATTATATTTATGTGTTAAATATAATAATATAAATATTTAATACAATATAATTATTGTATTAAATATTTATATTATTATATTTACCATTAACATTGATTTAATATTATGATATTAATTCATAAATATTTTCAAATTAGAACTCCTATTGGTTTATTATTTTCAATAATACGCCTTTGGAAGAAGAAAAATTTCAACCCCCCCTCAAAATTTGATGTTTGACGTTTCAAGGTACGTAGAATCGGAAAATCCAATAAAAAAAATGTCCGTCCGTACGCCGTACGCCGTACGCGGCACTTTTCTTAGCAACACTGGACCGATTAGGTTCAAATATGGTATATGGGCTCCATTTGGGGTCTAGTTGTGCCACAAAGCTTTTGGTTGATGTCAGTCACTTCTAAGGGGTGAAAATTGAGGGTTGAAATTTTCAAGAGTGCCCTAGCTCGAAAACTCTCGAAATAAAGGTATCGTTCTTTCACCAATTTTAAATAGCATTGAATTTTTAGAAATTTTTGAGACCATCCGGAGCTCTGCAGGACAAACCGTTCGCTCCCTACGAGTACTTGAAGGTTTTACTTCGATAAAACCGAATACAAGTATTTTGTTTGATAGAAGACGTACATTCAGTATTTTAGTAGCAGTAGAAAATCTAATACTTATTTAGTTAATTTATTTTTAATTAACCCCTCCCTTAAAAAATCCCTCCACCCTGGTCGAAGAAAAACAAAAATATGATTGATTCCAAGAGTTTACTAGGTATTGAATGAAATAAACCAGAACTATCTCAAGAGCTAGAGTGGTAGAAATAGCGTATTTCTTTTGGAACTCTTTTAATCCAATTAGTGAGAAAAATCATGGTCAGAGAGAACAGCTCCTTCCTTCTCGTTGTCCGGAATTTCCGGATCCTGAAGAAGGTGAAAGACGATTAGGGCTTCAATCGAGCGTTACGTCAGGCTGGGAACATGGGCTCTATTGTGTACCAGCGCCCTGGCTACATCAGCCAGATTGTCGTGCCTAATTTCATGTTGTTAGTACTAACTATCTCGACACCTGTATCTCCTCAAATTAGGAAACGTAGACCACAATGGGGGCTTGTTCAAGCTGTTATGGTAGGAGAGGAGCTGTGAGTTGTATTTACGTTTCAAGTTTCAGGTTTATTTTAGTGGTGGCAAGCTGGTGAGTTGATGAGGGAGAGTGAATCGCTTTAGTGAGCGACTCTTTCATTTCCGAAAAATGATCTCTACATTTGCTGAACAAATGTCTTGGAGGTTACGAGCAAAATATTGAAATTGTGAGAGTTAGTAGAACTGATCAGTGGTTAATAAATTTGGCTGAAAGGCTTGAAGAGATCAGAGAGTAAAAGTGGGACGAGTGCATTGATAAGTGCAATTATGAATGGATGGCAAAAAGTTCGTGTCAATAGATTATCTTGCTCAAATTCATGTTTTACTATATACTGTGCTGACACCTGTATCTATCTCATGGAATTAGTAAATTTGAATTACAACCTGAATTTCGATTCTTTTTTCATAATCTTAATTATTTGAGACAGGTGTGTTGACGAGTCAATAAGTGGTAGCGACTGACTTCAGTGATTATCCTTTCTACCAGAAAATGTCTGTAACACCCTTCGACTGTTATCTTAGAGTTGAAATACAAGTGAGTACAATCAAGTAAGTTAACGAGTAGTGAGAGAGCGTGGAGTGAAGAGACAAGAGAATAAATTAGTAAAAAGTGGATTGATGTGTGGATACACGGTTTCTTCAGTAAGTGTGTTCTTGAAGCATAAGTTATGGTTAGTGATTCAGTTAATTCAGTGAACTATTGAGAGTTTACTACACATAGAATCTGAATCGAATTTGACAAAATTATTTTCATCCACCTTTTACCATAGACCAAAGTTTGTGGTAGGTAAACATTTTGTATACTGGTTACACATTGGGTCTAGTTGTGCCACTAAGAATTCAGTTACTTTATGTCACTCTTGAATTGTAAAATAGAAAATGACAATTTCCAAACATCCTAACCCGAAAACTTTCAATATAAATGTAATTGTTATTGGTACTTCACTTTCTACTGTGATAGAAGCATTAGCGCCACCAGTTCCACAGCTAGTTGTTCCCTTTTGGTTTATTATTTTCAATAATGAACCTTTGGAATCGATCAAGAAAAAAAATGTTAAAACCCCCTCAAAATTTGATGGTTTATGTTTCAAGGTACGTAGAATCCAAAAATCGAATAAAAATTTGGCCGTCCGTCCGCCGTCCGCCGTACGCCGTACGCGGCACTTTTGCCACTTAGCATTGACCGATTTTGATGAAATTTGGTATGTAGGCTCCATTTGGTGTCTAGTTGTGCCCCGAAGATTTTGGTTGATGTAGGTCACTTCTAAGGGTTCCAAAATCAAATTTGAAATTTTGAAAACGCCCTAACTCAAAAAAATTCCATGTAAAGGTATTTTTTCCCTTCAATTTAAGATTCAATAGAAATTTTAGAATTTTTTGAGACCACCCGGAGCTCTGTAGGACAAACCGTTCGCTCACTACGAGAATTTGAAGTTTGGACGCACGATAAATCAGAAACACGCGTGTGAATCGCAAAAGAGGCCTAATTTCCGTTCAAATTAAAGCTGACCGAAATGCGATCGATGTTTTTCTTCATGATGGATGGTTGGTGGCTTTGCAGACGAGTGATCTATAAAGAAAATAAAAAATGATGAAACATTGCGTAATAATTTGCAGCGTTTTTAATCAATATGCCTGAATAAAATGACCTACAATAATTGTAGGTCATAACTGTGGAATCATTCCAACAGTGATCCTGAAAAAGCAAAAAAAAAAAATTTTTAATTAGTGAGCAAATTTTTCTCAAATTCGAAAAAAGGAGTTGTTGCGTTACTTCTCATGAAGATCTTGTAACAGAGGCATCTTTGATGAGCACAAAGTAACAATCTTCAACAGAAAATTACCAAATACCGCTAATTCCTGATTTATCCAGCCCAGATACTATTATTTGTTCGTGAGTAATCTGAATTCTAACTTAGGAAACTAATAAAAGTTTACATTTTTGAAAGAACAGTAGTTGTACAACTAGAAATAGTAGTGTGACTACTCAAAATAGCATAATATGCTATATTCCAATATTATTATAATAGGTATAATATTATTATACCTATATTTTTTCCTCAAAATTCTAGATTCATAAGGAAATTTGAATACTGGTCGCTAAAGATGCAAAACTGAGTAGGTACAATGTAAGTTATACAAAGTAAAATTTACAATTTAACAAATGTAAAATTTACGTTTAATGTAAAATAACATTGTGAATTCATTCCCTTCATTTTGGAATCCAAATGGAAATTAAGGGTTGAAATTTTCAAAAATGCCCTAGTAGGTAGGTAGTAGGTATCTATGGTAGGTGTGTAAAAAACAAAAAATAAATAAATAGTGACAATGGCAGAGCTGTGACCTTAACAGAAGAAAGATCTATACAAGAAAATAATAAACCTTTGTGAAATGATTTGCAGCGTTTTTCGGAAGAAACAAACGCTTACACTCGATTCGAAAAATCGTCTGCAACGATTACAGCTTTGCCATTGTCACTATTTATTTTAAAAAAATAAAATAAACTCCCTTCAAATTTGGAGGTGGCACGACATTTTGGTTAGATTAGACCTCTTTGGTGATTCACACTCGTGATTCGGTCTTAACGAAGGAAAACCCATAAGTAATCGTAGGGAGCAAACGGTTTGTCCTGCAGAGCTCCGGGTCTCAATTTTTTTAAATTCAATACTATTTTAAATTGGTGAAAGAACATTACCTTTATTTCGAGAGTTTTCGAGCTATGACACTCTTGAAAATGTCAACCCTTAATTGTCACCCCTTAGAAATTCCAATGGTTCATTACTGAAAATAATAAACCAAAATCTATTTGTCTTGTCACGGACAACCCTACTCACACAACAACCCTACTCTATTATCTCGGGGTGCGATATTATGCTTCCAAATACACACTCCTCTGAATGGGGTGTGCGCATGGGGCGGAAAAACTGTTTATTGTTATTTTTACTCTAAACTAGACTTCACTCTGAGAATTTTGACACCAACCGCGACCTTCTAGCGTGAGAAGACTTTTTTATATGATTTTTCAGTTTCGAATGTTTATGACGTCACAGTGGGCTGGGAGGTCCCGCCCAGGCGGGAAGGGCGCGTAACGTCATAAACATTCGAAACATTGAAAAATCATAGAAAACTATCTACTCACCCAAAAAGAGAACGGCTGGTGTCAAAATTCTCAGGATGAAGCATACATTCGATTAAACATTTTTTTTTAAATCATGCACATCCCCCATTTTCACCCTTCTGAAATGTCATACCTACTGGGATGAATTTCCATGAAGAAACAAATTCCTTTGTGTACAATATCTTACGCATATTGTACGGAACAAATCCTATGGAACAGCATTAATCTACGTTTGTGATTGTTATAATAGGGAGGAAGAGTGTTGAGCCATCAAATTTGTTCAGTTCTAATCCTAACCATCATAACTTTAAGCGATAAGGGGAATTTGACAGAAGAACTCCACTGCTAATCAAATCCAACAGAAATAGAAGATTTAATCTGAAAATAATATTTAGTCGTTCTTCATAACTAATTCTTGATTAATTTTGATTTGCAAACTCCTTTGTATTATGATGAATTCTCGTGACTAGAGGCTATTAACGAATCCGTTGAGGGAGACGAGGACGTGAAACAAGGACCAGTTCGTAGTTTGGTCGTTATGAACATTATATTCGCGTGTTGTGATTGTCAACGATAATGAGACCTAGGGTGGAAGCTTGGAAACTTGTTTATGAAAATTAACTTGGCGTTAATAAACTCCCCGCGTTGATAATAACACTTTCCCCCTTTCTGTCGCGTTCATATTTTATAAATATTCATGCAAGAAAGTTTTCAAAAGAGCAGCCCGAGGGGTGCGTTTGCCGATTTATTATTATTATTTTTTTTTTTTTGCTCTTTCCTCCCTTCCTGTATCTTCAAGCTTATCAGTGCTTCACAGACACTCGTATAAACCACAGAGCCTGTCTGCAACGAACATTAAATTAGTATTTTTGTCTTGTTATGCTGGGTACGAGGTATGTTTTCTATATTCAGTTTTTGAATGTTTGTTTGATGATATTCCCTATTCTTACACATTTTTCTTGTATGATCATGTAAGAATGAAAAAATCAACGACCAAATTGTACAAGTAGGTACCTATTGGGATGACTGACCTAAAGTTCCCTAAGCTAGAATGAGAAACCAGCAATTATCGCAAGTAATTCACTATCGTATGAGAAAAAATATAGAGAGAATATAGTCATACAATATGTTAGTAAGTGTTTACCCCCAAAAAAAACTATGCAAATTATTTCACAACGGTTCATTTTTTCTGTGAGGATCACCCGTTTGGAAAAACACGTCTTCTTTCGGCCCTTCCAGGGAACAGGGTAGATGCGAGGAGGGGGTTCTCTTGGGCTAGCTCACAGGGATACTCTGTGGGTGAGTGTGTTAGTATTCTGATAAATTCCTTAATAATTGTTCATTTACGATAGTCAATCGTCTGGAAGGTTTCATTCGTTTCTAAGAACTGAAAACTATTTTAAATTGATAAAAAAAAAGTGATGAAACATTCATTAATTAAGGATTTAATTAGTTGGGAAATTAATTAGTTGTAGTTATTTAATAGGTTGGGCCTATATAACTCTGGGTAGTGTATTTAAATTCTTAAAAATCGTGAACATTTCAAACTAATGAGAAAACGACACCTGTATATCGGAAGTTATCGATCTTAGGAGTTCCCCAAGTAAACGTTTTTCCCCACTTTTAACCCCTGACGGACAATAACCAAACGCTTTGGGGCACAACTGGGCCCCAATTGGGGTCGTTGTATCAAATCATCAAATTTTTGGATTCTACTTAGGTTCCTATCTATCTTGAAACGTAAACCATCACATTTTGAGAGAGGAGAACTTTCTGTTCTTGCTCGTTTTTACAAGGTTTATTTTTGAATGGAATTTTCTTAAGCCATGTTTCTATTATTTTATTTACCTGACATTATGATGAAATTTTCATAGAACATGACAGTCATGGCAAGTGATCATGTATGATCGATAACAACCAAGATCAGGGTTTCAATTAGGTACCTAAGTATCTTCAATGACTCTTCCAAACTTATGAAATGAGTTCACTATGCATTATGTTTGCTTGAGGTCATGAATTCCTTTCGAGACTGAGATTAGTGGGTTGCCGCTCACTTGGATTCCGCAACTTTTGTGTTTTATCTGCGTTCACCAGAGGCAGCCTAGCGTGCCCTCTAACGCGTAAGGAGGCTGGAATTGCACAATGTCTTAATAAAATTTACCCCAGAGGTGCGGGTGAAGTTAACGTGAGTCACGCCAACGGAACGACCTCTGAAGATCAGTTGAATAACTTTGAAAATCCTTTCGCAATCGAAGGTTCTCAAGACGGCACGTTTCGATTATATCGGTGTAAGGAAAAACAATTGCAGGTGCCGAACATAACACAGTGGAACGCTTCTCAGCGGACACTTCTTTCTAATGGATATCTCTCAAATGTGAACTTTTGAACGGCTCCCAATTAATTTCCCCTACCTTGTACTTTTGTCAGTCCTTACGGTTAACTGATTAGGCTTTAAATAATTGTTTCATATCGATAAATTAGCATTAGGTAAATAGATATTCTTTGCAAACAGACAGTCGGCAATTTTTTTTTCCGATAACTACTCCTGAAATCTGTCGTTTTATTTCCTCAAGCTCACCCAGGTACATAGTCATATTGAGATATACTTATATCTACCTGCGAGTATTAATTTCATGTCAGACATAAAAATATTAGACATTCCTGATATTATTAGGAACCTGCCAGTGTCAAGATTCGGCATTAAGCGTATTGTGATGTTATGAAAATTTAGGAGACAGTCAGTACCAACATTGATTGAAACGCATAAATATGGTCTGAACATCAGCTTAGTAGGCGTAGCGAAACAAATAAGAAACCGATCGTAACTAAAAATTTGTCGGGGTTATCGCGAATTATCAAAATCCCCTCATAATAAAATTTAAACATAATTTATGCGTAGCTCTCGGACTAAACTATCAGCTGTAATTTGATTTTCACATCAGAAGAGAGCTTGTGATTGCACAGTTTCATTTTAGAACCCTTTGTGTTGATTTCAATCTACCTACTCAACCTTTAACCCACTATTTGGACGAAATATGAGCTTCCGTGGCGCGTTGGGAACAGTGTGTGATTAGTAGGTAAGGTGAGACTTGTTTCCAAGAGGGTCAGTTGGTCCTCAGTTTGAAAGGATGAGAGGGTCAGAGTAGTTCACTTAGGGACTCCCACACTTCGCTAATTGTCACTTTCAAAGCCCTTTGCTTCTATTATTGGGCCCTTCGATTTGCACCGCTTTTGTTCGGAGATATACATTGACTATTATTTCCAAGGAATAAAGCTGTAACATTCTACTATCTCTTACGACGAAAGACGTCAAAAGCGTGAGAGAAATCATCCGTATTATTTTTCTGTCGGTATATTGGTCAAAAATAGATATACGAAGTCATCTACTCTAAAATATTAGCAGGAAAATATTTTTTACGTTACGATTTTCTTTCTCGTCTTCGCCATGACACTAACTAGAACTGATTACAGGCAAACGTCTCAAAATGTTCATCAAATCAAGTATGATTACAGGGAATGCTACATTGAATCTTAAAACATTATGCTTTAGACGTGTCGACCGATTTTTTGGGCATGTTTGCGCAGTACCCTCTCTAATGAAGGAACTCGACGTGAGAATCAATTAAAAATTGGTTCGTCTTTATTCCAAAACCGATTACTGACTAATTACTCGACCTAACATCATCAAACTTGGCATTTTCATATATGAAACTCTTTTTGGCTGATTTTTCCTATATTGCGGTATCTTACAGTACTATAATTTCCTATGGAAGGAATAAAGTAATGTTCAGTTGTGCGCAGCTTTTAAACGATTGATACTAGGTATTTTGATCGACTTCAAAACACCCAAAAACCAGAGGGAGGAAAGTCTCTTCTTCGTGTGTTAAACGAAGTTTTTTAATTGTTTTTTTTTTTTTTTTTTTAACTAATGAAACCTTAAACTGTGAATGGTAGGGTGCTGAGTAACTGCAACGACTGCCAAGAGTTTGGTCAGTATAATTAAGGCCAAGAAGTTGGGCAGAACACACGTGGCCAAAAGTATCCCTACCCATAATACCCGCGGATACATTCGTGCCGTAAAACTACAATTCTGCGATACTAAAAGTCACACCAACAATCTGAACTACTTACTTTAATGGAAGTTCAGTGATCTTCACACTCACGCAGAATTGGATAAGCAAGCAGACATGCTAATAATGGCATAAATATTACAGCTACAACGAAAACTAGGACAATGGAACCAGTAAAAGGAAAGGACCCAGTAACAGACATGACAAATGTTGTGATTTAAATAATAAGCCTTTTGGCAGGTAAAACTGACGTTGCTGTGGTGTAGCCTTCTAGAGGCATCAGAGTAAATTTCATAAGCCAGTTATAATTTACAAAGCAATGGCAGCACCGCGACATCAGGTGGTGTTCAATACTGGTGTTTGCTGGTTTCGAAATTAGGGCTTGCTGGAGGTTTTTTTAAAATGTTTGAACTAAGTACGATTATGTTCTTTTCGTTGTTTATGTCGTTTTTAATATACGATTAATTCTAATGCGAGTTTTTCTTGAATTTGTCTGATACTGGGTGTCGAACCTCTATTCATCTGATAGATTATAGGTATAATTAATCAACCAGTTAATTAACCAATAATTAACCAATTTGGAGGATCCAGAAGCTGCAAAACGTAAGAAGAGACATTGTTGCGTGAGAGAAAAAATTATTTGAAACGCTAAAAACGTTCTCAGCTCAGAAAACCCAGTTACTTAACCTGAAAGTTTGGCTAACATATGTATTATCCGGTTACTGTTGCACATGAATGCAATAATATGAGAAGGTTCTTAGTTTACCAAGTAAAATAAAGATTACTGGGCAGTTGAAGTCTTAAAAGACCAACCAAATAGTATTTCCACTACGAAAATACAAAACTTTGCTGTCAATTTACTGTTATACTTGAAGATTCATTGGCAGTATTCTATCAATATCGAGAATCAAATATTCCGAAGGCTAAACATCGTCAATGATTTCCGTTTCACCTATCAAGGACAACGCAGGTTTGACTCATTGTTCTATCAGACTATCTACTGACACCATCAGTAAGTCGTAGTCAGAGCGGCGCATTCAGGTAGCATTGTGAAGTGAGGAACGTTGAGTTTAACTCTAGATCGAATTGATAGACAACTAAAGATAGTAGAAAAAACTGTCGATTCGACTGATGATTATCTACTCAGAGGACAAAATGGTCATGCAGCTGCAAAGTACTTACCCGTCATGATGGAAACACTACTTTTTTCCTAACTAATGAGCAAGAACTACGTCATCAATATGGTAACCCCTTTTTGCTTCCTCACTATGGATAATAAAAGGAGAAATAACAACGATACCCACGGTGTATTCATAATACCTCCAAGCACTGTCTAGCCTATCCCACTTATATCAATAACGTGAGGTACATGGTGTGATTATCACTATACGCTATGCTATAAATAGAATATAGGAGATGACTCGCAAAGCATTACATGGATAGGTACTTAGCATTCTGATCTCTGTCACTCAACAGTCATCAATAACAGTCTGCAACTCACTGACTCAGAGCAGGAAACTACTCCGTCTACAGCGTGATGACAGGTATTTCTATATTTAACGACGCACCGAGTGATGTCTGACATCAATAGTGAGACGAATTCTACTTTAATACTTAGAACACATTTTGAGAGGTTTAACTTAACCAAGACGATCCCGAAGAAACTTACAAAAGACGTTGCAGGTAGTTAGAAAAAACACTTTTCGATTGGGACACCCCATTACCAGTCCGCTCGTAAACGACAATCACGAAGTTAATGACTGATTGCAATAACACTCTGCGGTCGCAAACGTCCTTTCTTGATAATACAGTGTGTCTCGCCTATATTGATCGGTTCGGTCGGGAGGCCGTTGATAGATTTAGACAGCAGATCACTCTATTCCGAAGGGGGGTCTGCTGTTCGAGCCAGCCCCAAACTACCCTAAGAATTTGAGCGAAATAGTACAAAATATATTTTAAAGAAACCACATTATCGATTGCTCCAAAAATGGCTCGATGTCTACGAAATTTATAAGTGATTTGAATAGTAAATTCGGAAATTCTGCCCTTAATCGAAACGTCCTGGGTGAGGAATCGGCCATACACAGACTGACAAACAGATGCAGATTCCAACATTTCGCAATGTAGAAACATTTCAATTTTGGCAAGATATTTCTTGATGAGTATCCAGTTAATATTCGTTAATATTTCCACAACATGATCGTGGAACAATCCTGAACATTTTAGCAAGTCTGCACAATAACTTTGCGTATATGTTTGCCCGTTACTAGTACTTCATGACAAAAAGTCACGAACAAAAATTGTTCAGGAAGGTCTAAAACGTAAAACGCGAGTGGAAATTTTTATTTTGGAGGAACTTTTTTAAAATCATGAAATGTGAAAACAATGCTTCCCCTTCCTTGGTAGGCTTGGAAGTAAAAAGCTGCAAATTACTACACAAAGGTTTAATATTTTTCTATATAGAGCACTCCTCTGCAAAGAGCACGGCTTTGCCATTGTCACCACCTACCTACCACGTACCTACTTCACAATTAAGTTTATTTGCAAAGAATAAACGCTTCACACTCAGTCCAAAGAAACTGGGAGTTGTGGGTGCCTTTATTAGGAAATTTGATTACTGGTTGCTGAGGACTCAAAACAGAGTACAGCTCGAAAAAACGAACAGCGATCGCATTTTGGCCAGACGAAATTTGAACGGAGCTTAGGCCTCTTTTGCGATTCACACTCGTGTTTCTGATTTATCATAAGTCCAACACTTAAGTGTTCATAGGGAGCGAACGGTTGGTCCTACAGAGCTCCGGGTGGTCTTATTTGATTCTAAAAATTCACTACTATTTTAAATTGAAGAAAAAACAACACCTTGATATCAAATTTTTTTGAGAAAGGGCGTTTTGAAAATTTCAACCTTTAATTTACAACCCTTACAAGTGACCTACATCAACCAAAAGCTTTATCATTCTGATTTATGATAAGTCTGATCCTTAAGTACTCGTAGGGAGCATAGGAAGATCATTTCAAATTGGTGAAAAAACTTACCTTTATTAATACCTTTATTTCGAAAGTTTTCGAGCTAGGGCACTATAGAAAATTTCAACCCTTAATTTTCACCCCTTAGAAGTGACTGACATCAACCAAAAGCTTCGCGGCACAACTAGACCCCAAAAGGAGCCCATATGCCAAATCGGTCCATGGTTGCTAAGAAAAGTGCCACGTACGGCGGACGGCGTACGGCATACGGACGGAAATTTGTTTATTCGATTTTCAGATTCTACGTATCTTGAAACGTAAACCAACAAATTTTGAGGAGGAGTAAATTTTGGTTTATTATTTTCAATAATGAACCTTTGGAATCGACCAAGAAAAAAAATTTAACACCCCCTCAAAATTTGATGGTTTACGTTTCAAGGTACGTAGAATCCAAAAATCGAATAAAAATTTGGCCGTCCGTCTGCCGTACGCCTTACGCGGCACTTTTGCCACTTAGCATTGACCGATTTTGATGAAATTTGGTATGTAGGCTCCATTTGGGGTCTAGTTGTGCCCCGAAGCTTTTGGTTGATGTAGGTCACTTCCAAGGGTTCCAAAATCAATTTTGAAATTTTGAAAACGCCCTAACTCAAAAAATTTCTATATAAAGGTATTGTTTTTTCTTCAATTTAAGATTCTATAGAATTTTTAGAATTTTTTGAGACCATTCGGAGCTCTGTGGGACAAACCGTTCGCTCCCTACGAGAATTTAAGGGTTTATATTGAAATATATATATATAAATCAAAACACGAGTGTGAATCGCAAAAGAGGCCTAATCTCCGTTCAAATTAGAGCTGACCGAAATGCGATCGATGGTTGGTGATTTTGATTTTTTTCTTTTTTTTTTTCTTGATAATTTTTTTTTTTTTTCTCATATTGGATGGTTGGTGATTTTGTAGACGAGTGATCTATATAGAAAAATAATAAACCATTGTGTAATAATTTGCAGCGTTTCTCGGTCGATTCCAAAGGTTCATTAATTATTGAAAATAATAAACCAAAAGTACTGAGGGAAAATTTGCTGCAAATTAGTTGTAAAATCGATTCCTGAAGTATTGCTTATTGGTTTCGGGACACCTTGTACACGAGCACTACGACAAATCCTGTTCCACTTGATCGGAAGCTCGACTCAAAGCGCTCGTCTAGCCAAGGGTACGGATAACCGCGGTGGCCGGAGTTGTAGGTAGTGATACGACATTACATAAGGAGCTGAAGCGATGAGGAGAGAAAGCACCTGAGGTCGTGGCACACTTGACTCGCTGCGCGCCGACGGCACCCTGGAGCACTTGGCACACTTGAGGATTAATGTGCCCTATTATCTAATACTTGGGTAGGTCGTGTCTCATTTTGGGTGAAAAAAATGAAGTGCAACACTAATATTAGATGATTTTATGATGAATTCTCACATCGTCATTCACAATGTTGATTTGTGAATTGAAACAATATTGATGAAACTTTGAAAAACATACTGTTCGAAGAAGAAAGTAGTTATTCAACCAACATTCAGAAGATAGGTACGTTAAACTGAAAGTATCAAGGTTGAAATTCAGTGGCGTCTCCTCCAGGCAAACATAGCAAACACTGTTTTCCTTACTAAAAATATGCAAAATGAATCAATTGATTTTTGTTGAGATTCTCCTATATTTTCATTTTTCACAAGTACTTAATATTTAGCCGATTTTGGAAAATTTTTATAAAATTTAGGGACTATTTCATAACCAAGAAAGTGAGATGAAACAGGAAAATGGAAGTACGTATTCTGCCTAGGATACTAGTTCGCAACACACCAGAGAACGATCGATTACGGATGAAATGTGAACTAGCATGGGGTCCGGTGATACAGGGCAAACAGTTCAAAAAACGCTGCAAATTATTACACAATGGTTTATTATTTTTCTATAGATCACTCGTCTGCAAATCCACCAACCATCCAACTTGAAGAAAAACATCGATCGCATTTCGGTCAGCTTTAATTTGAACGGTGATTAGGCCTCTTTTGCGATTCACATTCGTGTTTCTGATTTATCGTACGTAAAACACTTAAATTCTCGTAGCGAGCGAACGGTTTGTCCTACAGAGCTCCGGGTGGTCTCAAAAAATTCTAAAAATTCTATAGAATCCTAAATTGAAGGAGAAACAATACCTTTATATCAAAATTTTTTGAGTTAGGGCGTTTTCAAAATTTCAAAATTGATTTTGGAACCCTTAGAAGTGACCTAAATCAACCAAAATCTTTGGGGCACAACTAGACCCCAAATGGAGCCTACATACCAAATTTCATCAAAATCGGTCAATGCTAAGTGGCAAAAGTGCCGCGTACGGCGGACGGCGGACGGACGGCCAAATTTTTATTCGATTTTTGGATTCTACGTACCTTGAAACGTAAACCATCAAATTTTGAGGGGGTGTTAACAAAAATTTTTTCTTGGTCGATTCCAAAGGTTCATTATTGAAAATAATAAACCAAAAATGAATTTTGCGGGTAGGCGGAGGGTCAGTGCATGGTCTAGAATTGCTACATCCCCACTATAGCAGCATCAGCCAAGGCAAACAATCGAGGAGCTGTTTCGTGGCATTGATAGCAGAGAAAATTGGAAAATGAGCCATAGATACTAGGCCATGATTTACGCTTCCTTAGCAACGTAATGAAGGAATTATTTATTTCTTCGAACGGAGCATGAGGCCTTTATTTCATCTGAATAAACTCGAGTTTGAAGCGAAAACATGGTAGGTAGTGACAATGGCAAAGCAGGGTTCTTTTCTGGCGGTTGATCTATAAAGAAGAATAATAAACCTTTGTGTAATAATTTGCTGCGTTTCTGATTATTGCTTATTCCTCTAAGCTGTTTGCCTGACGAATATTCTCACCCTACGCCACTGTTGAAATTAACCAAAAACTGACGTAGGAGCGAACTGTACACATGATTTTAATATAGTATATCCATGTTCACTCCTTGACACAAAATCATCCGTTTAACATAATGGAAACATTTTGAAAGTTAAATTACCAATAAAAAAATAAGAACCTTTTCTACAAGAACACGGACCAACCTAAAAACTGAAGATTGCAACCTACTAAAAAGAAGAAAATAATAATGAAAACTTATTCAGATAGGCTGATAGGTAGGAAAGCCACCGTAGCCATCGGTAGACACAAACATACCTACTAGCCAAACATGTTACCTATGGATGTCGAGAAAGATATCTGCTACACCCCCTTGGTAGACTCCGTTCTCACCACCAAACTGTACGATTCCCCTCATATTTGGTAGGGAAACTTACCTACTTGAATGAAAACATTTTATTCTCTATAATTATGGTGGCGTCTCCACCTTCTCTTTTTATGTTGACATTTGGTGGTTTCAATAGATAAAACATCCTTCGAGCCCTGAAATTTACCGACAGCTCGGCGAAGAAGGTATTGACTTTCCATTTGACCCCAGTTCCGACCAATTTACGTAGTTGTTGGGTCGATCTACATAATTTGCTGTCATCCAAGTTCTGCGTGAAAAACTCGATATAATTTCTCCATTTGTCACTTCCTAACACATTTTTCGGTTATAGAAACCCCACTAATAAAGCATCTCGTTTTGAAGCTTACACTCAGATCTTCAATTTGAATATACACAAATGGTCTGTCGACGACTCAGTCGGCAGTTACAGGGGAAGTTTCGTGAATACGGATCATTCCATTCATCAGCAATCACGTTTTTCAACTATTTTTACACATTTTCGAGACTTTCAACGAATCAAAATGAAATCTATTTGAAACAGGTACTGGTTGACCATATTTCAAATAGAATCAGAAAGATTGGTACCAGAATAAAGAAATTCGAAGTGTTCAGACTTACAAAAAACCTGCGTACGGCGTACGGCGGACGGACGGAAAATTTTTTATTCGATTTTCGGATTCTATGTAGCTTGAAACGTAAAACATAAAATTTTGAGGGGGGGGGTTAACTTTTTTTTCTTGCTCGATTCCAAAGGCTTATTATTGAAAATAATTAAGTCGTCCCAAAAAGTCGTCGTCCCATGACACACCGAAAAGAGTTCCTACCTCTTTCTTCGAGCCTACAGTGATTTTGATGTCGGTAAAAAATTGTGGATCATTCGAAATCGGAGAATCAACACCACCACGTAATGTAAAAAACACCTGGGGGTATTTGATGTTTGGCTTCATCATTATGATAATAATATATTTTTATAAACATTATGATAAGAATGAAAGCTTTATATTTCTGCAGATGGAAAAAATGGTTCCTCCAAAATTAAACATCTTCTTCCTTTTTGAGTTTTAGAGCTCTCTGAATAATTTTGGGTTTCTTCTTTGTTGTCTGTCTGCGACTATTCCTTCTCCTCGGCATAAAAAATCATGACATTTTTAGGGATTCTACTGGTTAGCCTTATAAATTTCATCGCCATTAGACGAACAGTAGCGTCCGCAGACGCGCTGGCGTGATTCTCGTAAACATAAATTTATCAGGATCTACAGGCCCTTGTTTGCTTAACTTCATTGTTGAGTTGCTTATTACAGTATAATCACGATCCGGTCAGCCATTTTACAAGTCCATTCATGTAGCAAAAGTCCGTTAATCAAAAAATTTTCATTGAAATTTTTTGAGCCAATGTTGAGAAAATCCAAACTATTTGGATGTTTTCCTACGGAATTACACACATTTGAACATAATTGTGTATAAATGTAAATGTAGGTATTATAATACGTAAATATATACACAAAAAAATGTTTAACTTCAGAAAACGTTTTATAATGATCTAAAAAAAATCCATGAGGAAATTAATCAAAATTTTTCAATCCTAAAAATTTTGAAGTTATTGCAATAGCTTCTTTTTTCGAAAAGTTGCAAAAATCATCAATTTGATGGGGTGCAACTTCTCAATTAGCAGACTTTTTAACAATACTTTCTCGGTTTCTCAAACTTTTCTGGCATAGATCGAGGAAACCTTACGACACCTTCCTATTAAAGTGATTGATTACCGAGAGAAATATCGCGCGTGTGATTCGAGTTTATCCGTACTTTGATGAAAATTAATGGTCAATGGGACCAGTGGGACGTGATGTCTCAAAACAGTTGCTCAAATAAAATTAGCATTGAGACTGCTTTTCGAACAAAACGACTCCATTTATCACGAAGAACAGTCCGGCAGTGGGAGTTGCACAAACCGCGAGCGGCATATCGCGTCGGTCGTAAAAACATTCGGCGGTGGAAAGGAAAGGGCGAAACGCGGACTGGCTCGTGTTAATTCCTCGCCACGCTCAAAAATTCGTAATTGTTTCACTCCTAATTGAATTTCAGAGGCGGGATATTTGAATGAGTGTTGCGAGTCGAGGAAAAGCGGTTACCGAATATCGCGCGCCCCGATACTTCGACGAAGTGTCTGTAGAATTTGACGAGAAGTAAATGATCGAACATAGAACACAACGTGGATTTCAATTTTCACATTGAACTTGTCATTAGATGGCTGAAAAATGTTCATTTATGCAGCACGAGTTCATGAGCGAATTTCCAAAGAAACCTTTAAAGTTATTGTTAAGAAAATCGAAATGATAGCTTTATGAGAAAGTAGTCAGCGTTTTGGGTGTGGCACATAGCACTAATCGTTAAAATTATATAATCAACCTCTTTGTTAAAAATTCGTCACTCCACAAACTCACTGAGTACCCACTCGGCTCCTGCATTTCTCGGTACAATGAATTTACGAAAATTTTAATTATTTAGTATATAAATTATGTTCAAAATTTTTTTGACGATTTTCAATTTCTGAAATTTTCCTTGGGTACATCAGAAATTTTTAGCTGAATTCGAACATACATTATACCTATTATTATGATTATGATTAGGAAAAACCCACAAAACACCTTAAAATTACGTTTTTTGGCCTTTTTTTGAAATTTGGACTCCTCAGGGTTGTCCAAAATTCCTGGTTAACCAACTCGGCAACAACCTGGTTGACCAACATTTTGGCAAAAACTTGAAATTTGTGTGGAACATTACTAAAAGACATTGCAAAAACGTCTGCCAAGTGAGTGTGGCACATAGCTTCCTCGTATCCATAACCCGATTGTATAGATGATCCGAAGCATAGTAGTTAATATCAAAACAAGTTAATCTGTAACATCCCTGAAAATTTCATTGAAATCGGATGGAAAATGTTGAAGTTATGGCCGTTACAAGGAAATTCACGTTTGCGCATGCGGAGTCGCTTCTATCAGTCCGGGGATGATGATTTTCATAGGGGACCGTCTACACACCAACCCGCACAATCCCTGAAAATTTCATAGAAATCAGAGTATAACTTCGTATAGTTATGCCCGATACAAGGATTTCATGACAGACACACAGACAGACCACACAGACCATAACGGTATAGGAAGGTCTGAAACATAAAACTTGAGTGGAAATTTCAATTTTGGAGAAAATTTTTTTCCAACCTTGAAAAGTGAAAACAAAGTTTCCACTACCTTGGACTCGGAAGCAAAATTACACCCCAATTTTTCCATCATCCTTGAAATTTTTGTCAAAATTTGATGAGAAATGTAGAAGTTATGCCTGTTAAGTTTGCGCAGGCGCAGCAGCTACTATCAGTCCGGGAATGATGATTTTCATAGGGGACCGTCCACACGCCAATCCGTACAGTCCTTGAAAATTTCATTGAAATCGGACAATAACTTCGTATATTTATGACCGTTACGAGGATTTCATGACAGACACATTCTGAAACATAAAACGAGTGGAAATTTCGATTTTGGAGAACATTTTTTTTCCAACCTTGAAAAGTGAAAACAAATCTTCCACTACTTCGGACTCGGAAGCAAAATTACTCAAGTCATCATTCAGAGTGACACGTATTTATCGTTGTATCATTCTTTGATATAGAATGATACTATAATACAGTATCATCACTAACAAACAAGATCCTGATTTGTTCTGAGTACCAAATTGCCATTCTATATACCTATCATAATATGATATATACATATACATAAGCTTCCACATAATATGTGGAAACTTATGTATATCATCATATTATGATGAGGAAGCTTGAAGGATTCTGTGAAGTCGCTTGTTATATTGAAGAAGGCACATCCCACCAAATTTCCAGTGTTAGAGGCGTCTGTAAAAATTACTACCGGTTGCTGCCATCTAGAATTTACAAAGGTGATGAATTCCTCATGTATGCTCAATTCTTCTTGATTTCCGTAAATTGGATTTAATCGTGTTGATTGGCAGGATCATTTTTGGATACGTCGACATAAATGGGCTTGGTTTAAGCATACTGAAATTTTCAACGATGAGACGTCTGTGGCTCTTGATATTCATAATGTATCAGTCGGTCTGATTCTGTCTTTATAGGGGAGTCATCTGACTCAGCTAATATAACTTGTATTGAAGTTGATGAAAACTCATGCAGTGGCGGATACATGACATGAATGATGTAGTCTGGACAATATGAAAAGGTCGGTGTCGCTCGCAGTCACACGGAAAATTGATCAATTCGTATGAGTGCAGCGTAGTCAAATGCTCAATGACTGGTCTCATGCAGTAATAAGTGCACATTCACATAACTAGGATCGAATAAACTCGGTAGGCATCATCTCAACTCTGTATAGAGAACGAGTAGGTATATTTACGAGGTCATATACACACCTCCGGGTTTCATAATTTGATGAAATCAATTCAAAAGGACCGCGGGTTCACAAAGAATTCGACGTCCGTAAAGATCTCTTCCTCCTTTCTGCCGTTACAAAGGATAGTTTATAGCGAAAAGGGCGTCAAGGTGACGAATGCACGGGGTGAAGAGAAGGTACCTAGGAAACTCTGAATGGGCGAGATTCAAAAGGTTAACGTACGACTTTCGGAGAGCGGTGATTATGCGCGTCGGGAGAGTGATAAATCACGAGTCCTCGTCCTGCGAAATGGGACCGGGAGCTGTATCTCGATGTCGAGGGTATAAAAAGTGAGGAGTAACGCCCCCTGTAGGTTACCTACACTCTTTTTAACGCCGAGTCGGAATGACATGGAAGGAACAGTGATTTTTGGGTGACTATTGAGTGTTATAGACAGGTCCGATCTGTTTAAAGCAAGATTTATGATTGAACATAAAGCACTTGTAATCGTACTGTAAGGATACTCACTTTTCGATGTCGCTCGAAAGCCCTTCGAGTATTTTCATGCTTTGTCCAACCAGTTGAATTTTGATTTCACGTATCGAAAATCGGTAGGTTGGTAATATTTACAATTCCAAAAGAAATTGTGACAACGGATGACTAGATACTTAAATATGTTGATCATTTGAAATATTTTCAACCCTGCGGCAAAGTGGAAAAACCTTGACATATCTACACATTTTTAAAATTCGTAAAAATAGTCCGATATTATTGTAGTTGTTTGAAATTATACTATTGTTGAACTTATTAATATTATTATTATTGTTTTTTTCTGAGAAATAAAAGTTCCGAAAAAACGATAAATACATGTTATTTAACACTACATTGGGTCACATTATTGCTTCCGAGTCTACCAAGGTAGCGGAAGCTTTGTTTCCACTTTTAAAGGATGAAAAAAAAGATCTCCAAAATCAAAATTTTCACTCGCGTTTTGCGTTTTAGACCTTTCTGAACAATTTCGGTTCCGTGTCTGTCTGTCTGTGTGTCTGTCATGAAATCCTTGTAACGGGCATAACTTTACAAAGTTATTGTCCGATTTCTATGAAATTGTCAGGGATAGTGCGGGTTGATGTGTAGACGGTCCCCTATGAAAATCATCATCCCCGGACTGATAGAAGCGACTGCGCATGAGCAAACGTGAATTCCTTTTAACGGCCATAACTTCTTCATTTTCCATCTGATTTCAATGAAATCGCACATCCGGAGTAAGACTGGTATAAGTCAAAAAACCCAACTGATGGGAAATCGCATTTAAAGATTTTCGACTTCTTTGTTGTTCTATAACAGTCATCTGAACGAATTTTTTTAATATCTCAAGGGTCTACGGCACTCATATACTATTTAACTATCATGTGCTATACCAAAATTGCTTCGTTACCTCTTCATTTGCGACCAGCATGCTTAAATTGATCAAATTCCTATGATGTACCACTATTACCCCAAGAAATGTTGGAACATCTCAAAATAAACCAGAGTTGTAATTCTAAAAGTGGAACCAATACATGACCTTTCGGATCAAAAGTGGTACATCTCATATTATACCAACGTTACAACATGCAGACCAAAGAGAAATTCCATTTTGTTTAGGAGAAATACTGGTGCATCTCAAAATAAACCAGTATTGCAATGTAATTGTAATTTAAAACTAGATCAACCACTCTAATTATTGTTGGATCAAAAGCGGTACATCTGATATATACCAGTATTACACATACCTTGAGTTCATCACACTTCGGCGTCTGGCGCATAACTGAAGTGATCCAGTCTTGCTCCGACGCCATGGTAGAAGAATGGCTCAGAACCATACTGGTTTATCTGCTCTCTAGCGGCCAATAACTAAGTTATCGTTAAACCCGTTCTACCCCCGTGTAGAGCTCGACGAGAGCTATCTGGTGGAATATATAACTCAAAACCGCCAATTTCGGACTTATACCAGTCTTACTCCGGATGTGCGAAATGTTCAGGGATTACGCGGATTAGGTTGTAGATGGTCCCCAATGAAAATCAAGGCCTTAAAATTTACGGTAGCCTCTGCGCATGCGCAAACTTAAAATCCTTGTAACTGCCGTGCATTTGTCGCTCTCCCAATTCTTCCGCGCGTAATTTTTTATGTGTGACATGAGAATCTCATACATTCCTCTGCTAGGCCCCAATAGTTGTGAGGTAGCGCATTGGATATCCACCCAGGAGACCCGGGTTCGACTCTCAGCGAAACAAAGAAATTTTTTGATCCAATCACTACCGCACTTACGTTTTTACGTCCGAATTTGCGACAACTTTTTTTTTCCGCTGCGCGAAACGGGCGCCAGGAGCGTTCAAAGTTGCTAAAGTCATCAAAATTGCGCAAAACATGGATTATGGTAAACCCCAAGTGTGGCACATGACTTTACATTGTTTTTCAGCGCTGATTCACGTGGTGCTGTCAGTTTTTAGATTTAGCTCAGTTTTTTCGATTTCATAAGCTTAATCTACGTCTTCTGGTGAAATATTACAGTTTTTCCGAAGTATCGACTTTGGCAGTAGATTTATTTTCCCTCACCCTTTCGCACCCCGGGCTTGGGACCGGCTAAGGCGGGCTTAAAAATAAATAACGTGGTGTTTTTTCATTGGACTTGATGAACCCGAAATAACAGCCAGAAACATGGTCATTTTTTTTTAAAGAAAAAAGTGGCTTGGTTCCTGCACCCAGAAGGATACTCTGAGAAATCATGAATGTTATGGTACCAAAAGCGTTTGAATACGATTGAATCACAATAGGTAAACAACTCGGATTTCTCGATTCTCGGACTGCTTATCTGCTGCACTTTGTGACGAGACGTTCCTAACCGCTCACGTTACAACTTCAACTCCAAGTTGATCTGTACCCGTTATCATCTTTATTTTGTCTTTAATCGTGAGAAGCAACTGATCCGGTTAATAGTCTCACTGTGAACGTTCTTGAGTGCGTATAACATGCCGCGTTTTACCCGAAACGAACTGACTGAGATGGTGCGGTTGTACTACACGCACGGCGGAAATGCTCGACTAACTGCAGCCGCTTGCCAGCAAGTGTTTAATCGGCGTTTACCTATTGTGATTCAATCGTACTCAAACGCTTTTGGTACCATAACATTCATGATTTCTCAGAGTATCCTCCTGGGTGCAGGAACCAAGCCACTTTTTTCTTTAAAAAAAACGACCATGTTTCTGGCTGTTATTTCGGGTTCATCAAGTCCAATAAAAAAACACCACGTTATTTATTTTTAAGCCCGCCTTAGCCGGTCCCAAGCCCGGGGTGCGAAAGGGTGAGGGAAAATAAATCTACTGCCAAAGTTGATACTTCGGAAAAACTGTAATATTTCACCAAAAGACGTAGATTAAGCTTATGAAATCGAAAAAACTGAGCTAAATCTAAAAACTGACAGCACCACGTGAATCAGCGCTGAAAAACAATGTAAAGTCATGTGCCACACTTGGGGTTTACCATAATCCATGTTTTGCGCAATTTTGATGACTTTAGCAACTTTGAACGCTCCTGGCGCCCGTTTCGCGCAGCGGAAAAAAAAAGTTGTCGAAGTAAAATGTTCATGAAATTTGACGTAGAATCTAAATCTGCAATAAAAAATGGGGGTTCGTATTTGAAAAAACAAAGTTAGTGTCAATTGCGCACAATTGCGCGCAATTTTTTTGCGCAAAAGTATTTTTCCTGAATTCTTTACAAAAAAATAAGGGGAGTTACTTCGACAAGTTTTTTGATTTCCCCACAAACAACGAAATTTAAAGGGTGGTACGTTCATTAAGGACCACCCTGTATAATCGTCTATGTGCTACACCCACTTGGCAGACGTTTCTAATTCGCAGAGGCTCAGAAGAGCAATAATTTTGAAATGGCATCTCACTCAATGTGTAATAATATCACAATTTTTGGTATTTTTAAGTTCTATACCAATAGATTTGAAGCCCTGAAGAAGGCACCACGCGTAGATTCGCCACCGAAGAGCGAATGTGACATTGAGCGTACAATACCAAAACGACGAGGGTTTTGACCCCTTCGCTCGAAGCATTGTTTCGTGGATGCTTTTTATAATACCTACTGGTTCTCGATGTCCAAAAATCTGCGAAATTTCAGTCTTGTTTTCTCCAGTGTTGTGTCCGTAAGTACCTACGTGTTGCCAAAAAGAAAAAATTCATCCTAGAAACACTTCAAGAAGTTCAAAAAATTACAAAGCTGTCCTGAGTGGACCAAGAAGTGGAGCAAGAAAAAAAAATGTAACCCCCCCCCCCCTCAAAATTTGATGGTCTACTTTTTCAAAGTATGTAGAATCTGAAAATCGAATGAAAAATTCCGTACGGGGCACTTTTCTTAGCAACCATTCAGTTTCCAGATCAAGAAACTACAAAGCAGAACCTTGGTGTTTCTTGTTTTGTTCGGAAGAGAGACAGGAGAGGAAGAGATTTGAAAAAAGGTGTTCATTGGACAAAAAATAGTAACTACTATTTTTTGTCCAATGAACACCTTTTTTCAAATATTTTTCATACACTAGTGTATGATAAGAAGGAAGTAATTGGAAATGGATAACATTTTTGTCCCAATTTCTAACAACTTGATATTTCTTAGAGATGTCACAGTATTCTTCGAAATGTCATCTAGTCATCTTCAAATTAATTTTTTGAACTCATCGTCAATTTGACTTCTTACGAACATTTGTTTTTACGATTGTACTGCCTGCTCTGCGATTTCGAAATTGAGATTCGGCTCGGTTATGAGAAGTGTCTAGTCTATAGGACCAGCTCACAATGATGTTATCGAGACAAAATGAAGTTTGTAAACCTAGTCCAATCAATTAGAATCACATAATAGAACGTAGCGAATTATCGACGATTTATCACTTCTAGACAAAATTTAATTTGAACAGGTCCTGAAATTCCATAAAAACTCTCTTTCATCATTGTCAGAATAAATCCCATTGATCGCGGTTGAATCGTGAAACAGGCCCCCAGAGAAGTTGAGTTACATAAGCAGATTTAAAAATTCCTCTCAGATCAATAGAGCCAAATAAATCTGTAAACACGGGATGAAACTTTACAGGAAACCTAATATTATTGAACATACTCAGATTACACCAGTTGACCGGCAATTAATTTTGAAACCTTACTCTGTTCCGAATTATCATTGGGAATAAAATAACTTTTATTCGGAATGGAAACATGATTTGTAAGATCACATAAACCTCAACACGTTTTTTTTTCTTCTTAAATCGCAACATAATCTACTCCTGATTTAACTTTAATTTTTTTAAATTTTATCCGATCATAATAAAGCGCGATTACCTCGAAGCCTATTATTGTTAATTTTTGCACAAGGTTTTTTTTACAGAAGACATTGTTTTTTTACGTGTAATTTAAATGTAAACAAGATTGTCGAACAATGACCAAGAACCAACCTGAAAATCACCTTACGATGCTTCTCTTGAAAAATGACCCAGGAGCGGATACATGAAAAAAGCCACAACGCTCTTTCAATTCAGTAGTTTCCCGCTATCGTTAAGTTGAAATAGATATCTTATAGCTCAAATTCGTTGACAGAACGTGAAGTGCAGGTTTGAAAGATGTGCTCTGCGGATCCGGACTCTGATTCCACTGTGCTCCGGCACTGAAATAATCAGATCCCCGTGGGAGGGCGCGACCCTCTGGCCGACTGTATAGTTGTCAAAGAGCACTTCACCATTAAGAGCGGCAATGGCGAACCAGAGAGTGGCGCTAGCACAACATCCCTCAAACCTCCCCATTCCCAGACCTGTGGAATCCAAATGGCCGTCGCCCTAAACCCTGCTTTGCAAGTAATATCGGAGCCATTCCACCTCTGCAGCCCCTGAACACGTCACTTGAAATTCATGTAGGTCAATGGGTTTCCAGTTTCGTAATGGCTCTCCATCTACTTTCACCACGTATAATATTGACATTTTATTCCTCGTAGGTGATATAAAACCAGCTAATTTGTCAGTGGACACCATTGTTTGTGATGTCAACATCACAGGTTCAAGTTATTTCCACTGACGGAGATTGAATGGTTCAATCTGAACGATGAAGATTTAACTGATCAACAGGTAAAAGGAATTTTCGACCTACAGAAAAGTTGGAAAAGGGGAAAGGGTGGGAAGAAGAAAGAAGGCTCGCAAGCAACAGATGAAGAAAGATTGTTTGAAGACGGAGGGATACCAGTGCCCATAACAGAACATATTCTGATCATCACTTTGGAAGACAGCTTATAACGCTTGCGACACCATTTTTTTTTTTTTTAATTTTTTACATAGCCCAGTGGCTTTTTCAGATGTAGATCGAGAATCAGAATTTGGTAGAAAATATGGTACCTAACTAACATAAATACTGTTGTGAGATTTAGCAAGGCAAAATATAGGAGAGAGGATGACCCTCAACCGTCACTCTCGCACATGGCTCTCCACTTCTCCAGGTAGAATGCACACCTGGTGGTGAGCAGGTAAGGAGAGAGGTCACGAAACTGTAAAAGTTACGCTTATTAAGGATTTCATTTTGGCGCATGCGCAAGAGCTACCAATTATCAGATCACAATGAAATTGAAAGAGAGCCGTCTTGTTTCCCAAAAATTCAATCACTGAGATCTCTTTAACTAATTTAATTACACCCTGTATTTTGCAACATCATAGGAAGCAAACGGTTGGTCATTCTGAGCTCAGTGGTCTCATTCGATTCAAATAATTCGTCACTATTTTGAATTAATAAAAAAAAAATTGTTGAAGGATCATATTGAAAAAGCATCAGTTTTATACTGAAAGCATCACCCCTTAGAAGTAACAGACAAAAACCAAAAGTTTCAGAGTATACTCTGTATATAGTATATAGATATACATATTTATATCCCACGTGGACCCATACACCAAATTTCATCACAATTGGTCTATGGGAACAGGGCACAGAGCAGAAGATTTTGAATGATATTTCTACGTACCTTGTAATGTAAACCATAAAATTCTGAATTTCCTGTTTAAAGATATATTTTTATTTATTTATATATTCAACCATGATTTTTTTTCACTCGATTCCGGAGGTTTATCATTGCGAATAATAATCCAAACACAGTCATCAAAATTTATTTTTATGCGCATAGTAAAGGTTCTGAAGATTCTGACGGATTTATGTTTGAAAAATGAGCCTAAGACCTGATATTTCTATCTCGATAGACCAAAGAAAGTCTTAAAGAGTATGACAAGCCGCCGCATGCATGTTGATTGACGTGAAAAGGCGTTTCGTAGAGGTCTGCCTTGCGAATGTTCCTGATTGAACATCAAATTCACCGTCTACACATTATCAAGTGTGAGACAGGCTTCACAATTTTCACCTCGTCGTAAAGGTTATTAAAATCTGTCATTTTCATCCATACAACTGGAGCCTTGAAACTGTTTGATTTCACGGACGATAGAAAAGGTTGAATTCAATCAGTGTATAAAAACACGGGTAAAACGTGCGTTCTACCCGATACAAATTTTGCATTTTTTTAGAGTTTTTGGGCTGTTTGAACTACTGCTTTATCTAGTATCTGGTATCTCCATCAATTACCCACCAGTATCCCACATGAAGTTCTGTATCCACGGTATGTGAATTGTTTATACTTACCACACCACTACTGTAAGTTGAGAATGATTGTACTAATAGAGCAATCAAATGTTGATTAAAGATCTTGATTAAGGAGCTTACTCCTATAATAGTGTAGGCCGTTTGATATTGATAGCTCATGTAATGAACTTCCAATTGAAATTGATCCGAAATCAATACAACCTCCTAACCCTGAAATGCATGCCTACCTAACCCTGATTTGCAAGTAATAGGATCCCCATTTCACCACCTCCGCTCCAGAACAGTCGCTTGAGATTCATCTGGGCCAATGAGACCCTTCCCTCGTCATCCCACCAAGGCCTTGACTTTGATCATTGACCCGACCAGGTCACACATTTCACCCCCCATTGAATTCATGCTAATGAGCGAAAATTGATAGGTCTCCTGCGCCCACCTACAGTCCTGACTTTCACCGTTCTCTCACCTCCAGATCATCTCGAGCGTTTGTTCCAAGTGCGGAACCTGGAATGCGGTTTTATCAATTCAGTCTTCCGTCTGCATATTGGAGTTCATACTTTTCACTTGGTCCTCCAGCTTCAAAGCCACCACTCCGTCTTTTGATGTCATCTCACGTAGTGGTCGACTGGTTCAACAGCCTAACTGGTTCAAACATGAATAATAACACTGAGTTCTAAGAGCAGAGAGAAATTTCGTTCAGTGACATTTAATTTTGTTTCGAATTTATACTATTTAATGACATGATTTTATTTTAATGAAGATTCCCATTTTGTTTGGTTTTAATAATATTCACTTAGGGGGAAGATGTGAAATTAGTATCAGTTCATAAATACTCCAACAGAAAGCACAGTTGTTTACACTGCCTGCTCCATGTTATCTATGCTGATAGGAATTCCTGAATTAAATAGTTGTCGACATTCATTAATTTCTAGCTGTCTGTTTACCAATTTCGCCCTAAAATTTTCGCCATAAAATTTCGCCATAAAAAAATGGCAACTAACCATAAAAATCCATGTTGAAATCGCACAGAACTTTCTTCTGCAACGTTAATTTAAATAACCACTTCAAGATTTCGTTGTTAATGATTCTAGGACATTGTACAAAAAATTATAATGTTACATCAACATCTAAGCAATCACAATACCTACTGCGTTTAGTTTCCTCATTATGTCATCATCTTCAGTGCCACCAGAACGCAGTATCAACTCAACTTACTGATCGTGAAACAATTACGTCTAATTTGATTCTACCAGCTACTCGTAAATGTAAATATTTCTGAGCTCCCACTCTATTGCTTCCGAGTCTACCAAGGTAGCGGAAGCTTTGTTATCACTTTTCAAGGTTGAAAAAAAAGTTCTCCAAAATCGAAATTTCCACTCGCGTTTTACGTTTCACACCTTTCTGAACAATTTTATTTCCGTGTCTGTCTGTCTGTCATGAAATTCTTGCCACAGCCTTCTACATTTCTCATCCGATTTTGATGAAATTTTCAAGGATTGTTTGGGTTGGCATGTAGACGGTCCCCTATGAAAATCACAGTAGTTGCTGCGCATGCGCAAACGTGAATTCCTTGTAACAGTCATAACTTCTACATTTTCCATCCGATTTCGACGGAATTCCTCAGGATTGTTCAGATTATCGTGTAGAGGGTCCCCTATGAGGATAGTGGAAGGTACTTAGAGATTGATGTTTTGAGATTAACTACTATGCATCGGATCATCTATGAAATCGGGTTACGGATACGCGGAAGCTATGTGCCACACCCACTTGGCAGACGTTTTATATTATTGCTACCTTGAAGACAATCTCTTTACTACCTACTATTGATCCATGGGGCAAAATATAACGAGTTAAAGAAATGCATTACCATGTATTAATAAGTTCTTATATATACAACTGCATCTCTCTGTATTTATATATCTTTATATCTAAATACTGTCACATTTTATCTGTCATTCGGCGTCAGGACGTTGTAGTTAGGTTTCAACTTTTTCAAACCTACAACCTATATTAAGGGATTCGCGACCGATACAGAATAAAGTATAACAAGTGCCTGGAGAATTAAATTCACTTTCGACTATAAATCAGTTATGGTAATAAAATTGTGTTCATAAAATAATTCTCTTGTCTAGTTTTTTGATTCTTCATGAAAATAAATTTGGCAAACATACCCGAAAAACTGCAACTTTCACTCCATTTTGACTTACCTGCAATAGAAAAGACTTGTTTAAAGACGTATAACACAAAGATTATTACATTTACATGGAGTTGAATTACAGTAGTAGGTAACGATATCTCGTCTCAGTGCTTGGCTCATACGAGTGGATTGCACTTGAAGCTACTAACTCACACTACTAACTTTCCCATAAATTGGCTTATAGGGGTCAACTGACAAATTACCGAAACGCGGAGTGGAAGATTTAATGGGAAACAAACATTATTGTACAAACATTTCACCAAGAGAAGTCTGGTTTGTAGGACTTCTTTGTTCTGGTGATGGGTGGTAACTTAGTGTACATCCTGACCAATGTGGATACATTTTCTTCAAACAGAAGTAAGTTTGAAATAGAAAATCTGTGTATTTCCAAGTATACAGGGTGTCTACACTTTCGATGGGCATAACTTCAGGGTTCGATTCTACAAGGTATTTCCAACAAAAAATGTCTCCTAGCAATTTTCTTTTAACCCACTCAAAATTCCTTTTTTTTCACTTTAAAGTTTTTTTTTCGCGTTTCGACCTTACGGCACTGATATGGTCATAACTCCCTTATTTCTCTTGAAAATTCAAATCTGACTACACCGTTAGAAAGAGCGTTAAATTCCTAAGCTACCTAGTGCAAAATCAAAATATTTCAGCAATAAAATAGTTTCAAAAAATCAAGTCAAAAAGCCAACTTTAAAAAATGTTCGAAACTTGACTTTCTTCGACCAAAGTTTTCACTCTGAATCCCTGCCCATTTCGACGGGCGCTCTTCGGAGAAAACAAGCTCAAATTGTCAGCTTTTCAACGGTCTATCAATTTTTTATTTTAACATTAAAATTGGAAGAGTAAATGAAGTTTGAATGTCAAAAAACGTGTGTTTTACAAGAAAATCGAGTGTTTTAAGCGGTTTATGGTCCCCCTCGATCTCAAGACGGCTTGGCGAGTTTGGTATCATTTTCTATGTAATTTTTTACGCTGAATCCAATAGTGATACTTCCGAATGATTCTGACGGCTAGAAAGTGGATTTTTCCAAGAAAACCTTCGTTTTTCGTACATAAAATACTCATTATTAGTAGATATGGTAGTGAGCATGAAGTACCACTTTTTTACTCAACAAAGACTTCAATCAGCTAGAAATTCGGTGTTTTTATTGAGTAGAAAGGTGTTACTTCATGCTCACTACCATATCTACAAATAATGAGTATTTTATGTACGAAAAACGAAGGTTTTCTTGGAAAAATCCACATTCTAGCCGTCAGAATCATTCGGAAGTATCACTATTGGATTCAGCGTAAAAAATTACATAGGAAATGATACCAAAATCGTCGAGCCATCTTGAGATCGAAGGGGAACCATAAACCGCTTTAAACACTCGATTTTCTTGTAAAACACACGTTTTTTGACATTCAAACTTCATTTACTCTTCCAATTTTAAAGTTAGAAAGAAAAATTGATAGACTGTTGAAAAGCTGACAATTTTAGCATGTTTTCTCCGAAGAGCGCCCATCGAAATGGGCAGGGATTTAGAGTGAAAACTTTGGTCGAAGAAAGTCAATTTTAGAAAAATTCGTGAAGTTGGCTTTTTGACTTGATTTTCCCGAACTATTTTAGTCCTGAAATATTTTGATTTTGCACTAGGTAGCTTAGGAATTTAACGCTCTTTCTAACGGTGTAGTCAGATTTGAATTTTCAGGAGAAACAAGGGAGTTATGACCATATCAGTGCCGTAAGGTCGAAAAAGCGAAGATAAACTTTAAAGTGAAAAAAAAGGAATTTTGAGTGGGTTAAAAGAAAATTTCTAAGAGACATTTTTTGTTGGAAATACCTTGTAGAATTGAACCCTGAAGTTATGCCCATCGAAAATGTAGACACCCTGTATAGGCAAATTCGTTTGAATATCCATACATTCAAAAACCTTGGAAACTGAACAACTTGAAAAAGACGACGCATACAGTCAGTTGGGAAGTAACTGAGAGGAAGTAATATCAGCTGGAGGAATGATACATTAACTTTTCTCCTCTTCATCTCAAAATGCTGAATGTTGGAAGTAATTTAAAAGAGTCCAATCAGCTGAGTGAATGGTAAAAATTATCTTCTCTCTACTTCAGCCAAGAATAATAATTTAAAAAAAGTGCACATCCTCATCGAGACTGCTGATGGTGACTGGGAGAAAGACAAATCAGCTGAGTTTGTGAAAAAGAGGTGACTTTTCATCACTTACAACTGGAAGTCAAGATGCACATAGTAGTGATTGTGAAAGTCACGAGACCTGTGTGAGCGTTATAGCTACCTAACACACCATATTTTAGCAGTCCGCCCAGCTTTAAACCGTTAGCATGAACACATAATATGTGTACATATTACACATAAACATCACATATTATGTGATGTTTATAAGGTAATACATTCTCTTTTGAACGAGTATCACAATATCACAATTATTACAATTTCTCGCGGGTCGGGAGGCTGGGGTTTCCAAGCTGATATTCCCCAGCTATTTTTCTCTCCTTATAATCCTTTTGGAAAAGTCTCATCAGTGCGTTCCTGGGATGAAACGAAGGGTGGCACAGGAAACCGGGAAACCGTTTGTAAGACTTTCGTCAGAGTTCAGAGAGCTGCGGGAGAGAACGGCAGGGCAAATCTTTTGACAAACAAACAGCCCACCGGATCCTTAATAAAATTCTTGTGCAAAGCTCCGAGAAGAAACTCTTTCGCGCTGAGGTTTTTCTCCCGAGTTGATTTCCTTGCTTATTCCTTTTCATTTTGAGTTGAGGAATGAAGGGGAGGGGGAGACGAGAACGGAAAAGACGAAAAAGAAGAAGCGAGATCCCTAACGTGCTTTTTAATTAGAGCTTTCAACAACAGGCCAACTTTTCGAGGCTTAAAAAGACCAAAAAAGTATCAGAAAACACGAGTTCATCCATTAAACCTACCTTGTTCTTTCTCTGCTAAGCATGCGTATCTTTGTAATTCATCCAGGTCTCTGAATTACGACCCTCGTAAAAGCTGGCGTGTGACAATGAGATCTGAAGACTACAGAGTATAAATTTTATAAAGGAGTTTCCACGACAACTACAACAGCTTTGAATAGCCCCAATAAATTCTTAATGAATTCACAACTACTTTTAAAATAAAGTATAGTTGGATGCCGACTAACGCAAGTCGTGCTCAAGTTAGCAATTCACTGCAGTAGTGCTGTTGTTCCTATTTGGGTAAATAATGAGTTCACCCTTTAGCTTTCCATTTTGTATTTGTTATTTCCTCAAAGCTTTTGAAAACAAATAATGAGCATCGTTTGCAAAATGCTCTGTGCTATAAAATAAAGGGAATCTAAACGTGATAATTTATCCCTAAATATATGTTTAATCTCCACAAATACTCGGGGGAAAATCTATTGGAAATATGCACAATGTCTCTCAATGAAGTGAATCTTCTTGAGTTGAAAACAATCATAGGATACGTTATTTGTATAGAGAGAAACGTTCATTATTTTAGTTTAATATTTTTAATACTCGTAATAAACCTTTGAAATCAAGAGAGGGAAATTAATTTAATCCGCCCTTGAATATTGGCTGTTTCACGATACAAGGGATGAAACCGAAATTTTCTGAATAAACCCCACTCAGAAGACATGATTTTTAGGACGTCCCACAGTAAGACTTTGGCGTCCTTATGCGATCAATCTGGGGTAAAGTTGGACAACACTCAACAGAAAAAAAATAACCACGAACTAAATCGTTTTAGACCATTCTGAATCCAAATCCGCGAAAAAAAACCATAGGTGAATGTCCGTGTGTGTGTGACAAAATCTTGTGTCGTCGGCCCAGCCCTTAGTTCTCAACCGATTTTCGTGGTTCTTTGTTTGTTCGACGCGGAAAACTATCTAGTTGTGAACTACCTACGTCGCCGGAATTTCAAATTTTGCTTTTTAAGGGGAGGGGGGGAAGGGCAGTTAATGCTCAAAAAACGTGCGTTTTTGGGGATAATCTTGTGTACTCTGCCCAGGCCTGGAAATTCCAACCGATTTTTCTGGTTCTTTTGGTTTATTATTTTCAATAATGAACCTTTGGAATCGACCAAGAAAAAAAATATTTTTTAACACCCCCTCAAAATTTGATGGTTTACGTTTCAAGGTACGTAAAATCCAAAAATCGAATAAAAATTTGGCCGTCCGTCCGCCGTACGCCGTACGCCGTACGCGGCACTTTTGCCACTTAGCATTGACCGATTTTGATGAAATTTTGTATGTAGGTTCCATTTGGGGTCTAGTTGTGCCCCGAAGCTTTTGGTTGAGGTAAGTCACTTCTAAGGGTTCCAAAATCAATTTTGAAATTTTGAAAACGCCCTAACTCAAAAAATTCCGATATAAAGGTATTGTTTTTCCTTCAATTTAAGGTTCTATAGAATTTTTAGAATTTTTTGAGACCACGCGGAGCTCTGTAGGACAAACCGTTCGCTTCCTACGAAAATTTAAGTGTTTATTTTGAAATATATATATATATATATAAATCAAAACACGAGTGTGAATCGCAAAAGAGGCCTAATCTCTGTTCAAATTAGAGCTGATCGAAATGTAATCGATAGTTGGTAATTTTGATTTTTTTTTTAAATTTTTTTTTGATTTTTTTTTTTTTTTTTTTTTTTTTCCTTCATATTGGATGGTTGGTGATTTTGTAGACGAGTGATCTATATAGAAAAATAATAAACCATTGTGTAATAATTTGCAGCGTTTTTTTGTTCGACTCAGATATCTTCCAAATTGCACACTATTTCACCAAAGTATCAAAATTATCATGGCGGAGAAGTGGGGGGATAATGTTCACAAAATATCCGATTTTTCAATACTTCGGTTCCTTTACAGCTTACTAATTGTACCCAAGCTTTGAAATTGAGGAAAAATTCTCATTAAACCTCCATTTCCATGAATTATTCTCTGTACCACCATGGAACTAATAGTGGTGCCATCATGGTGCCAAAACACCTTAAACCGCATATTCCGTGGGTTTTTTTTTGTGTTTCACCTTGATAACGGAAATGAACTTCGACGGGCTGCCTACCGAAACAAATAGATGAAAGTTCAACGTTACGAAGTTTTACCGCTTTGGTGCCAGATTGGCACCATTGATGACGGGGGGGGGGGGGGGGGACTCGAATTCGCACGTTGGGTATCGTAGATCATGGATTTTAAAATACTCTTCAAATTCGTGGCTCCCATGCTGCTTGAAATGTTATGGTGGATAAGAGCGTGAGGGGGGGGATCACTATTTTTTGCCTAAAATATTACATAAATTTCATCGAGTGAACAGTTTTTTTCGATTACCAACTGGTATTAATTGACCTAATGGTTATCCAATGGGACGTCTCCTGGAATGCATGCATTACTAAACATTATGTTTTCATTTTGGTTCATTATTTTCAATAATTAACCTTTGGAATCGACCAAGAAAAAAAATTCTAACATCCATTTTTTAACATCCATATTTTGCCTGGAAGTCATTCAAAAATTTCACCCATGAATTGTTATCGCAATGAAAATCAAACGATTCTTCTATAACAAACGTTGCAAATCATCGCCCAAAGGTTTGTTATTTTCTGTATAGATCCCTCCCTACCAACCGTAGGTACCTACTACCTACTAGGGCATTTTTGAAAATTTCAACCCCGACTACCAACCAAATGGAAATGAAGGGTTGAAATTTTCAAAAATGCCCCTGTAGGTAGCAGGTACCTATGGTTGGTAGATAGGGATCCATACAGAAGGGTGATCTATACAGAAAATAATAAACCTTAGGGCCATGATTTGCAGCGTTTGTTATAGAAGAATCGTTTGATTCTCATTGCAATAGTAGTTCATGGATGAAATTTTTGAACGACTTCCAGGCAAAATATGGATGTTAAAACGGCTGACTCTTCGTCATTGCGAATTAACTATGACATTAACCTCAATTATTTGCAATTGTGACATATTGCTAAAGCAAACGTTCATATTTGTCAATGAACAAAGGATTGCGTGCCTTAATGAGTCTTCTCCGACGTTGTAGATGTCATGGGCTCAGGAACTCTCCGAAGTCGTTACCGCACGTAACAGGTGCTAATAGACAGCAAATAATTACGGTTATCCCCAACGCCGGATGACGAGTCGAAAATTTCGTTCTCTTTTAGAACCGAACCTGTAGGTACGTGATGCATAACTAGAGGCTTTCACCAACTTGCGGTAAAATGTTTGTGAAGCTGGTTAGCGGGCGAGTTAGTGTCAAAACTCGGAGCTCGGTTAGGATAAATGGGTAACCCGGTTTTGTTCGAATCGAACCAGCGATGGAATTATTGCTTCCTGACAAAACAACTGGCGACTGACCTGCAGTTTCATGCTGAACACAGTGACATTATTTGGTTCCAATTAACGTGACATGTTCTAAGAGAGGTTTCGACAGAGATGGGAGAGACTGACATGATTTTGCTCTCTAGGAGCGCGCTCCTGCCTACCAGCGGGTATGATAGATGAAACATGAAGAGAGGAAATATAAATTGTACAGGCTATTTCATACAAGGTAGAGGAAACTATACTGGCTGGGTGAGATGTGAGCAAAGTTAAACTGACTTCGAAACGCCCAAAAAACCGAAGAAGGAGAGATCCAATTCGGAGTGACAAATGTTTGGACACCTTGCATTTTGGTTTAATATTTTCAATAATGAACCTTTGGAATCGACCAAGAAAAAAAAATTGTTTAACCCCCCCCCCCCCTTCCTCATAATTTGTTGGTTTACGTTTCAAGGTACGTAGAATCCAAAAATCAAATAACAATTTGGCTCCATTTGGGGTCTATTTCTGCTCCGATCTTGGTTGATCTAGGTCGATTCTAAGGGTTGACATTTTGAAAACGCCCAAGCTCAAAAAATTTCGATATACAGGTATTGTTTTTCCATGTATTTAAGATAGTATTGAATTTTTAGAGACCACGCGGAGCCCTGTAGGACAAACCGTTCGCTCCCTACGAGAATTTAAGGTTTGAACTTACGATAAATCTGAAACACGAGTGTGAATCTCAAAATAGGCCTTATCTCCGTTCAAATTTTAGCTGACCAAAATGCGATCGATGTTTTACTTCGTGTTGGTTAGTGGTCACAATGGCAAAGCCGTGTTCATTGCAGACAAGTGATCTATATTGAAAAATAATAAACCCTTGTGTACTAATCTTCAGCTATTTTTATTGCGGTACCAATCTGCCGGATTCTTCTTGAAATGTCTTCTACCAGTATCCATGTGGTCCCATTTTGAAAGAAAATAAGTGTAAATAGTTCAAAACAATTGTTTTAAACTCAAATAAGTGAAAACAGTAGTTGAAAACATTAGTTTTTGAAACGAAAATAATTTATAACAGTTAAAAAACGTGGTCGCCATTTCGGAAAGAATGGTCCTTATTAACGTACCTAACTTTTCCTGTAACCTCAGTCTGAGACGTTGAAGGACCATTCGTGTATATATTAAAATTGAAGGTCTGATAACCAATAACTGGATGATGCTGCGAGGAAAGGGGAAAATTATAATGGGTTATTCACGCAAAACCTGCATAAGCCTTAATTAACGTGATTGAACATGTTCAAGTAAGTTACCCTACCAAGTTTGCGGAAAATCGAAAAACGATGAGAGTTGACTGCCTAGTGGGTGTGGCACATGGCACCTTCACAAGCTGCAACACGATTGGATGAACACGAAAGGAGGTCGCCTAAACAATCAAGCACCCATCCAAATATGAGGAAAATCAAACAATTAGTAGTAGAGGGAGTATCCTGCCAATTGGATGTGCCAAATCGCTCCTTCGTCATCCATAACATGATTTGGTAGGTGGCCTGATTGGAGGTCATCAGAACTGCACTCCTAGAGTACCTTTCCAAAGATGAGGGAAATCGAACAATTAGGTGTTGAGATAATTGACTTTCAAGTAGGTGTGGCATCCCCTTCGTCGTCTGTAACATGATAGGGGTGGGCGATTTTATTGCTTTCTTCCAAAGGTAGGTAAGGAAACCTTGCATTTATGCAACAGGTCAAACAAAATATGAGTGACAAATTCACCCTTCTGAGCTTTTAGGCCAGTTTCGATTCCGTGTCTGTCCCATATAAAACTCTCTTCCGGAAAGAATTGTACTGAGTTTTTGGACCATTTTGATAGAATTTTCAGTAAATCTAAAACTTAAAACTAAAAAGAATAATGATAGCGAATGTGTTCGCGTAAATATACTTAAATTCCGTGAAACTTCGATTTTTCTTTTCTTTTTAATCATTGAATCCTTGCTGATGTTATGGTTTGGAGAATAGTAGTTGGTCATACTTTTCAGAATATTAAACTGACGAATTCCATGGCGATCTGTTCAGCTGGAGCCACGTCCTAGTTATATTCTTCTTAAACAACAATATAAATATGGAATGCTATTTTCAATCATTGTTTCTACATTTAAAAAACCATTAACGTGATTGTGAAATGAGCAATAATTTTCCTAATGGCTAATAATAGATCTTAGTAATAGCTTTTCAAAAAAGTGAAACGCATTCATATATATTCCATCTTCCCATATTCCAGCGTTGGTATCGTTTTTTGTATTGCAACATTTCATGAGCGTCGCACATGAAAGTGACGAGTACGTGACAGGGCATTTGACATACATTGTTCATCAACAACCCTGTCTGTTATGACATGACATACATTCTAAGTATAATTTCCTACAAGATAGCTCATTACTAAAAAGTAATACCCAGTTCGGTGTTAAAGTAGCTCTCTTGGGAGAGTACTTACTGTCATTCAGACCTCCTTCATCTGCATTAAAACAGCACATACCTAAGACTGGAGTGGGAAGATCTACGATGACCTGAGAAAACAGCCTCACGTAACTACTGGCACTTCGACTATAACTCTACATAGAGACACAGAAATGGCTACAACCATGATAAATTACTATCTAGATTCGTGAATTGAAAATAACCGAAAATACTCGAAAATAATCATTTAAAATCTCCTTATCATTACCCACGAATTATTGGAAACTGGTAGGTTCTCGAAAGTTGCTATAAGAAATAAAAAATCTTTAATAAAAAAATATTTGCTTAAAAAAAACTTGATGCTTTTCAGATTGATGATTCATTCAGATAATTCCGAAGATGAAGGTCTACTAACCTGGGAGTTTTTTTCTGTGAGAGTTTACTGAAAGACCTATTTGGTCATGACATGCCATCAGAGCTAAGAAAATTCGAGATAACTGTATTCCACCAGTTTCAAATTATTCAAATTACTTAAAAATAGATTTATATATTTTATTTTCCATAAATATTGAAATTTTATACCATCAAATTTAGAAACAGGAAGTAAAAAATTGCGGACTAGGTATATGTTGCAGTTAAGACGTATCTACCATACAGGTTGGCAGATAAGATCAATTTCGTTGAGTAAGGGATGAAAAATGCATAGGCAAGTACTTTGGATGAAAGCATTTTTTGGTTTATATTTTCAATTATGAACCTTTGGAATCGACCAAGAAAATCAATTTTTACCCCCCCCCCCCCCTCCCTCAAAATTAGATGGTTTACGTTTCAAAGTACGTACTTGCAGAATCCGAAAATCGAATAAAAATGTTTCCGTCCGTCCGCCGTACGCAGCACTTTCCATAGTAACCAAGGACCGATTTTGATGAAATTTGGTTTATGAGCTCCATTTGGGGGTCTAGTTGTGCCCCGAAGCATTTGGTTGATGAAAGTCACTTCTAAGGGGAGAAAATCAAGGGTTGAAATTTTTAATAGCGCCCAGATCGAAAACTCTCGAAATAAATATCGTTTTTCCACCAATTTTTAATAGTATTGCATTTTTAGAATTTTTTGATACCACCGAGAGCTCTATAAAACAAACCATTCGCTCCCTACGAGAACTTGAGGGTTGGACTTACGATAAATAAGAAACAAGAGTGTGAATAGCAAAAGAGGTCTACACCTCCGTTCAAATTTTAGCTGACCAAAATCTATATAGAAAAATAATAAACCTTTGTATAATAATTTGCAGCGTTTTTAGATGTATGGTGATCCTAAATTGATCGTCACATGATGGAGATGGGTCGAATCTGTGTAATGGGGGATTCCCGATGCAGGCATTCCAAGATCCGTTACGTCACCAAATGCAAGAGGTCGCCCTTTCTCAAAGGTTGCTTCACAGCTTTATCCACAAGTAATAGAGCCTTACGTGGCCACGTTCTGAATGTGGTTGAGCCATAAATGATTAACCGACAGATTTACATCTTTACGAAAACACTCATTTTTTAGAATATTCAATTCACTAACTTAATCTGTCCAGATGGAAAACTTTACAACAAAAGTCCAAAGATGGTTCAATTTGTCAGAAGCAACATTTAAGTGAGTGAAAGCCATAAAATGAAATTTTCATACTCATATCCGGAATCGAAAATTTGATGATTACCAAAAGGGTTTGTTAAATAACGTGTTCTATTTCTGGCTACTAGGAAAATTTGAATTTAGTGAATTGAAAAATGTTGATACTGAATTGACTTGATTTTTAAAATTTACTCGAATAGAAGAAGAGAAGGAGTAGAATCTACTCCATATCTGATATAAAAGGAAAGTGTCGTCTGGCATGTAACCGTTAACACTACTCAGGTGAGGGTGATGATTAAGGGGGTGAAGGTGAAGGTGAAGATCTAACTGGCCTAAAACCGTTAACCCTTATTGGACCATGGTATCAATACTGTCCACGAAAACATCTCAGGAACTCCTCCGCTGTCCCAAGGTGTCACTGGAGTAATCATAATTGGATTACAATTTTAAATTTAATGGACAGCAGGATTTTTGTGGGTTATTAAAAGTATCAAAATAAAGTTATGACAAAAATTTCCAAAGAAATCCATGAAAAAATTTACAAAATTTTTGTCGTACTTACAAAATATCATTCAAAATTCATTTTCATTTTTTGCGGCACTTTCCTTAGTTACCATTGACCGATTTTGGTTTATTATTTTCAATAATAAGCCTTTGGAATCGAGCAAGAAAAAAAAATTTTAACCCCCCCTCAAAATTTGATGTTCTACGTTTCAAGGTACGTAGAATACGAAAATCGAATAAAAAAATTTCCGTCCGTCCGCCGTACGCCGTACGCCGTACGCGGCACTTTTCTTAGCAACACTGGACCGATTTGGTTCAAATTTGGTATATGGGCTCCATTTGGGGTCTAGTTGTGCCGCGAAGCTTTTGGTTGATGTAGGTCACTTCTAAGGGGTGAAAATTAAGGGTTGAAATTTTCAAGAGTGCCCTAGATCGAAAACTCTCGAAATAAAGGTATCGTTTTTTCACCAATTTTAAATAGTATTGAATTTTTAAAAATTTTTGAGACCACCCGGAGCTCTGTAGGACAAACCGTTCGGTCCCTACGAGTACTTGAAGGTTTTCCTTCGATAAAACAGAATCATGAGTGTGAATCGCAAAAGAGGTCTAATCTCCATTCAAATTTTATCGGACTAAAACGCGATCGCTGTTCATTTCTTCGATTTGTATACAGTTTTGGCTTCTGCGTAACCAGTAATCAAGTTTCCATAAGAAGCAATCTATTTTTCCAATCGAGTGTGAAGCGTTTAGTTCTTTCTAATAAACTTGATTGTGAAGGTGTGAAGCCAGTATGGTGTGGTAGGTAGTACCTAGCTGGTAGGTAAAAAAAAGTTGGTAGGTAAAAAAAAATGTTGGTGGGTAAAAAACGCTGCAAATCATTGCTCAAAGGCTTCTTCACTCTTCCGATCACTGATCAGCTGAGTGAGCTCCGAAGCCATTTTCAATCCTATTGAATGGAAGTGCTCTTCCAGGCGTCTCCAGCATTCGAGGAGATCTTCTTCACTCCTCAGATCACTGATCAGCTGAGTGAGCTCCAAAACCATTTTTACTCCTATTGAATGGAAGTGCTCTTCCAGGCGTCTCCAGCATTCGAGGAGATCTTCTTCACTCTTCAGATCACTGATCAGCTGAGTGAGCTCTGCAGCCATTTTCAATCCTATTGAACGCAGGAAGCTGAAATTTGAGAGGGAAGGTCAAGGGAGAATACAGATGGTGGTAGGTGCTATTGATGGAGAACCAGTGATCCATACAGAAGGGTGATCTATACAGAAAATAATAAACCTTTGAGCAATGATTTGCAGCGTTTTTATTAAATTTTGTACATTGGTTTTATTTGGGGTCTAGTTGTGGGCCCAAGCTTTTGGTTGATATCAGTCACTTCTAAGTGTTGAAAAATAAGGGTTGGAATATTTGAGATGCCATTGCTCAAAAACTTTCGAAATAAAGGAATTGTTTTCTCATTAATTTGAATCATAATTGAATATTTAGAATCGAATGATACCACCCACAGCTCTGAAGGACCACCCGTTCGTTCACTGTGAGAAAGTAAGGGTCGGACAAACGATAAATCAGAAACACGAGTGTGAATCGCAAAAGAGACCTAATCTCCGTTCAAATTTTAACTGACCAAAATGCGATGGCTGTTCGTTTTTTCGAGTTGCACTCAGTTTTGCGTTCTTAGCAACCAGTAATCAAATTTCCTAATGAAGGCACCCACAACCCCCTATTTTTTCGAATTTAGTGTGAAGCGTTCATTTCTCCAAAATAAACTTGATTGTGAAGCGAAAAGAGGGTTGATAAGTAGTGAAAATGACAAATCTGTGTTCTTTACAGGCGAGTGTCTATACAGAAGAATAATAAACCATTTTGTAATAATTTGCAGCTTTTTCTACTATTGAGAATAATTTTGAACTTATTTGATCAGAATGAAATCCAAGAATACCGCCATAACCAGAAAAAACAGTAACTTGGAAACGCAAACAGAAAATCGCTATTTTCCTACATTTTGTATTTTGGCGTATTGGCCTTCATCTCTGTCGAGCGTCGATAGGGTCTGTCATACCCAGAGAGAACAGATATGGCTTAATTAATGATTCGACATCTTTATCGAGATATTCCTATAAATACGTGATGTTGAATAATTATCGTTTCCCCTCGTTGGATGGACATCCGAAGATCCAATTGTCTGGCTCTAAAGTCGTCAAATATGGATATGGTGGGCGGCGTGGGTCATAAAACCATTTCGCCATTACTAATGCAATTTGGGCTCCAAAGGAAGTTTAGAAATGCGCGTTGCAAACGCTGGCGCGCAGAGAGGATGAAGCTCAGCTAATTAACTTGAGCATCAGGCGCCCGAGGGGCTACCTGTTCGTGAAGCCTTTGAGCAGTGGGGCTACCAGTTCGATCTCCGAGCCCTCATCCATCCGACGGGGCTTTTGTAGTTCCATCTATGCGTTTTACCGGTTGAATCTGGTGTTGTTTGTATCTGCACACCATGTCCCTTTAGGCTGTGAGCCGCGTAGAATCAATCATTTCAATCTTCCCAATTGCAACGATGAATTCACAGTTAGAAATTTATCGAGCAAATTGGAAAAGCGGCAGATCTCTTTGTTTATAATGCAACAGCGCGTCCAAATAGGTACCTACTCGAATGAATGTCCTATTCAACAGTAAAAATAAATACAACGCTCGGAACGTAAAGCAGCTAATAAGGGTAATCGAATAAAACAAGTTTTGAAGAGCCATAAGTTTTCAAGATTCGAAATATTGTAGCGTTTTGTTAAAAACAATATCAAGATACAATATTTTGAGCAGATCACTTTCGCAACTGACTATATTAAGTTGTATAGTGTGTTATAACTCTATAACACTTAATCATTTTTAAAAATTTAACAAATAAATTGTGATAAAAATACTGTTTTTAAGGCAGTTTTTGCAATTTTTATAATTGAACAATGTTTTGGATTTCCCACCAGAGGAATGTGGTACAACCCCGACTTAAAACAAAATGACAAACGTATTATAGTAGGTATCCAATGTATCAAAACGTCTGAGGAATCAAAAGTTCTGCTTATCAAAATTTCCAATGTGTTAAAATTCCTCATGTTATAAAATGTCCAATGTATTCAAATTTTCAATGGTTAAAAAGTCTAAGAAACCAAAATGTTCAACGAATCAAAAATCCCAATGCATAAAAAATATCCAACGAATCCAAATTTCCTACCTACCAAATTCCCAATGAATCAAAATTTCCGAAGAATTAGAATTTTCAACGTTTCAAATATCCAATGCATCAAAATTTCCAACATGTTAAACCATCCTATAAGTATCAAAATGTACAAAATAATAAAGTATCTAATGCATCAAAACATCTAGAGTATCAACATATCTAAATTCCCTACGTATCAAAATGTCCAGCGTATCAGAATATTCAACGTAGGAATCAATATGTCTGACGAATCAAAATGTACATCTTATTAGATTATCCAATATATCGCAATGTCAAACGTATTATAATGTTCAATGTAATAAAATGTTTAATAATCAACAAAACAACGTCAAAAACTGTGTGATTATCTGTGTTTAGCCGTGATTCTTGAACAAACAAACAGATATTGGATTTTATACATATATATTAGACGCAGTAATCAGAAGATATAGGTTTCCATCTCTTCAAATTCGAAGGGCTCTTACATTATACCGCTAAGGTCGCTACCGAACGAGAAAGGTAAAAAGGAAGTCAGTGAAGCCTCCCTCTCGCCTTTCTCAGATGAGGTCAATTAGGGACCGTGGAATCAATTTTCCTCGCCGAGAGGTCTAGTTAGGCGGTCCCCTGGCGGTCTGAGCACCCCAGCCACCTTCACGCCTCCAATCCGAATCCGACCCCACTGAGTTTCCGCTAGCTCAACAGATTTTTTCTTTCCTTGGGGTCCCTTCAAGGGCGCTTTCCACTCGTTCAGACCACCAGACAGACATTACGGGATGTTTTTCTTTTTGGCTTTCACCTTCTGACTTTTCCTTGTCTTCCCTCTGATTGCGAGAGAAGAAGCAGAGGGAAAAGTAATAATAATCGTCGTTAGAAAGACTTGGAGTCAGAAGTATAATTTTTAAATGATTAGGTAATATTACAGCATGATTTATAAACAAAACAAGTGGGTTCTGGTTTTTTTGGTTTTTTTTACCCAAAGATACGATCAACTATCGTTAAATGGGCGTTGATTGTAAAATAATCAGAACACGTGGCTTCATGCGAGCCTATCGCAGTGCCCCCCCCCCCCCAGTCTTTTCTAGTTTCTAGTTCACAGGGGACGACAGTTATGCGAGTGAGTGGGAAAATACCAAACTTAGATCTGATCTCTTTCTTCAACCGATTTCGGAGAAGCTGGGATAAATGGTCGCATGAAGTTCGCAGGTGTCTGCGGGCGGGATTAGCTGCTAGGAAATGTGGGGCTGCCCTACAAATTCCGTCTAGTCTTCCCAGCCCACGTTTTCGGGTCTCATTTTTCGCTTTCGGCCTCTAATTTTCACAAAAATTGTTTCGTGATAATTCCAACATATAGTAGGATAGTTTTCAAACACGGTATGTATTGAATTTTTGAATTAAAAACATACTTCGATTATTAAATAAAACTTTTTAAAAACATTTAAAATCTTTTTTGTTTTGTTATACTTTAGACTATGGCTAGTAAGATTGACTTGTTCTGATAACATCCCAAACCGTATGAAAGTTTGGGATGGCACTAGTGCCATCTCTCATCTCAGAATCATACTTGACCCCCGTCCCCTTTAGCATTAAGGATTTAGGCTTGGTTAAGTTACCTCTGTTACTCTGTGGGTTGAATTAATGATAATCAGAATCACGAGTGTGAATCGCACATGAATGTTCACTGACCTAAGTGAGGCAAATTTCAGCTGAACAAAAGCTAACTTGTCGTTTTTTTAATTCGAATTGCATGTCACTCAGTGGTGCTTCCTTAACAACCAAGAACCAAAACTTGTAACATAGACCCACAATCTTGGTACAACAATATTTTGCTGGTAGGTAGGTCCTTTCTGTCAAAATTAACCTGATTGTTGACCATCCTCGATAATATGGTTGGTACGTAGGTACTATTAATGGAAAAAACGCGTTCTTTGCAGTCGGATGGCAACAATAATAATATTATGATAATAATAATAATAATATAGAATATAATAATAATAATAATAATAATAGAATATTATAATAATATAATATAACATTAACATAATATGTAATCCAGCCACCAACGTTTAATTTTATCTCGCATTTTGGTTTATTATTTTCAATAATAAGCCTTTGGAATCGAGCAAGAAAAAAAATTGTTTAACCCCCCCGCAAAATTTGATGTTTTACGTTTCAAGGTACGTAGAATAAGAAAATCGAATAAAAAAATTTCCGTCCGTCCGCCGTACGCCGTACGCCGTACGCGGCACTTTTCTTAGTAACACTGGACCGATTTGGTTCAAAATTGGTATATGGGCTCCATTTGGGGTCTAGTTGTGCCGCGAAGCTTTTGGTTGATGTAGGTCACTTCTAAGGGGTGAAAATTAAGGGTTGAAATTTTCAAGAGTGCCCTACCTCGAAAACTCTCGAAACAAAGGTATCGTTTTTTCACCAATTTTAAATAGCATTGAATTTTTAAAAATTTTTGAGACCACCCGGAGCTCTGTAGGACAAACCGTTCGGTCCCTACGAGTACTTGAAGGTTTTCCTTCGATAAAACAGAATCATGAGTGTGAATCGCAAAAGAGGTCTAATCTCCATTCAAATTTTATTGGACTAAAATGCGATCGCTGTTCATTTCTTCGATTTGTATACAGTTTTGCCTTCTGCGTAACCAGTAATCAAATTTCCATATGGAGCTTTCTATTTTTCGAATCGAGTGTGAAGCGTTTAGTTCTTTCTAATAAACTTGATTGTGAAGGTGTGAAGCCAGTATGGTGTGGTAGGTAGTACCTAGCTGGTAGGTAAAAAAAAAGTTGGTAGGTAAAAAAAAATGTTGGTGGGTAAAAAACGTTGCAAATCATTGCTCAAAGGCTTCTTTACTCTTCTGATCACTGATGAGCTGAGTGAGCTCCGAAGCCATTTTCAATCCTATTGAATGGAAGTGCTCTTCCAGGCGTCTCCAGCATTCGAGGAGATCTTCACTCTTCAGATCACTGATCAGCTGAGTGAGCTCCGAAGCCATTTTCAATCCTATTGAATGAAAGTGCTCTTCCAGGCGTCTCCAGCATTCGAGGAGATCTTCATCTTCTTCACTCTTCAGATCACAGATCAGCTGAGTGAGCTCCAAAACCATTTTTACTCCTATTGAATGGAAGTGCTCTTCCAGGCGTCTCCAGCATTCAAGGAGATCTTCTTCACTCTTCAGATCACTGATCAGCTGAGTGAGCTCCAAAACCATTTTTACTCCTATTGAATGGAAGTGCTCTTCCAGGCGTCTCCAGCATTCGAGGAGATCTTCTTCACTCTTCAGATCACTGATCAGCTGAGTGAGCTCCGAAGCCATTTTCAATCCTATTGAACGCAGGAAGCTAAAATTTGAGAGGGAAGGTCAAGGGAGAATACAGATGGTGGTAGGTGCTATTGATGGAGAACCAGTGATCTATACAGAAGGGTGATCTATACAGAAAATAATAAACCTTTGAGCAATGATTTGCAGCGTTTTTAACACGAAACGTAAACCTGAGGGTCGCTCTAAATCCACCCCCTACACCTCATGCCATAACGTGCTTCGCGAACAACTCCCACAGATAACTCTCTGCCTGCAACTGTCGCATGAGATGTCGCGTGGCGCTCGTCACGCTCATTCTCCTCCCGGATGTCTGTCATCTGGACCTCCCTCGACCTTCGCACGTGCTTTCTACCGAGACAGCAATGTTTCCGGTTCACCCTCCTCTAGCACTCATTTGGCTTCCTCACCTCCATTTATAAAAGTACCTTCATGTAGCATGAGTTAGTGAGCGAATTTTCGAGAAAAAAATCTTTCAGCTACTAGCCTAATTCAATGATATTTGAAATAAAACCAGCAGTCGCTTTGGCTAATGAATAATTTCATGTGCTCAAGATTGCAAAAGCTTAGATTAATAAGTATACACATAATGGTCATGTTTTTGTCAAATGTTTGAATAATTCTTAGGAAACAAATAAAAAAGTAATCAATTAAATTGTTTTCTCAAAATTGACAGTTAGAGCTACCTCTATCTGGATGTACTCAGATCAGTTTGCGAATTTCAAATCGGTCAACCGACAGCTGAGATAAATGTAAATTGGTAAATGGAAATGATATGTAAATAAATGTATCTATTGGCATCTTCCATCTCACTCGAAATTGACATCAAGAATTTTTCCAATTTATATTATTGTTGTATTTTGGTATATATTATTATAAGTATCTTATTCTTATATAATATATAAGAATAAGATACTTATAATATTATATACTATATATATTATATATTATAATAATATAATAATATAATATTATATATTATATATATTATATATGCTACTGGAAAAAATTTTTGATGTGACGGCCTGGAATCGAACCCGGGTTTCCCAGACGATCGGCGACGTACAGGTACAGGTACACGTACGGATGAGATTTTATATATTATATGACACGTACCTAGGTACATAACGATATGAAATAGGTCAAAATTCAGGTTTATTAACGTGATATGAAATTCAGAAAGTGAAAGTTGTAACAAATAAATAAACAATAAAATAATATACACGGTCTATATAAATAATGAAAACCCAAAAATCCGAAAGTCGAGTCGGTCCCGTGACGGAGCAGTAGTTTTTTTTATCACATAGAACCATTTCACCAGAAGACCATTTCCTTTGCCCTCGTGGTTCAAATCCGAAGATCCAATAGGCAATATCATTCCATTAACCCCCCCAATATTTAGATAGAAGCCTTGGTTAAAGGATAATAATATTATAAAACCATCTATCTTTTCCTCAATCAATTCGTATAAACTATTTGTGTTAGTTTTAGCGTGTCGGAATGACTCACATTCTCATTAGACTGAGTGAAAATTCTATCAACAGGACCTCTGGTAACGTGAAATAAGAGATCAAACTAGAAGAAGATAAAGACATCGGTTGTAGTCTTCAATAACAACCAGGTTAGTTTCCAAGGTCTCAATTAGTGAGGCCGTCGAGAGTCTACATCAGATTGAGTTACTGTTGAAAAGTTGAATTAGTTGGAAAAGTTCGAGGAAGTTCGAAAGTTGCGAGTCTAATCGAGGATGAACGAGGGTGAAGGCATTTATAACGTGACGTCGCGTCGCGGGTAATAAACAACTGAAAATTGGTGTGCCAAAATAACCAAAATATCTCGAAATGGGATAGGAACTACCGTAGTGTCAGGGAATGTCGAGTTACCAACACTTTCGGAGGAGTTGGAAAGTTAAGCGACCCACAAGGCGCCTTGCTATCCTAATTATAGTTGAATGCACGTCGGATTATAACATGATGGAATTCCTAACTAGTCACTCTCCTTCCCCACTACTCCTTGCCAACTCACCACGTGAGCCGCCACAACGACCCAATCCACAGGGAAATACTTAACAATCACGAGTTTACAAGGAATCATGTGATTAGGGTACTTATTGTTCCTTCCAGACAATTTGAGGTGAAAGTTTTGCTCTTGGAAAAGTTAAAATCTTCCTTCAGTGTTTGTAGGAACCAATTCGATTCCCAAGGCAATTCAAATTTTCCACTCGCAGTACTTTTCCGTAGCTCATTAACCTCTTTAGATTATGTTTACCTTCTTAAAATGACAACAATATAAGCTTACCGAAATCACCTTCTCAACCATACTGACATAATTTATTGGGAAATCAATCTGCCAATTAGAGTGAACAGTATGGGTTCTTGTAATATCCTAACGTGGACGTACAGGTTACCCAAGTTCTTATACGTTGTGTTTCACACTGTGCCGTCGGAACTAACTCAGGAGCTCGAGTTGTCAGAACCTCAAAAAGACATTGAAACAATATTGAGGAGAAATTTTGATTTCAAAATATTGACTAGAATGTGGTTAAGTTTTCTAAAGCATTTCTTGGCTAATAGTGACATCAAATTAATTATTACTTTGAAAGCTTTGTAAAAGTCACGTTTTTCCTTTTCGAAAACCACAAATAAAGTAGATTTTAAGTACATTCGTGCCTTTGCGTAGTGAGATCAGTTCTCAGAAACATATGCTGTATATGATCCAAATAGGGAGGCCCAAAACAGGAACAGCATCCGAAGAAAGTTCTGACATCTTTGACTGATGTAAGGCTTGGCCAATAGGATACCTTAGCTGTTTTGACAGGGTCTGCTGCTACATCCAGGAACAACCAACCCAAAATCACCTCAGTGTGCATTTCTTGAGTCAGCTTGTCGCAAAATCTCCAATACACGTCGCAGCCAGCTGACTTGTCCATCAAAGCGTATAAATAGGCCTTTACCCTGCCATTTTGAGTTTCATCAGTTATCATGACCAAAACTTTAATTTCGTTTGATGAGTATCGTGGGATACTAAGGGTTATCTGATGTCATTTTCATGAAAGATGAACGTTGTCAATGCTGACCAGCTCTCTGCACGAACACTTAATTTTGATGAGGAGGTCATGATGAAAAAGATGTTGTCATCCTTAGGAACAACATTCTTAGGAGCTAATTAAAAGTTAAGTTTCTCTCTGCTGTTCAGTGCTTCTTTAATATTGTTATTAAATCTACGTCCCTCAGAATCAAAGAATCACATCAATCACACAAATCCTGAACGTTTTATCAAAATTATTTACGGGTCGTACCTAACACTTACGGCTTTGCCGAGGACAACACTTCAACTAACCTCCCAACAGACACAAAGTCAGAACCAAAGTTAAAGCTATGCAAAATGAGATAGGCATTTTGCTTCCGAGTCTACCATGGTAGCGGAAGCTTTGCTTTCACTTTTCGAGGTTGAAGAAAAAAATAGTTCTCCAAAATCAAAATTTCCACTCGCGTACCTATTACGTTTCAGACCTTTCTGAACAATTTTGGTTCCGTGTCTGTCTGTGTGTCATGAAATCCTTGCCACAGCCATAACTTCTAAAATTTTCATCAGATTTCGATGAAATTTTCAGGAATTACGCCGATTGAATTGTAGATGGTCCCCTGTGAAAATCATGGCCTCCAAATTCAAAGTGTTTCATGCGCATGCGCAAACGTGAAATCCTTGTAACAGCCATAACTTCTACATTTTCCAACAATATCACAGAGATTGTGCGGGTAGACGTGTGGACGGTCCCCGATGAAGGTTGTGCAGTTACAGATTGATGTTTCGAGATCAACTACTATGCATCAGATCATCTATACAATCGGGTTATGGATACGAGGAAGCTACGTGCCATACCCACTTGGCAGGCGTTTTTATTTTGTAGGAGAACTTTTTTCCAACCTTCCGCATAAATACAAAGCTGTCCTACCTTCGGTACTTATGAATTTTACGGTATGCTCTTTACTCCCTTATATCCACAAAGGGTACCGTTGAAAAGAACTCATGAATACGGATATGTATTCTCTGATCTAACTAAGTTTGTTCATACATGAACTTGAATGGTGAAACAGAAATCATTTCGAAGCGTTTTATAATGTAATGTGATATTTCTCTAGACGTGGTGACTGGTGTTGCGGCGTTTCCTTGTTATTTAACGCGTGAAAGTTTTCGCATGAACTTCAGAGGATGGTTGCTCACAAAAAAAAGAAGAAGAGACGATTACCATAATATACTGTTCTGTGAGAAACGAACTCTGACGGTTATTGTCACTGTTTTTATCTCTCAATTAAATCGGGGATTTTACTTTCATTTCTCGCGCGGGGAACCGACCGTAATCCCCGAGCTGATGTTGGGAGTCGCAATTGCCCTGGAACATGCGGCCCAAACTATCCCATAAGATTTACAATGTAATGGGACTTCTCTGGATGTTATTGCGATGGGATCGACCACATCCCGAAACCTTCAATATGGAAGGCTGTTATGGATTTGGAACCAATTACAATGCACCCATGTTACACTCGATTAACTATAAATTCATATATTCGTAAACACGGTAGTTACAATATGTCAGAAGGACTCGTAAGTTTAATTAAGTATTGAATTGAATGCTCACAAGCAGTCCATGCTGAACCATTTTTTGGGGAGTGGTACACTATTACCAACCCATTGAATTTGTATAGAGTGGTCTGGGTTGTTAACTATCTCAAACTCCTTGTAAAATCAGGTTACATGTTACAAAAAGCATCTATCACTCACTTTACAGTGTGCGAACTGACACCCAGTAGATGGGTTAAGTACAAAAAATGACTCAATAGGCCTAAATATTTAATACATTTCAAATTTTTCGAAAAAAAAATCAAACATTTTTTTGTTTTTTTTTTTTTTGGCATGGATATGTCTTTTGGCTGGGGGTCAAGGAATTTTTCGCGACACTTTTTTTGCCACAAGAATGCTACGCGATACCAGTAAGCTAAATCATAGCTATGAAGCAAGGTTCTCTAGGATACTGCAGTATATTACGTGCGACTGAAGTTTTTTTTTTTTTTTAATTCTGTTTATTCATAGAAAGAGTAAATAGGTAGGTACATAATATTAAAAGAGATGCGACATTGTTGATCACAAAAATTGAAAAGAGTATCAACCCTACTTCATGTCAATAAATTATGCATAAAGTAACTTGTATGTGTATTTTGTTACATCATTTTAATTTTCAAATTATACCACCAGACCAATGGACATATCCATGATCTATTCTTTTCCCCTCTAAGGGAGAAATTTTAGATTTAATTATTTTCGCAAGAGGATACACTGATATGGAAGAAAACATACTATGTGTGTGTTGTTCGAAAAAACATCCAAAAAATTTAGAGAATTTAAGAAAGATGGGCATTTTAAGCGGCAATCTGTTTATGGGGGCAGCCATGTTGCGACGTATCCGGCTTCCTAACCAATCTGACTTCATAGGGGAATCTGTGCCCCTAACGACAGTAGTGCTACTTCTGGAAGCGTAAATGAAACAATAGCTTACATGGTCAACATTTTGCCACAGAAAATGCAATGCGATACCAGTAAAAAAAATCATAGCTTCCTACATATCGGTAGCTATGAAGCAAGGTTCTCTAGAATAGGTACCTACTACGATATATTCCGTGCGATCAGAGAGTTTTTTAAACAAGTTCTGTTTATTCATAGAAACAATGGACATATCCATAATGGGGGGTGCGCCTTGATTTTTTTTAGATTTTTAATCGAAAGTAGACTACATCCTGAGAATTTTGGCACCAACCGCGACCTTCTAGCGTGAGTAGATCTGTTTCTATGATTTTTCAAAGTTTCGACCGCTTATGACGTCATGCGCCCCTCTCGCCTGGGCGGGACCCCCCAGCCCACTGTGACGTCATAAACGGTCGAAACTTTTAAAATTCATAGGAAAAGATTTACATACGCTAGAAGGTCGTGGTTGGTACCAAAATTATCAGAATGAGGTCTACCTTAGATTAAAAATAACAATAAACAGTTTTTCCTACCCAGGCGCTCACCCTATTTCCATGAACCATCAATAATTTTTTTTTTTTTTCATTGAGAAAATTGTTTTGTACTCAGGCTGGTTTGAATTTTATCTACCTGTATAAGCAGGAAATTCATCAAAATCTAAACTTCAAACAACCTTAAAAATTGAAATTACTTTGTTACATTGATATTTCGCGTTAACTGCTATTTGGAAACCAGTATGAGTTTATTCCCGTTTTCTAAATGAAAATCAGTTGAAACCGGTGAGGAGAAAAACGTGAACCACAACTGCCCCTTTTGCCACGATCGCTGGTGCTGCCGTCTAGTGAAAAAATGTATTATTAAAATCAGTGATGGTTAGCCCCTCAGTGTAGTGTTCCTAGTGAACATATTATAAAATCTGTTGATGGGACAGTGGTTGAATCCATGTCTATACATGAATCCTACATTTAAAAACATTAACACGATTGAGTATTCTTCTTAACTAATGATGATTTTCAGAATTTGAACTGTGGTCCAGCTGATCGGATAGCAATGATACCAGCCATAATAATTCTGGAAGCAACATAGAGTGATTACATTGGTGTTTTAGAAAAATTCAGTTCGTTATGATTTTGATTATAACTAGGTATACTAGGTAGGTACTTTTCGTAATAAGAAAGCAAAACTGTTAATTTCACTCACTTCCTGTGAATCCGTAAACTCATTCTCACTTTGAGATTGAGTTGTTTGAAAGTTTGGAGGGAAGAATTGGGATACGCCCATTCGGTAAAATAGGTTTGGAAACTAGTTAGAAGCCATAAGTACCTTTTATCTGGAAGCTATGTGAAAAATGACCCAGTGGAGGGTTTAAACCGCTGAGATCAGCTTGAAAAAGATCTCAAGGCTGCTCCTAAGTTGCTGTTACATTCCTCGTCTCATCCTCTTCCAAAAAAGGAGGAACTTTTCAAATCAAAAAGTTGGAGTAAAAATTCCCTTTTCCTAGCTTTCCCCCGAAGAAGTTGCACCGTTGTTGAAAACTTCAAACCGGCATGACTGTGAGAGGAGAGACTCTCTACTCGAATAGCAAGGTATTCGTGATTAGATTTAAGCACATTTCTGATGTCTTGGACAAGGGATTGACAATAGACCCTTGGTGTACGCCAGTGCAATTAGATTCATAAAGTTTCCAGTAAGAAAAATAATAATAAAGGAAAAGGACCAATATTACTCATTTAGGTTCCCCAACTCGAGAGAGGTAGGCTTCAACGCTGGTGAGGGCAATTTTACCGTTAAAAGGGAGTCTAGTCGTGGTTATTCGATGACAATCTCAAAAACTATGAGGTTAATATAAAAAATAGTATGAATAAAAGTTGTAGAGCATAAAATTTTGCGTCGAATAAGTACCAATTTAGTACTCTTTGATCCATCCGTTAGTTTACCGAATCAATTCACAATACATACATTCTTCTGGTTCTCTTACCGTGAATAGTTTTGTTTTTTCACTACCAAAACAGAGAAAAATAGTTCATCAACCTCTATTACTTTAGTCTGAAATTGACTATATTGGTGCTATCATAAATGGCAGTAACTTCCATCATGTCAAGGTCCCATGATGGGTGCGATGTTGGTAGCCCCGATTTGTCCCATAATTGGTTCACATGATGAAGTTATCTGACCACAAATTTTTTTTCTTTACCTAATACAATGTTCCTCTAAAAGTAATTTAGTAGTTGAAAATAGTGACTTATATATTAAATTATAATCATATTATATATATAATTATATTATAAATTATAATCAAATTATGGGTATTATTTTATAATTTCCCCCTCCCCGTTACAAATCTATGGGCACGCATCTATACGCTGGGTGATGAAGGAATGGGTATTGGGAGACTATGAGTAAATAGGAGCTTTTTAGTCTTATCGATTTTTGGTTAAAACCTCATGTTCAATTGTTGAGATTGATTGCTAGACATGAGATTTCTATTCAGTTTATAGGTACAGTTCTTGGTATTAATTCTATATGAGTTTTATTTTCTTGAAGTTTCCGCTTGAAACGGCATCTGTTATTTGATTTCATTGTGGAAAAAGTCCCTTCCGAGGATAACGGGCTGGTGGGGCGAGTGGATTGGTCCGGATAATATTGAATCAATAACAGAACAAGAAACCTCGGGATATAGCCTACATGGGAAATGGAGAGGGTGGGGTTAAATGTCACGAGACAAGAATCGATACCTACCGAATAAGGACCACGTCGAGGACCATCTTCTGTGTGTTGGGAGAATGTCTGCTCTGTGGGATTGGAAAATTCAGAATGAGCATTTGTCATCGTTAAGCAAGAAGCGCCGGAAGGGCATGGCATCTCATCGCAGCCCTACCCTTGCACTTGAGGACTCTGGGTATTACGTGGATACCCCCAGCCAGACGTGAGAGGTTTCCTAGGGCTCGGGGTTTTTCTGGGTCAGAGGGCCGTAAAGACGGGTTTTCCTATACAGCAACGGGGAGGGAAGGTCGGAACACCGGTAATAGAACTCTGTTTGGGGAAAGGGAACTGGGCATACAGGAGAAGCAGGCCGAGTCGTATTAACCTGAATATGAGAAAAGAGGGAGCGAGTGAGAGAGAGCACGGAAGATTTAAATAACAAAAGAGATAGGAGAAGGAAAATCGAGAACGAAAGTCTTATATTACCTACCTTCCTTATAACCCAAATCATATCTTTCCATTCATATCCGTTCTGCCTCCCAAGTGCCCACCTTGTAGTGATCCTGGGAAGGGTATGAGAATTTAACTCGACTTTTCCAAGAAATACCTTCAAGTGCATCTGGAAATTTAACCCAGCCGTTCTCTCATCTTACGGCATCCGCCTGAGGGAAGATTTCAATTTTGATCTACAAGAAGTAATTGGAAACTGGATGTTGGCAAGCTCAGTATCGTAGAAACATCTCCTTTGTTAGGTGAGCACTATTGCTTCCTCCCTTCGAATAACAAAACATGATAAATAATTTGTTGGTGCAAGAATTTTGAAGGCATCTTCACAATCAAGTTAACTCTAGTAGCTTTGTAAGATTACTAAAAATCAATGCATTCCAATTTCAATTTTTAAAAATGCAATTCGATTTTGTAAAGTTTCTCAGCATACATGAAAAATACCTAAAATTCTTGTGTAATCATTTCAAATCAATTTTCAACAAAACCTTCTTATATTCCAAATTTGTGCGTACTTATCCAACAACTCTTTGATAGAGAGAAATTTCAGGAAAGTCAGATTTTTTTATGCCCAAGGCTGGATCGAGCAGCTCTGATTGGACAGGATATTTCCCATAATGCATCGCAATGGGTGAAGTTGCAAACAGATAGAGGGGGACACTTGAACAACACTCTGATTCACAGGGTCCCAACCCGTAATGGCGATTTGTTTCATACAACCGCTCTATCTGTTTACAACTTCACCCTTTGCGAGCGCTGTATGTCATTGTGGTGCATCTTGGGAAATATCCTGTTCAATCAGAGTGGCTCGATAAAGCCTTGGGCGCTCTTTGCGATTTAAAATTAGTAGCCAGTTCATCATTCAGGCAACGACATATATTTTTTGTAAATGATCACCATCTAAGGACAAACAAGGACAAAGGACTGAGAAATACCTGGACTTTAAGAATGTTTTTTACTACTTTTTCTCAACCAATGTGGATCCCACTGAATTAAATTCAATAAAAAAATTTTAATAATTCCAGAGAAGTTCAACTTTTTAGGTTTTTTAATTCAGCAAAAAATGTAGTGCTTTGGACGCAGATTCTATTGTTGTCCTTGGCCCAGTATTTCTTGTTGCGGTTGGCGCGACTTGAGGGCTCAAAATTGCAAAGATACGTTCTTATTTTGAGGAGTGCGTTTGGTCGGATTTGAGGCCCCTGCATCCCTCATTACGGCCAAGGACGACACCCCTGCTCAATCTACTCACTCCATCTGGGTCAACGATTTGGATTATGGGTTGCGAACCCGAATGGGTGAACAGGTGACGGGCTATCAAGTTGATTCGATGAAAGGTCGTGTCGGCCTCATCAAACTGCTCCGAATGGTCCGACCTCGCTCAAAATTATTCAAACACATCCCCGTAGTTATGAACTGATGCAATAATCATTAGTCGATATGATCGTCAGTAAGTCAAAATCATTACAGAGTGTCTACTGAAGCCTGGAAATTAATTATGACTGCGGTAGGTGTTGATTCACTGGTCATGGGCGTTTCTAACATTTGAAACGATTATTTGATGAAGAAAGACAGTCCTCTGGAGGTCAAGTAGGCCTTTAGAAAGTTCTTGGGATTATTGACATAACTTTTCTACATAAAGTTTAAAGAAGAGAGGTTGTTCCAAGAAGTAGCGCACCTCATAAACACCCTTCCTCGAGTCACTATTGACGTAAAGTTGTCAGTTAATAGAAATCGTTGAGAAGAGGCTTATCTGGTTGGGCAAACGGAAAAATTGAAAATTCACACACCTTTTACAAAGCAGCAATACTTTACGCACTAATGTGACAGAAGCTGTACTCAAAACCATTACACGTCAATTACTGATTTCTAGAGTAATCAATCATCTTGACTTCTGGGTCATCAAAGACATTTCCGCAACATTACGCTTTTTTATTGCCATAAATAGTATCAGTAGAATTTGTAAAATCACGAAGTTTAATGGACGAGCCGTCAGCATAAAGTTTCGGCATAAATCGAGAGCTTTATAACGAGTGGAAAGCAAGCATTCTTGAAATCATCGTACTTTGCAATTTAAAAATCTGCTGTTAGTGCCAGAGCTTTCTATTGTCCAGATTGCAGATGCGAGCAGAATATTTGAGAAAAAGCATCTCCTGTTGGATGAACTTTTCTTGATGGATTACTTTTCGCGATTTGTTTAAGTTAGTTCAACTTACTTGTCTCGGAGTTGCAGACGTTCAAGATTGGTCTGAGGTTTCAACAGCGATTATTGGGATTTTGATTCCAGTTTAAAGTTGTCAACATGGATGCGTAAATGAGTATTGAAGACTGCATTATTGATAAATATAAAAATCAGGAGAAGTCTATCGTGCCTTCAACAAAACGGTGCATAACCTTCAAAGGTAACTATCACCACCATTCATCTATTAGGCGACTCAATGAACGACACTATTTTTAATTAACCACAACTTCTGAAATGAAAGAGTTATGGGATTACACAGCCCTAAACCATTGACCCTAAAATATTGGTAAACTTGATGAAACTCTTTCAATTGAACCGTCGAGCTTGATGGGTATCACCTAGGCGGTAGTTGAGGAGATACCGATATTTTACTCCCCAATAGATGCTGTACAAGTCTCACTATGGGGCGTTGGTTTAAAAACCCCAATTTCTGTCATTTTACGAGCCCAAAAGCCCAGATCGATACGACCGAGCGGGAAGGAGAGAGTAATTCACCGCCTGGAGTACCAATAAATGTCAAAGCAGGAGGAAGCCTCTCATTGGTGACGATATACCCCATTAATCTGGGAGGGCACAGGTGCGCTCCCAGACTCCCCGCTGGCCCTACCGAATCAGTACCATAAATTATGGCTGGCCTGACCATCCACTCTCCCTCTGCTACGCTATACTTACACGACAAATTTAGATACATGCTGATTTCAATGCAGGAGTTCTGAAGCATCATTCGAATAGAAGTTACTAAAGCCATTCCACAACCCTTAATCTATTCTTGCTACTTGACATGTTAAATATTAAAACTTGACGAGATATAGCACCAAAATCTGCAAGTATCCACGTAAAACAAAATAGAGATTCATCTCTATAGGAGATTTAAAAAACTTTTTATTCGTGGCAGCTAGTCAACAAAAAATTGGTACCACTAAGAGGAACCTTCATTATTGATGTCTTGGTGGTATTTGGCTCTGAACAGAGATCACTTGCTGAGATCATCGCTGCGAAAATTCAGAATTATGAGGCTGACCTAATTAGAGACTATAGCAGCGCTTGTCGCCATACAGTAAAGTCAAATAAAGGTGATTGGGGCAACAATTACCTGGCGTGAGGTGTGGCATTGTTGCATCTTTAAAAATTAACTTCCCTCGACAGGAAATCGATCTCTAAACTATACAACTATACACCACAAACCTGTGTCGAGCCGTCTACAAGTCTACAACTGAGCAAAGGAAGAGAAGTGGACAGTTCTGCAAAGAGGTAGCTGATCACAAGAGGTAGCTGATCACAACATCTCTCCCACGTTAAGGAAATCTTAGGTACTCGGTTACCAAGTCAGAGAGGCGAGGGGCAACTTTGGCCGGCGTTTTACAACCCAGTGAGAAAGCTTTGTTTTTTACTGGCTATGGAGTTGTTATTCCCTTTTGTAAGGAGTGGGGGATCTGCTGAAATCTACAATTTGTCCAGATTGGCAGCGACACGATTCGTGTCTTTAGGGAGCTGTTTTGATGACACAATAATAATTATCCTCAGAGAATGCTGATGAGCCATTTCGGGTCTGTGCCGACTTCACCACTTTATTGGTCATTAAAAATTAACTTCCCTCAACTGAGATCTCTAGGCTTTCGACTATACTTCATAAACCTGAGAAGAGCTCTCTACCACTAAACTAAGAAAGTGAATTGATCCAAAATGCGAAGATGTAGCTGATCACAACAGCATGGCAGATCATTTTGTATGGTGGATGACCTCCTAAGTCCAGAAAGGAGGAACTGTTATGCATCTGGTATGCATGCAAGGACATGGCTCCATGGCACGAGCAAATGGGCCACGTGAGACTTGGAGCTGAACTCAAACCCCATACGGAGGAGAAACGTCTGCCAATGGCATAGCCAGGACAGGCCTCCCTCCATCAACTCGATGACAAGCTAAATCAATCTTGTCCTGCTACTCCTACTGGGGACGGTTCTCAGACCCTGAAACCAAGCTGCCTGATGGATATGGCTGCCGAGTACTAAAACTGTTGACGTAATTACTTTGATGTTTATATCAAAGGGGGATTTTTCCCCTCAGTAGGCCCAGGATCAATACCTGAGCTCTTCGTCCATGAATCCATCGGTGGATGGAGGCAGGTGGAGGCTGCCTCATGGACCCATCAGCAGGAGCAGCAAATTATGCTGTCTTCCATCTCATTCAGTCCCCCTCCTCTAGTTTTTAGTAATAACGAATTGAAGTGAAAATTATGGCTAGTGACAATTATGGTAAGTCCACCATACTCAGTGGTTGTAAGACACGTTATATACTGGGTGGCAGTGAAAGGTCTGTTGCTAGGATTTGTGTCCCTGAGAGGACCCTAAACCTACAACCAGTCACTTACAGATTTTTAACGATGGTGGGATTCATGTTTCTACCACATGAAACAGTTGTACTCGGTTCCAAATCGATGACAAAAGTTCGGTCAGTTCCCTAAAACATGTCTGAAGAACCCGGTTCTTACTACTACACATTTATGTGCAACACCATCGATTGTAGTGGTAGAATATTTTTCCAAACATAAATTATAATTATAGCAAGTCGAAAATATGAGCCCTTCAAATGAAAATTTCCACTCGTGTTTAGAGTTTCACAGCTTTTAGAACAGCTTAGGATCCTTGTCTCTGTCAGTCTGGGATAACTACTCTAAATCTAATTACCTGACAGTGAAACTTTAGCGTTAGTAAATATTCCCAATAATAACTTATTCATCAAAACGATGACGTCCTTGAAGCAAGCAACGATAATTGGTGTGGCGTCTATCTGTTGAGTAACTTCTTGTAAGGAAAATGGAAAGCGTGTCAACTCTTTTTTCCTATGAATTGGCGGTCCAGAGGACGAAGGTCGCCTCATTTTTCTCTATCGGGGAAACCGTACAAACTGCCGATTTAAAAAAAAAATAACCAAAAATAAGAAATGATAGATTTTTCAATATTTGGGTCCTAATCAGTATTTTTTCATTTCTCAACAAATTTACCCAGGAACTGAAGCTATTCGACACGAGATCATCCACCGTTCATGGAGTTCCAAAACTTAGCTTGGACCACCATTAAAAAGTACATCTACCTAGAACCCAATAATAATAAATTACATTGATAGTATTACGTACGACAATATCAGGTATTGTTATTGTACCTTTTGAAGATCAAGTTTGTATTCACGATTATGTTTTTATTCCGCTTTCAAGGTAGGTATCCATTGAAAGGTGAGCTCCCAACTTTGCAGATTAGCTCTCTATGTGTTAATTATGTCACTTGTAAGATACTGTCAGGGAATGAGTAAGGATACTACGTATTTCTAATTCAATGGCCATCACCTCTCTAGCCTTGAATGAGAAATAGTGCTCTTTTGAAGTGGTTCACTGGGATAACTGAAAGCTCTCTCGTGGCCAATCTAATTGAAATAACAGCTTTATCCGGCACCATCGTTCCAACTTTCTCCCTTCCCATTTACTTCCAAAGCACACCCTCAAACTACCCCGAATCAACCGATAAAACTCGATAGTCAGAACCTCACTAATGGCCATTCTCGAATTTGAAACCATTTTCCTCTTTATTTTATCACTAAGATAATTGAAATAAACGAGAATAGAAAACCATTTTCACGTGACCGTAGTCATTGTCACAGTAAGTTTTATTTTATGGGAGAAATTGGCAGGATCAATGAAGATTGAATTCAACTCTTTCGTTTCTTGGAGCGTCTCACAGTAAGACCTGGGCGTCTTTGTCTAAGAAAGAGGACGACACTCAACAAAGAAAAATAATAACCACATGAAGATAGACCATTCTGAATTCATATCAGCAAGAAAACTATAGGTGCCTGTCTGTGTGTGTGTATGTAACAAAATTTTGTGTACAAGGAAATTTATCTAGTCGTGCACTACGCTATACGTACTCTACGTTACCAAATTTTTGAGGAAGGGATGTTTTTGTTTCATTAGTGAAAATAAGGTTCATTCGGACAATACATTGAGCGCGCTACCTACTCCTCAATTCTCAACCGATTTGTGGTATTCTTTTTTGTTCGACTCAGATAACTTCCCAGTTGCTCAATACGTCATCATAGTATCGAAATACATCGTATTATCGTAGTATCGTATTACATTCTATCATCTTCAGGCAATGGGCGATGGTACTAAGGAACCCTAGCTTTGAAATTCAGGAAGCATTATACCTCTGTATTTTCATGGACTATTCGTTGTGCCACCTCGAATTAGCAAGTTAGGGAATCGTAGATCATGCTGTCTAAATTTGAGGCACTCATGCCGCTAAGAATTTTATGGTGGCTAAGGGTGAGAGAGTGGATTCTTATTTCTGACTCAAAATACTAACTAAATTACATCGAGTGAAACTGTTTTGTGCAATAGACAGGTTTTATCGCTTACTCGTTGAAATTGAACTAAACTTTGTCCAATGGGACGTCCCCTGGAATGCATGCAATACTAAACAATATGTTTTAGTCTGTACATAATTAGGACTCATGCATCCTAGTACATCCAAACCGTCATGAAGTTACTTCCTTTCCCTCTCAATTCACCATATTGGTTAGTACGAGTATTCATTTACATTGTTCATTTATTAATACATTAACATGAATACCTACCTCATCAGTAAAAGTCTTAAATATTATGCCACTTTCATGTAATTTCACAACTCCAATAGATGAAAATACGAGTACTTAGTAATTTATGTTCACTACTCATACTATATTACACAAAGTTTGAATCGCTGAGATCAGAAAGAATAGGAGCCACATTTTCTCAAGTGTAATAGAAATGGCAAAGAATTTAGTACCTACTTTCCTATTTAAAGGAAAATGAACTTATCAGTTTTAAAGAAAATTATTCATGAAAAAAGTACATAAAATTGAGAAAAATTACTAATGCTTTTCAAATCTCACTGATTCATTTGTACAATATACATTTTCTTCTATAATGTGTAGAAAAATGTTAGTATTCTATTTATTGTATTGCCTCACTTATCTTCTCCCCGTTGATAACAGACAAGGTATAACGCTTACCTGGAACAATAAACATTCAGTTAGGTATAATATGATATGAACGTTTCCACGCTGAAGAGAGTTCATTGAACTCAATTTGTTGAATGTAGTTACCCAAATTTAAAATAATAGAGTATAAAGTATGTAATTATATTATTATTATTATTATTATTATTATTATTATTATTATTATTATTATTATTATTATTATTATTATTATTATTATTGTTATTATTATTATTATTATTATTATTATTATTATTATTATTATTATTATTATTATTATTATTATTACATTAGTGGGTAGTAAAGACTTGGAATAACATAATCATCAAGAATCATTTGACACACAAATGTTGACTCCACTACCCATAGCTACCCAAGAATTGTAGATATAACTTATTACCGATGTAAATTATTAGCATGGAACATGTTTTAGCGCTGTGTTAACTGGCCATAAAGGTCATAAAATTGGTCACAAAATATTTTCGTAACACAAAATTGTGTTACTAAATATATCTCATTTTAGATATGTTGCTAGGGATAATGTAACTTGTGTAATATCCAACCCACTGAAATCGTTTACTACTCATTGAAAAGCTATTGATTTGTTCAACTTTTCGCCCCTAACCCTATTAATAAGGGCTAGAAAATGCGCTATGTTACACGTCAACAAACAATTATTGAGAAAGCATATTATTATAGGTTGGTTGCGAAGTATTTTTTTAATGCATTTTTTGATATACTCAAGTATTTCTATACCTATACCTACCTACGACTAACGGTATTGCACGGCGGTTCGTCGAGTGAAAGCAATACTAAAACTATCTGGGGTGACAGGTATATAATGGGTCCAGCCCCAAACTACCCCTAAATATGAAAAAACATGTTCACTAGATCTTGAGAAATTCATGTTTGAGATAAATCAAGATTGAGCGTGCATGATTGAACTGATGACGATGAAATTCGAAGGAAACCATCTAGAGTCAACTCATTCGAAACTTAAAAGTTCATAAAAATTGAACAGTTATTTTGTATTGCTGCAATTCGGGATATTGTTAGTGGTTCATGTTATTGTACCTACGGGAAGAAACTGTACTGTCCACCCAACTTGGCGTAGTTTTTATTTAATTCAGTTTACATTATTATTTGAGAACACATCTATTCTCCATTCATCATAATTCGAATGGAGGTTCAATATGAGTTCCTGAATTATAATACTAGGTAAGAAGTACAAACAATTGATTATTTATGTAGAACGGCAGTGTGCAGGGAGAGAACCCTTACACCTCCACTAATCTATACTCTATCTGAAATGTCTCTCTAGAAGGACAACTTCTAGTAGGTGGAGTGAGTTCCTAAGAAGAAAGTTTGTTGGAAGGGGTGAGCAGTTAGTTAAGGAAAATGGGCAATCAATAAAGGGTTGGGAAAGTGACAACAAGGAAGTGGGATAACGAGGAGGGCTGAGGTTTGTTAGCTTTGGAACAATAACAGGGAGCTTCCTGTTATCATGTTGGTGATGGTTAGCCGCTAAGAGGACCATCAGTTATTGTATCGTACGATCAACTGAATTGCGAGGTTAAATTTCGCTGACATTACTACCTAAAATAATTTTCTGAGTGACCGTGAAACAGTTCTTCTCGCACCATTATTTTTTTGACGAGCAATGTCAAACATAAATTTACAATAATTTCTCTCTGGTAATTTATTGGTTTGTTGGTATTTTTGGCAACGATGTTTGCCGATCACATCTGAAGCATATCTTCTGAACTCTTACCTACCTACCTATCCAGTGCGGATCTTGGCCTGCCTCATGAAACTTATCTTCTGAATTAATTCTCTTGTTTGACTGTAATTTTCAACATGCTTCACACTGCAATTTGATAGTTTTGACTTGAAATTTTGAATGTATTCTCGTTAGACCTCAATAATTCGTTATAAAGTGTTATAATCAACTTTTCTGACCTACATTCATATTCTCCCTTGATTCTCTCTATTACTGACATTTGATTTTTTGACATTTTTTCTCTATCAGTGATTTTATGTCATGTTTAGATGATCCATAGTTGGATACATTGACATGGAGTAACTGCTCGTTATTTTTTACCGGCTTTAAAACACCTCAAAACCAGAAAGATAAAATAAATTATTGTCAAAAACCAAACGGACATAATTAATTTTTATTTTTTATTACTACCTTTAAAGGGACGGGTCGCAAAATGTATACTATGTCGAGCTCAACTCAAACTCAAAATTCAATCTAGCGTTTTCTTCTCAAAGCTTTTTGAACAACCAAAAACTACCTACCTACCAAGTATTTTATTTGAATTTGTATGGACCTCATCATTGGAATTTAGTCGTCATCGGAAAAGCATTACCGTGTGCGCTTTATTTGTTGCTGGATTCGAACAGATTGGCCATTTAATTTCAATCAGTAAGTTCCACGTTACAAGCAAAATAGTTTAAAACCATCGACATAATTGCGAATTATGATATTGAAACCAGGTAACATCCATCACATGTCAAGCCTAAGAGACCTAGCTCGCTACTTCCAGTTCTCTCAAAGTTGTTCGAGGAGCTTCTCAGCTCTTCAGTATCAGAGCCAAGTATTCCACCATTGAACAGATCCACAGCTTTGATATAATTGACTATATAACTTTATATATTTGACTATACTCACAACTGATATAATTAAGGATGAGCTAGAAAACAAAAATGTGTACAATGCAGTTATTCTTGGCATGCCACAAGATAAAGTTTGGCGAGCTGATCAATAAACTAAATAAGTAGTTCTCACAAAAATGCTGTTAATTAATTGAATCCTATCTTGCCAACAGATACTTCAGAGTAAAAATATAAGATGAAAACTGTCAACTTGAGAAAATCGAGGGAGATGTGCCACAGGAAAGAGTCCTGGGACCTTGTGCTTTATTTCAAGTGCGTGTGACATCCCAGTCACTGATGGAACATGAATAGCAACCTCAGCAGGTACACCTCAATTTTAGCGGTTGCAGATTCGTTGAAAGAAGCGACAAAAATTATTCAGCGAGTTACCAATGCCTTTGATAACTCGAGGAATAAATGGAGACTAAAATTAAATGAAACCGAATCTATTCATGCCAACTTTACGCACAAAATAACAATTATCCCTCTGGAGTTCCATCAAAACATCATATCGTATGCTAATTCAGCAAAATATCTTGGAACGACGCTGAATGCAAGCTGAAGCGGATGGAGCATGTGAAGAAGAAACAGAAAGAGTTGTTAATGAAACACAGAAAGTTATACTGACTCATGAAAAGTTACTCCAAACTGAACATTCACAATAAAGAACTGTTTCATAGTACAGTATTGATGTCAATTTGAACCTATGGCATTCAACTATGGGGCCTTATAGCCGAAACAAATGTGCAATTAATACAGACATTTCAAAATAAAGTGCTCTGAAGTATTGTAAACGCACGCTGGTACATTAGAAACGACGACCTCCATAGAGACTTGGGAGTGTAGAGCTTCATTGATGTAATAAAAACTACAGCGAGAGAAGCGACTTCTCAGTTGTATTTCTTGAACAAGATTGTGATAATCAAGTTCCATATTGAGGTACCGGTGTTACTTCTCAATAATAATACCAAGCATTTTCACACCGACTGGATCTATTATGTCCTTGTTGTTCTATGTGGGGAACCTGTTTGTTTGCCAAACTTGATATACTTTTTATGATGGAAGGATAGTTAATGGCTAGGAGCAACAATATTGTTAATTTATTAGGTTTATTTATGTAGCTAAGTAGGTAAGCAATTAATTGTTCAAAGACGATGAATATGACGTATTTATTTGAAAACAACCAAAACAAAACAAGAAGTCAGGTTGTTGAGAGAGATAGTTGAAGGTATATCCGTCATCGAATGCAAAACATCTTTTACCTCAGTAAAGAACTCCTTTGCCGCCTAAGGCCTGAAGCGCTAATGAATACTTAATGAAGCCTCCTAACAAAATTAAAGCGACCATTTGTCTGTCAGGCTGTCGCGGTGCCCAGCCCCGGGGAACTCAAACTGGTTGTCTTTTGTTCTCTTGAAAACCCGCTGGAAGGTCTGGGTGGCAGTTGGAACCAGAGGCGTTTAATCACCGGAGATAAGGAAGAACAGAGGGACTGAAAGGGGAAACGGGAGAAATTTCCAACGCGGAATTTTAGCCCTTTGATGTCAAACTGCGGGTGAACAATCGGAGGAACGGAGGAGGGAAAGAGGTTGTGGCCTGACAACAGGTTACAGGTGTTGTACCTGTGGGCTTCCGCGTCATCACGTCCTCGTAGAACGTCTCGGAAATTGCAAATGACGCTGGGTCCACGTTTCCAAGGATTTGTTCTTACTTGCGTTCTCTATCCACCCATCCAAGAATCACCTATTGCAATTTGCATATAGCAACTGAAAGCCCTCGAAGCCCAGTTTTATCAAATAGAAACTAAAGGGTTTGAGAAAATAAAGTTAGATGGCGACTTAATCGAATCATTCAAATCACAAACTTTCTATAATAATCGTTCTCCATAAAATAAAACGTCATTGTGGGACCGTCAAAAAGAATTTCCACCAAGATTTTGCTTTTCAACACTTTCTGAACAGTTTTGATTCAGGGTCTCACTTTCTGTGAACGATTTCCTACCCCAAGAGTAACTTTAAGGAATTAACCGTTCAATGTTTATGAATATTCACAGATCAGAGCCGTTGGCTCCAACTAAAATCAAAGTGTTGGGATCAGATATGCATACCATACAGAAACCAAATTTTTTGTTGAAACTTTGAAACCAAATATTGAATTCAAATACTCTTATCTATCTATATTATATGTGTTTTAACTCTACGCAGGAATACTTGAAGATTTTCCTGCTCCGGTTTCGATGAACCTATTTTCACATTCCTAAGAACGATAAAAGACTCAACTTTCGTCATTGTATTCTGGAAAACATCGAGAATTGAGCGGATAACTTTGTTTAAACATCATTATCTGTTGATATTTGGATTATCACTATTAGGTATACCTACTTTTTATACTCGACGAACATACAGATTTCCATTCATGGCTGTCGAGTTTAAACGGGGCTGTCATCTTACTTCCGAAGTAGTATTGATTTTGTACAGTCATCCTTCTTGATTGGATAGGATTACTAAGCAAATTTTAGTTGTGGTCGGAGCTGAGGTATTATTGCCCTTGACCGATCTCTTTGATGACATCCGATACCGTCGGAAGCAAGTTGTATCAAGTAGACCGAATTACCAAATGACTTCTCATCAACGATGGCGAAAAGATCAAGGGGGGAATTTTGGCCCTGATTGAAGTTGACCTTCTTTGAAATACACAATGTTTTGATGGAATAATCATTGAGGAACGAGAATAATAGGTAGCACAACTTCTGGGTTGAAATACACTGCAAATAATTACACTACGGTTTATATTTTCCAACATTAATGAGCAAAAATCGTCATTTTCCAATCACACATAAATTACGAGTACTACCTACTTGGTCTTCAAACTCAATAAGTGCTTCTGGGGGCCTCATAGTGGGATGAGCAACTTTCATTGTTTGCAAGCATAACGTGGGCTTAAGGCACTAGAACTCCTAGTATGATAGAATATTTAATGTGGGAAAACCTTACCAGAATATCTAGTAGTATCCTAATATCTATGATCTCTTCAAGGTTTAGTGTTTTTAGTAAGGCCAAGCTTCATAGTTGGTTATACTGATCTAAATATACTATTTTCACGCTCTTGATGTTCGAGCCCGTTTTCGATTAAGACAATTTTATGATTTAGATCTCCTCGAAATTCTTACATAGGTACCTAACCAGATAACTAGAGAGAAGCGAAGTTAAGAAACAAACCAACCCCATCATAATCGGAGGATCTGCCTAACACTCTACTCTTGATATCTTGCGGTTTTCGCAACCGTGCCGATGCTTTCCCCCCACTATGGTTCATATCTTCCCCGGATATCAGTGATCTCAGTAGTAGAACGGTTCTTTATTATAAATAATCCTAATAGAAAATCAAACTGAGATTGGTTCATTTTGATCCAATAGTTTCAATGAAAATTGAATTAAATATGTTTTTCCAGGCTCTACTGCTATGTTTCTTTCATGAAAATTATTCCTTATTCAGGAAGTGATTTGGCACTCCACCTGTAATGCTTCGACTACCCAGTCTTTTATTACATAGGGGGTGGAGTTCATAGGATCTATCTATTGAGCGTTCCGAATAATTCGAATTCGCCTGAAAATTTTATCAAAATTGGAACGGTAATTTGTATACTTTTTATCAAAGCAAGGTATTTGATGATTTTGTGACTACAGTGACAAGCAAATCCCGTGAAAGTAAGCAAAGAAATATTTTTACCACGTATTCATGTAGAATGTGGTTATCGTTATCGCCAGAGTTATTAAAAAGAGTGAGGTAAGGCCGCAGAAGCGGAGCGGAAAAGCGCTGAGTGGAACGCGGCTAAGTAAACCACCGGGTTACCTACATCATATCAAAACGTGATTATTATGCGTTCGTAATCACCAGGTTCAACCCTCTTCAGTGATTAACCGGTGTTACTCCCCGTAGACTTTGGTTTAGATGTTCCTATCTCATGCCTAGCGGGTCGCTTCATCTTCGGAGGCTCTCTCGACCATCCACTTTTGCTTTATATCGAAAATGACGCAACACCTGCCTCATCACCCAATGAACCCCTTCGGTAGACTTGGCTGCTATCGCTCGCTCATTGTGGGTTGGATGGCCGTAAACAGATCTGGGCTAATGGTGAGCAAGCCTCAGGTGTTTCAAGAGGAGGAAGAGCAATATGATGTCAAGATGTCCTCATAGATTTCATAGTCAATATTCCATAAAAGGCATCGCAAATGATAAAACAGGTAATTTCTCATCAGTACCTCTCCACTTGGCGAACACATTATACTCGTATTGGCTCAGGTGAGCAAATTGACAAAACACGGGTACGGATTCACACGCATCGTTTGCTCCCTCTCTATCAAAGAGAGTAAGACATTGAATTCTTGTAGCAAGTCAAAAATAATAAACCAAAAATAGAGTCCTCCAAAATCAACATTACACTCTCATTTTGCATTTTAGAGCTTTCTTGACAATTTAGGTCCCGTGTTTATTTGTCTGCGTGAGTCAAAACCAGTCTCTTGGGAAAAAAACCATATGGGATTTTGATAGAATTGTGAGTCTCTAGGAAGATTCATTGATGTTAGACTAGGGTAACGTATGCGCATGCGTGAACGTAGATTGCATTGATCAGCGATTTTTTAATTACCCATAAGTTAATTCAATAATTCATATATCATCAAGTTTCCTAAAATATCAATTTCTCAAGATTAAATTGCCAGAAGTTGGTCCGATTTGGTGCGTGGTTGGTTCTTCCAAAAATAATGGCTGATAATGTGCATAGCGATCCAGTTGAGGAGTTTGATTCCAAAAAGTACTAAACGCCACGTTTTGTTTCTAAAATTACTATATCCATAAATCTGATACTTCAAATCTCGTTCAAAATTATTTTAAACTTTGAACTAATTCACATTTTTTCCAATAATATTTATTATAATTGGGAAACATATATTTGAAAAAATAACATCATTGGTTTATAGCATGTTTTTCAGGTCGCTATGATTTTTCGCGTTTTTCTCACGTTTGACCAAAATGGATATAGTACCTTTTGGAATCAAGCTCCTCAATTATTATGAGAATTCTGAGAGATTAGTATCAATCCTGGTTGTTGTTTCTGGAGTACTAAACCATCAACATGATAATTATAACATCTGGTTCGTACATTACCTACTACTGCTGCAGCATGGAGGAAGTGGAGTGTGCTTGTAAAGAGGGAGGTTTGAGAGGAGAAGGTTATATTGTTTATGTTTTGAGGAGAGAGCATGGTGAAGTGAAATTATATGCGTGTAATTATTTGAAAAAAAGATTTAAAAAAAGCGAAATTGGGGGTTTTCTGTCTCTGCGTGGTCGACCTGCTGGGGTAATTGGCGCAGACAATACATCTGATGCTCCACTAGGTGTAAAAAAGTCCTCTGTTTCAGATGCCACCGAAGCTGAAACCTACAATTGCTCTGACCAACGCACTCGAATCGAACCGTATTCTATAACGGTCGTGTGATTCATTGTGAGGAAGCAATATCCCCCCCCCCCCCCACTTGACAGTCATTTTTAATATATATATTTTTAACAAATGAACTGGAAAATCACATAACAAGAAAGCTTCATAATATCAATTACTATGAGCGGAGCAGTGGAGAAACCGCGTCACCAGAACCGTGTGGAATTTCATTGTGATTCATCGTTATTTCACCGTATGAGAAAAAATCCTGTTGGGTGGGCAGTATTCCTTCCCGGCTTTTTGTACCCACGATTCTAATGTGTTCTATGAACTGGATACAATTACGGACCAGGCCCCCAACTACTCTTTATGAACTCCTTGACGCGTAGTTCCCATCATGGGCAGGACCCAAACTTCCGCATTTGGGCTAGACCCGAACTCCCTTCCTTAGGATGGACCCAACTCCTCATTATGGGCTCAATCAACACCAGCAATATCATCATGAAGCCTTACTATTTAATCAAAATGGGCTGGGACTTCAAATACAACAATACATTGACGCAATAATTTTTTTTCAAGCCATATAATATTGGTAGCTCTACTTGCTAATAAAAGACGTGTTCAATGGAAATTTTGGGGATGACATCGGCTGTCACAGAAAAAAAGTGACAGGAACCCTGTTTCTTTACAGGTGATTCAGAGAAACGTGGCGAAGCCCGATTGACACGTAACTTATCAAAACCGATCCAAGGGGCCGAGGTATGGCACGGAACGTGACGGGTATGACAACCTTCGACAGAGATACTTTTGCTATAAAAATCACGTAATTTGCGCCGCTCCTCGAGCCAGCGCTAATCGAAAACACAATTTCGGGAGAAGGCACAAGTTTCCTTTTCAGGGGTAGCGGAGAGTGAGGGCGCTGTCGACTAATGGACGGAAGACTTCCTGATAAAGAATTCAATTTCTTTCCGTCAGGATTCACGGCACGTCTCTCGTCCGGTGATGGTTTGGGGCAGACGGGGCTGAAATTCAGCCAGCCGTAAGCCAATAAACACGAGGGTATTCAGTCACATGCCGCGGACTCTTTTCGTCCGTCCTTCAAAACCCATTCATTATTACCTCTCCCTGTATCCCTAAACAACAAAAGGCAGTTCGATGCAAGTCAAGTGCCCCTGAGATACTTCACCGAAAGGCCTACAAACTGTCCAATTATTCTTGGACAATTTATTGCAACAATACTTAGTCGATTGTATGTTGGTTTTTTTATCCATCAGTCAGTCTGTTGGTCAAATTTTGCAAAACAATGGCATACTCACTTTAGCTGTATTTACAATCAATTGTTGAAACTGGTCCTAATATAGGTAGGTACAAAGATTAGACAAGTTTCTACCTGACGGGAGGAGAGGGATGTTTCAAAAAGCTGATAGAGAAGCTGACCCAACTCCCATCATAGAGGCATTACTTTTGTTGATGATTTTTGGGTCAGTTAGAAATACTTACGTATCTTTAAACTATCTAACGGATAGCTTATACGAAACAATGAGTATCATTTACTCGGTAATTGTAAGTATGATTGTAACGTCTATTCGTAACGAAACCATCTGAATTTTAGGACTCAGAAAGGATGTGTTACGTGTGTACGACCTGACCGCAAGGCACTCAGTACCCCGCAAAATCTGGCCTTCGCCTTTGAATTGCTGCATCTTCCACGTCGGATCCGAGTGGCCAGCGTGATCTAAGAAATCTGGTTTTCGCTTTTCGGAGAAGGAAGAAAACGAAAGGGAACGCCGTATCAACTACCTCCTACTGCCCCACAACGTCACGTGATGCTGACCGCTATCCGGGCGACCTCACCAGTCCAGAAATATTTCATAACCCTCTCCACCAAGGAGGCACATATTGAAATGTCAATTCAAAGAGGAAACATCTGGTGAGAGGCTTCACACTACTTCGCTCGGCCCTGAAATCACTTTGAATGTAGGTTTTAATACGCTGAATCGTAGCTCAGAAATCGATTTATGTATATTTCTTTGACGTTATAGATCACCTGGAATAATTGGGAACGTGCCCACCAAAGGACTCGCTTTTTAAAAAATTTCTGATCTTGAGGGATACTAGTGATACTAGTGATGTATAATGGCTTACCAAGGAGTAGAAATCCAAAGAATACAACTACTTGTTATATGAAATATTGAACTTGGTCTTGAAGCAAGGGTCGATATACTGATCTCCCTCAGCTCTTAAGTTTGTACAAGTAGATCCAATTCAGAAAGACGTCAGATTCCTTCACAAATAATAGAAATCCAGAGACTATCGATTCTGGTTTTATTGAACTCGGTCATGAGAGATTTTGGGAATGTATCCACAACAATCGTATCTAGGTAAATCCTTTGATTTACATAAAAACCCTGAGAACTTTTTTAATGGTATTCAAACCAAATAACCAATAACAAAATCAATAAACTAGATCCCTGAATTGAACTCGGTAAATTATCCGTATTTGGTCGAAATTAGCTAAATTTCGTGATCCCACAAATGAATAGGATGCACAATTAAGGAAAAAATACTTATAGCTGTAAAAATTTGGAATTTTTTAGTTCAGAGGCCTTTCATATTGAGTCAATAGAGCACTATAATCTTTATAATGTAACTTTATTAGTACTATATTCGAGATCGAAAAGCGAGTTAGTAGGTTTTCTCTGACATTATTTTGAATATCGAGTGAAGCTTCTGCGAATATTTGTATCTTACAAATCAACGGAGCCAGATGCTTGTAAATAAGGCCATTAGACGGATAGAGCCCCAACAAAGTTTTCTTGGAGTTGAGAATGTAACCTAGTTCGAATTTCTCGCTCAAAATGTGGAAGATTCTGGGATGCACTAAATTTTCAACTGCATACTTTTAAATTTGTAATGGGTTCCATATTACTTCAATATCGAGGGTGTAAAAACCACATGTTGCACCACCAAAAATCAAAAAAAAATTAATCGATATAAATTTCGATTCTGCGTTGTTTAAAACCAGTATTATAGTTTCTAGTCAAGTTTTTCAAGTTTTATAATTTTTTACTGGGAGCTCATCTAAGGTAAACTGGGAGTAAACTCATCTAGGTAAGATGGGAGCAGAGGCCGGCGCCCTGATGGCTACCAATGCTTCTGAGGAACTTGGGCTCATTGATGAGACGAAGGAGAGAGAGAAATAATCAAGTCGAATTTTTGAAGTAAACTGCATGAAGAACAAGCCCTGAGTCGTCCTTTTATATTACAGGCAACAAGGTAAAGGGAGAGTGGAGGACGGTGACGTTAGTCTGACGTATCAACCCCCATACCTCACTCTACCTACAGCTCGATGACTCACTCAGAGGTTCCCCATCAAGTCTCTCTATTGGAGAACTAAAATAGTCAACTAATGGATCATTACAAAGTGACTTAAAACAATCAAATCTCAATTGAAGAATTGTGGAATTAAAATTAAAATTACATCGTTTAAAGTGATTTAAAACAATCATTTACATTAAAATTTCGTTAAAAAATATGATATATAACACCACATCATTTTACATTAAAATTACATCAACATCAAATAAAATTACATTCGAATAGCAATTGAAGAATAGTGGAATCAAGATGTTTACTGAAACTAATTCATTACCAATTGTTAGGAATCTTTACAGCCTTTCAGGTGGCTAATTATGTTCTGCGGTAGGTACAATACACAACAAATTATTCGAGATTTGAAGATACAGTTTTTTCTCAGCAAAACTAGATTTGTTTCATCCAAAAACCGTAGATTAAAAAAAAATATATACCAACCAACCTATTTGCATAATTTATTAAGGATCGTTTATTGAAAAATTTAGTTGTGCAGATTTTTATTTCGGGTTATCCAGATAAAGTTCAGCCACCTTCCACCTAGTTACATTACACAGGTACCCATACCTACGTGCTCTCGTTTGACTCACGATTTTTTTCGTATTTTCTTATCCCCTTTTTCGGCGAAAGCCTCAATAACAATGAGCCATTACCCATTGGAAAGAGTGACATAATCCTGGCCCCTTTCTCTCGACATACATTCCGATGCGGAGATGAGGACAGGATTAGCAAATGTGGTCGTGCCCGATCGGAACTGTTCATTATTTTGCAATTAAATGACTGGGCGTTTAGTAACAAGTGACTGCAGTCTCAAGGAGACGCTCTCATAAATGTCGCTGGAAAAGACCAGGTACTAGTGAATATATCAAAGAGCTATTTTACTACACTTTTAGGGAGAACCTCAAGCGGGTAATAAATAACTGGGTATTACAATTTTCATCCGCATGAACCAGTCATTCAAAGAAGGTAAACCACATTTTCATTAATGACGAGTCATGGCAGACTTATTTTATGTTTTTGAATCATGTAGTTTTTTATGTTGCTTTTCGTATGACAGATGCTTCGTAGGAAATTCGCAGCTCTTCAAAATTCTTTTTAGCATTTTACACTACAGATTGGTAGAACAGTTCAGTGTTTGTCTTTTAGCATAGGTATATTTGAAGAAAATGAAGCAATCGCAATGAACTCAAAAACTTTAGCATGGAAAATTTCGAAAATTGTCTTCGCCGAAATCCATTTTGTAACATTCTACAACGATTCCTAAATATTTTCTATTTTGGTTTATTATTGACTATAATGAACCTTTGGATTGAAATTTTCAAAAACTCCTAGCTCGAAAACTCATGATGTGAAAATATTATTTTTTTCACCTATTTAAAATAGGGTTGCATTTCTAGAACCGAATGATACCACTCAGAGCTCTGTAGGACTAACCGTTCGTTCCCTATAAGAACTGAAGGGTTGGGCTTACAATAAATCAGAAACACGAGTGTGAATCTCAAAAGACTACTTGTTTTATACTAGATGAAATTTTCAAAAAAAGGGTCAAACAATTAATGGTTTATTTGTATTTAGCGCATAATTTATGATTAAGCTATAATTTCAGAAATTCAAAATTGTCCAAAACTGGTTGAAATTTTGAATTTTGGAGGTCAGTGATGCTTATATATTTTTGTCGTAGGTACTCAAAAACGTTATGGCTAAATATTATCCGAGTTATGAGTTAAAGATTTTACCGAGTGGAACATGAATATAGACTTCCAAACATCTTCAAACCCTACCATGTTCATTTGGTAAGGTACAGGTGGGTCCCTATTCTATGAGTTTGGTGTGACAAGAAGAGTATTTTTTGGGGTTATTGAAGTAAAAAAGTCTAAACTTTGAAAATTCGCCCATTCATTCATGCAGCACGAATGGGGCTTTTGGTTTATCGGTTAAATAATAAACAACTGTAATCAAGCAAGAAAAAATTAACCTTCCTTAGAATTTGCTGTTTTATGTTTCATGGGATGTAAAATACAAATAATTCAAAAAAAAGTTTGGAAAAAATCACCACCTGGTATACTGGTTACATTCTGGGTCTAGTTAGTTGTGCCTCGAAGCTTTTGGTTATTGTCAATCACTTCCAAGAGTTGAAAGCTAAGAAATAAAAATAATAAATAAATACCTAATTAATTAATTATATTGATTAATAATTATTATGCTTAATTAATATTATTAATTATAATAAATTCAAATTGCAATCGAGTTCATCAAATATTGATATAAAGATATAGTTTTCCTTCAATTTGAAACAGTATTGAATATTTAGGACAGAATGAGACCACCCAGAACCACCAATGTATACCCCAATGTATACTGAAATACAATCCCAGAGGTTGTATAACACCTAAATTCAAATTTTAATCTAGTTCGTGAAATTTTGATATGAAGATATGATTTACCATCAATTTAAAACAGTATTGAATGTTTAGAACAGAATGAGACTACCCAGAACTCTGTAAGACCAACCGTTCGCTCCCGTTTGAAGGGTTGAATAACTCAAGAGTTGAATGTCTGAAGGGTTGTATGAAATTAAAAACGCTGCAAATTATTACACAATGGTTTATTATTTTTTATTTTTCTATATAGATCACTCGTCTGCAAAGCTACCAACCATCAACATGAAGAAAAACATCGATCGCATTTCGGTCAGCTTTAATTTGAACGGAGATTACGCCTCTTTTGCGATTCCCATTCGTGTTTCTGATTTATCGTACGTCCAAACTTTAAATTCTCGTAGTGAGCGAACGGTTTGTCCTACAGAGCTCCGGGTGGTCTCAAAAATTCTAAAAATTCTATAGAATCTTAAATTGAAAAAGAAACAATATCTTCATATCAAAATTTTTTGAGTTATGGGGTTAATTTTTTGGGTTAGTTCATGAAATGTTGATATGAAGATATGATTTACCATCAATTTAAAACAGTATTGAATGTTTACAGTAGAATGAGACTACCCAGAACTCTGTAAGACCAACCGTTCGCTCCCGTTTGAAGGGTTGAGTAACTCAAGAGTTAAATGTCTGAAGGGTTGTATGAAATTAAAAACGCTGCAAATTATTACACAATGGTTTATTTTTTTTTTTTTTGTTTATTATTTCTAATAATAAGCCTATGTGATCGTATCGCAAAAAATTTTTATAACCCCCCCTCAAACTTTGTCACTTTACGTTTCAAGGTGCGTAGAATCCAAATTTGCAATGTCCGTCCGCCGTCCGCCGTCCCCCGTCCGACGTCCCCCGTCCGCCGTCCCCCGTCCACCGTCCGCCGTCCCCCGTCCGCCGTCCGTGGCACTTTTCTTAGCAACACTGGACCGATTTGGTTCAAATTTGGTATATGGGCACCATTTGGGGTCTAGTTGTGCCGCGAAACTTTTGGTTGATGTAGGTCACTTCTAAGGGGTGAAAATTAAGGGTTGAAATTTTCAAGAGTGCCCTAGCTCGAAAACTCTCGAAATAAAGGTATCGTTTTTTCACCAATTTTAAATACCTAGTATTGAATTTTTAAAAATTTTTGAGACCACCCGGAGCTCTGTAGGACAGACCGTTCGGTCCCTACGAGTACTTGAAGGTTTTTCTTCGATAAAACAGAATCATGAGTGTGAATCGCAAAAGAGGTCTAATCTCCATTCAAATTTTATCGGACTGAAATGCGATCGCTGTTCATTTCTTCGATTTGTATACAGTTTTGCCTTCTGCGTTACCAGTAATCAAATTTCAATATGAAGCTTTCTATTTTTCCAATCGAGTGTGAAGCGTTTAGTTCTTTCTAATAAACTTGATTGTGAAGGTGTGAAGCCAGTATGGTGTGGTAGGTAGTACCTAGCTGGTAGGTAAAAAAAAGTTGGTAGGTAAAAAAATGTTGGTGGGTAAAAAACGCTGCAAATTATTGCTCAAAAGCTTCTTCATTCTTCAGATCACTGATCAGCTGAGTGAGCTCCGAAGCCATTTTCAATCCTATTGAATGAAAGTGCTCTTCCAGGCGTCTCCAGCATTCGAGGAGATCTTCTTCACTCCTCAGATCACTGATCAGCTGAGTGAGCTCCAAAGCCATTTTCAATCCTATTGAATGGAAGTGCTCTTCCAGGCGTCTTCAGCATTCGAGGAGATCTTCTTCACTCTTCAGATCACTGATCAGCTTAGTGAGCTCCGAAGTCATTTTCAATCCTATTGAACGCAGGAAGCTGAAATTTGAGAGGGAAGGTCAAGGGAGAATACGGATGGTGGTAGGTGCTATTGATGGAGAACCAGTGATCTATACAGAAGGGTGATCTATACAGAAAATAATAAACCTTTGAGCAATGATTTGCAGCGTTTTTTTCTATATAGATCACTCGTCTGCAAAGCTACCAACCATCAACATGAAGAAAAACATCGATCGCATTTCGGTCAGCTTTAATTTGAACGGAGATTACGCCTCTTTTGCGATTCCCACTCGTGTTTCTGATTTATCGTACGTCCAAACTTTAAATTCTCGTAGTGAGCGAACGGTTTGTCCTACAGAGCTCCGGGTGGTCTCAAAAATTCTAAAAATTCTATAGAATCTTAAATTGAAAAAGAAACAATATCTTCATATCAAAATTTTTTGAGTTATGGGGTTAATTTTTTGGGTTAGTTCATGAAATGTTGATATGAAGATATGATTTACCATCAATTTAAAACAGTATTGAATGTTTACAGTAGAATGAGACTACCCAGAACTCTGTAAGACCAACCGTTCGCTCCCGTTTGAAGGGTTGAATAACTCAAGAGTTGAATGTCTGAAGGGTTGTATGAAATTGAAAAAGAGTGACATTGACACATAATATGAGCAGGTATTTTTCGATCACCCACAATTTTCAATTTGCTTCGTAGATACAACGCTTTCCTTTCTTTGAAAGTGTAGAAGCAAAGTTTCGAGTTGAAACTAAGAATTCCAAAGTGAATTAAAAGTTGACAAGTATAAAACTTAACAATCCAATCACGTAGGAACGGATTTAACGCCAATTCCAAAACCGTTCCATGTTACAATAATCAGAGTATTTCACTTATCCTGCACGTCTTTCAGACAAACCGATACTGCCAATCATTGCACCTTTTTATGGCATTCATTATTCAACGGTCGTCGCTCCCACTCAGCCAATAATCGACTCCCCGGTGGCTCTCGAGCTTAAATAGGTAACTCGGCAGGTTGGGCAACAATCATTGCCTGTCGTTATACGGCTGAACCTAACGCTAACCCTGCATGGCACCTGACTGCAATAGGGCACATCTTTGTGCTCGCCACCCACCGTAACAATCGGTCGCCGCTTTCTAAAATTGGCTTGCGCAAGTTGATGATCCCTTGTTCGGGTCATGTGTCCTGTCAGGAACGGAAGAGTTTCAGACACCTTTAAATGTGTGGTGTCATCCCTTGATTATAGAGGGCAGATCCTGAGGAAAGAAATAGGTGGATGGACGGAGATGTCAAGATTTGCTTCATATTCTGGAATTCCTAAAAAGGTCTAGTTTGGCTCATTGGTTAATAGTATTCATATTGTGATTGTGTAGACGATCCGATTATGGGATCATGAAACATCAATCCCCCAACGACCCTCCAAATTCGAGCAACTTAGGGCGATCAGATGGGTAATTAGAAGAGACTTCGTGCAAAAAGCATTCCGGTATCAGCTAAAATATTTTGATTACCAATACAGAAAGAACATGACGAAGTTTGGTTAAAAAATGAAAATGAGTAAAAGTACATATGAAATGGAGCATAATGGCACCAATGGCACCGTTCTAGCTCAACCAGTTGCCAAAATATGACTACTTGTCAAAGTTTTTGTTTGAAAAAATCATGTTTTTTCCATAAAAATCTAAATTTTTTCTCTTTAAATAAATTTTTAACTACCAATCACATTTTCGAAATCAGCACTAAAATTTCTGTAAGAAGCAATTTGAAAAATATCATGTAAGAAGTACAATTATACATGATATGATTACATGAAAAGAGGAATGAGATGTTAATGAGTTTTAGTAAAGATTGTGTACAGTTTTTCTCACGGTTTACAGAACATACAATAACAATTTGGTAAGAACTCCCCTCTCCTCTAAGCCACCAGAATACATAGATGATGAGACTAATAAACTCCGTATTGTAGCCTCAGTTCGAATTAAAATTCACGGAGGTATTCAGAGTTACTGTAAAATATTCTAGAGTGGATTCATTGCCAGAGTTATACGAACATTCCAGTTCAAAATAACAAAATAACGGATCTACCCACAATCATTCGAATACATCATCGATCCGTTATAGAAGGATATTCTTGGCCGACAGGGGTTGTTTTTCCCGGCTCTATTCAACGTGGAAAAGCTGGTCCCAGAACGCTAACAGTATTACCATTTATGATCGGATGAGGGAATAGGCGATGGTATAAGATGAGGTAACCTTGACACGGGTTCCTTAGGGGGAACGTCGAGTCGGTTGGTTTACTTCGTTACCTCGGTGAAAGTAGCCAGAATCACCGCTAGACTGGTAGGAGGGTCAGACGCGGAGAACCCGCCAGAAGACCCTCGTCTTCACCTTTCGTACCGGACATCGATACCTTCCTTATGTTTTGAGCTTCCTACGTCTGCCTTGTGACACCCATCTGGACAGGTTTTGATGCATTGGCAGGGTATAAAACAGAAACACAGATGTGACAGATGTACTTGTATATCATTGAAAGGGAAAACGGTTGCCCGGAAAACGGGGAAAACAGGATATGCTCATTATTAATCTTAATATTTAACTTGCAATAATTCTTTCGTGAAGATCAGGTCCATTGCTTTGAACGGTGATACAGATGGTCCAAACACAAGCTCACAGCTCCATCCTCTTTGATTTCTTCTGGAGCACCAATATGGTGAAGATGCTTACAGAATTTCATCAAACAAGCAAGTTTCAGCAAGTTGCATGAAATCAGTGGTGTTACTAATTTCACTTAAACCAATGTATCAGTGATGGAAGCCTGGTGGAAGAGGCTGGTGGTAGCCTTAGGAGAGGAATGGGACAAACCTCGATCAGTGGTGGCTGAATTCTTTCGCACAAAACTTCAATTTGCGACGATTCGAGCAGTTTCCATGAGACTTGGAGGCTCACGAAGGCCTCTGAGGTCTTCGAGCTGTGGTGAAGACGTAGCTTTGGGACTAGAAGACGGCGCAGCACTGCCCCTCCAGGCCAGATAGTCCAGAAGAGAAAAATCACATGCTCTAGCACGATCATCTGGCTGAAAGAAGAAGCTAGAAGGTCGACTTCACCTTCCGGATTTGACCATTATGTGGTGGACATATTACCGTTGATTACTATCTCGCTTCTAGAATGGCGGCTTTCTGATCTTTGTAGTTGATATTAGTTTGCTGATATTAAAAATTATTATGCAAATGTACGTGATTTATCAGTGATAGGAATTAGATAGAATTTTGATAGGCTCTTTCCAGTTCAGGTCATTAATGACCGCACCCATCAGCTTAGTGCTTTACGCGAATCCAGGAAAAGCATCCTGCCGCACTACTTACCAACTGAGACTTGGATTTTTCAAAAAACTTGGAGCTGATTATATCAATACCAGCTCTGTATCTTCCTACGTTTCTGATTTTTTGTTCACATGAAGGCCTCAACAGTTATCCCTCTTCACAATCATTGAGGTGAGATATCATCAGCACACTGATCAGAGCATTAAGTATTGCTATGTATAGATGACATATCAATACCAAGGTTGTGAAGATTGTATATGCGGACCAAAGTACCAATTACTGGGCCGATCGGGATTCACATAATATGTGAATAATATATTATGCTAGCTGAAAAGCCTTGTAGATTGTATTTGAAAAAAATTGTAGATATGTAAAAAAAAAAATTTGATGTCGCGGCCTGGAATCGAACCCGGGACTCCCACGTTCGGGCGACATACGTACCTACGTACGGTTGGCATTTTATGTATATAGATAATATGTCACTATATATATTATATATAGTGAAGTAAGTAAGGTTCAATAAGATCTTTAGCTTCACTCTATCCTTTCACATTTCTAACAATCTAAGCTCTTTCCCAGTGGAATTCCTTTCTCAGTGAATTCCATAGCGGTTAGGTCATTGGTAGCCGTGGCACACATTTAAACGTCAAAGTACGGATGACTTGGACCAATATGAACATAATCGCGAAATTCTTGTTTATGACATTAATTACGAAAAATCAATGCCACACCCCGTCACAGACACTTCATGATTATCACGGTTGTATATGAGAAATGCCGCTTCGAGGATTCGGGAACGGTACAGTTATAATGAGTGAATACTGAGTGCAATCTGCAATAAACGAGCTTCATCTTAATTGCGAAAAACAAGGGGTTGCAAGAAAACCGTTTTGACGTTGGTGTTTTGCAACTATTAGTGGTTTGCGGTTGACGAAATTGCAGAACTACAATATTACAGATTCGAAATTAAACCGCATAGTTGATATTTTGACCAACACCTCTTGTCTCGGGCTGTCTCGTTTTGAAACCCCGCTAGATGAAGATAAATCGGAACCTGTACGATAAAGTTCTCGTTGTTTGCTGTGAAGGATTTGTAGGTCCTGAGAGTTTCGCCCTTGATTACAATGTCACTGGCATTTGCGTTAGGGTTCCAGAAACCAAGGAAATCACCAACCCCGAATTTACCCAGGGGTTCTGTGAGGTGGCACATTTCAAACGGCACGTTCAACAAATATAGTATTTTGACATTTTATGTCTTTACTTCGGCACATAAACGGAGAAGCGTTATAAAATTGGTCACGTTACAGTTATTTTGTTTAACGATTTTTACTTACAACCAAGTGGTTGCTACGAGTACTTTATCTTCGTCATTGGATTTCGTGGAAAAATCGTTCACTATTCGTTGGAAAGCCCTAAATTTATGCATGAATTATATACTGCTGTTACTACGTTTTTTAGGGGGTCAGCTGTGACCGAGCGAGCTAGGGCGTATGTCCCTGGAGACGGGACTCGAACCGGTTGCAGGGGCCGTGAGTTCGAAGCCCGCCTCCACTGCATATTTTCGGGGCGAGTCGGTCGCAGTCCCCCTCGTCCCAACCCAGGGCGGTGAGGCCAATGGGAAGCCACGAGCGAAATCATCAGAACAAATTCTGATCTTCCCTTAGGAAGACAGCTGATGACGTCCGCGACGCCAGGAATGGCAGTCGGACGAAAATCCAACCTGCAATGGTTGTTTACTTTACTTTACTACTTTACTTACTACGCTTTTTACATTACTAAAGACATAAAATGTACCAATGTGTTGCAGACTCGAATGCAAGCGTTTTTTTAGGACGTCCCACAATAAGACTTGTCGCGTCCTTATGCGATTAATCTGGGGTAAAGAAGGACAATACTCAACAGAAAAAAATAATCACGCACTAATCCGTTTTAGACCATTCTGAATCCAAATCCGCGAAAAAAAACCATGGGTGTATGTCTGTATGTGTGTAGGTGTAGGTGTGTGTGTGTTGTGTGACAAAATCTTGTGACGTCTGCATAGGCCTTACTTTTCAACCGATTTTCGTGGTTCTTTTTTTGTTCGACGAGAAAAACTATCGCACTACGTCACCGGAATTTCGAATTTTGCCTTTTAAGGGGGGAAAGGGGGGTTAATGATTCAAAAACGTACGTTTGCGGGCATAATCTTGTAAACTCCGCCCAGACCTCAATTTCCATCCGATTTTCGTGTTTCTTTTTTTGTTCGACTCAAAAATCTTCCAAATTGTACACTATTTCACCAGAGTATCAAAATTAGCATGGGGAGGGGCGAGTAGGGGGGATAATATTCACAAAATATACGATTTTTTAATATTTCGGTTCCTTCACAGCTTACTAACTGTACCCAAGCTTGAAATTAAGGAGAAATTCTCATTATACCTCTAGATTTTGATGAATTATTTTCTGTACCACCATGGAAGTAATATTGGTGCCACCATGGTGCCAGGACATCATAAACTGCATAGTTCGTGATTTTTTTGTGTGTGTTTCACCTTGAATAGGTATGTGTATTCGAGGCTCCCCCACCGCTAGAAATGTTATGTTAGATTAGGGTGAGGGGGGAGACCTCTATTTCATGCCTGAAATACTGAATAAATTACATCGAGTGAAACAGTTTTATCGCTTACCAATTGGTTTAAATTGACCTACCGCTTATCCAATGGTAGTCCGGGCAACGAAGACTAAAAAAGGGCCTGAGGTAGAAGAAAATAGAACCCAAACCAAAGTTGGCACAGATGTAGGGGGGAGTATCCTTATTAACATACTAAAAGTCCTGGAGGGTGGGGCACGAGCTCGAGGGGAGGGGGGTCCCTAAAGGTCCCATTTTGGGGTTTTTCGTGAATATCTCGAAAACGGTGCATTTCTCGATAAAACCTGTCCCAAATCAAAACTCCGAACCGTTACCGAGATATATGCATCCAAAAATGGAGGAATTTTGAAAATTCAGTTTTTAGCTCACGTTTTCTGGATAACTTTGTTGAATTGCGTCCAAACGGTTGATCTGAGAAAAAGAGTCTCTTGGAGAAAGTTGTAGAGCAAAACATTTCCTTGAAGAACAAGTGGTTGATTGCCAATTTATCATTAAATGATGATTTTTTACCAATCAAAAATTATGCCAATTTAAAAATGTTGCCAATTTTTGTCATTTTTACTCAAATGTTGCCATTCCCCTTTTTATGTGCCCTCGAACTTCAATCGTCCTTCTTTTTGTCATCTGTCGTCATTTAATGCTATATATACGTCCACACGAATTAACAACCCAGAATTACAGGGACGTCTCCTGGAATGCATGCATTACTCAACAATATGTTTATTCTATAAGCACGAAGTTATGGTTACGTAACCCCCAGTTTGTTGTTAAGTGGCCATCACAAAATGAAATTAAGTTTGGTTCGTTACCTCGGTAGGTATCTCAACATGGTAAATGAGTTTGAACTTAGAAACTCGACGGGGCTCACGTCAAAAGATTTAGACTGGAACATCTATTGGTAAAGTGATTGACGTTGCAAATATACTTTATGTTCTTTTTTATAGCTTTTATATCTTCCTCTCAAGTACGATATTAACCATTCTAACGGCCCTTGGTCTAATATAAAGTACACCTTGCAGTTAATAGCAAACTTAGATTGCCACGGAGGTTCAAGCTTTGTTTCATAACTTGAAGGAAAACGACCTCGGAGGCCGTCATAATACCGTTAATCCTTTGTGCATCGTATAACACCTGGTATCCTTACTAAGGAATTCAATTTTTTTTAAATTCCCCAGAATGACTCAGCCAACTATTTAATGGTTATTTCTTGGAAGATGACTTGTTCCGTAATAAAGAGTCAGTAAAGTCATATCAACCCGGGCATTAGTTTCCAATTTCATACATAAAGCTCTTAAAAACACTAAAATGTGACATTATGATGGATCGAGAACCTTGATTGGAATTTTTTAGTGTATTCTGAATTGATCTTGTAAGTACAAGTCTGATAGATGTCTGATAGATGTCGTAAATTTAACGTAATGTAGTAAGAGATTTGCTATTCTTTTATATAGGGATACAGATACTCGTATCATGTGTGTGAACAACCTTGCATTATAGTCCTATGTTAGAGAAATTCAAAATAGTGCCAAGTTACCTAAGTATGGATTTGTTATATTATAGTATTTATAATAAAGATTTAAACTGAAACCTTTTCAGTTGAGAATTCTTCAATTTTATTTACTGTTCCTCCAAAAATTTCAAAACTTCATATTGATGTCAGAAGCCTTAGAACAATTTTTTTTTTTTTTTAGTTTGATTTTTTTTAAATTAAATTTTTATTAATCTTGAACGATTGAAATTTGTTCACTTATTTATTTATTTATTTTCTTGATGTTGAAGAGAAAATTCCGCCTGTGATAACGAAACTCTTATTTCACATTTATGAAAATGAATAATGGTCTTACTTTTAGCTGCCCAAAGCGCTCCATTGTTGAGTCCGTTGATGTACATTTTCACTGCCCTGCGGCACTCGCCCGACAATTTTTTAGAGCTAGCGAGCAAAGACATATTCCAAGAGTGCGGGTTATAAAGCGACCCCAACCACTCCATCCCCGACTCGCCCGCATTTTTGCTCAGTTTCAACATGTCCGAGTATTTAGCGTCGACGTCTTTTTTCAATTTGGTCAGTTTTTGAATGTTTTCGGGAGGTTTATCATCTTCGGACGTGACGTTTTGACCGCACGCGAGCGGCGAGAGCGCAACCGCACAAAGTAACAGCGTCGCACCGCGTATCAACCTGAAACATAAGAAAATGTACACATTTAATATATATAGGGCATTGCAATTGTGGGCAAAACTCATCATAATAATACTGTTGAATAAAAAGAGCAACACTATTGATTATTCAGAAATTGGCTTTTCTGCTCTCATGAATTGTGAACTGATTAAAAAATATGGTGGTCGGTAGATGATATATATATCTATTTAGAACTATGCATATAGTATCTAAGTAACTGTATATAGATACTGGGTGAATATGACCGTATGAATGTCTACTCTCCTTCCAAATTGGAAGTCGATTTAAGGAGTCCTCTGCAAGTCCTGTTGGCTTCCCCAAGTGTTTCGAAAAAATTAACTGGTCAAAATAACTAGAAGAAACCGCTCAATGGCGTTTGTAGCTACTTACGAATAGGTAATACACAATTGTTGCCAAATAATCAGCCTTTTGGCGTGATTTTCTCTCTTTGTCTAATGAGTTTGTATAGTTTCATCCAATTTCAGAGGGCAATCAGCATACAAAATACAACACGACTACAATAATGGTTATTGGTAACCCATTTAGCGGGATTACCGAGGGGATTGTGGAACTTGATCCTCCCATACAGAGCCGTGGAGGGGTCACTCAGCCTGCTAATTTCCCCATCTCTGGCTTGATGGCCCCAATCACATATCGAACCTCGAGTGGGTCTTAAATCCCTAGCCTATGATTGACAGGTTATAATCATTATGTCACTTGAGACATGAATCATCGTTTCAACCTCGGACCCATTCTTCAATAAAGTGTTTTTCATCACACGTCATTACTAACGACGTTTCGCATTTTGTGACATGGCTAGATAATATTTCATAAACATTCAGTTTCGTTACTATAGTTTAAAGTATGAGAGAGCTTCACTATATATAAGGAACCTTTAGTTATAATCGATTTAATCTTGAAACATTATCTTCTACTCTATATAACTGTACAAGAAATATAGAGAAAAAAACTCATTTGAATTAAAAAAAAATCACATCAAAATAAATTTGTATTGAAAGAGTTATTCACACTGCTGTGAACTGTATTTTCCAATCTTGAAGGAAATGTTGATTCATATAATCCATATTAAAAAATTTAATTTTGCTGACAACACTGAGGTAATTTGTATCCGTGCAAACGTAATTTCGGCCCTCCGCGTTTCTCGTATTAGAACTTTTTTTAAAATTCTATTTCAAGTCTGTTATGCCCATCAGTCGCCTTGAGAGTAAAGCTGAAATTACAGAGAAATTGGAGTGCAGGTTCCAGGACGACTATGGACTTCTTCGTACTAATAGACTCATTTTATGAAGATGACAGAAAAACGTCCAATTCTGGGCAGAACTACATATTACAACAAATGTCTGATTTTGATGAACTGTTCAGGCATTACTTGGGTTAGGCTTCGGTTTGCTGTGAAATTTTTCACCATCCCGCTCAAGGTACTAAGTTTGCACTAGCATAAACGTAACAAAAAATATGACTATCCACATCACATTAATTATCTTACGATGTCAGATCCAACTTCGAAGGATTGGTGGGTCAGCCCATGGATAGTGGGATAGTATGAATGCCTTCGTCATCGGACCAATATTAGAGTTGAACTGGCGCAATGGTGATTTTCCTTGACTATCACTTTCTCACGATATAATGGTTCGATTTCGTTCAAATTAGGGAGATAAACGTAAATTAGAACGTCGTGAGATGCTTATTGGTTATATTCAGTGATTTCATCTAACCTGTAGGAGCCACGGTACTCACGCGAAAAATCTCCAACATAATCGGAAACAACTTCTCGATTGTTTTAGTATTTGCTAACCCAGAAAACTGTCAACAAGAAGATACGAAACTCATATGGTGTACATGTGTTTAGTGTTTTCAGCCAATAATTTTTTTCAGTTTTACAACTGTTTTCTGTTTTACAATTAATTATTTTACACCAACCGAAAATTCTATACAAGATGTCCGAGAAAGATACGGCCAAAATTCAGAAGCCGATTCTACAAGGTATTTCAAGCAAAAAATGTCTCTGAGCAATTTTCTTTTAACCTCTTGTTTTTTCAATTTAAAGATTTTTTTGGTGTGTTGAAACTTGTCTCACTAGAATGATTATAGCTCCCTTATTTTACGTGGAAAATCAAATCTAATTACACCGTTGAAAAGAGCATTAAATTTCCCATCATATGAGCTAACAAAAATTTTTTTTTAACCTCTCATGTAGTTAGATTCTTTCTAGTCCAAACTTAGAAGTTTGCAATTTATGAGTTTTTTTAAACGAAATTCTTGATAGGTTTTCCCCCATTTCCTGTGGATGAAATTCGATGCGATTTTCAGAAAAAACATTCTCAAAATCTCAGGTTTCCCTCGGTATAATCAAAAAATATTTTACAGTCGAATTTAGGGGAGAAATCTGTGTTTGAACGCGAAAAAAAGTCGATTTCGTTCTTATTGTTTCTTGAGACAAGGTTCAACATACGAAAAAAAATTTAAATTAAAAAAAAATTGAAAAAACAGGGGTTAAAAGAAAATTGCGAGTTTTTTGTTGGAGACATTTTTTGTTGGAAATACGTTGTAGAATCGACCCCTGAAGTTTGGCAGTATCTTTCTTGGACACCCTGAATAGTCCATGTAACTAGTTATCTATATTTAAGGAAGCTTTACAATCCACCCAACTTGACAAACATTCTAACTGAGGAGTGCAATCATTACGTTGTGAAATTACTAACATTTTTCTTGGATCTCGGTTACAATTAGGTGTCTTTCTGTTTTGCATTTTAGTGGTTTTCATCCAGTTATCTCTTGCTGGCCTTCTGCAGAGAATTTTTTCCCGTCGGTTATGCACCTCAACCGTCAGTTGCCTCTTGGAACTAGAAATTGAGATGAGAGAAAATTGATTGGTTGATTTTTTTTCTGCCATTAGAACGAGCCTTGAGGCGAAAACCCTCTCGATCTATCAATGCACCTCTTCCTCAGAGTTGCCTCCCGGATAATTCCACCGTCAACTTCTCCTCCCAGCTTAGCGATCAATCACCCTCAAATGACGTGTTTGTAGTTGCCAACACACCATCTACCACATTTCTCGCCACGCAGCTGAACTGATAATTATGTGTACTAAGCGTTTAGCCGAGCATTGCGCGGACTCACAAGTAAAGGTATATAGTATAGGTAGTATATGTACAGTTGGTGGTTCAACTGATCAATTATCAATATTCTGACTATACTGAAAAAATAGTTCCAACGAGTTCAGGACCTCATAATCGTCGAAAATTGTCACGATACCTTTATTTTCAAATTTATAAGGAACTATTCCAACGTATTCAGATTATTGAGTGATAGAAAATTTCTTTAGCTGAACTTCATACAAATCATCTCTAGCTCAACACTACAAGCATACCAACACTTTCTGTATTATTCTAGGATTATCAACTTCCTGTGGTTGTACCAAAAAATCGTTGTGAAATGGCGAACACAAAATCTTACTTGCGTAAAATCGGAGTCGAAACCGCTGAGAGCTGCCGATTTGGTAGTATGGAAGAAGAGACAAAGGAACTGCATCAGCCCTATTGGAGACCGACGATCGTACAAACTTAAAAAACGTCTGCCAAATGGGTGTGGCACATAGCTTCCTCGTACCCATAACCCGATTATATAGATGATCCGATGCATAGTAGTTAATCTCAAAACACTACTCTCTCCACTCTAAGTACCTTTCACTTCCCTCATAGTGGACCAACTACACGCTAATCTGAACAATCCTAGAAAATTTCATCAAATTAGGATGAAAAATGTAAATGTTATGGCTGTTACAAGGATTTTACGTAAGCGCATGCGTAGAGGCTTCTGTAAATTTTAAGGCCTTGATCTTCATTGGGGACCATCTAAAATCTAATCCGCATAATCCCTGAAAATTTCATCGAAATCGAGTAAAAACGTCTGCCAAGTGGGTGTGGCACATAGCTTCCTCGTATCCATAACCCGATTATATAGATGATCTGATGCATAGTAGTTAATCTCAAAACACTAATCTCTAAGTACCTTCCACTACCCTCATAGGGGACCATCTACACGCTAATCTGAACAATCCTAGAAAATTTCATCAAATTCGGATGAAAAATTAAGTGAGTAGATGTATGTGATTGGATCAAAAAAATACTTAGCCTCGGCTGGGATTCGAACCCACGACCCCTGGGGGACAGTTGAAGTTACGGCTGTTACAAGTAATTCACGTTTGCGCATGCGCAGTCGCTTCTATCAGTCCGGGGATGATGATTTTCATAGGGGACCATCTACAACCTAATCCACATAATCCCTGAAAATTTCATCGAAATCGGGTGAAAAATGTGGAAGTTATGGCCGTTACAAGGGATTTCACGTTTGCGCATGCGCAGTGGCTACTATCAATCTGAAGGTGATGATTTTGATAGAGGACCATCTAAATACTAGTCTGTAACATCCCAGAAATTTTCATTGAAATCGGATGAAAAATGTAGAAGTTATGGCCGTTACAAGGAATTCACGTTTGCGCATGCGCAGTCGCTTCTATCAGTCCGGGGATGATGATTTTCATAGGGGACCGTCTACACACCAACCTGCACAATCCCTGAAAATTTCATTGAAATCGGACAATAACTTCGTATAGTTATGCGCGTTACAAGGAATTCATGACAGACACACAGACACACAGACAGACAGACACACAGACAGACAGACACGGAACCAAAATTGTTCAGAAAGGTCTAAAACGCAAAACGCGAGTGGAAATTTTGATTTTGGAGAACTTTTTTTTTCGTCCTTGAAAAGTGAAAACAAAGCTTCCGCTACCTTGGTAGACTCGGAAGCAAAATGTGGAAGTTATGGCCGTTACAAGGAAATTCGCGTTTGCGCATGCGCAGCGGCTACTATCAGTCTGAAGGTGATGATTTTCATATGGGACCATCTAAACACTAATCTGTAACACCCCTGAAAATTTCATTGAAATCGGATGAAAAATGTGGAAGTTATGGCCGTTACAAGGAAATTCGCGTTTGCGCATGCGCAGCGGCTACTATCAGTCTGAAGGTGATGATTTTCATAGGGGACCATCTAAACACTAATCTGTAACACCCCTGAAAATTTCATTGAAATCGGATGAAAAATGTGGAAGTTAAGGCCGTGACAAGGAATTCACGTTTGCGCATTCGCAGCGGCTACTATCAGTCCGAAGGTGATGACCTTCATTGGGGACCGTCTACACACCAACCCACACAATCCCTGAGAATTTCATAGAAATCTGACAATAACTTCGTATAGTTATGCGCGTTACAAGGAATTCATGACAGACAGACACACAGACACACAGACAGACAGACAGACAGACAGACGGACAGCCACGGAACCAAAATTGTTCAGAAAGGTCTAAAACGCAAAACGCGAGTGAAAATTTTGATTTTGGAGAACTTTTTTTTCATCCTTGAAAAGTGAAAGCTTCCTTCCTTGGTGGACTCGGAAGCAAAACGCACGCTGTCGGCGATGAGACTTGAACCCACGACTCCCGCAGAAGTCGGTCCAAATTCCAACGCCAAACAACGCTCGTAGCTACACCGGACTCCCGTTAGAAATCAGAGTACCTCGAAGGCCGTATTACAGTCTGTAAACTCGAGAATTACTATATTTTTATTATTACGTTGTCTTACACAACTGATAGTTGGAGTATCAACGTCTATCAGTAAAAGTGGATAAACTATAGAGGTAAAAATCGAACTACCAAAAAGATAAATTCCTCAGCATATTAAGGGTTAATTGTGTAAAGAGTGGTTGCGAATAAACAAAACGTTCAAAACTAAGTTGAGCTAAAGCACTTTTGTGGCCAAAGTATAAAAACGACACGAATAATATTTTTGAAAGGGGTGAAGGGGGAGGGAAAAGTTCTTTGAGAGGAAATTAAAAACTTCTTGATTTTCCAGTAAGTGTTTTTATAAACAATAAAAATTCAAACTGAGGTATGAAAATTGCCAAACTTTGTGGTGGGAATCAGGGAGGTCGGATGAACAATTAGGTACTCCAAAGATATTTTTTAATGTAAGTGGAAGCGAAAACTTTTCAAGAATGAACTTGAACTTTGAACTCCTTCGACCAACAAAGAAAAAGTAAATAAATAATGAATGATTCCAGATATTTTTATTCGATCTCGATTTGCGTCGTCTCAACAACTGAAATTATTTTTCATATTTTCTCTGTAATATTTTCAGTGGTTTTGAAAAATATCTGTTACCATTACACAATTCTATTTGCAAAATATCGTTCGTTTTATAAAGGTACAATAACTGGATTATAATAACGGTTTGGCTTAGTTGAGGAACTTATTACTCTCGGAGAAATGGAAGAGAAACAAGAAAGGCATTCGAAATTAAATGGAACTGGAACCACGCTGTTAGACATACGAGTCAACGTGGGAGTTCAACAACATGTTCTCGACAGTGGGCGTAAGCAATTAGTGCCTCAGAGAAAGTACCTAACTTCTATCTGCAAATGGCAACTCAAACATGTTACAAGAAAATCAACCAAATTGGATGGGCAGTATAGCTTCTACACATGCTGCCTCGCGAATAGGAGAATTTTGTATAATGACCAAACGTTAAAGACAGAGACCTTTGTATGTGATAAGAGATTAGACTCGTATGAATATCAGATTTCGTTGAGCAATTACCACTTCAATGCCCCATCTAAAAGCAATTAAAAACAACAGGTTGTTATTCATTCAAATAGTTAGGTAGTCACTAAAAAAATACCCCCTCTCATTTGCCCTTTTCCCGAGATACTAATTGGCAACCATCAAAGCTTTTTTGAATAAGTGGTCCCGAGATACACAGAGGAAAAGAACGCCTACTCACATTTCAGAAACTTTCAACTCTCTTCTAGCGTTCAACTGTGAACGTTAATTGGAGGACAAAGTTTTTCCTATTCCTGCTGGTTCATTACTGAAGACAAACAGTCCGGTCTCAAATGAGGTGAATCTGAACGAGGCCTTCTCATAACCCGCGTTTTCAATTCGCTTGCTTCAGTGCAAGTAAACATGCCATAGGAATCAACAACGGAAAAATTTCAATGAAACTGGCCTTGTAATCTAAAAGTAGGTGCTCACAACAAGTATTCACAGATACGAGTACAGTGGGAAATTCATAAAAATTGATCAATATTTAGGTATAATTTTCTCGTTCTCGGGCTTCAGCCCAATAGTTGTACCTTCTTCTATTGAACGTTCTTTCGGCGTTCGTATAAGTGGTCTACGTCAATCACATAAATCGTTTTGGTATTGGAGCTTGGTAGGTGAGGGAGTCCTGTGAGCTGAAAAACTGTTGAAATCGACAATTTTTTTGGTTTATCATTTTCAATAATGAACGTTTGGAATCGACCAACAAAAACTTTTTTTAACCCCCCCATCAAAATTTATTGGCTTACGTTTCAAGGTACGTAGAATCCAAAAATTTGACCGTCCGTCCGGCGTACGCGGCACTTTCCTCAATACGCATTGACCAATTTTGATGAAATTTGGTATATGGGCTCCATTTGGGGTCTTGTTGTGCCCCGAAGCTTTTGATTGATGTAGGTCACTTTTAAGGGTTGAAAAAAAGGGTTAAAATTTTGAAAACGCCCTAACTCAAAAAATTTTGAAATAAAGGTATTGTTTTTTCATGAATTTGAGATAGTATTGAATTTTTAGAATTTTTAGAGACCACGCAGAGCCCTGTAGGACAAATTGTTCGCTCCCTACGAGAACTTAAGGGTTGGACTTACGATAAATCAGAAACACGAGGGTGAATCGCAAAAGAGGTTCAAATATTAGCTGACTGAAATACGATCGATGTTTTTCTTCATGTTTTTTGGTGGTAACAATCGCAAAGCCGTGTTCTTTGCAGAAGAGTGATCTATATGGAAAAAATAAAAACCTTTGTGTAATAATTTGCAGCGTTTTTCTTCCTCGATTCCAAAGGATCTTAATTGAAAATAATAAACCAACGGATCAAATTAGCATGGACGTTTCTTAGTAATGACGGACGTTCTAGCAATTGCCCAAAGCGACCTGTTGCTCTAACATACTTCGTAATGCATAATTTGAGAGTTACGTGGAGAATGACAAAGGATGTCGCATCATCCGAACGCAAAGTTGCGGTCATGGCAGGACGCGCCTAGATCGTCTAGCTTAGCCGCAGCACGTCTCGAGGTGGGCAGGTGAAGTGAGTGTCGTCGAGTCTAGAGCACGGCCTAGTTGTCTGACACTTGGCCTGCAGCAATCATTCCGCTCGCCAGACCCGTCAATCGTCTCCTCCCTTATGATGTAACTCATTGTGAATGTCAAAAGAGACTCAGGATTTTCAAAATTATGTTTGGAAAAAGATCGTCCTTTAGCAGGATGACCTATGGAGGCAGTATTTCGAATTCAGTATTTTGAATTGATCTCAGCCAATTTTCAGCCGATTTTGATGCCGATTGCTGTAGTTATCTTGAGCTTAGATTCTTTAAAGACATCAGGTAGTGAAATTTTCATATTAGAATGCAGAGAAATGGAATTGAGAATTTTAAAATAGAAAAATTACTGTCATAGTACCGCATCCACCAGCAATTCCATTGGACAGTTTTTCACATCCTTCAATTTTTGACCGATTTTTATGTGGTTTGCGTTAGCTATCTTGTTTCATGAGTCTCTATAACATCAAGTATTGACATTTTCCTAGTTGAATGCAGAGAAATAAAGCAAAGAATTTTAAAATAGAAGAAATGCCGCATACCACAGAACAGTAACTACCATCACCAGCAGTACCATTGAACAGTTTTTTGCATCCTTTTGGTTAACTTTTGGCCGATTTCATTGTAGTTTGAGGTAGTTATCTTGATTTTCGATTCTCTAAGAACATCAGGTATTGTAATTATAAAATTGCAAATTCCATTACCAATTTAAAATGTTGACATTTGAATGTCAACATTCAGACACCCCTAAAGAAATCGGTCAAAAATTCACCGACAAGGGTTTGAAAAACTGTCCAATAGTATTGCTGGTTACTGTCCTGTGGTATGCGGCATTTCGTCGACTTCAAAATTCTTTACCTTATTTCTTTGCATTCAAATACGAAAATGTCAATACCTGATGTCCTCAGAGAATCATCAAACAAGATAACTAAGGCAAATCTCAAAGAAGTTTAGAATAGAAAATATACCACAAACCACGTGGAAATCGACTGAAAACTGGCCGAGAAAGATGCGAAAAACTGTCCAAAGCAAAAATGGTGAAAGGAGAAGGGGAAGAGGAGGATTTTTAAAAACTTGACCTTGAAATATTTCTACGGTAAGAGTTTTCAATCATGTATTTTCAAGTATAATCTAAGCTGTCGTCAAAGTTGTTTCTTGAAGTTTTGCCTTTCATTTCATGCGTTTCCTAACATTTTTCGAAAAACTCTTGTTTACACGCATATCAATAAATTGTTCCAGAGATTTTATGGATCATGTTTGTATTATTTGAGCACTCCTACTGTAGATCTATGTACACATGTTTCTTCTATATTTCTATTTTTTTTTTCTAAATTTCTTTTATGGTTGATCTCCGTTAAACTAGTGAATTTAGTTTACACTTGACAACAATCTGCTATTCCAATGCATGCTTAATAATAAATTGTGTACGAAATTCCTCGTGTTAACGAAAACAGTTGTACATTTTCCTGATGATTCAATCACAATGACAATCAACAATTCCAGAAAATTGTACCAAAATTGGATGATAACTGTAAAATTTACCAATGATTCTTCAATTGAAAACCTTACGTTGAAATTCATAATTTTGATCCCCAAGTTTGTGAAAAATCGAACTAGAATATTTCAAGGGTTTTCTTATTCGGAAACTGTGCTATTCATAAGGGACCACCTAAGGACGAAAGTTCTCAACTCCAGATCGAGAAACCAACCTGATGTTTCCGTGGGTTTCGTGAAATATGCAGTTCGATACAAACGAGCGATGTTATTTGACGTTGTAAGTACAAGTTTAGGGTAACATCACTCCAAAAAAAATCCAAAAAGCTCTCGTATTAAAAGGCAAACTTTCGAAAAAATCCAAAAAATTCCGAGAAAAATTTGGAAAAATTCCTAAAATTTTAATCAAATTATTTGATTCTCAATTCTCTCACTTACCTATCTAAGAGGGGTACTTTATTCAGCACTAGGTTAGAACGTCAAATCTCGAATCAATAGGTTACTTTTCACGATGAAGTGAACAATCATGAGAATCGTGTTATCTTAATTAGTTTTAAGCAACGCGCGATCACGGTACGATAACGTCTGTATAGGGCACCTGTCCATTACGAAAGTGGAGGAAACATTTTTTCCCGTCGACACACTTTTCCCAGAAGGCCAAACCCCTTTCAGAAACTAAAATTACGAGTAGGTATATACCGGATTTTTCGTAATAGGAATTTCCGGGCACCCTGCGATCAATCATCAAACCTGTTTCCACGTTTTTCTGAACTAATTAAGGAAAAACGCCGATTTTCAGATAGCGCTGGACTTGAGCTACGGGAGGTTTAACCCTCCCCTTGGCCGATTTGGTCCCCCCAACCCTCCCTCAACCCTTATTTCACCCCAACTCTTCCTACCTGAAGCTTTCGGGCGAAGAAGGGTTGATTGATGGTTTATTCATTAGGGATTCGTTTTCAAGCCCGAGTTGGTCACGGTGGTGAAGCCATTAACTTTTCACGAATAAGTCGGAAAAGGGGAAGAAGAGGACGAAAAAAATTCCAAGCCGTCGCCTTTCATACTATGGCCACTCTGCACTTGCATTATGTAACTTGATCGTCAATTCAACGTTAAGTACACTCCCTGATTGATTCTAAATTTAAAAGGTATCGATTCATTTTTTGACACCAACTCTCTCTTTCTATTCTCGTTTTCAAATCATAATGGTTTTCGATTCATAAAGAAGGGCGACAGAGTTGTGACACTCTCATTTTTTGGATGATTTCATGAGTGTTCGAATTCCAGTAAATTTCAACTCTGCAAAGTTCGTCAACATCGGACAATGATTTTGTATAGATATGCCGGGGACAATCAATTAACTACACAGACACGGAACCAATATTGCTCAGAACGCTCAGAACAGCAAAATGTGAGTAGAATCTTCTTTTGGACGACATTTTTGTTTCCTCTAAAGTTCAAATTCCCATTTGCGTTAGCGATTCAGAGCATTTTAAAGAATTTTGGCTCCGAATCTGTCTGTCGGTTTGTCTGTGGTCAACAACTGGGCATAACAACTCGAAATCATACAAAGTGGAGTGAAAATAACCCTAGTTCTTGTTTCCCGCTTTTTCCCGATTTTATGAATCACAGACCCTTTGCCTCTCTGTCCAAATGACCCCACTCCTTATCTTCCATCGAAACTTGCAAAGTAGAGCGAAAGAATGTTGGGGTATTCTTCACCCCACTGAGTAGATAACGCTTATTTTTTAGAAGTGCGAGTCTCAGCTTCATGCTGTTTATGCCTGATTGTCCCAGTTTTTCGAGGTGAAAAATAGCTGGACGTCGTAAGTTCTCCGAACCCGAAGGCGAAACATTTCAGAAGAGTTGGAGCAGGAAAATGAAGAATTTGATGGCGGAGACATCACCTGTTCGGAAGGCGAAGAAGAGGAGAAAGACACTTCTGAATCCAAGGAAGATCTCAGGAATTTATTCCCTGAATATACCCCAGTTCAAATTCGGCAGTTCCTGAGTACTTCTAGTAAGGCATTACTCGATGATGAACAACCTGTTGTAATGATGTAAACAAACATTCACATAAATGTACCGCAACCATCGTGCCACAAAATGCCACGAATGCCAATGTATTATGTAACATGACAAATCAAAAAATTTCCCGTTTTCATTCTAGTTTCCAGTTTTAGAAATACTTTTATTATATTACCTTGTAGTAGTTTTTTATACCGGCAATAATTATTGTATACGTACATTCCGTTGAAATTTGGGGTTTGGGTTTTTATAATTATGAGAGTTGAAAAAATCATTTCTTAATAAGTTTTAAATTGGCTTTGATTTTTTATTGTTAAACTCCTTTAAAAATAAATTTTCAAAAAGAAACCAGCGAAAGAAGGTCGAAATTAATTTTTACGGCAAATTATAGGTTATAGGGGTAAAAACAAACCCCTGGAGTGGATTTGTGTAAATCTACTCAGGATTGAGTGGATGTGTAAATCTAGGGTTAATACTAGTTAACCTTGAGACCAATGGATTTCTTGAACATCGAATAAACAGCAGCAAATTCGCAAATATAATTTCTCTTAACCCTAATTGGACCATGGTATCCTAGTGTCATCGAAAATATTTTAGGAGCTCCACAGGAGCTCCAAGGTGTCACTGGAGTAACCAAAATTAAATTGAAATTTTAAATTTAATGGACAGCAGAATTTTTAGTGGGCAATTGGAAAACTCAAAATCAAATCGAAAAATTTCCATGGAAATCGATTGAAATATTTTCAGTATTTTTGTATTGCTTAATTTTTGTTTTTTAACAACTTACAAAAAATGCTTCAAAAATCAGCTCTTTTCTTTAATGTTTAAATTGCAATTTAATTTATGTTACTCCGGTGACACCTTGGGACAGCTGGGGAATTCCTAAGATGTTTTCGGTGACACAAGTGACATTACGGTTTAATTAGGTTTAAACACCAAGTTCTTATGATACAACAGCTCGATTTTGCTCAAATTTGGAAAGATGTTTGGGGATGGGCCCTGGAAGATGCACATTGGTTTCATCATTATTCAATCCGAGGAGCCATGGTAGCTACTTAATTTTTGGTGAATTCTTAGGTAGTTATTTTAAGAATAATGATCTGATGTCTATAAGCTCCTCACAGTATATGATCTACAGCCGAAGCAAGCAGGCAACCGTTTAGGTTCTGCGATGAACCGGTTGGGGTTTGCCCACCTTCCAACTCTGATTGTCTCTATTACGACGCGAATAATTGAATTTCAATTGTGTAGCTCCTATTTCGGTTCGTGCTTTGACCTCGGAGACATATAGGTCTCCTTAAGTGTGTCAAGTTTCACTGATGAGAAGAAACTTGCCTGCAGTACTACTTTTCTCTTTCTGGTAAGACATACGGAGGGAGCATGTAGTAGTAGATACAACATCGTAGTACTTCGTGGTTAACTTCAGGAATGGAAGTTGAAATTGCCATTGGTTAAAGAGTTCAATATCATACAGTTTCGTAATATAGTTCTGAATGATCATGTAAGATCGTGTATCAATCAATTGTTTCATTTAGTGAGTTGTGTGGCCCCTGCAGCGTAGGCTCGATATAATTAGCAGAGTATCATTCGCTAAAGACCCTGCAGCAACTGTTGAAACTCGTCTGCAAAGGTCAGGAAGAGGCCCATGACCGTTACTCTAGACAAGGCAAGTACCAACACGATCACTAAATTAGGTACTTAAAATTTTTATTTTCAGAGGATGCTGCCTGTGACGGCTTGTATATCGCATCCACTTCGTTTTCTAAGGAATAATTTTTGTTTCACGCAATAGAAACATTTTGTTGCGTCAATTAGTAAACAACCTTCTACTTTCTGACAATTCTTTACAAAACGTCCTTCCAACTTCATTAGAAAATTTCATTAGAAAACTTCATTAGAAAACTTCATTAGAAATCAAGTTCAGTTTTCAGCTCACTCAACTAGGTAGACTTTTTTCCATGTTGGTATGACCAGAAAACCAGATTTAAAAAAGAAGGCCTTTTCTTGACTCGGATAGGTACTCTGATTTAGTCATTCATGTACTACAGGAAACTCAGTTACGAATCCCAAAAAATCCAAGGTATTAAAATATTGGAATATAAAAATGCATACCTATAATACTTCATTTGTTAAAAAAAACCAATAACCAAATACTTAGAATATTGAGAAACTTCACAAGGGTATGCAAGTGTACATCAGCACACACAGACTACAGCACATTTCAACAGACTTAGATCACTTAACTACTTGAGATAGCATAATACCGATTAATACAAATTCACAAAATACAACCATTCATGTATTATAAACTCAAGTTTTTGAGCGAAAAAAGGTGATTTTCTATTCATATTTTCAACCATCTCTGGGGTCTAAACGGTTCGTCTGACCAAAAACCGTACGAAATGAAATTTGTAGCAAATTCAACGTTCTTTCATTTTGAATAATAATAGTTTATTTAACGTTTACCTTAACGTTTGCAAATTTGACGTTTTTTCATTTTGCAAATAGTTTTCTGTCAAAATTTTTTCGTTTTGGTTTATTATTTTCAATAATGAACCTTTGGAATCGACCACAAAAAAAAATTTTAACACCCCCTCAAAATTTGATGGTTTACGTTTCGAAGTACGTAGAATCCAAAAATCGAATACAAATTTGGCCGTCCGTCCGCCGTACGCCGTACGCGGCACTTTTGCCACTTAGCATTGACCGATTTTGATGAAATTTGGTATGTAGGCTCCATTTGGGGTCTAGTTGTGCCCCGAAGATTTTGGTTGATGTAGGTCACTTCTAAGGGTTCCAAAATCAATTTTGAAATTTTGAAAACGCCCTAACTCAAAAAATTTTGATATAAAGGTTTTTCCTTCAATTTAGGATTCTATAGAATTTTTTTAGACCACCCGGAGCTCTGTAGGACAAACCGTTCGCTCACTACGAGAATTTAAAGTTTGGACATACGTTAAATCAGAAACACGAGTGTGAATCGCAAAAGAGGCCTAATCTCCGTTCAAATTAAAGCTGACCGAAATGCGATCGATGTTTTTCTTCATGTTAGATGGTTGTTGGCTTTGCAGACGAGTGATCTATTTAGAAAATTAATAAACCATTGTGTAATAATTTGCAGCGTTTTTGCATTTTTTTCTATGTTCCAAAATCTTGGTGGCAAACCAGTTTCAGATTCAGCACCGCAAAAACATAAGGAATCGAAGAAATTAGAAACTCCCAAAACATTCCTATGAAAAACACATTTTGGCAGGGCTATTAGAGCAGACACTGAAAAATATTGTTCCCGCGAAAACATTTAGGCTATTTGTTGCTGAACAACCCACCTGTATTAGACTTATTTCGCAAACAAATTCTTATCTCTAAATGAAATGTAAAAATGTTGTTTCAATCTCAATAAAGACTATTATCACCAAAAAAAATGTAGTTGAATTTCAGTGAAGCTTCATCACGAAAAATAATGTGAACAAATAAAATCAGTAGAGAAGAAAATTTAAAAAAACTAATTTTGGAGGACCTTAACTTTTTTGAAGAACAAAACTCTTCGATGTAGAGGCGGCAAGACGATGTTCAGTAGGCTCTCAAGGAACATGTGGAATTCACCAATAACTCAATTAGGCAAAATAAGATAAAGCCCTTTTTCCACAGTCACAAATACGATGGACCGAAAGAACTGTTTCTACAACCCTCGTAGGTTATAATTGAGGCGTGACATTTACCATCTACGGAAGTTCATGCATTAGCGTGTACCTAACTGAATAGACGGTCCACCGGGTTATATGAGGAGACTAGACTGCTCATTTCCAGAAAATGTCGTTGGAAAATTTAATATTCCCCGACTGCTGGAATGAGCCCACATTTCGTATTCCGGAAAGGGTCTACGTACAACCAAAGGGACATCTTAATTACCGTTCCACGTCGTTCCAGAGCTCGGAGACCAGCTCTCCATTATTCGCTCACATTCTCCCGCTTCGGATTTTGATTTAATATTCACTAATCATTCTAACGCGGTCACGATTTGCTCACGTCTGTACGAAACGTTTGATCGGACCATTCAAATTCTTTTCGCTCTCTTCCTGTCGTCAGCTTTTTTTCTATCTTTCATTCCCTCGCTCGTAAACGATTTGGTATTCACTGCTTGATGTGTCAACTCAAGGATCCTATCCATGGATCAATGTGAACGTTCACGTTTCGTGAGAAATAATGCGAATACCACGCCAATGAGAATCATTGTAACGATGGGTGACAAAATAGGCGAGTCATTCTTCTTATTCTGTGATGTGGGTTTTACATTTTTATTCTTGTGGGTAAACGTCAAAACGTGATCTACTTCGCATCCCTGGTTTTACGTTCTCGGCACGTTTCCTACAGTTTTCCCACGCACCCTGCACTTTGTTGCAGTGTACCTCAAGAAAATTTATCCCTGAGTATCGAGCAAGAACTAAAGGATTTGCTTTCTCACTACCGAATCGGAAAACTTTGTACTTGTGCAGCAGGTCAATCAATGTTAAAATGTGAATCCTCTAGAATCGAAGTTTTCACCGCCATCTTGTGTTTCGGAGCTTTTCTAAAGAAATTTGGTTCACTATGGATCTTTAGACCATGTTCCGAGCATAGCGGTCCAATTTAAAGACATTTTCAAGGTTGATGCCGGTTAGGCTCTAAATGTATCGCTATTGAACCGAGTGTAGCAACCGCTATTTTGAAAATGTGGTTGATTTCATCATGATGTGTCCACTTGGAGCAACTGGATACTGCAGAAAATGTCATGGTTAGTTTCTACATCTGTAGCTTCTACAGATAGAATAGCATGAACATACAGAATTAATTGGTATAATAATGCTTGTAGCCAGTTAATTTATACATCCATTATTGCTAAGGCAAAGATAATACATATTATGTACGATTTTTTTTTTTTTTTTTAATGTTGTTAGGACATTTGTAAACGAAGATCCAATTCAACTTTTTAGAAAAAAAATTGCTGTTGCTCTGTTAATATTCAATCTACAGAGCTGAAGTTGGTTTCAAACTGTGACAAATTTAATCTAATTTAAATATTTAATGACAATAAATTATAAATATTATAGTTTAGAAGTTAAAGTTGAAAACTGAGAAAAGTGTAACATATTCACGGTTTTCAGCCCATCCATCAACATCACAGGGTTCCCTTAGGGGTCCCAACAGCATGTAAGAACAACGTAGATACCTATAAATAATCGTTTGGTCTTTTCTTTGCATAAATTGACTCGGCTATTGATCGAGAAATTCCACTGATGAATTCGTCAATATGAATATTGAGTTTTACGATCATGTTACTGATTCCCTGGTTTAACAAACATCAACACGATTGTGAAGACTTTCGCGATTGTGATAGTGAGGAAGCAAAATGTAACGTGCTCTGGTTGCTAGAATGTTTGGGGAAGAGATGCTACGCTTAAATTATGAACATCCTCTGAACTTATTATTTTGATACACACTGAAGGGAAAAACTTAACTCCCTTGTCAGCCCTTCTTGTACATGCTTCCTAACCAAGGGTTTTAACCTTCCATCGATGTGCAAACAGAGATTTAAACGCTTCTTGCAATAGTTGATGGGGAGTTTCATGCTACTGGGTTAGTGCTTGTTGCTAAGCGATGATATTTACGGTAAGTATGCAACTCAATCTTACATACTTCGAGACTTCGATGTTTCAATTAATTTCCGCTTAAAAGCGTTACCATTTTGACATGGATTCCTTGTTTTTATGGCCGAGTATTCAGCATAAAATAGACACAGTATTTTGACAAAGTTTTCTTTCCAACAAGTGGATACACATTTTTGTGGGTGGGATTCGACTAAGTAACATTTCCCTAGCTACGCGTTTTAGGCGTAAATTTTCCTTCGAACATTCTCTATTATTTTTATAAAGATGTTTGTTTGCTATTATCGAGAGTGATAATGAGGGGTAATTGTGAGGTGAAATCGGATGTTATTTCAAAACTACTCTTATTGTAATAGAGACTGTATAACTGTAGTAAATACCTACTCAGTGCTAAAAGACATATTCATGCCACAATGCCCCTTTCAGTGTGAAGCGTTGATACGTTCCCCAATTTTGGTTTATTATTTTCAATGATGAACCTTTGGAATCGACCTAGAAAAAAATTTTTTTAACACCCCCTCACAATTTGATGGTTTACGTTTCAAGGTATACGTAGAATCCAAAAATCGAATAAAAATTTGGCCGTCCGTACGCCGTACGCCGTCCGCCGTCCACCGTACGCCGTACGCCGTCCGCCGTCCACCGTACGCCGTACGCGGCACTTTTGCCACTTAGCATTGACCGATTTTGATGAAATTTGGTACGTAGGCTCCATTTAGGGTCTAGTTGTGCCCCGAAGATTTTGGTTAATGTAGGTCACATCTAAGGGTTCCAAAATCAATTTTGAAATTTTGAAAGCGCCCTAACTCAAAAAATTTCGATATAAAGGTATTGTTTTCCTTCAATTTAAGATTCCATAGAATTTTTAGAATTTTGTGAGACCACCCGGAGCTCTGTAGGATAAACCGTTCGCTCCCTACGAGAATTTAAAGTTTAGACGTACGATAAATCAGGAACACGAGTGTGAATCGCAAAAGAGGCCTATTCTCCGTTCAAATTAAAGCTGACCGAAATGCGATCGATGTTTTTCTTCATGTTGGATTGGCTTTGCAGACGAGTGATCTATATAGAAAAATAAAGAAATAATAAACCATTGTGTAATAATTTGCAGCGTTTTCCGTATTAATGAGGAAATTTTGGTCTTGTTTCCAAGGCAGACAATAATTAATACCATTCTAAAGGAAAATTCTATGTCAACATCGACTTTTCTTATCTTTACAAATTGTCCATAATATGTCCTGTTTGTTGAACTTTGGACTTCTGACTTCTGTTCAATTAATGTAGTTCTTACTCAATTCAACACACTAACTATCTCATAGATGAATCTAAGGCTGGAGCATTGACAGAGTCTTTGAGAATATGTTGCAGCTTGTATCGAACGGGGTTGACTCATGACCACATTGGAACAAGATCTTCAAATTTATGACATTATTATGAATAATTCGGGATTATTTTCATTTGATAACCATGTCCTTGACCCACCGGCCATAGTGACCCCCGTCTCCAGTCATTGTACTTTATGCACAGCAATGTGAATTAGATTGATTGTTCGTGAGTACTTACATGATTCTGACGGTATATCCGAATAATGGGCGCGTTAAAGAGAATATTCGAGCATATGAACAGTTTCTGAGTGAGAATCAACAAACTCGCGAGTATCGGGGTGCGCACTGAAATCGTAATGCAAGGGAGCCTGGTGACGGGGCGTCGAGCCCGAACATCCCCTACTTCGGCAGGGCTAGGACTCCCCCTACCTGGAGCAGTTACGGGCTCGACTTTAGAGTCCTGACGTCAGATGTGTACAAGAAGCCACTCGAGATCCGATGTGAGCTCAAGAAGAAAGTGATAGGACTGGAAGCGTGCGCCAGGAGCACAGGCTACGGCGAGGACGCCGAATCCAACAGAATCCGAAAGTGAAAACTAAGTTCTGAGATCTTCTATGTTTTTAAGGAAGAACCTCTTCCAGCAGGTGACTTACAACAGAGCTCTTCCAGAACCTTACCCTGCGTAATCCTCACATTTTGTTCGAATTTATTGGAATCCTATCAGCATATGTCGCAGCATATCTTCTGAAGGAACGACATGAATGGGAAAGATCGTGCATTCATAATGAACTTTGAGAAACCGTTTTGGAAGGACTACCCATCGGTAGTCCTTGGTATTATTCTACAGTTTATAATTATTATTACAGTTTAGTTTTAACATTATACAATCTTAATTTTTGGATTTTCTTTGCACAGTTCTTAATCATCACATATTGTATGCAGTTTTTGGATTATTATTTTCATTGATGAACCTTTGGAATCGCCCAAGAAAAGAAAAATGTTTAATTCCACCTCAAAATTTGTTGGTTTACGTTTAAAGGTACGTAGAATCCTAAAATCTAATACAAAAAACTAATATCGTCAGCCGTATGCGGCACTTTCCTTAGTTACCATGAACCGATTTTGATGATAATATCATACCACATATTATGTGGTATATGAGCGCCATTTGGGGTCTAGTTGTGCCCCGAAGCTTTTGGTTGATGTAGGTCACTTGTAACTGTTGAAAAATAAGGGTTAAAGTTTTCAAAAAGCCCTAGCTCAAAAAATTTTGATTTAAGGTATTGTTTTTTCTTCAATTTGAAATAGTAGTGAATTTTTAGAATCTAATGAGACCCGGAGCTCTGTAGGACCAACCGTTTGGTCCCCATGAGCACTTAAGTGTAGGTCTAACGATAAATCAGAAACACGAGTGTGACTCGCAAAAGAGGCCTACTCTCCTTCAAATTTTATCAGACCAAAATACAATCGTTGTTCGTTTCTTTGGGTTGTACTCAGTTTTGCGTCCTTAGCAACCAGTATTCAAATTTCCTCATGAAGGCACCTGGAACTCCCTATTTCTTCGCAATGAGTGTGATGCGTTTATTTCTTAAAAATAAACTTGATTGTAAAGGTTAAATATGGTTGGTAGGCAATGGCAAAGCTGTGTGCTTTGCAGGCGAGTGATCCATACAGACAAATTTAAACCTTTGTGAAATAATATGTCGCGTTTTGGTTTATTATTTTCAATAATGAACCTTTGGAATCGACCAAGAAAAAAAAAATTTTAACACCCCCTCAAAATTTGATGGTTTACGTTTCAAGGTACGTAGAATCCAAGAATCGAATAAAAATTTGGCCGTCCGTCCGCCGTCCGCCGTACGCCGTAAGCCGTACGCGGCACTTTTGCCACTTAGCATTGACCGATTTTGATGAAATTTAGTATGTAGGCTCCATTTGGGGTCTAGTTGTGCCCCGAAGCTCTTGGTTGATGTAGGTCACTTCTAAGGGTTCAAAAATCAATTTTGAAATTTTGAAAACGCCATAACTCAAAAAATTTCGATATAAAGGTATTGTTTTTCCTTAAATTTAAGATTCTATAGAATTTTTAGAATTTTTTGAGACCACGCGGAGTCCTGTAGGACAAACCGTTCGCTCCCTACGAAAATTTAAGGGTTTATATTGAAATATATATATATATAAATCAAAACACGAGTGTGAATCGCAAAAGAGGCCTAATCTCCGTTCAAATTAGAGCTGACCAAAATGCAATCGATGGTTGGTAATTTTGATTTTTTTTTTTTTTTTTTTTTGATTTTTTTTCCCTTCATATTGTATGGTTGGTGATTTTGTAGACGAGTGATCTATATAGAAAAATAATAAACCATTGTGTAATAATTTGCAGCGTTTTTTCTATTAGTTCGCATTACGAGTAAGTTCCATTAATACAAATAGTTTCCTGGTACTATGGTGTAAGAAGGTCTATGTGCCTCCTTCTTTTCAACCGGAAAAGGTGAACTTGTTTGCAGATATGTTGGCAACTCAATCGTTTTGTAATCTTCCAATTATTTAATTTATAATGGATATATTATAACCATTTTATTCTTTGTGTTAAAGCTATACGGCCCCCTAAACTTAAGTTTTTCGACCAGCTTTACCTCTTGCTTTGAGCAATGCAGGGAAACAAGCCCCCAACATTACTTTATGTTTAATCCGATTAGTCACTATTATTGGATCAATTTACCCATTTCCGCTAGGATAAAACCCGCGAATGCATCAAATGTCTCCAGAGCAGACGACTAATGGCACAATTAACATTTAAAGATTTTTATAACTGTGGAATCGGTACTAGATGTTAGTATTTCGCAGACTTATCTAAACTATCTTCAGCTGTAATCCAGCCTGAATGGGCTGACATTAAATGTTTCTAAATGAGGCATCATTTATTTTTTCTTTCGAAATTAGGATCTGTTGAAGAAACAATCCTCTTTCATATTATTGACGTTTTCAGTTTACGAAGGTGGTGGTTCCCCTAAAATTCAAGAATCGCCTATTTTGCGTTGTGTGCAAAAATTTCTTATCGTAAAAACAAACGAAAAATATTACGTTCATACTCGTATTTACACTAATTTACAGCAGGATCTATCTCGTTTTCTGAAATAAATTTATATTAATGGCTAATCTTCTGCCATTCCACTAATTAAAAATAAGTTCCTCCCATATTTGAGAATTACGAGCCTCAAACCAAAATAGTGATGACGTTTTACAAACGCTGCAAATTATTACACAATGGTTTATTATTTTTTTATTTTTCTATGTAGATCACTCGTCTGCAAAGCCACCAACCATCCAACATGAAGAAAAACATCGATCGCATTTCGGTCAGCTTTAATTTGAATGGAGATTAGGCCTCTTTTGTGATTCACACTCGTGTTTCTGATTTATCGTACGTCCAAACTTTAAATTCTCGTAGCGAGCGAACGGTTTGTCCTACAGAGCTCCGGGTGTGCCGCGTACGGCGGATGGACGGCCAAATTTTTATTCGATTTTTGGATTCTACGTACCTTGAAACGTAAACCATCAAATTTTGAGGGGGTGTTAAAATTTTTTTTTTCTTGGTCGATTCCAAAGGTTTATTATTGAAAATAATAAACCAAAAACAACTTGTCTGACTAACGATATTAGGAAAGAATACCTTGGGAATGCAGTGGAAGGTCTACAGTGATCTTCCTCAAAAAATTTTAAAAATTCTATAGAATCTTAAATTGAAGGAAAAACAATACCTATATATCAAAATTTTTTGAGTTAGGGCGCTTTCAAAATTTCAAAATTGATTTTGGAACCCTTAGATGTGACCTACATTAACCAAAATCTTCGGGGCACAACTAGACCCTAAATGGAGCCTACATACCAAATTTCATCAAAATCGGTCAATGCTAAGTGGCAAAAGTGCCGCGTACGGCGTACGGCGGACGGACGGCCAAATTTTTATTCGATTTTTGGATTCTACGTACCTTGAAACGTAAACCATCAAATTTTGAGGGGGTGTTAAAATTTTTTTTTCTTGGTCGATTCCAAAGGTTTATTATTGAAAATAATAAACCAAAAACAACTTGTCTGACTAACGATATTAGGAAAGAATACCTTGGGAATGCAGTGGAAGGTCTACAGTGATCTTCCTCATGCCGGACTTCCCTATGGTCAATCGTTGCTGAACAAAGGCAAATCTTGAGTAGGAAACTCTGCCCGCATATGCGCAAAAAAGCGGACGGTAGAGGAAGGACGCTGGAAGGAAAGGACTAACTCGCCAACAGATTCAGGAAGAAAGCTTACCTGGTGGTGTTTGGAGAACTTGTTTTTTATTTGAATGTGGGTTGGCAGTCGGGATAAGCGGGAACTGATATTATTTTTACCGTTCGTCGTACGAAGGGAATCTCAAGGATGTCTGCCATCACAGCATTCATGCTATGCTATAAAACTAATCTCATTCGTTTCAGATGGTTCTTCGTTGCAAAACCCTCCTAAGATCTCAAGATTCGAACATAAATGTTCTAATAAATTTTACTCTGTACAAAGATTTTATCAGAGCCACTGCAGTCTCCTATTGACGTCAACACACACATTGCATAATCTTCTAGAATATAAAATAAAAAATTTCTGAAAATTTCATCGAAATCAGATGGGAAATGTAGATGTTATGGCTGTAACAAGAAAATAATACTCGTTTCAGCATGTGCAGTGGCTACTATCAGTCTAAGGGCAGTGCTTTTCATAGAGGACCAGCTACACGCCAACTCGCATGATCACCGAAAATTTCATCGAAATCGGTTGAGAAATGTAGAAATTATGGCTGTGGCAAGGAAATAATACTCGTTTCAGCATGTGCAGTGGCTACTATCATTTTAGGGGCAGTGATTTTCATAGATGACCAGTTACACGCCAAACGGCATGATCACCGAAAATGTCATCGAAATCGGGTGATTAATGTAGAAATTATGGCTGTGGCAAGGATTTCACGTTTGCGCATGCGCAGTGGAGGGGATTATCTGTCCGGAGGTAGTAATTTTCAAAGGGAACCATCTTTACGCCAACCCTTACAATCCCTGAAAATGTCATCGAAATCGGATGAAAAATGTAGAAATAATGGCTGTGGCAATAAGGATTTCATGACAGATACGGAACCAAAATTGTTCATGAAGGTCTGAAACGTAAAACTCGAGTGGAAATTTTGATTTTCGAGAAATTTTTTTTCAACCTTGAAAAGTGAAAACAAAGCTATAATAACAAAACTAACTTCCCCCATCATAATGCATTCTGATTAGTCAGCTTTGTGAGAAACGCTTCTCCTTATCAGACAAACTATTTGCTTTCCAGTCATCCAAGGTTATAGAAGCAGGAAGCTTTGTTATTGCCATCCGTTTTAGGAGTTGACGAACGATAGTTTTCTTCAAAATCACATTTCAACTCCGTCTTCCTGTTGCACGAATGCAACATGTTTTGTCTAAAACAAATGAACACTCATGCAAAGGCTGTTCCGCAACGAAAAAAAGAAAATAAGTACATTATTATTACAAAAGAACAAGACTGTGATCACGGATTTTGGCGCAACATCCCACGTGAACTGTAACGGATTTACCTACTTAACTCTTTGTACCTAGGTACTTATTTTCTTTAATCATCAAATCACCATCTTCCTGTTCTAATATTCTCTCGTGGTAGTACGCAATATTTCCAACATTTTCGCAAACGCGTTAAGCAATTCATACCACCGTGGGTGATCATCCTCTCCATCTTAGATTCTTATTTCTATATATAGAAATTACGGGATTGAAAGCAACAATGACTACTCAGTATATACAGGGTGTTTCACAAAAAGGTTACACTCCCCTTCATTTCCACAAAATACAGCGTAAAAAAATTTGGACCAACGCAGTTCTTCATGATTTTTTGTGAGGATCTCAGGAAAAATACTTTTGCGCAAAAAAGTTGCGCGCAATCGTGCGCAATTGACACTAACTTCATTTTTTCAAATGGAACCCCCCCCCCCCATTTTTATTACAAATTCGGATTCTACGTCAAAATTCATGAAAAATTCATACCCGAATCGATTTGTTTTATTGCGCGCAACCTGACTTTTTGAACGCTCTAAGTTGCGCAACTCCACAATTGCACAAAAATTAGGTTTTGGAAAACCCTAAGTGTGGCACATGTTTTTTCTTCATTTTTTAACGCTAAATCACATGGTGGCATCCGTTTTTTAATGTGACTGGAATTTTTCTAAATGGCGGCCAAAAAGTCGGTTGTTATTAGTGAAAAAATCACTCTTTTTAAATCGTTATGAGTTTTAGGCAATTTTATTCAGTTCAAGCGTGATCGTGCTGCCAGTTTTTATGTTCAACTCCACCGTAGACGGCCCCAAGCCCGTGGTTCAAAAGGAGGTGAGAAAATAAAAAATAAACATGATTTTGACCACAAAACTGATGTTTTCGTGAAAGAAATGTTAATTTTTCCTCTTTAAATCTTGGTCTTTCTCAAAAAGGATGAAACCCTCTGATTCAGCGTCAAAAAATGATGAAAAAACATGTGCCACACTTAGGGTTCTCCAAAACCTAATTTTTGCGCAATTGTGGAGTCAACTTAGAGCATTCAAAAAGCCAGGTTGCGCGCAATAAAACAAATCGATTCGGGTATGAATTTTTCATGAATTTTGACGTAGAATCCGAATCTGTAATAAAAATGGGGGGGTTCCATTTGAAAAAATGAAGTTAGTGTCAATTGCGCACGATTGCGCGCAACTTTTTTGCGCAAAAGTATTTTTCCAGAGATCCTCACAAAAAATCAAGAAGAACGGCGTTGGTCCGAATTTTTTACGCTGCATTTTGCGGAAATGAAGGGGGGTGTAACCTTTTTCGTGAAACACCCTGTATGCTGAGTAGTCATTGTTGCTTTCAATCCCGTTCGCCATTAACTTATTTTACAATAAATTAATAATTCATCAATACTAAATATTGATGAATTTTAAATTTTAAAATTATGACTGGTAGTTTATATTATGTCTCTCGATTTAGTCTGCTCACATTGTTTATATTACCATCGACAGGAAATCAGTAAGGAATAGTTGAGACGTTCCGTATTCTTGCAAGTTTTTTTTTCGGTTTTATTTGTTTGTCTACTAGTTCATGTTTTAGTGTACCTTGATGACCAGTTATATAATTTACCCAACAGAAAACTGCAAGTATATAATTTTCAAGATGATGGTACACCAACGTAAATAAGTGATTTGTCAGAGGATGTGAATCTGTACGTACGTCTCTTTTAACACCCTTCAGTGCGCTGAGAAAATCTGAATGACATATCGACAATAGGTTTTACAAGGCAATCGGACGTGAAAACTACCGTGTCCTAGTAGCGTGTCCAGCTGGATCAAATTTCAACTCCTAGCTAACTCAAAAGTACAAAAATCTTGGTAGGTTTAGGAAGGCTTATCCGTCGATATGTACTTTCTGTAGGGTCCAAAAATTCAGCCGATACAACAAAGCAGCTGCTAGAAAAAGACCTGTAGGCGTTAAGAAATCTGATCCCATTTCATCGTCCAATTTTGAGCCACCATAATACTTTACTAGACAAGGTGATAGGTTACAATGATGTCCTGGAAGGTTGATGTTCGCAAGTGAATCGCAAACCGATTCTAAATAGCTGAATAAGGCCAAATCTCCGTTCAATTGTCAGCTTAGATTGTTTCTCTTTTCGAATTGGAATTCATGCTGCACTCAGTTGAGCCAACAAGAACCGAATTTTGTTATGAATGCACACTGAACTCACAGTTAACGATATTATTGCAGGAAGGTAAAAACAGTTCCAAAAAATTATTTAAAAAATGTAAGAAGAGATTTGGGTTAATATTATCGATAGCCACTGCGAAGGGCAAATCGAAGTTTACCTACTCATAATTCAATGAATCTAGTAGAAATTATTTTTCAAAAGGAAAGAAAGTATACCTAGAAGGTACCGCTCACCCAACTAAGGTGGTTTGTTTTGAGTTCTCGAAGGACAACGAAAAGTCCTCTACCAATCCTCATCTCCAAAATACCATTCTAATTTTTTTCAGCCCATGATGCGAGACTGGGTGGAGCTATTAATTTCAAACTGGGTAAAAGAAAGATAAACGGTCGGCTCAATGAGGGAAACCAGGAAGTGAAACACTTTTAAACTCGATTACAAGGCAATTCCACACAGGGTTGGAGAAAAGTAATATTTTAGAGAAGATGGATTGGAAGAGGAAGGACCGACGATAATGGTGATAAACTAGAGAAAGCCCCGAGTAGAAGAAAATGAAAAGTGCTTTGGGGTACCGCAAAAAGAGAATTTGGTTGAAGGGAACGTTGATACAATGGCTGTTGGAGAAAATACTGCTGAAATTCAAGACTATTTCATGATAATTTTTGTAGATAACCACTCCTTCCCGTCTCCCCTAACCATATTCAACTGTATCACTTTTCTCCGCCAATTTTCCGATTCTTGAGCAGTTCGCGGAGTTTTACAATTATTATCAGCTATTGAATTTTGTTGGTTAATTCTGAATCAACAAAAGTAGTTGGCACATTTCTTTCAAAATCAAAATTTAAAATCGCATTGTTCCATGATTGATCTTCCCGAACAATGGGAAATTTCGTTTGTCTCATTTCTACAGTTTTGAGCTTCTTGCAAACGCTTATTCCTTCAAACTTATACCGAAGAGCCCAAATTTGGGATACGTCGTAGCAGTGAGTTGTAAACAACCATTTCAGGTTTATTATATTACATTTGCCAGGGATCGTGGACGTCATCAGCTATTTCCCAAAAGGAAGATCGGAGATTTGCTTGTTTCAATTAATGAAGTACCCTGGGTTTGTCATTGCTGACGAAAGAAACATAGATAGCATCAGACCTCCGGAATTTCGGTATAACCTTGAAAATCAGTAATTTGACGATTGATGTTTGGATGATCTCTATGAATTTCGAGATATTGTATCGTAGGTACCCACTGCGCATGATGTTAAATTCTATAGGATTCCAGAGGGTCAAGTTCGAAAGGGTTTCATTTCTCAGCATGAATGCCATCCCACTTCCCGCTCGTACTCAACATGGGGAAGAATCAACTTCATTGTTTTGGCAACTTTTTCTGCCAATGACTCGTGTTGAATGTGTTAAGGATCGTGCAGGTTTTGCCTTAGATGCCTCATTAATGTCTCCATTGTAGCATTACAGCCAGATCTGGACTTTCATTTTCATTCCAATTTTGCTCCCCATGGATGATAGTTTGAAATTCACGTTTTCATTACCTATCTATGTTTCGTGGTTAAATTGTCCATACAATCTTATTAAGATTATGAGTAAACTATGATGCAACACCCAATGGCAGAGGTTTCTATTAGAACTTTTAGATTAACTACAAGATAGTTGAAATTTGAATAGTATTGATGCTCCAAAAAGAATAAAATAACAACATAAATGCCGTGAATCGCGTCAAAATTTGTCAAAAATTGGCTGAGAAAAGTGTGAATAACTTAGTTTCGTTTCGATGCCTCTTATCTTAATGATGTTCAGTTTGGTCATCGTTAATGTAAATTTACACGGTTCAACAGAATCACCCGATATTAAATCTACCTCCAGTGCAGAATATTATTGCTTGTTCATTAGGCAAAGCGTTCAACAGAAACACGAGAGTGACTACCAAGTCCGCGGTGGCCCTTATGCAACTCACGCCAACCTTTCCGCGTCGGTTGAGCCAATTAGGTACATAACCTTGATTGATGCTTGCATGAGCTGATTATACCAATCGAAACTCGAGCATTCTAGGGTGATGACCCATTCACCTACTTCTCGGTGCAAACCTACGTAATTATTGATGAGGTTTTTGTTGTTCATTTTTTGAGAAATCAAGTTAGGACATAGTCAGACGTACATTTAGCCCACGGGTGTTAATCGATAAAATGATTTTAAAAAAGTCTGCCAAGTGGGTGAGGCACGTAGCATCCTCGTATCCATAACCCGATTATATAGATGATCCGAAGCATAGTAGTTGATCTCAAAACATCAATCTCTAAATACCTTGCACTACCATTATAGGGGACCATCTACACGTCAACCTGCACAATCTCTGAATAGTGTGTTGAAAATGTAGAAGTTATGGTTGTAACAAGGAAATGTACTTTTGCGCATGGGCAGTGGCTACTATCTGTCCGGGGGTAATGAGTTTCATAGGGGACCATCTACACGCCAACCCGCACAATCCGTGAAAATTTCATCGAAATCGGATGAGACTTGTAGAAGTTATGGCTGTGACAAGGATTTCATGACAGACAGACACGGAACCAAAATTGTTCAGGAAGGTCTGAAACGTAAAACGCGAGTGGAAACTTTGTTTTTGAAGAACATTTTTTTTTTTTTTCAACCTTGAAAAATGAAAACAAAGCTTCCGCTATCTTGGTAGACCCAGAACAATAACCTAGTTGAGGTTATTGTGAAAGGAGGATTGCAGAAAAATATTTCGTAAGCTATATAAGAGGTGTTTTCCTGTCAAATTACAAGTTTCAGTCATGAATAAGTAGGAACTTTGTCCCAACGTTTTGACATTGCTTCTTACACTTTAAGTTCGAAGTAGGTCTGGGATAGCTGGTCTGTTTTGCTCAAAACTGTGGCCCAGGATAATCAGGTCACCCTTTTCTGGATTCCTGGACATGAAGGTCATGAGGGAATGAAATTGCTGATTGTCTCGCCAAAAGAGGATCAGAGTCCCTGCTAAGAGTGCCTGAACAGTTCCTGGGAACCACCAAAAGGTCTTACTGAACTAGGTTTACAACTGGGAAAGAAATGAGCGAGTAAGATACTGGCAGAACCTCCCAGGTCTGAGACAGGCAAAACTATTTGTGACGTTCTCAAAGGAACGGGCTAACGAAATCAAAACTACGCTTAATAAAAAGGACGCCAAAATACTCGTGGGTCTGTTAACAGGCCAATGGCCCACTTCGATATCACCTGAGAAGATAAGCAACTAAAAATGGACATCTGCCGCTTCTGCGATATGAAAATGGAAGATGCCAAACATATCATCTGCTACTGTGAAGCACTGGTGCAAGATGCACAATCTTTGGAAGTGATGTCTTAGCTCCTGACACCATCTCTAAGGTGACCTACACCGATCTCCTCTGCTTTGCTAAAAAAGTGGGGAGAAGATGCGTTTAGTAAACCCTATAGAAGTAATAATTACTTCTATAGGGTTTACTAAACGCAGACAATTATTGTCTATAGTAGTAGCCTAATCTACCCTGGAGGCACTCCACAATAGACCTCGTTAGGTCGCAGGAGAAGGAGTTTTAAAATCAGCTCATTAAAGACCTCCTACTAATAAATATATATATATATATATATATATATTATACACACCCTCCTAATGACCACAGGATGAGTACAAAGTGAGAAGTCATTTTAATAAATATTTTAGGTGATTAAGTACCTATGAAACTGCGGGGACGATTTGGTCTATCAGCGTTGATTTCGTATGGCATTATGTGGCTAGATGTTACAGATCCTTCCATTATCCGGTCACCGACAATACATGTTACACTGTTTGCATAAGGAAAAAAAATGTTTTATCATCTCCAAGTAATGAAAATTCTGCCAGTCAGCGCCATGAGACTGCGGCTTGTGCTTCGTTGGCCGCCTTGACCGCGTGAGGAACATGTTCCACCCTCCTCCGGTTGCGTCAGTAACTCGTACAGGCAAACAAGTTCTTCAATGGAGGGACTGAGGACGAAAAAATTCACCCTAAATACCGTCGGGCAGGTTCCAGAGCGGAAATCCGAAAACTTTATTAAAACAAATTCAAATTATTACACAACGGTTTATTATTGGTTTATTATTTTGAATGAACCTTTGGAATCGACCAAGAAAAATTTTTTTTTAACACCCCCTCTAAATTTGATGGTTTACGTTTCAAGGTACGTAGAATCCAAAAATCGAATAAAAATTTGACCGTCCGTCCGCCGTCCGCCGTACGCAACTTAGCATTGACTGATTTTGATGAACTTTGGTATGTAGGCTCCATTTGTGGTCTAGTTGTGCCCCAAAGATTTTGGTTGATGTAGGTAGGTCACTTCTAAGGGTCGAAAAATAAATTTTAAAATTTTGAAAACGCCCTAACTCAAAAAATTTTGATATGCATTTTTTGAGTTAGGGCGTTTTCAAAATCCAATTTAATGGGCGTTTTCCATCAATTTAAGATAGTATAGAATTTTTAAAATTTTTTGAGACCACGCGGAGCTCAGTAGGACAAACCGTTCGCTCCTTACGAGAATTTATGGGTTGGACATACGATAAATCAGAAACACGAGTGTGAATCGCAAAAGAGGCCTAATCTCCGTTCAAATTTTAGCTGACCGAAATGCGATCGATGTTTTTCTTCATGTTGGATGGTTGGTGGCTTTGCAGAGGAGTGATCTATATAGAAAATAATAAACCATTATTAATAATTTGCAGCGTTTTTTTCTTTTGAGATCACCCTCCTGCGAAGTACCTACGCAGTTTTTCCATTAATAGTATTACCTACCAACTGCAGTCCTTAGAATTACAGGAGCTGAAATTATCAATACAACCTAGGACAAAAAAATGAAGGTATTGGTTTTTCATACATTTAAAATAGGTAATTGTGAATACTTAGACTCGAATGAGACCACTCAGAGCTCTGTAAAAACGAACTTTTGCTCTCTACAAGGACAAGGGTCGGAAAATAAGAATAACAATCTTTTGTAACATTGGCATGTCCAGAAAAAAATCATCTGATAACAATGAAAGTCCCATGTCGATTCCAATCACTTTTATTCTTTAGAGCTTTCGACAACCCTCTGGTTGTCATTGTCAATCCAACAGGAAGAAGATTTATGTGTGGTGAACAAATAGCCACAACCTCCCCACACAGAAATCTTGCCCTCCTGCTGTTGGATTGCCAATCAGAGGGTTCTCGGAAGCCCTCCATGAATAAAAATGACTGGAATCGACATGGGACTTTTATTGTCAAAAAAACCTTCTTACTTGAATAAAAGAAAAAGTCCAAAATCACAACATATTGTTGTAATAACAATTATTAGCGAACTGAGTAGCCGGCTTGAATTATAGAACGATTTATTAGAACTTATTTATTAGAATTTATTATAGAACTTTTATTGGCGTCATAATACAACGATATAAATCCCTAGAAACGTTGTCTAGGTGAAAATAATGTAAGGGGTTTACAATCACTAGACCACTCCCTCTTCACTAACTTGGACTCCTGGTGTAGGGGACTAGCAGGTCAGCATGGATGACCCTTGTTTTTTTGTTGGCAAGAGTATTCAAAACACTACATCCGATATCACCTTTAGTATTAAATACTTAAATGCAAAATTTTTGCACGGCCCGATCCATGGAGATTGAAGCTTCGGACATATTCCCACCTTCCGTCGGGGCCAATGACACCACACCTGATCTCCTTCTGTAAATCTTGGCGCTGTTGCTCTCATGTCGTATCGCTTTTTAGTCTCGTTTGCAGCTTGTCTCAGTCTTTTCCCTGCCATATTATGTGATGCATGCAACGTTTCCTGAAGTTTCTGAGCATACACAGACCGGGCGTGGTGACACTCAGATGTGGAACCCATATAAGGGAACTGGTAGGGCTAAGGGCCGACCTAGATTCAACTCCGCAGGCGAGAACCGGGTAGACGTATGCTCCGGTAAGCCAGCAGCGCTAAGGGCAGTTGTAGGTCCCACTCTCTTTGGTTAGAACCCACCATTTCGGATAACAGTTCCCACAATGTTTTGTTAAAACGTTCTACCATACCATCGCTTCGGGGTCTTCCTGGTGTGTTTCTAGTCTTACGAACCTGGAGCAACTCAAGAACTTCCTTGAACACTTGATTCAAACCCAGTACCTTGATCGCTGTGAAGTTCTCTGGGTATTCCGAAACGGGACACCACAGCTCCTGACTTCCTCCAGACCTTGCGTCATCATCATTTGAGGCCATCACAAAAGGCGAAAATGATTGAAATTAGTTTTTACCGCTGCCACCACTGTTGTAATAATAATTATTAGCGAACTGAGCAGCCGGCTTGAATTACAGGACGATAATGAAGTTTTATTGGCGTCATAATACAACGATATAAATCCCTAGAAACGTTGTCTAGGTGTAAATAAGGTAAGGGGTGAATAATAAAGTTTATTGTTCCACTGTGCTTGTGAGGTAGTCCTCCTGTAAACGTTTGATCCTTTTGACTCCCTCTTCTTCAAACCATCGCTCTCGCTTTAGAACGATTTCGTTGGAATTCATATTTCCTGCCGGCAAAGTTCATTTCCTCAAAAATAAACCAGTTCAGGCCGGAGGAAAAAATTACGCCATACGATCACAATAATTACGTGATCGTGAGAAACCTGCCTCCGAAGGGTCGACGTTCACCTGGATTTGAATCCAAGGAACCTGATGATCCTGATCCTGGGAGCTGGGGAACTGAGACTCCTCTCCCCCTCGTCAATTCACTTTCTCTCCCGTGAGCTGCGTCCGCCAGGACCGGCACCCGGCCAGCTTGTGATGTAATTGGGCGTTTGACGGCGTTACCACTTCCTTGGAGTTATCTTGGGATTCTTGGATCGACTCGAAGTGGGTGGGCCGGATGATATGCATAAATACGAGTATATTCAATAGATGATCGGAAAGATTTAGGTTAGTGGAAGATCTGTCCTTAAACTAGTGACGTTAAGAGGATCTCAGTCGGTCACCGTTCGTTCCTCGTTCCGGGTTAGTATAATCCCTCAAGAACCGGCGCTCAAAGTTTAAAAGTTGTACCCGAATTTGAAAATTTCATGGATTTTTGAAATTCAATAGTGAGTCTACCAAGGGAATGGAAAAACTAAAAGATTGCTGCTGGAATCATCAAAATCTAACAATAATTGCCGGCGAAAAGTGGGATAACCCGTTTATTGACTAAACTGAAAAAATAGTGGAAATGGCAAAGCCGTGTTCTTTGTAGATGAGTGATCTGTACAGATAAATAATAAACCTTTGTTAAATAATTTGCAGCGTTTTAAAGTGGACATAATGTTCACGGGAATACAATTAGTTTTGATTTATTATTTTCAATAATGAACCATTGGAATCGAGCAAGGAAAAAAATTTGCCCCACCTCAAAATTTCATGGTTTACGTTTCAAGGTAAGTAAAATCCGAAAATCGAATAAATCATTTTCCCTCCATCCGCCGTACTCCGAACTTTGCCCAGTTCCGGTGTACCAGTTTTGATGACATTTGGAATACCTGCTTCGTTTGGAGTATTGATGTGCCCCAAAGGTCTAATTATTGTCAGTCATTTCTAACAGGTAAAAAGTATGGGAAAACATTTTCAAAACCTCTCTTCTTGAGAACTTTTAATGTACCTACAGGAATTGTTTTTTCATTCATTTAAAATAGCGACAACTTTCAATTTTATTGACATCACTCAGAGCTCTGTGGGACCGATTGTTTGCTTCCTACGTGGACAATAAACTATTTAATTAGTGAATAAATAATTACTGTTATTAATATATTAATAAATAACTTGTTGTACCCAGAAATGCAGTAGCCGTGTGGGTACTCTATGAGTTCGTCGAGACGAGTAGAACATGAATATGGACTCCTAACATCTTCAAAGCATACCCGGTGCATACAGTATGTTGGTATGCTTTACTGAAAATCGTAAAAACCAAGAATCGTGTAAAAAAAAATTCTAAAAGAAATTGCAACACCATTGTTCCTTTTCTTAACCATACCATCAACTGAAAGATTTCTTTAAAAATTCGCTCCTTAATTAATGCTGCATGAATGGACTTTTTTTCATTTATTTAGAATATTGTCCAATTTTTAGAAACGAATGAGGAGCCACCTGGAGCTCTGAACAATGAAACTTGGTTAAATGAGAGTCGATCGTGAAATTAATGAAGATTAAATACGTGACCTGCCTAGGGTCCCTCAACCCTCCTCAATCAATCAATGTTTCATTTGCCAACCTAACACATAGGTATTGCACAAGCAATTTAGTCAATATCAATACAAACTAATTTAGATATTTAATGCCCAGTAAATATCAATTAAAATTAAATTGGTACAAAATAAATCATTCAAAGTAAAAACAAAAAGCGAGGTTACAGATTATATCGCAGAGCAGTGGTTTTTTTAAATGTTAACCAAGATACTCATCTAGGGAGTAGGGTGCCAGACTCAATAGTAAAAGTCACAGTACTTTTAAACTTCCTTTGGTGTAGGCTTCGTATGTGTGACAGGACGGCATTAATGACTGTTTGAGAAATAGTTGCTACAGATTTCATTGTCATTGTCCTTTATATTGGGTTTTCCTCCGGTGAAATGTGCCCTGAACATCTGGAAATGTGAATTCCGAACATGTCTCGCACTTCTTCAAAGTGGCCACTAGTAGGTACCTAAGTAGATCCTGAAAGCGCATGTTGAGGAAATTCAATACAACATTGGTTTGTTTTCTCGCATTTCAGTCTATTTATATTGGTTACAGCCACCTTAACTACAACGTGAGGTGGTCCTCCGAGACTAGCTGCATCTAGTATTTTCTCATTTGCTGGACGCCAGGTAATTGATCCCAACTTATTGGTGGTAATATTTAAGGTTACTCTGCTCGCGTCAGCAAGAGGGATGCATCGATTTTTGACTATTGAAAGGAGCTGTCGCTGTCATCGCGAAACACAGGATTACCAACGTCTACCTTCGGTAACCGTCCAGTGTAACCGGTAGTTGCTTAAGGTGCACTGTGAAGGAAGTGCCTAGCTCTATGCACTTCGACAGATGGAAAGACCAGATAGTTGGCGAATGTGCAGTCATTCAAAGTTCAGAGACGTAGGTATTTCTTTCCAAATTCGTTTTCAACACAGTTGGTCCGAAACAGTATTCACATCACCTTGACTTGGGAGGTTTTATCGCTTAAAGTTGAAACATCTATTCTCCATTCTAAGAGAGTAGATGTTTCAACTTCAAGCGATAAAACGCTGCAAATCATTGCCCAAAGGTTTATTATTTATGTATAAATCACCCTTCTGTATAGATCCCTCCCTACCAACCGTAGGTACCTACTACCTACTAGGGCATTTTTGAAAATTTCAAACCCAACCACCAACCAAATGGAAATAAAGGGTTGAAATTTTCAAAAATGCGCTAGTACGTAGTACGCACCAACAGTTGGTAGGGAGGGATCTATACAGAAGGGTGATCTATAAAGAAAATAATAAACCTTTGGGCAATGATTTGCAGCGGTTTTTTTACCTACCAACATTTTTTTTTTTTTTTAAATATTTTTTACCTATTTTTTTACCTACCAATTGAATGCTGGAGACGCCTGGAAGAGCACTGATCATCTGAGTGAGCTCCGAAGCCATTTTCAATCCTATTGAACGCAGGAAGCTGAAATTTGAGAGGGAAGGTCAAGGGTGAATACAGATGGTGGTAGGTGCTATTGATGGAGAACCAGTGATCTATACAGAAGGGTGATCTATACAGAAAATAATAAACCTTTGAGCAATGATTTGCAGCGTTTTTTACCTACCAACTTTTTTTTACCTACCAACCATTGGTAGGTACTACCTACCTCACCATAATGCCGAATTTTTAATTCAATACTATTTAAAATTGGTAAAAAACGATAGTTTATTTCGAGAGTTTTCGAGCTAGGGCACTCTTGAAATTTTCAACCTTCAATTTTCACTCCTTAGAAGTGACTGACATCAACCAAAAGCTTCGCGGCACAACCAGACCCCAAATGAGCCCATATACCAAATTTGAACCAAATCGGTTCAGTGTTGCTAAGAAAAGTGCCGCGTACGGCGGACGGACGGAAAATTTGTTAATGGATTTTCGGATTCTACGTACCTTGAAACGTAAAACATCAAATGTTGAGGGGGGTTACAATTTTTTTCCTTGCTCGATTCCAAAGGCTTATTATTGAAAATAATAAACCAAAAATGTGCATATAATTACCTCCCTTCAGGAAAATAAATTAATTCCCCATAATGCCATTACGCTGATCACATTGCATTGGACCAAACAAATTCTGAAACTGAATAGCCATTTAAAATCAACGTATAAAGATACCGTACAAGTAAATTCAAGGTCGGAAAACAAAATCTATTTTACGTGTGACATGAAAATCTCTTTGACTGTTTGGTTGTTTATCCCTTTATCCGATACTAATTACAGTCAATCGGATCATCCGATATTAACCATCTTTGGATCGAATTTACAGTACGTATCTACTAAGGAAGGGAATAGGGTAGTTCAGAATATTGAGTGTTGTACGCAACTGGACTTATGTACTCAACTTTTGAATTCATTGAAAAGAATTTTTTATTGAGTCCATACACTCTTTAATTAGGGATCCTGGTTGGAATCGAATTTTACCCATGGTAATAAGTGATACCAATCCTGAACCGACTACTTCCAATAAAATTTACCAAATTCGGTACCAAGTTCATGCATTGTGCTCAACTTTTGAACGGCAAGTTTCGACTTTGATGGTATTTGCATTGAGCTCATTATCTTCATGTCTCAATCAGTTTCGGTTCCAACTGTAATAAACGAGTTGGTAATAAGCAATAGGTAGATAAGTCCATGACACTGACAGTAGCAAAGGCTACGAACAGAAATTTGAAATGCGGGTGAAAATTTATATTTTGGAGGGCTTTTCCATCCTTAAAAACTGAAATCGATGCTTCCGCTTCTTTAGTAAACTATGTAGCATTATTAGGTTTTAGGTTATAATGGATTAGAGATGGGAGACTCTGCTGTTAAGCTCCATTGATGTATATTGGCTTCGACACTTACCAGCGATCTGTTGGCAGGCAGGCGAACCATCCAGCCATCATCCACTTTCCAGGTGGGAGTTATCGCCTAAGATCGTGAGTGGAGCTGCGATGAGAGCGCCGCTGCGAGCAGAGAGAAGAGCGACTAAAACAAGCAAAGGTATGATATTATAGGCTGATGGGGATGTTCAGAGTGGAGCGGCGCTTCGAGCTGCGAGCAAAGATAAGAGAGAAGAAAACAATCCAGACAACTTGATTGCTCACACAGCTGATCGGTAAATCCTGAGATCCTTCCTACGACTTCCAAGGTCTCCAAGGGGCAGATTGCCACATTTCAGCGCTTTGGGATGAACAGAAGAGGTCCTCTATCTTACCACCAAATCTTTACAGAACTTGCGTGTCTTTGGTACAACGGCAATGAGATTCCTAGGAGACAATCTAGTGAGTCTATCTAATCAGAAACACGAGTGTGAATCGCGAATGAATGTTCTACACAGAAAACAATTAACAAATTTATTGTCGCTGGTCTCTTCTGGGCTTTTCACTTCAAACTCAACGCTGAATTTTTAAAATCTTGATGACTTGATTGGCGTTATAATCAGAAAAAACCATTATGGGATCTGAGGTATCTCTCTCTCTGAGGTATGTAAAAATGTGCACTCACCTTAGCGCAAGGCGTTCAACAGGCAAAACTGGCGGATTTAAACTGAAATTTGGTCACCTCTTGACCAATTTATGCTGAACTTTATCTAGCGAGTAATGGATTATAGTTATATCCAACCAAAAATATTAACAAAACTTGTCAGAATCTTCTCGAAGATCATCGAACGAATGATGGAATTTTAAGATGCGATTTATTAATGACATGATTCCTCTCCACTTTTCACCCTTGAAGAAAATACAACACTCTTAAAAACGGGTTTTCTATAAATAAATGAAAATACAAAAAAAGCACAACGCATTTCTCCCTTCAACTTACATCCACAAAATTTTATTACAGCCTCTTGGGAGCCAATGGGATGAAGCACGGCAATGGAGGAAGTCACATTAGATGCTTCGTCCTGGTAATAATGAGAGTACGACAAAGGTAAACACTCCTATTCATTCGTGAGCATCGAATTTCGGAACTCAGTCTACTGCTGTACTTAGGTTACCATTTGAAGAAAAAAAACTTGAGAAAGGAATGGTATTGTATAAGAAATATATACCTACCTTACTGAAAGATGGTCCCAAAGAAGTATGCAGTAATTGACCTATTATTTTGTTGAATATCTTATTACTCATCAAAATTTCATGAGATACTCCTTCCTAAATAACTCCAAACTACAATGTTCTGACGTTATGAAGCAAGCTTTTGTTTGAGCAATAAAACAAATTTGGGAGATAGATTATAACCACAAAAGTATGTAGGTTCAAAATTAATTTTTAAAAAGCACAAAAACTTTTTATCAGGGATTTATTATAGTTTTTTTTAGATACTTAATACATTATTCAGGTATGCAGGTAATACAATTAAGTCGCTCGACAATTTGCGTTTAAGTACCTACCAACTTATTTCAATAATATTGCGCTATAATACATTACTATAACTGCTGATATCATACTAGTCTTAAAATATCATAATTAATAAATAATCAAGACTATAGCACATAATTTCAATTTGATTCTCACAAATAAGGCACGTGGTGTGATGCTAATTGAAAGAAAACGCTCTATTCAGCATGTACACAAATATTATCTAGACATATTCCAACTCATTTTGCAGTTAATTACATAATATTTTATGAACTTAAGATAATTATTTGCTCTTATCAAAATAACAAAGTGTCGTCACAAAAATTATGACAACCATTGGTGTTAACATCCAAATTTTGTATCTTTTTCCATACTACCTTCCTCTAGATATGGAGTTTAAAATGTTATTTAGATGAAACATATCATGGTGTTTCTGACAGCAGTTTGGTTCAATGAATTTTCTATCAACAATACCTAATAATTTTTAAGGTGTCAACAATCAATAACTGAAATCTCCATAGTCTGTACTCGAAATTTATTATTTCGCTGAAGAGATTTCAAATCGTTACAGTTACTTTATAAGTGAAAAATTTTTAATTTTCAGGAATAGATATTACGAACGGTCAAAAACGGATTTCCTTGAAGGAAAGGCCGTTCAAAATTTCCATTCCAACAATTTATGACACATTAATAGCTTTATTTTCCGAAAAGGCGCCAGATCAGTAATAAAATGTACACATAGACGGTGAAAATCCTCTAAGAAGTTCTGCAAACTTAGTACAACTTACAGAAGAGTAAAATTACAAGGTACAATACTGTATAGTTGACAACCAGCAAACCACCAACCTATACCAGGTTAAGACCCATATTAAAGGCAAACCATGAAATATGTGTTAACATAATTTGATTATAATAGGGGAAACCTAACTGCCAAATAACATTTCAACCAGTATAGTGGAACCTATTCAGGTTTCCTCTAGAACCACAGAATTAGAGATCATCGATATCTTATTACCGAACCCAGATTGTTGGATCGCCTGAACTTGAATGTTCAGATTGTTGAATGTGTTGTAAATTTAGTTTTTGAAATCGTTCACAAATTTCGACAATAGATTCTTAAATTATATTTTTATATTAATAACAATAAATTATGGCTATAATAACCTAACAGTGTGCTAGAACATCTAAAGCGCGATGAATAGTTAATGGTAGTATCCTACTTGTAAGTAACATTAAAGAATATTACCTACTTAAAGATTAAAGAATATTAAAGAAATTCTCTTCGCACTACATGAGAATGAACATCCAGGGTCTCTGTAATCATGCCTTCCTTCTCTTAAGAAGTAGGTCAAACCCTCTAATAAATCTTTTAAACCTCATTTTGTGTGAATTTTGCATTCATCAAGCGTGAACTGGACGGCTGAGTTCAATCGGACTCATCACATTTTTCATTATTATCGTGCGCTAAATTGAGCGACATAAACTTCGCATAATCAAGTAATCATATTTCAAAATGACAGTGATCCTTTTCCGACCATTAAAAAATGCTTCATTATCACCAAACAGTTATAGAACTAGGTATAACAAAATTTGAGATATAACATGCACCATTCACAACATGATGACGTCAAATGTGGCAAGTATTGAAAGTGGCAAGTATTTAAGAATAGAAGTGAAAGGAGGGGCGGATTGGGGTCACGCCGTTTCAAGGGAAAAGGCTAATTCTAGTAAGAATAACCAGAACGCATTTCTTTCCTTATCGAGCTGGCGACGCAGAACGCACAGATGATACACAGCAGCTGAAACAACACACATATTTTTACTAGGATGTTAAACGATAGGAGAACAACGATTTTTTGTAATTAATTTTTTATCGGGAATCCGTAGAACTGATCCAACTTTGCCATTCATGTATATTATAGGAGATAGGTCGATCCCGGTGAGTCACCGTTCTCGAGCTGCGGATAAGTCAACAAAAGCGCCTTCAACAACCTTGGGTGGGTAAGAACGTAGGAAAACGAGAAAAATAAGTATTTGTGGATACAAGAGGGAGACATAGCGGCCATAGTTGATCGTTGGTTACAGTTGAATTGAAGAGTTTTCTTTCAAACGGGATTATATTCACTTGGAATGTTTTGTGGGAAATCGAGAAAAACTAATTTCATGGCGAAGAAAGCTGTCTACGGTTCCCAAATTCTCCAAATAGATTGTTCATGAAACAGTTGATTGTTAGATCAAACTTCGAAATTTTTGCATGCGTTCTGAAGGAGACACGGCCATTTCTAATTTGGATATAAGCACATTCGATGTAGAACGATAGATATGAGCCATTTTGGAAAAAAACGCGTTTTTGGTTGTTGGAAGAGAAGTCACATTTCCGTTTTCTTTTCATTTAATAAACATTTCTTTTGAACATTTAATGCAAGACATTGAACAAACTTTTTTTTTATATAAGCACATTCGATGTAGAACGATAGATATGAGCCATTTTGGAAAAAAACGCGTTTTTGGTTGTTGGAAGAGAAGTCACATTTCCGTTTTCTTTTCATTTAATAAACATTTCTTTTGAACATTTAATGCAAGACATTGAACAAACTTTTTTTTTATATAAGCACATTCGATGTAGAACGATAGATATGAGCCATTTTGGAAAAAAACGCGTTTTTGGTTGTTGGAAGAGAAGTCACATTTCCGTTTTCTTTTCATTTAATAAACATTTCTTTTGAACATTTAATGCAAGACATTGAACAAACTTTTTTTTTTATATAAGCACATTCGATGTAGAACGATAGATATGAGCCATTTTGGAAAAAAACGCGTTTTTGGTTGTTGGAAGAGAAGTCACATTTCCGTTTTCTTTTCAATTAATAAACATTTCTTTTGAACATTTAATGCAAGACATTGAACAAACTTTTTTTGAGATTTTTCTTTGAGAAAAACTTGGAAGAAATGTAACTATTTGTTGGTATGGTTGGTATTAAATATGTAGTTCGCCACAGTCACAGTCAATTAATTCTTCAACGTCATCATCTTCAGCTTGATCTAGTAAGGGTGTGTACCACTGAAGGTCAGGCACGGTTCTCCAGTTTTCCCCAAAATGGGATTTGAGAAGGTGGGCCACACTGTTTTTTGCTTCCGTGTCTACCAAGGTAGCGGAAGCTTTGTTTTCACTTTTCAAGGTTGAAAAAAAATGTTCTCCAAAATCAAAATTTCCACTCGCGTTTTACGTTTTAGACCTTCCTGAACAATTTTGTTCCGCGTCTGTCTGTCTGTGTGTCTGTGATCGTGCAGACTGGCAAGGTAGATGGTCCCCTATGAAAATCATTATCCCCGGACTGATAGTAGCCGCTGCGCAAACGATCGTCTCTTTCTGGAGCCTCTGTTCAATAAACCCACTGTTCCTTCTTTCATCGGTTCAAATAAACTACGGCAAATACACGGCACGAAAATGACAAGCAAAACAAACGGAAACGTCCGGACAACAAAGAATAAGGGAGGAACATGGGAAGACCGACCTTCGCACCGGAGATTCTAGCTGACCCAGTGATAAACACAGGAGCCCAAGAGTTATGGCAATGTCGCCTGTTGTGAGATTAGATCCCTACTGATTATCCTAGGCTCGTATCTCGTGTTTCCCTTTATCGGTTAGGCGATGTATCGCATTTTAATCAGAAGCGGAAAATATTACTTTGTATATAAGCCCTTTTGATGTGAAATGAACCACGAACACACCAGAAAATGATGGTAAGAGCCACTTTGAAAGAAAAAAAGTGTTCATTGAAAACAGCGGGATGGATAAAAGCCGTTTTGTCGGCAAACCTGATTTTTAGCTGGGTTTTAAATCTGGACACAAACCGTTTCGGAAGGAAACCAACTCGTGAAGTGATAGGTCTCATCCTAAAGAATCGGAATCCGTAAAAAAAAAAAAAAAGTGTAGAAAATGGATATAAGCCCGTTTGAAAGAAAACTCTTCAATTACTGAATTCTCGTACAGTTCTCACTCAATTTTCATCAGACTTCTTATATAGTATCAAAAAGTATGAACTGAGTTCCAATGAAAAGATGAATGAACAGTTTTGAATGCTAAAATTAACATGATCAACCAAATTTGGTACGAGCTTGAATAGGTAGGTGCGGTTTTTTCGATTTTCGATCTTGAGAATGAAATGAGATCGTATCGTCGCTTAATTGATGCCGAAATCGACTTGGTATTCAAGATCACACAAGGATTTTTGTGGGGTTTCGTCATAATTCGACGAAGAAGGGGGTAGGTTGTCCGTTTTGAAGAGGGATAACATTAGAAGAGGGATAACATTAGAAGAAAAGATAATCAGGCACAAATCCGTTTCAAACTATTATGAATCCAAATCCGAGAAAAATCTACAGGTGTTGTGGCATTTGGGAACCATAATGCCATAAATTGGATTTTAGGAACCGCATGCCTGTTAAATTTTGCCAATTTCCCTTCACTATACAACAACCCATCTACATGCCAATTGCCTATCTCATTTAGCCAATCCAATTACCAAATCAAAGTTGAAATAATAATAATAATAATAATAATTAGGGCTGGTCGATCTAATATTAGAAAGATCAGTCCTAGTTATAACGAAAAGAGCCTAACCTGGAACCAATCAAAAGAGCCTAACCTGGAGCCAACCAAAAGAGCCTAACCTGCTGCCACTATTAAGGTTCCATTGGAGTGTTGATAATATTCTATGGAAACTCGAAAGTTAGTAGCCCATAGGGCTTGTTAGAAATTAGAGGATGGGATTATTAAAGAGACTTCATTGGGGCATAAGTAAACTTCTTTTGGAACCCAAATTCTTCAGAGGGGCTGAAATGCTCCAAGGGATTTTTTCCTGTCGTCAGGAAACTGAAAATTCTCCTTGGGACCTCAACTCATCATCAGGGAACTAAAATTTTACTTGGGACTTCTACCTATCATCAGGGAACAGGAAATCATCTTGTCTTCAGGGACTCCATTAATTACCATTATTATTATTATTATTATTTAAAGAAAAAAAGTCTTCTTTTTCTTTTAAGGTAGGGAAAATAGAACAAGAAAAAACTTCTGAAATGGAAAGGAAAAGTGCCAGTGCATTTAACTTTGGTGGAATCTGAATGAGACTATGGGATGGCTTTGGAGGTCACACGAGTAGTCTGCAATTCCCTTTCCTACAAAATCAGGATCTTCTGGAATCCAGAAAACTAATTCCTTTCTCTTAAAGAGCCACAGAAAACGTTAAGGTGTATGTCTGTAAGAGTCTTGTCCCAAAGCGACGATGTGTGTATGTGAGCGTGTGACTGTGGAAGTGCGTATTGGTATGTGTATGGCAAAATTTTCTCTACTCTGACTATCTAGTTGTGCACTGAGTCACCGGAATAATGATTTTAAAAATTAAACGTCTGGAAAGTTGGGTGGACAAACATAGCTTCCAAGCAAAGAATAAATGGACAAATAGGTATGTAGAATTATTTTATGTAGAAAAGCTTATTACCACTGATGAATTCCCCAATAAGAAATTTGAATCACCAGATCATGTTGCTGGTTTTCGATGTCAACAAACAGCAAAACGATAATGAAGTCATGCTCACTTTTCTACATTCGTCATGTTTTACCATGGTCGTAGCTAAAGCACTTTTCAAAGTTGAAAAAAAAATTTTCCAAAATCAAAATTTCTACTCACTTTTGGTTTACTATTTTCAATAACGAACCTTTGGAATCGACCAAGAAGAAAAATTACCCCCCCCCCCCCCCTCACCCCTAAAAATTGGTTGGTTTACGTTTCAAGGTACGTAGAATCCGAAAATTGAAATAAAATTTTGCCGTCCGTACGAGGCACTTTCCTTAGTTCCCATGGACTGATTTTGATGAAATTTGGTATATGGGCTCCATTTAGTTGTGCTCCGAAACTTTTGGTTGATGTCAGTAACTTCTAAGGGTTGAAAAATGAGGGTAGAAATTTTGGAAAACGCCCTGGCTCAAAAAATGGTGATAAAAAAAAAAATATTGTTTTTTCATGAATTTAAAGCAGTATCGAAGTGTTAGAATAGAATGAGACCACCCAGAGCTCTCTATGAGAACTAAAGAGTTTCACATATGATAAATCAGAAACACGAGTATGAATCGCAAAAGAGGCTTAATCTCCGTTCAAATGTCAGCTGACCGAAATGCGATCGATGTTTTTCTTCAAGTTGGTTAGTAGTAACAATGGCAAAGCCGTGTTCTTTGCAGACGAGTGATCTATATACCATAATAATAAACCTTTGTGTAATAATTTGCAGCGTTTTTGTCAAGCGGTTAAGTATTTATTTTCCAACACACTTCAATTCCGGGTAGATATGGAAGAACGAAATTTATATGCAACATCTCATTTTTCATCTCAATAAGAAAATTTAGTAAAAGTAATTATGAAAAATTAAATAGTAAAGATGGATATTGAAACTACTTATGACGAAAATTGATACAAAAGGAAACACAATTGATAAAAATATCAACTTGATTACCTACTTTGTGGCTGCCGATAATGACGAAAAATTATTACATAGATACAATCATCAAATATAATGTAGGTATGTAATAATAACTCAACGAGGTTATGAATTAATTTGAAACGTTACCTCGACTCCAACAATGATGAATAAGGTGATTGCAATCACTTTTAGAGAGTGTTTCATCTCTCCCAGAGCCGGGCCCTGGCAACCCTTCGGGAAGGCTTGATCGCGAGGACAGGACGATCCTATGTAAGAAAAACATTTTTTCATGATTACATAATAATTTCATACCTAATCATTCAACAAATACTGCAAAAATATTCGTCATAAGAGAAAATTTGTCTTTATAACGAATTTTTGAAAAAATTTAGTTATTACTATGGCTTCAAAATTTTGAAGAAAAAAAATTGTAAAAAATGGTCAAACATTTTTTTTATGGTAATCTGTTTTGGATTATTCAGAAACGATTCTTAAAATATAATGGTATTTACATATACAGGGTGTCACCCTAACTCGAGGACCAAACTTCAAGGATCGATTCTACAACTAATTTGCAAACTTTTTTGTCTCTTGACATTTTTTTTTTAAACGCTGTAAAATTATACTTTTTTCACTTTTAAGATTTTGTTCGTGTTTTCGACCTTGAGCCATTAAAACGGCCATAACTCCCTCAATTTACTGGATAAACTCAAATATGAGTATACCGTTGGAAAGAACGTTAAATTTCCTATCAGTTCATCAGGACACAAAAGCTTTTTAAGCCTTTCGTATAAGTGAATAAATTGGTCAAAGTCAGAAATTTAAAACTTTCTCGAAAATCACCATTTTTCAGGCTGACTCATCTTATGTAATAAACAGCCGTATCGGCGGGCACTCAACGGAAAAAACTTGCCCAGAATCTCAGCTTTCCAACGGTCTATCAATTTTTCTTTTTAACATCCAAATTAGAAGAGCAAATGAAGTTTGAATACCCGAAAACGTGTGTTTTACAAGCAAATCCAGTGTTTTAAGCGGTTTCTGGTCCCCCTCGACCTCAAGATGGCTTGACGATTTTGGTATCATTTTCTATGTAATTTTTTACGCTGAATCAAATAGTGATACTTCCGAATGGTTCCGACTGCTAGAAAGTGGATTTTTTGAAGAAAACCTTCGTTTTTCGTACATAAAATACGCATTATTCTTAAATGTGGTAGTGAGCATGAAGTAACACCTTTGAACTCAATAAAAACACCGAATTTCTAGCTGATTGAAGTTTTTGTTGAGTTCAAAGGTGTTACTTCATGCTCACTACCACATTTAAGAATAATGCGTATTTTATGTACGAAAAACGAAGGTTTTCTTCAAAAAATCCACTTTCTAGCAGTCGGAACCATTCGGAAGTATCACTATTTGATTCAGCGTAAAAAATTACATAGAAAATGATACCAAAATCGTCAAGCCATCTTGAGGTCGAGGGGGACCAGAAACCGCTTAAAACACTGGATTTGCTTGTAAAACACACGTTTTCGGGTATTCAAACTTCATTTGCTCTTCTAATTTGGATGTTAAAAAGAAAAATTGATAGACCGTTGGAAAGCTGAGATTCTGGGCAAGTTTTTTCCGTTGAGTGCCCGCCGATACGGCTGTTTATTACATAAGATGAGTCAGCCTGAAAAATGGTGATTTTCGAGAAAGTTTTAAATTTCTGACTTTGACCAATTTATTCACTTATACGAAAGGCTTAAAAAGCTTTTGTGTCCTGATGAACTGATAGGAAATTTAACGTTCTTTCCAACGGTATACTCATATTTGAGTTTATCCAGTAAATTGAGGGAGTTATGGCCGTTTTAATGGCTCAAGGTCTAAAACACGAACAAAATCTTAAAAGTGAAAAAAGTATAATTTTACAGCGTTTAAAAAAAAATGTCAAGAGACAAAAAAGTTTGCAAATTAGTTGTAGAATCGATCCTTGAAGTTTGGTCCTCGAGTTAGGGTGACACCCTGTATATAACGTCAAGGATCTATTTTTTTTTTTTTTTTTTTACGTCAAAATAGGCAGGAAGAGTCAAGATAGCTGGACGAGTTCTCAACTAGGTGTCCCCATAACAACAAATGCCAGCTTATACGATCTGCCACCCGAGCTTTCCACGGCCCTCCTGTGCGAAAGGGCCCAAATACTCGTATATTGGACCCCTTCTACATCTGGCATTACGGATAACGAGACACAGGCAACAAAATTTTGTATTTTCAGACCCATACAAATTCAAAAATGGCTATTCTGCTCCAGATAGTCTCATCTCGATTTCACTGTCTTTATATTCCTTTAATAAACTCTCCAGTACCTACGTTCTTACTGGATGGTTTCTTAACTTCTTACATGTAGTTTCTAAGCCTATAGATTTCTAGGATTCTAGGAAAAATGTTCAACCTTTACGAAATTAGCACCGATATTTTTCAAACCTGAAGGTGATTGTCTTACCGACTTCTGAAGGATTACTGCAGCAAGAAGGCGGGAGGTTGGGTCCAGCTACGGTGTTAGGTCCATCAAATCCACAGCAATGGTACTGCAATGATAAAAACATGCCCTTGTTACTACTTTTTAAAATGACCAAGGCTTTGGAACTACATTTCTAAATACAACAAAAAAATATAAATAAAATGTTACCTTTGTCGGTAAAAAAAAAAAATCTGGAATCTAGAATTTTTGGGTTTTATATATGATTCTATTTCGATATTATTTATATCGGAATATTCATAACTTCAATATCATTTATGTCCAATTCATTTAATAATTGTTAATACTTATTGGATTATTAATTTCGTCTATTAAATACAGATTTTTTAGTGAAGGAATTGCAATGAATAGAAGTGTGGTTGCTGGTATAATGGTTCAAATTAGTTCAATTGTATGATTTGCTAAAAAATATCGATTAATACATTCATTAAATATAGTTGTTGTTATAATATAATGATACTATAATGGTAAGTAGGTATAAATAGGATAATTATTGTGTGGTCGTGAAATAAAATTAATCGTTCTATCAAAGGAGAATTTGCATCTTGTTCAGATAAATTTGATCATGTTAGAATTTCTAATGGAAGATATATCTTTATATATGAATCTTAAGTTCATAGCACTATTCTGCCACATTATAATCTTCTAATAAGAGGTAATTCAGCATAGGAATGTTCAGCGGGAAGGGTATTTTGTATTCATTCAATACTTGATGGTAAATTTTCATGAAATGAGATGATTATTCGTTTAGAAATAATACTTTCTCAGATAATGGTAATTAATATAATCATCCTATAATCTCATTTGAGTCAATTTACAGCAGACCTAGTAAACTAGGTATAGGTAGGCTAAATATAGGAAAGTTAATTTTAAGAAAGCATAGCGTCACATCTAATTTTTGTGTCTTCCACTTTTGTGTATGAAATGTTTTCCTGATCCCGAATGTGTCCCATATAATTATATCATAAACAGCCTAAACCTATCAGCTTACCTATCAACAAACTAAATCTAAGTAAACTATACCGCCTCCCAAACTTGGCAGGCTTCTTTCTACTCAAATAAGTACTCAATAGGCTTATGAATCCACTATAAGCAATCATAAATATATTTCTTCACAATCATAAATCGGAGTTGGTCAATAACCAAATCAAAAACAAGGTCAAAGAGTTGAATCATAAAAAATTATTGCGATATATTTAGTAATATGTACCTCTTGTTGCATGTCATCGATGAATTTCTTGTTTCCATCGTAATTTCCAAAGGCATTAGAGAGGTTCTTCTTCATTTCATTCTCCAAATTCCTTCCCTTGAAGAAGTACACGGCGATTCCAGCAACGACCAGTTGGCCGACAAGTATGACAGTCAACAGAATTGCATACTGAAATTAACATTGCCCAGTTATACATATATTATAAATGGCTCTATTGCCAGATTAGCCTACGTAATAGAAGTCGAAGTGGATAGAAATAAGACCAATCAAGAATGGCCTGCTTAACGATATTTTTGCATTCTTCGGGTCCCCTTAATGCCTAGTTAACGAACATGCTATTATATTCACTGGTGGCGAATTCAAATCGTACAGCTCCACTCGTGGCATTTTTAAGAAGTTTATTTCACCGGGCCTCCACAAATAGATTGGAGGAAAGAAACGAGCAGACCAGACATTCAAACAGCGCCTTGCTTCTATTTCGGGTGAGTTTGGAGTCATGTTGGAAAACGTTCAGAGAATTGTTTGGTATCGTAGAGAATTGTTTGGCCCACGATTCCATTCGAACTATACCTACACCGAAAGATGGTCATTGAGCTGGACGCCTTTTTCTCTCAATCACCTCTCCAGTTCATGGTCTTTTTTAGTGAGACTGAGAGTCGAGTCCGGCGGGTATGTCCAGAAATTGGGGAAATTGGGCTCATGTAATCGAGTGCTGAAAGTCATTTGTGTCAACAAGAGTTCTTAGACCGAGCTCAGGTCAAGGGATGTCGCTTAGCTCCAGCCAAAATGTTCGATCTGTGACTTTTGACATCACGATAGTTTCTACCAGGTCCTGTGACGCCATCACGACTACCTGGTCCAAATCCAGTCCCCAACATCCAAATACGACAAAGCCGCCAGAACACATAGGCGCACGACCAAAGAGCCAACTATCGTCAACTATACGTGCGTTCAAGAATGGTAGTATTTTGAGGGGGTTTTCCATTTTTATTGTATTGCATGCTCGAAATTCGGAAGGAGAGACTGTTGTATTATATTGTCAGTATTGAGTATATCAAATTGTCAGCTTAATGTAGTTTATTCAGTAGCGATCAAGCTTGCGTATGTTTGTCTCATTCCAACCTCCCTATTTTTCAGATTGCCATAGTAGTACTATGTAGCTTAAAAATGCATATTTGTGGTTTTCTTACTGTGGTGATGAAGCAAGGATCTTCTTTGACGGCACCGCAGCATCCTAGGAAGGCGACGACGAACGTTATTCCACCCAGAACCATCATTGTGATGACCGTCGCACTGACCTCCCCATGTAGTACGTCGTTGAAATTGTTGCTCTTCAGGTACATCCATATCGCGACACCCAGCACCGTCAGGCCAACCAACTGGAAAAAAGACACCAAGTTTTATGATTTTGACCAATAAATAGGAAAATCAAGATATATGTAGTTAACCTATTTTAATAGTTTTCATCACCGTTGACATAAACGTCTTAAAGAAGTTTTCAACAAAAGCACTAGATTAGTAAAATGTCTACAAAATGGTTTCCGAAAATTTCACTCCATAACTTATTATTCATGACTACTTGTTGAATAAAAAGTTAGATCCCATCTAGCCTGTAATGAAACTTTTCTCAGGAGCAGCTGTATTGAGGAAAACGGACCGTTTGAACATTCCCACCGGTGTAGGGCCGGTTAGCTTCCACTTGCTGGACGAGATAAGTAAGACCAAAAGAAACGAACCAGTTGGCAACGTGAGAAAGTAGGCACATTTGTGAAGGATTACTTTTTATAGTTGTGTTCTGGATGGAGCCCTTACCAGTACCAATTACCTTACTAAGATAAATTAGATAGATAACTAAGTAATAATAATAATAGTAAAATAATCCATGAAAAACAATTAGGATAAAAACAGAAAAAGATTTCTACTTCCTTGACAAAATTGGAAATGTTATGGATTGAGCGCGATAAGAAGGACACGGTCGTAATCCAGCCTCACTCCAACTCTGGTAAATACTTATTCCATATAATCAATGTGATGCAAAACGATCAGTATGAGACCCAATAATAAATTATAAATTTGTATAGGCGACAATATTTCGACACAATAACTCCACTTTTGTTATGTTGTTCCCCACAACTCATCTACTGTTGCGTCGGCAGAGTCAGAGAAAACTTCACTCACACAAAAACAAAATATTTTTGTCTAAAAAAAACTTGTTTTAGATCGGTATTTGAAAGCAATGAACATGAAACGGTCAACATTTTCCTTAGATTTTGTTGGGTATACCTGTCATTGTAACGTTTTCGTTACGGACGAATTCATACAAGGTGCGGCAGCAAAACTTCCTTTTTTCAAAACTGAATAAAACGCATTGTATGTATCAGAAAGTTTGTAATTTGGTTTTTAAAATGTAGCTAAACAACTAAAGTTTTTTTTACATAGTTTTGAAGATAAAATCACTTGGGTGACGTCCCACATTCTCAATTCATTGAATATAAAGATTTCTGGCGTTTTCATGACTCTGTCGAGCATAACAGGCGTTATGTTGGAAATTCCTTCATGATGTCGTTCAAAACACCCCATAAAAAAATCACAAGGGAACAAATTGGGAGATCCGGCAACTGCAAATCGCCCCTGATTGAGATGAGGCGTTCTGATAAGCGTTCCCTCAAAACAGCCATCGATGCTCTTGCGATGTGTTCCGTTGCACCGTCTTGTTGGAACCAAATGTCCAAAAAACAAAACGAAAATTCCTGTGACATCCAATAACCACAAGTTAGCTGTTTTGAGGGAACACTTCCCAGAACGCCTCATCTCAGTCACAGGCGATATGCAGAGGCCGTATCCCCCGATTTATCCCCTTGTGATTTTTTCTATGGGGTTTTTTGAAATCCCTTGAGGGAATTTCCAACATAATTCCTGCTATGCTTGAAAGAGTCATGACAAACGCCAGAAATCGATATATTCAATGAATTGAAAATGTGGAGCATCACCTTTATCTTCAAAACTATGTAAAACAAAACTATAGTTGTGAAACTACATTGTGAAAACCAAATTACATAGGTACTTTCTGATACATACAATGCGTTTTATTCAGTTTTGAAGTAAGTAGTAAGGAAGTTTTGCTGCCGCACCCAGTATTTTCTTCGTAACATCTTTGTCATGGACAAATTTTCTGGAAAACCCAGAAGACGAGGTAATTGCTTCGAGGTAATCGGCATTCTTTGTACAATTGGGAAAATGTGAACGTGCGTTATGTGTTCAGCAATACTTACGACATTTCACGTATCCTTAACCCGATTATATAGATGATCCGATGCATAGTAGTTAATCTCAAAACACCAATCTCTAAGTACCTTACACTACCCTCATAGGGGACCATCTACTCGCTAATCTGGACAATCCTAGAAAATTTCATCAAATTCGGATGAAAAATGTAAGTGAGTAGTGATTGGATCAAAAAATTTCTTGGCTTGGCTGGGAGTTGAACCCGGGACTCCAGGGTGGGAGTTCAATGCGCTACCTCTGAGCTATTGGGGCCTAGTGATGGGATGTATAGGATTTGAGATTCTCACGTCGCACATATGAAATTACGCGGGGAATGAATTGGGAGGGCGACAAATGCACGGCTGTTACAAGGATTTTACGTTTGCGTATGCGCAGTGGCTACTGCAAATTTTAAGGCCTTGATTTTCATTGGGGACCATCTACAACCTAATCCGCGTAATCCCTGAAAATGTCATCGAAATCGGGTTGAAAATGTAGAAGTTATGGCTGTTACAAGGAATTCACGTTCGCGCATGCGCATCGGCTACTATCAGTCCGGGGGTGTTGGTTTTCATAGGGGGTTTTTTTTATATCTAAACACTAATCTGTAACATCCCTGAAAATTTCATTGAAATCGGATGGAAAATGTAGAAGTTATGGCCGTTACAAGGAATTCACGTTTGGGCATGCGCAGTGGCTACTATCAGGATTGAGGATTGATTCTGTTTGTACTCAGTAAAGACATTCATGGAGGGGAGCACTCATTCCATCGCTGGAACACACTGATAGAACACACACGCTCAAGAATTATGCATAATATGACATTCAGCTAATTTGGTGAGGTATCAAATAACTCCCTGAACGGTTTCCTCGGACCTCGAAGAACCCCTCAAATAAGTAGTTTGTTGGATCCTGATGCATTTCAAGAACTTACTCTTTCTCGCAATTTCCCACGTTAACACCGGAAATTCACCTAAAATGTCTTCACTTCAGAATGAGGTCTACTAATCAGCTCCCCAGTTTTGCAGTTTACCGTAATATGCTACAAAATTAACTCTGCAGCATCAAATTTCAATGGATCTTCTAGAACAACTACCAACATGAGTATTTTCTCTTTTTATTATCATTTGTGAAATTGAACTGGGAAACGCGATTTCCACGTTACAAGACCACTGCACACTTATACACCAGTGTATACAAAACAGGTGCCATCTTTATCGATAGAACGGTCAACGGATTTGGTAGAACTCAAGACTACCGGCAATGAAGAAAAAATCGGTGCATGGCCGGCTTCCATCAACCAACCTTGGATTAGGTCATCTACCCTCAGTTCTCAGACACCATCAAACCGAGGTCATTACCAACCCCCCAATTTCTGTAGCGGCAAGAAGGGTTTCTTGATGATTAATTAATGATTCATCAAGCAGAAAGGAGTGACCAACAACTGAAGGTACAGCAAGCAGGCTGTTGTGTTTCACAGCTATCAATTCTTAGACCTGATAGAGAGCTTTCCGAAGAGGAATCGTTCGTCGAATCAATGGGGAACGAGAATGGGAGGGAAATAGGGACGCTTTGTATTGGTGCGGCAAACCAAAAGTATTGGGGTCTTCCAAAATCAAAAATTTTACTTTCACTTTCACAAAACTTTCAGAGCATTCTGAATCGCTGAAATTTTCAGGAGACTAGTGGGTTAGTCCATAAACAGCCTCTTATGCGATTGCTTTTACGACTTTTACTTGGATTCTACACCCAAATACCCTCCAAATCTAGACGATTTGAGGTAATTATAAATCTAGGAAATATAGAACTTAGTGGACTAACCCGTATTCTTCCTAAAAATGTCATCGAAATCATGTAATTCTATGGTATTTTATAGTCGTGCCCGATAGTTTGGCTCAGGCACTCGGAACCGAAATTGGAAGATCAGCATTTCTTTGATCTGCTGCACGAACTTAATGCTTATACATACGGAAGCTAAATTCTTTCAAATTCAAATTTCTAATAACCTGGATCCCTTTGTTCCATCTATAACATTACGTCATATTATTTCATATGGAAATTATCACTATATCAATTTTATATGTTATAATTGCTCCCACTGCAGTTAGGCCGGTTGACCATTTGATTGAATTGATACGTTTGTAACCGAATTTAATCCAGCTTAGGGTTGTTGGGTTTTGTAATTGCCAAAGGATACCTACATTCCTCCTGGGACACCTACACTCGTTTTGTTGGAAAACCTCAGGGAATTCCGGCAGTGACATTCATTAAGTTGAAAAATAACCCAATTCGATGTTACGACTCGTACACACAAGTCAGAAGACCATTCACGTGTGGGTTAAATAAATATAATTCAAATAAATATGTTTGTAGATCTAGGATGGTTCGATTCATAGAATGTGAATAAGACTAAAGGAGAGAGTTGAACGTCCAAAACAGAGATAATATCGCTTTGGATGATGTCACAGTCATTTAGGAGATGACTAGTGGATGCGCAGTTCGTCTTCCTCGTCATATTTTCTAGTCTAACCCACCAAACGAAGAAATTGAAGGGCTCAACTGACAAAGCAGCATTTCATGATTATAACTAGGTATTATTTTGTATGCATACGATATTTACTATGTATCTTTATTACAACAGTAGAACTAGAAAGGAGTTGTTCTATTGTTTCATAACCCATAGTAGTTGCTTCAAAATAGAAGGTTACCCGTCAACTATTTTAAATTCTGACCACTAGTTGAACTAAGTGGAACGTAGAGTAGTTAAAAGGCAAGTCTGACTCACCAATAAGGCTCAGTTTCGAGGAGGTAACTCTTGTTTTGACTTCCTCGGTACAAGAGAGAGCTATTCATTACGATGTAGTAAGCGGCACCTTGACACTGCAAGCTTTATTATGCTCTGAGTAAACTGTCGCGTCCGTTGGAATAAATTAACGTAGGATTCGGCGACATATTTTAAATCTTAGAAGTGACTAAGAAACTTCATCTATTTCAAAGTTTACGTAACATAAGTATTACGCTGTCTTTAAAATTTAAAATTAAAAAAAAGATTTACGACAAGGGATGTCGGAGTTAAAAATAGTGGTACCCAACAACATCAGGGTGATGCTGCAATATTGTCATGGCGTTGGAAAAATGCCATGGAGTTGTGAGAGAATGGCATCACGGTAGGTGTACTCCGTGGTATCACCACCCGTGTCCTGCTAGGCTCAAACCTCAACTGGTGGTCTTTTTGTAGAGGCACTTCCCTTCATCCCTTTCTCTCGCCCCCCACCATCTTCATCTTCCCTCATCCCTAGGGCGCCGGGTGAATCCTGGGCATCCTCCCCATTTTAATGTTTTTTTTTTTTTTTTTTTTTTAAATTTATGGCGTACCTCCTCCTTCTCATCAAAATTCTTTACCTAGTTTCTTAGTGGAAATCGATTTTTTTTAAATTATAAGTCGGTCAGTCTATGTCAGCATACCCATCTCTGTAAAGGGGAAACTTAAACTAACGATTTCAATCAAATTTTCAGAGAAGGTGGGACTTCTGCCTTAGATGGTCCCCTATGAATCCCATCGTGCCCAGATAGATGATACCATCTGCTCTTGCGCAAAAGTTGCTAAACTTCTCCAGTTCTCATCATATTTTAAATAAAGTGTTGGATGATATAGGACTCCATTGCTGTCAGATTTATTGTGATCAGATCAACTATACTACCATTTTATGGATCCGAGTAAGCTATGTGCCACACCCAACGTACGTTTTTACACAAAGCCACCAAACATGCAAAGGGATTCGTGGGGTAATGGTAACACAATGACATGTCACGGTCAAATGGAAATACGATGTAAAAATACCTCCCATTCTGGGTGAGATCAGAAGAAGTTTCCGAAGATGATGGAACATTCTTCTGCCAAACAGATTGGAATCTTAAATTATTCAGAAGTCGAACATGACGTGACATTTGCCGGAAGAATGGTTTTCCGAGTTTTTTTTTGCAGCAGCATTATAGTTGGTTTCTTCTTTGCGAGGCATGTCGCACTTTGTTGTTTTTATACTCCAAACTTTCAGAGTAAATTCGTCATAAGGTGTGTACTTAAACTTGGACTAGTTCCATACCCAAAATGTCTTTTATAGTGGTTTAACAATAAATTATTGTTGATCATATAACGAGTCAACTTCACACACTAAACATCAAAGAAAAGACCCTACCTACTAAGTGGATTTGACTTTAAGCTCCCTTACGCCATGAATTAAGAAGGATTAAAAAAAGGTTTGTACTTAAGTAGAATGCAAATTTTTGTTTCTGGGGAAACACAAATATTTCCTCTTACAAGAGTGAAAAAAATTCTAGACGTATAAGACACAATGAATACAGGGTCCTACGGGGGTATTAGTTTGACACTTCCGAGTTTGCAAATAGCTTTCTCAAATGACATCAAAAGAGTCAATCTACAAACCCAAAGGTGTGGAGCGCTAAGGCACTCTGCACGTAAGTGCAATACATGTCGGTACTCTGGAATATTATACGCGAGCTATGAGGTTTGGCGAATCGTATTCCTATACTCGAGAATCTGCTGGTCCTCCTATTTTCCAGAAAGACTTTAAATCCTTCCACAGGAACCCCGAATTCTAGGAATCCTGAATACTCCTCAGGTTGTCAATAAACTCATTGAAAGCGTCGCATTCAAGGATTCCAACTTGAAACATGTATGGTGGATCCTTCCGATAGAAATAATTTATTAGTTAAGTACGAGGTCTTTAAACCATGGACGTTACCTCGAGGTGGCTCGATGGGACAGTAGAGGAGTAGAAGCGGGTGCAGAAGGCAGAGTAGAAGGAAGTGGGAATTGAAATTAGAATGACAATATAGACTAACTAAAATAATGAAGAACATAGTAACCACCACGTAACAGAGAACAATGAAACTTATCTACACGATAGCAACTGATCTGAGAGCAAAATTTCTTGAAGTCCCATCAAGCTCTTCTTTGCGTGAACTCTTCAAGAAAACAACCAAGAAAGGAGATCTGAGTGTAGAATTTGTTTGTTCCATAATGCACATCCTACACCAAAAACGTCCCCAGGAAATTCCATGTAATTTAATATTTTCTCACGGCGTTGCATGAGGACAGACGGGTTTCCGGCCAGCGCCTGGGCACCGAGCGGTTTTCACGGTAGAGGCCCTCGGTTCTGCGCTGCTTGATCACAAGGTCGCTAGAGATATTGAAGCAAAAAAAGGCCTTTCCCGGCTCAAAAGGGAACTGTAGCGAATCCGTATCTCTTTTGTTCGAATTCGTATAATAGGCGAACTCTCTGATCCCTATAGTAAAAGGATGAGTTTTTGGATGAAACACTCTGAAGGTTGATAGAGGGTGTAACAAACTACCCACGTTACTACATAATTCTTATATTTATGTAGCATACGAATAACGAAATTATTTCTAACATAAATGAAGAAATTCAGCGTTATTAAATGGTAAATTGAGTTTATGAAATTTAATTATGTCTACATGAAAAAGCTCTCACAGCCTGTAAAAATATCAACAATAATTAATTTTACTCTCTTTAATCCAAAATTCTCCTCAAACAAACTGTGCTGTACCAGTCAGGTCGTTGAATGGTAGTTACAAACTTCATTGTTATTAGAACAGCTAGAGCATCTGCGATCCGACCAACGGGAAATAGTAGGTAATTCCGATATTCAAGGACGAACTATTATTGGGCGCACAGCGTCAACATATTACGTAAATTCCGTGTCTAGTATTTTCGTTGAATCGCTAACAACATTGAATCTCCAACCAAACTTAATTGAATGACACAATATGTCCCATGCGCGTAGGTTGCCACCTCCTATCAAAAGAAGGGTTGACTTTAACTATTAAATGAATGATGAAATTATTAAAATTAAAAAAATATTTCGGTGTTATTACAAGTTTTGAAGTATTTCCAAGGCGTAGTTTTTAACATGGAACATGTTTTAGCCGTGAGCTAACAGGTCAAAATAGTCACGAGATTGCGTTTCGAAAACGAGACCTCCTTCCCTATATTGCATTGATTTTCACTTACAACCAAAACGTTGTGACGAACTTTATCTTCGTCATTCGTGTTCGTAGAAAAATCATTCACCACCCGTTGGAAAGCCCTAAATTTATGTATAAATCATAAATACTGCCAAAACCGCAATGGAATTATGGAAAAAACTGAGATATACCCCTGAGTTAAAAGAAGTGTAAACAACATTCGCGGCAAGAGCTTTGTTACACGTCAACAAAAATAAATTATTGAGAAAGCATATTATAAGCAGGTAGCGAAGTATTTTAGCATGGAACATGCTTTAGCCATCACCTAACTGAGCAAAAACGTGACGAAACCGCGGAACGAAAGTAGCGCGATTTTGTAATGATTTTCACTTACAACCGACCCGTTTCTAGGGAAATGTATCGCCGTTAGTTTTCATCCCACGAAAATCGTTCGCCACTCGTTGAAAAGCCCTCAATTTATACGTAAATTATATACTACCAAAACTGCTGTAAATATAGACGAAGCTGAGATATACCTCTGATTTAAAAGAACTGTAAACAACATTCGCGGTAAAAACCAACATCTATTTAGTGGATTTAATTGATATTGTTGGTTGGCTTGGGTTTTACGAATGTAATCAAAGGATCTTGGAAACTAGGTGAGATTTTGTTATGAACGAGGGCTTTTAGCTGTGATGTGTTCTTCGACGCTTTAGATGTTTTCAATTTCTCAATAATAATAATACCTCTGTTGTCATTGAGACTGTTTTGAAAAGCAGTGAGTCATCACCTACTTCCACGGAAGAGCGAGTAAGGAAGCTCATTTGAAAACTTGTATTACACCATAAACGCTAAATTAAAACAACACACAACGAATACCCAATAAAAGGAAACATCAAACAAACAAAACACGGCTAGAGCATGTTCCGTGTTTCTTGAATTTTAGCCGAAGGCTTTAATCAGTGACCCGAAGGGCTGAGTTATTAATGCATTTTTGATATGCTGCTAGGAATAATACAACTTTTGTATTATACTTACCTACGACTAAAGGTTCTGCACTAAATTTGGCTAAAACAGTCTAGTTCAAATAGATAGCATCTGAGGGGCTTGCGCCAAGTTTATTTTTTTTTTTTAATTTATTTATTTATTTTTTTATTTTATTTTACTTTTTTTTTTGATCCAGTCTTCTAGAAATGAATCCCCCACCTGCTAAAAATAAAAACAATAATCCTCTCTTTAATACAGGATTAGCTCCATAGAAAATGTTCCTATTGATAACCCTGGATTGATCATTGTCTATCTTCTTCGAGTTTGGCCCAGCAGAGGCATCAGTTGCGGGATGTGAATGTGTGGCTGTGGTGCCTGATCTCGGTTCTCGTATTATTTTCTAGAATCTCTGATGACATTGCAACGTTCAGATAATATTACATCCTCGATCTAATCTTCTTGTTTGTGGTTTGTTTTTTTTAACCAAAAAATTGGCGTGAGTACAAAACTAGAGCTCGGAAGAATGTTCTTTCCAGCTATCATTAATATCGTGTTTGTCGCTTCAAGGAAGCCGAGCCACTTTTAGTGAGGTCATAAAATCATTTTTAAGGTCGTGACTCAATCCAATATTGTTTCGTAGGAACTTTCCATTTCCCTAAGAAAGAAGTGCGCAACGTTGTCGATTTTTCTCTGATATTTACAGCTACTAGACTAAATAACGCATGCGCCGTATCTAGAAACCACATCAAATATAGATGTAACAGGAACACTGAACGGCCAGGAATCCTTAGGAGGATGAGATAAAATACCATGGAATGACCGTTGATTCCAAACTCATTGATACTGCACACCAAACCAATCACCTATTCTACGGATGAAACAGCGCATCATTAAAATTCCGAGTGTCACCCAAGTCTCGCATAGGTACTCCTGCTTTTGAAACGACTACATCAATAGGGCCCATCTGAATGTACAATACGTACACCAAGAAAATACTGACAAAACAAGTCATATAGTTACGAACCTCAGTGAACACAACACAGTTCAATTGGAATACCATAATAAAGGTTTTTTTTTAGGTAGGTCATAGTTTCTTCAGAGAGCCATAAAAATAGCCTGGAAATAAACTCTGAAAACTGGGCATACCCTGGATTGCATGCATAAAATTGTCAAAGACGCTATGAACAGTGAGGTAGTCGAGCTACCATCCCTCAATCTCCCAAATCCGCGTGGAATTATGATAGTCTGAATTGAGGAGTTTCGGGAAGATAAAGTTTTTCTCTCTTGTACTTATACCTAAATGGAAAACTGACATTTTCCACCCCCAAGTGAACTAGGGAATATTGCCACTACCGTCTTCGATAGCAAGATTATGTGAATTAGTTATAAATTAAACAAATAAATTATTTACACATTTAAAACATATTTCTTTGTAATGCACGCATTCTAAGGGGCGTCCCATTGGATGATGAGTAAAAGTTGTAATTTCAACGAGTGAACGTTAGAATTTATATTTCTAATTACCTTTCTGCACTCCATAAAATGGTTCCACCCAATTTTATGTATATTATTATTTAATCGATTCAATGGAGTCAATTTTTTCTGGCCCCATGGCTGGTTGATCTCAGGTCCGGTTGGCCACTTGGTCGGAATTCTGATATAGATTTTTCGTACGACTTGGTAGCAGCTTGACACGTATCTCTAAAGGATGTCATCATACTTCGGCGTTTAGCCGTCCATTTCTATGAGTTATGTATGAGAAGAGCCTAGCTGGGGCGGCTATAACGATTTGCTTAGCTAAATGAAATATTTAACGCCTCATCGACAACCTGTCGATACCGTTTTTTCCAAGTTTATTGGAAATATCGATCAATAAATGGGTCCTATTCCGAGTCGAGGTCACAGCCCGTGTATCGAAGATCGTGTCTGGAAGGAAACCTCTCATTTAAAGCCTTCTTATGACTCATTCAACAAGATAAACGCAGTTCCCAGGACACGGTAGGAACTCATGCCTCGTCATACTTTAGTTTACGAATAGTAGCGTGAATAGTACCAAATTTACTTCGGTTTCCTTTGAATTCAATATTAAATACAGAAATACAAAAAATTATTTTATTCTATGTACAATTGGCTGTCGATTTTACTGGGTTCCCTAAGTGGGAACCCAGTAAAATCGACAGCCAATTGTACATAGAATAAAATAATTTATTGTATTTCTGTATTTAATATTGTATTTCTGAACATAATAGAAAAGTACGTTATAATTAATTTTCTAGACCCGAGTCATGAGGGGATGAAACCGAGTAGCATCCCAACCAACTCCAGGCCCCACCGACCCAGCGACTTCTTGTGCTGAGCCGTCTGAGTCGAGACAGACACAAGACACAATTTTAAAAAAACTGCTGACAACAAATCTGGATTCCTAGCAAAATATGCAGGAATAAAAATATAACGTACGTTGCCAGAGAATTGTACGTTAACATTCTCCTACATGTACGACATTTCAGCATTTCGAACGATGTACGACAGCTGCAGACTCAATATCGCACTCATATGTACGAGAATCTCAAACTTAGCTCAAATTTCAAAGTTTCAAAATTTGGTATTTTTATGATTTAGCATCCAACATGCCTCGTTGAGATTACCTATTAGAAATGGTAAGATCAACACAAGGATAAATTTTAAAAGTTCAAATATCATACCTGTCAGTTGTGGTGTGGTTATACCTAACCTTTATAACCTTAACATAAAAGTGAAATTCTATTGCTGTTGGCTCAGTCTTCAGCTCATTGAGATCATTAGAATCTGGACGTGACTTCTGACGAGACGAGTTTTAGGTATTGCATAGATATAAGATACATCATCATTTAATATACTTATTTAAAAAATTACGTTTAAATTAATTTTGCCTAACAAACATGAGCTCACGGTAAAGAGAATAGGATACTAAAGGACTATATTTAATTTACGCTGAAATTTGGTACAATTGTTTGCTCTTTCCTTTATTTCATAAAATGCATTATCTGTCCGCGCTGTGTCCTATAGAGAATGACGAATCAAAAGAATCAATACTTAAGGTACTCTCTGCAGTCTGAGAAGGCTAGATCTGCCAAGATTCCTGCTGGGGATTGGTGTTTCCTATAAACAGTTTGATTTTCAGTCTGAATCACCGCGTTCCTGGTTCAGCAACCTGCCTGGACCTCACATTGTGTACCTATCAGTATGTAAACGATGGACTACGGTGATACCCTGCACACCCAGCATTCTCGGCACGTTCAGTGTCCACCCTTTAGTTGACAGTGCAACCAAGAGACTCCAAAGTACCAACTTACGACATTCTGCACGATGATTTTTTCCAAGAACTGAAAATATTTTACTGGCTCAAGTGATAGGAGATGATGATTCGCTATGATGAACCACCTCGCCTGATGGATACCATTCTTCTTAAGATTTGGCATGCTCATAATCCCGAAGTCATATTCGATGGGTTTATTACAGTAGGGGTTTATTACCTATTCCTTGTGAAACCAAAGGAATTTATGGAATACTGTTCAGGAGCATATTATGAGAACATATTGTGGAACTCTATGAGGGACTCGTTCTTGGCGAGTTGGACGGTGAAGGCTCCCAGTCTCAGACAAACAACCTGAAATTCACGCGTGCCAAAGTGCTGACGCCGAAACTCTAGTTCGCCTGAGAATTCACCAACGTCGTCAGTTAAGGTCAGAACAGTCAGTTCTCAGCTCAGCGTTTACCCAGCAAATGAATTATTGAGAGAACTTCGTGATGTATATTATTGACTCGTTACACATCAAGATATCATTAAGTAGGTAGCAAACTCCAGACATAAATTCCCACGGAAATACATTCAACAATTTCTCAAGTCTGAGGTCGTTGAAGTAATGACTAATGTTGTTTTGAAGGGTACCAGCCAACTGGTTGATTCATCGCTAACATGAGTTCTCCCAAGGAGATGAAACGGTCTTGACGGGATTGACAACTCAACGTAAGAAACAAGTTTATGATTCACCGATTTATTTCCATTTATACAAGGCAGTACATGATACAAGTTATATTATTCAAAAATTCATACTTTTCCAGGTTTTTCGGACCTCAGTGTTTTGTAAATAACACAAGGGCTTTTTGTTAATTCACAGCTAAGTACTTGAAACAGGTACCTACTTAAAGAAAAATCGTTTCCCCAAAAAAGCGAAAAAATGTAAGTCTTAGAGCAAAAACTAAGTTGCATTTTTCGTACGATTCAGTAAATTATTGAACCTATAGAAAATTTGTATTTGAAGGTTATTTCAACATTATTTCTGGCCGATAATGGGGAGGTTACCTACTTAAGGAATAATTGATGAAATGTAACCTCATTTTATGAATTGATAACGATAAATATTTTGAATGATAATGCAAATCGAAATGTAAAACAGAGGTAGGTAGGTTAGTAGTACTCCATATTGCGCCAGGTACGTACAACTTTTATCGAACCGACGTCCACCTGGGCCCTCAACAAAACTTCCAAAATTATCTTATCATTTTCCATTATTCTCAGACCGCCTGAACAAACAGTGAGCTATTTTATTATTCACAACACTGAAGCTAAACATCGCGTAGCAAGGGACTAACCGGCACATTTTCTGAAAATTCCAAAAACCCTTCAATAATTCCTCATGATTTAGCCCCAAAAACTGACTGCCTCGGAGAGGCAGGCAAAAAACAAAATTGTTAAGAAAGCACTAAATTGCGAGTGAAAAATGTTCTATTGAATTACGCAATATTTTCTCCTGCAGCATCAATTTCCTATCTTTGTCAGTGAGGAAGCAAAAGATAGGATTATAAGTCCATGAAAATCTGAAGAAGTTTTAAATACCGTAACGTCAATGCCGTTCGAAAAGATGCTATTTTGGAATTAGCAAGTTTGGTGGCTTCGAAGCGTTCAAATTTTAATTTCAAAATATCAAAAATATATTGATATTTCGGATTTTCCTGAACGGAATATAACATTTACCGCTGCATAGTTGATATTTTTAATTTTAAAATATTAACACATACCTACGCATTATTTCTTTCTTTTTAGGACGTCCCACAGTAAGTGTTGGGCCTCCCTGTGCTATTAATCTGGGGTGAAGGAGGACAATACTTACTGTGGGACGTCCTAAAAAGAAAGAAATAATGCGTATGTGTTAATATTTTAAAATTAAAAATATCAATCATGCAGCGGTAAATGTTATATTCTGTTCTGGAAAATCCAAAGTATCAATATATTTTTGATATTTTGAAATTCAGACTTGAACGCTTTGAAGCCACCGAACTTGCTAATCCCTTAATAAGGAGGACAACACTCGACGGAGAAAATTATTTATTGAAACTAAGGTGCATCCTGACGATGCCTTAAGCGCACTGCCAAGTCCTCAACTCTCAACCGATTTGCGAGTTATTTTTTGCTCGACTCAGACAAATTCCCGTTTGCACATCACTTCATCATAGTGGCAAGTGGGAGGATAATATTCACAAAATACACGTTTCTTCATTATTTCGGTTCCTATTAAGGCTTACTCATGGAACCCTATATTTGAAATCCAGGAAACGTAATCAGGTATATAAGGTACATACGTATAAGGTATATATAAGGTAGGTACGTATAAGGTATATTATACTTCTGGATTTTCGTGAACTAGTTTTTGTGCCACCATGGATCAAATCAGTGGCGTCATCATGGTGACAGAACACCAGAAATCGCGTATTGCGTGAGTTTCGGAGCGTTTCACCTTGAATGCAGATGACGTGATCTTCTAGGAAACTACCTAACAGAACCAACAGATTAAACTTCAGTGTTACGACGTATTACCGCTGTGGTCCCAGGCTGGCACCTTGCTGGATATGGAATTCGAATGTTGGGTACCTTCTTAGATCATGGATTATAATAGGTATGCTGTTCGAATTCGAGGCTCGCATGTCGATAGGAAGTTGTGGAGGATAAGGGTGGGGGAGGGCCACTTTTTCGGTTCCAAAATATCAAGTTTCAGGATCTCATAGTGCTAAAAATGATATAGCACATCCTGAACGTACTAACTAAATTATTTACTAAATTCGGGTGACAATATTTTGTGCATAGAAAGGTAAATAAGACCGTATGTTTTATAATTTGACTGGTTGAAATAAATTGTTGTCTTTATCATCCAATGGGACGTCCCCTGGAATACACGCATTATTAATGAGAGCTGCTCCAAGATGTAATTACATGATAGATTGTCGTTCTTTTTGCTTATCAGGTAGGTTATTTGTCCAGGGTTCTCTAAGCACATTGCACATCCATGCCGAAACATAACCAAAAACCTATGCTTGGTGGGACACTTAAGTATTTACGATAAATTAACAAATCTTAAATCTTAGATTTCCAATAACTACGTAATAATTATGAAGGTTTTACGAAAGAATTACTTTTATATCCCATCAACTGGTAACTGGGACTGTGTAAACAGTTGGTTCTAATATTAATATTATTATTATTATTATTACGATATGCAAACAAGAAATATAATTAGGGGCCTTGAAATGTATTAATAATATGACTAATATTGAAAAGTATTACTAAGTATTACTTTTTCGAATGGGTGCTGCTCCAAGATGTGACTACACGAAGGATTGTCGATCCTTTTTGCCAACCAGATAGTTATTTTTCCAGTTTTGTCAATCCACATCGATGCCGAAACATTACCAAAAACCTTCGCTGGGTGAGGTACAAGGTTCATAATTACCTACTAATCTTAAATCTTAAACTTCCAATAACTAATCATACGGAGGTAGTTATTTATTCGTGATATCCCATCAAAAATGATCCCAATGAGATTTTATAGCTAGGACGATGTGAATGTGCCAAACCTCCAACATTAATTATTATTACGATATGCATACGAGATATACCTATAATTCAGAGGCAATGCTATTTATTATTAATGTTATTAGCATTATAAAGTATTATTATTACTAAGCAACATCTGTGCTTTGGATCAGTTGTAAAATATGGATTGCCACGCAATATTTTAGAGTTTGAAAAATTCACTTACCGCACAGAGGAAGTTGAAAACGAATAGAACGAATTTAACTGTACAGGAACAGATTCCCATTTTGGCGGATGTTCTAAGGCGGATTACAGGTGTGGAAGGAAATTAATCTCGAACGTAACGAAGAGTCACCGGAGAGTTGAGAAAAGACACTGATGGGTGGCGTCTGTTTATACGCACGGGGAATAAAGGAGTCGCTCCGCGGAGTCCCGCGAAGGTAGCGCCACCTGTGGAGGACGACGGAACCAAAATCCAAAAGCGCAGGGGGGTGTACGGGGTACACGTGGACCCGTCAGGTAAGGTCAAGGTCAATGCACTTGAATGTAGTAGGTTTTATTGTACAGAGGATTGTATAGTATTCCGGATTCACCATCCATATCACTCATAAGTGGGTCTCAGACGAGGTATTTCGTGATTCCCACGAGCTACAGTTAATTTTTCCCATCTAGTTTAAACAGTGAAGGATCCTTTGCTTTAACCTTACACTGTCAGTAGTAACTGTTTTCCAAGAATTTAACACCTAGGTGTGAGATACTCGTAATCAAGACTAAGCACAAAATGTATGTCTGTAACTAACTCATCAAAAAACATTTGTAAAAAGTTAATTGTAATGAAAATACAGCTTAAGAGGTCTCACGAAATGGCGTTCAAAGTTGCAACGTTGTACATAATTTGGAATTTTCAAGGATTTTCAAAATGTATCTATATTTTGTACATCTACCTAGGGAATTGAAAAACTAAGAGATTGCCGCTGGAATCATCAAAATCGAACAATAATTCCCAGAGAATAAAGGGAAAAAACGCTCCAAATTATTACACAATGGTTTATTATTTTTCTATATTGATCACTCGTCTGCAAAGCCACCAACCATCCAAAATGAAGAAAAACATCGATCGCATTTCGGTCAGCTTTAATTTGAACGGAGATCAGGTCTCTTTTGCGATTCACACTCGTGTTTCTGATTTATCGTACGTAAAACCCGTAAATTCTCGCAGGGGTATTATCGAACGGTTTGTCCTAGAAAGCTCCACGTGGTCTCAAAAAATTCTGAAAATTCTATAGAATCTTAAATTGAAGGAAAAACAATACCTTTACATCAAAATTTGTTGAGTTAGGGCGTTTTCAATATTTCAAAATTCATTTTGGAACCCTTAGAAGTGACCTACATCAACCAAAATCTTCGGGCACAACTAGACCCCCCCCCCCCCTTGACACTGGCAATATTATTTTTCGATTTTGATGATTCCAACGGCAATTTTCAGTTTTTCAATTACCTAGGTAAAGGTAAGTACTAATAAATTTTGAAAATCCCTGAAAATTCCAAATTTAGTTACAACTTTGCAACATTGAGACGCAAAGTAGAGAGAGGAGTGAAAGGGGGGTGGAGTGTGTTTTGGTTCGTAAGAGATTAGACTAACCCGGAACGAGGAAGGAACGGCGACCGACTGTCGATACTGCCTTCGTTTTCCGAGGCTCCGCCCGGAAACAAACCTGGCTTAAGGCCTGAATGTCTCAAAATGTCCAACCTACTAAACTATCCAATGTATCTGAATATTCTTGTATCTACTCGTATATTTCCAAGGTATCAAAGTGTTCAAGGTATCAAAATGTGCAATGTATGTTAATTTCCAACGTACTGAACTGTCCATTATATCAAAATATTTAAGATACCTATCAAAATACGAAACGTAGGAAAATGTCCAACGTATTGAACTATCCAATATATCAAAATATCTGAGGTACTAAAATGTCTAACGTATACAGATTTTAACTATATCAAAATTTCCAATAAATCAACGTGTAGAACGTAGTAAACTGTCTATTACCTATATCAAAATGTACAACGTATCAAAATAATCCACGAATAAAAGTGTCCAATGCATCAAAAACAAAACGCAATGCAAAACTTTTTTGTATGTATGTGTTTGCATGCAGGTATGTGTGGATGTATCTGTTGTATCTGTCTAACGTTTCAAATTATCCACCAATTAAATTGTATCAAAATAAAGGGGACCCGGAATCCACCCCCATCCTTCCCTAAAAAGGGGTGATGTCAGGTACCTTTTTTCGGGTTCTGCTCAACAGATTTTCATGATGCTTTTGCCATTTTGTGCTACACATTATCTAGTTCAATTTGACCGTGAGACTTTGTTCATAAAAAATCTCAATTTTTCTGGATTCGTGATTTTTTAGTCATTTTTTGTACTCACCCTTGACTGAGATACCCCCTCACCTGAACCCGTTTCCTAAAAATATTTTTCGCTCAATTTGTCCATTGGGAACACACCTACAAATAGAAAAAAACTGCATCGTGATATTTTTCTTAGTTCCTGAGAAAAAGTTACCTCAAGTTACCCCTGTTTATGGCGAGAAGGGGGTGGGTTTCGGGTCCCCTTAAACTATCCTATCAAAATGTCCGACGTTTTAAATTTATCTAAATGTCTAATGTATCAAAATATCCTACCTATCAAACCATCCAAGGTATCAAATTATGCAATGTATCAAAATTCCCAACGTACAGAACTATCCAATATATCAAAATGTATAACGTATCAATGTGTCCAGTATATCAGAATGTAGATCGTACGAAAATATCTAATGTATCAAAAGGTAGCAACGTACCAATATGTACAGTGTATCAAAATGTCCAACGTATCAAAATAACCCGCGAATGAAAGTGTCCAATGTGTCAGTAACAAAACGACACGCGAAACTTTTTTTGTGTATGTGAATGTATGCAGGTATGTGTGGATGTATCTTCTGATGAATGTGTCTAACGTTTTAAACTATCAAATTTATCTAAATTTCCAATGTATCAAAATGTCCAACGTATTAAACTATCCAAGGTATCAAAATGTGCATCGTATCAAAATATCCGTCATATTAACACGTCCAACATATCAAAATGTCTGAGGTATAAAACTACCTATCCGTCGTATCAAAATGTCCAAATTTCCAATACATCAAACGTCCAATGGTATCGAAATACCGTATACTTCCATTGCAAAGGTTTTTCCATTGCACGTGTAACCGATCAGTTTAATTATAAACAAGAACAAAATATGCAGCGATGATAATTTATTACTGACTCATTATTTATCAGTTATTTGCGTAACTGACAGAGGGGACACCGGATACCTCGAGTTCCATAACAAGATAATTTATTTTTTAAGAACCAAGTTCTTATCTAATCATAATTTTGTAGATCGGCGACGTTTTCATGTTTCGAATCCTACTTTTCAAAAAATTGTTAATCTGCGAATATACTGGAAAGTGATAAGTGCCGATTGTAGTTTCGTGTTTATCCAAAACTGAAACGATTCACGATCATATTCCTACCACTTTCCAGTATTAAGTAATTAGAAACATGTTAGTGAATAGCTGATACAGGTGCAACCACGATAAGCTACCTACCCAGTTTTTGATGTTTAACATGATCGCTTCCATTTTGCTTGTGAATATTTGTCCAGATCAACAATTTTATTTGAATTTTGGGTTTCAAAGCTTTTGGAACAATATTTTGGTTCCTTGTCAGTCTGTACGTCTTCTACACACAAAACAACGGACCACAAAATCACCACTACAATACAAAAACGTCTACCAAGTGGGTGTGGCACATAGCTTCCTCGTATCCATAAACCGATTATATAGATGATCCGATGCGTAGTTGTTAATCTCAAAACACCAATCTCTAAGTACCATTCACTACCCTCATAGGGGACCATCTACACGCCAATCTGGACAATCCTAGAAAATTTCATCAAATTCGGGTGAAAAATGTAAGTGAGTAGATGTATGTGATTGGATAAGAAAAATGCTTAGCCTCGGCTGGGATTCGAACCAGGGACCCCTGGAGGACAGTTCTATGCGCTACCTCTGACCTATTGCGGCCTAGTGATGCAATGAATAGGATTTGAGATTCTCACAGGGGACCATCCCTCTTTGAATGAATCCCTCTATGAAAAACCATTCTCTATGATTTTCATAGGGGACCATCTACAACCTAATCAGCATAATCCCTGAAAATTTCATCGAAATCAGATTAAAAATGTGGAAGTTATGGCCGTTACAAGGAAATTCACGTTTGCGCATGCGCAGCGACTACTATCAATCCGAAGGTGGTGATTTTCATAGGGGACCATCTACAACCTAATCCGTATAATCCCTGAAAATTTCATTGAAATCGGATGGAAAATGTAGAAGTTATGGCCGTTACAAGGAATTCACGTTTGCGCATGCGCAGTCGCTTCTATAAGTCCGGGGATGATGATTTTCATAGGAGACCGTCTACACACCAACCCGCACAATCCCTGAAAATTTCATAGAAATCGGACAATAACTTCGTATAGTTATGCGCGTTACAAGGAATTCATGATAGACACACAGACAGACACGGAACCAAAACTGTTCAGAAGGGTCTAAGTGAGTGAAAATTTTGATTTTGGAGAACTTTTTGTTGTCGTCCTTGAAAAAAGAAAATAAAAAAAAAAATAAAAAAAGTACCTTGGTAGACTCGGAAGCAATAACGGATCTACTAATTTTCAGGGGTTGAGAGCCCTTAGACGGTCCCCTGTAAATTTTGTTGCCATCGGACCAATAAATAGGACTTACTTCGTGATTTTCCTTGAACATCAATATTTCAGTTCAGTATTTCAGAACAGCGAATCATTCCTAACATGATAATATTAAAATTGCATTAAAATTAATTAAATTTTAATACAAATTACATTAAACTAGTAGAAGTAAGTGTGTTTCCTACGAGGTCTTAAAGCCCCCCCCCTCCCATCAGTTGCCGCAAAAGGATTTGGTGACATCTTCTAGGGTCAGGCAGGTTTTCATCCTTAGCCTCGAGTGCTGTTTTCATAATTTTTACCCCACTAGTAAAAATGGAATTTGTCTTTAATTCCTTTATATTATTGTCGGTAATTATTCCTACAAAGAGAATCAAATTATGGTTTCCATAAAAATGGAGATAGTCCATAAAAGGGGAAGTTAATTTAAATGTAGTAAGTAGATACCACGTACAGATATGCTATATTCGATTTGCTTGATCCCAGAAGTTAGGTATCTTTCTAAATTTTACCTTCTTAAACAGATGACCGCATGAATAGGACAGTATTTAGATTGAAAACCATGGAATCATTTTGAACGCGCCTTCAATGAGCTAGTCAATGTTACATCATGGCTTACCAATATTGCGGGTTAGTATATTCCTCTGAGGAAGGTTCCATGCGGTAGGCACTCGTGGGTGTCGTGATTTACCCTTTTCTAGTTCACTTTCACTATTAATCACCTTTTCTAGTGTTCACGTTTTCAAGTATCATAAACCTAAGTCTTCAGTTCGAAATATACGCAAAACATAAAACTAACGGTCTTCAGTTCGAAATAGACTGGGGGTGGGTGGGAGTTATCGTTATCTCTGTTATCAAAAGTTATCAATGAAATTTATGTCTGGTGGTATGTACCTAGGTAGCTAGCGAAAGCAGCAGCTGTTGTTGGAGTATTTGTTTATTTTCTCTGTATAAAGTAGTTACAGGATCTTTTGTTAGTAGTTCTTGCCATATTGATAAATTTTTAAGACTTATTTCATGAACACGTCGCAGAGGATGTCCTCACCATCTTGATTCCCGTGTTATGACAGATGCTTGACATAACTTTCTCATAATCTTCGCTATAGCCAGAGAATATAGGTAAGCACCGATTGATGTACAGATCGTACTTTTCAAAGATTAGTAGGTGTTTAGGAAGAGATAACGCAAATTGAAGAAGTGCAAAATGTGACCGGATCTATAAGTCACACGAGCTTTGAATACTTTTATGTCCCACAAACAGAGGCTTGTGAATCCGTCACTGCTTACGGTTTGGATAAGAAACTCTCATCTTCATTACCCTTCGCTGAACCTTCCACGGCTCAGCTCCTTTCGGGTAAAGACATTAGAATATCAATTATAAAAGAAAAATAGTCCAAACCATCTTTGCAGTACTCGAATAGCCTACCTCTGTCTCGTGAAGACAGAGCTTCTGGGTTCCACCAGCCTCCACTTTTATGTTCCATTTCACAACGTGTACTTAATACCTACCAAGTACTACTCAGGTCCTATTTTGTTTCAGATTGCGCTGGAAACTTGACGTGAAAACCGGGTAGCCATGATTCATAGTTTATTCATCATAAACTCCTCTGGGTAAGAAAGATCTCGTTCATTATTCACCTGTATTTACTAATTACATTTTATACAAGTTGCTTTTGAGTTTGAATGTGCTATAAAACCGTGGATGTTGTATAATCTAACAACGAGTATGAATGTACAGACTACACCACTAGCCTAAGGCTAGTTGATGTTTCTTATAATTGCGGTTGTACCTTCATTGGCAACACAGCAAGCTAGTGATGCGTTCCACTCTTGAGCCCATGGAGGAAAGAGAAGGAATTAACCTGTACTGCTTTTGACCACTCTATCTGGAACGGTGAATGGGAAAGTAAAAAAGGAAAAAGTGAAAGTTGGACAGTTTGACGCAGAAAAAGGCAAACGCTGGACTTTTGGATATAGGGATATTAGGTAACGTGACGTTGAACATTTCCTTGCAGGAAAATGTGAAAGTTGGACATTTTGATGTAGGAAAAATGTAATGTTGGACATTTTGATATAGGAAAAAGTGAAAGTTGGACAGTTTGACACAGAAAAATGTGAACGCTGGACTTTTGGATATAGGGATATTTAGGTAACGTGACGTTGAACATTTCCTTGCAGGAAAATGTGAAAGTTGGACATTTTGATGTAGGAAAAATTTTATGTTGGACATTTTGATATAGGAAAAAGTGAAAGTTGGACAGTTTGACACAGAAAAATGCGAACACTGGACTTTTGGATGTAGGGATATTTAGGTAATGTGACGTTGAACATTTCCTTGCAGGAAAATGTGAAAGTTGGACATTTTGATGTAGGAAAAATTCAATGTTGGACATTTTGATATAGGAAAAAGTGAAAGTTGGACAGTTTGACACAGAAAAATGCGAACGCTGGACTTTTGGGTGTAGGAATATTTAGGTAATGTGGCGTTGAACATTTTCTTGCAGGAAAATGTGAAAGTTGGACATTTTGATGTAGGAAAAATTTAATGTTGGACATTTTGATGTAGGAAAAAGTGAAAGTTGGACAGTTTGACGCAGAAAAATGCGAACGCTGGACTTTTGGGTGTAGGGATATTTAGGTAATGTGGCGTTGAACATTTCCTTGCAGGAAAATGTGAAAGTTGGACATTTTGATGTAGGAAAAATTTAATGTTGGACATTTTGATATAGGAAAAAGTGAAAGTTGGACAGTTTGACGCAGAAAAATGCGAATGCTGATTTTTTGGATATAGGGATATTTAGGTAATGTGACGTTGAACATTTCCTTGCAGGAAAATGTGAAAGTTGGACATTTTGATGTAGGAAAAATTTAATGTTGGACATTTTGATATACTCATAGTGCAAAGAGAAAGTTGGACTTTCGATATAGGGGAAATGTGATATTGGTCATTTTGGTGTTGGGAAATTTGACCTTTAGACATTTTGACATTGGAATGAGTAAACATGTAGGACATTTTGATTTAATGGGAATGTGACTTTGAACATTTTGGTATAGGAAAAAGTAAATGTTGGAAATTTTGATGTTAAGAAAATGTGACATTGAACATTTTGATGTATGGAAATGTGAACTTTGGACATTTTGATATAATGGGAATGCGAAATTGGACATTTGTATATAGGGAAATGTGAATGTTGGACATTTTGGTGTAGGGAAAGTCGACTTTTGGACATTTTGACATTGGAATGAGAAAATGTTGGACATTTTGATGTAGTGCTCATAGTGTGAAGAGATAGTTGGTCTTTTTTATAGGTGGAATGTAAAATTGGATAGGGATTACAATCCCTAATTTGATACAGGGAAATGTGAATGTTGAACAATTTCATTTACGGGAACGTTGGTGAAACATTCAGGAAAACAGGCTCAATTCCAGGATCAGTGAGTTTGATTTTTTGAGATGTGGCTGATGTGAGACCCTTTAGTGTTACTTGTTCCCAAATGTGTGGTAAATAAGTGGTAGTAAGATTTCCCCCATTGAGTCTAAGTAGGTTTAATCAAGGGCTTGAAAGGTACTACTGAGAAACATAATAAATCTCCTGAGATCGCAGCAACTGAGGATTGTTAGTTCCCGTATCTCTTTGTAATTCTCATAAGCTAGTGAAGAAGAGTTCCTTCGTTCTTGCCTTATTTGAAATATCAGGTTGTAGGTATGTCAGTTATTTGCCTGAAAAAATCTAAGTTATGAAGATTGGTAGCTATTAAGCAACAAAAGACCAACATTTGATAGGAACCAGGAATTGGGCGTATAGAGCTACATACTCCGAGCTACCTTCAGCAACCTTATGTGTCCTTCCATGATTGAGCTCTCACATAATAAAGCATTAAGAATTACTACAATACTGTACATGATTTGGCAGTTGAAATCCCTATCTATTTGGTTTCAGAGATGTATTTATGGAGAAGCATTGGAAGAGTGTGGTCTCAAGGTCGGTTTGTGATTATTTCTTCGACGAGCAAAGGAAAATTGGAAGCCCCGAAGATATACCTGCAGTCATCCCAACTCCACATCATTATCTCATCAGTATTTATCGGTCTTCCATGTTCTTTATAGCTGTTTGCATGACTGAAGGTTAGTTGTTATTCGTCTATTTGTGATGTTCTTATCAGGGAACTGTAATTTTAAGTACCTACTTCATTGATAAGATTGATTGGTATGTATTGTTTATGTAATTTATTTATTTTTCTTCCAGTACCTCCTCTCTTTGTGATAGAATTTCTGCATAGGGTCGTTGACACCTTCGATGATTATTTTACTGAGTGCACTGAAAGTATCATCAAAGAAAACTACGTTGTCGTGTATGAAGTAAGTATAAATTCGGGATGTGTTGGTACAGGTATTTCCCTGTAACAGTTCCAATGGTTATGGTGACAAAGATGTAACCGTTCCAAATTACAGAAAAGAATAACCAGCCCAGAAGATTCCTGAGCCATTCCACGGTACAATATATTCTCAGTCTGTGGACTGAATCGTCAGGGACATGGTTGTTTCAGTTACATGCTTCATAGATATTTTACACTTTGTAAAATAACCATGAGTGCTTCCCACTTCATGGAACTAGACCAGTAAGGGCTGAGTTTTCGTCACTGCATGGAACTGTTACAAGTTGATTCTTGGTTTCACAGTCCCAGTACAGTACTGAAACATCTCTTTATGTCTCATCAAGGTACCCACTGGCCACAATAAACATGATATCCTTTTCGTATTTTTATAAACATCATCTTAGGGCATCAGTTGTGGTCTATGGTTGCGATAGAATGTCTGAGTTATACGAATGTTAATTAATTGTCCTACCCTCTGAATGTGACAAAATAATGAATTTTCTCTAGTTGATTGGCTTGTTGAAAAAAACCAGAGATTCTTTAGTAAAAGCTCTATGCATAAATCTCAGATCTAAATTGATATTTCAATACTTTCACTGTGTGTTTTGAGGTCATACATTATTTTTCAGCTTCTGGATGAAATGCTGGACAACGGTTTCCCTTTGGCCACCGAGTCCAATATTCTAAAGGAACTCATCAAGCCTCCCAATCTTCTCAGAACCATTGCCAACACTGTAACTGGAAAATCCAAGTGAGTATGGCATTGGTTAACTCATTGGATGCGGATCACGTCTATGTCTCGCAAATCCCAAGGTCCCTGTGGCAGGCTGTGTCTATGTCATGCAAACACCTCTCGCAAAAGGTTCAAGAATATCTGCTCCTGTTCTTTCGTTCTTGTTTACCGCTCTTTTCTAGCTGTTTTTCGTGATAGATGAACTGTTTATGAGACGAACGGCTCAATGCAGAGCTGAATTGGTCGAGGTTGAAGGTCATTAGTAGTTATCAAAGTGACACCGTATCTTTGCGTGCTTCGCCAAAAAATGTCTCGGCCACAGTGGACCAACGCTTTTTTTTCCGCATTCAACGTGTTGAGTCGTTCTTGCTGAAGAAAAGCCGCATTTCAAAAGGGATAAAGATCACTGTAAAAAACGAGATAATCAATGTATTACCCAATTCATTTTTTTCTTGAATGGAAGTAAATACTTTTAGGATTATTCATCTTACTTCTATGGTTTCTTGACAAAATCCCATGTTGATTGCCAATAAGGCAAGCACATTGCCTGTTTGCCCATCTTGTTTTACTTTCTTATAAAACTGGCACTATACCATGAGCTGGTGCATCTCCATTGCCTTACTATATTGATAGTATTGACAAGGAGCCAGTAACTCAGTCGGTCACAAGCATTAGGTATTGCCTCATTCCTCCTTGAATACTTTTCAGTGTCAGCGCTACACTACCAAGCGGACAGCTCTCTAACGTCCCTTGGCGAAGGACGGGCGTCAAGTACACGAATAACGAGGCATACTTCGATGTTGTGGAAGAAGTAGACGCAATAATTGACAAGAGTGGGTCAACCGTATTTGCTGAAATCCAGGGATATGTGAGTAACGTAACGAGAATTATGCCTAATCAAAACTACCGTCAAACTGGTTATACTATTTACTAAAGTTGTATATTCTCGTAGATTGATTGCTGTATAAAATTGAGCGGGATGCCGGATTTAACGCTCTCTTTCATGAATGCAAGACTCTTTGATGACGTCAGTTTCCACCCTTGTGTCCGTTTCAAACGATGGGAGGTAAGTCATAAAGTGTCAATTTATTAACCTATCAAATAAAACATTGATGTCAGTAGCTAGATATATTTAATTGTAAAAAACATGTCGGAACAGAAAATAATTTATACTCTTGGCGCTAGAGCAGGTTATCAGGATGATGTGAGGAAAGACGACCTCTCTTTCTTGGATTCCATTGGAATCTTTCCAGAATCCTCTGCTGTCCTTAGTTTTATCAAATTATGTTTAGAAGTCGATTTTCCAGATAATTACTTAAGTTTAGTTAGTATTATTTCCATCCTTTCTAATGCAGTTTCTTGAACGCTCTTATTAATTTGTGACTTATTCATTTTCAGTCTGAGAGGATACTGTCGTTCATACCCCCCGATGGGAATATGCGGCTGATGTCTTACCATATCGGTTCTCAAAGCATCGTAGCCATTCCAATTTACGTTCGTCACTCTCTCAACTGGAAAGATGGCCGTTTAGACTTGACTGTTGGTCCTAAACAGACAATTGGACGAACGGTAAGATTGAGCAGTACAATAAATGGTCTGTTTGGAGTAGCAGTCCGGAACCAGCTCAGAACCAAAGGAACTGGAAAGGGGAGGGGATAGAGACGCTTGTACCCCTCTGGGCTTCTCCAAACCTCTCCGAACCATTCAGGACTGCTTCTCCGAACAAACCTATTGTTAGACGCCCCTGATTTTGTCTTTATTGTGGTGTTAGGTACCTACGAAAAGAGAATCAGTCAGTTTTTACTGATTGATTGATTTGACTGAACAGTCAGTTTTGACTGATGGGACTTGCAAAAACAAGTTTCCTTGGCTATGAAAATTAGAAGACGTTTTGAAAAAATTATTTGCATTCAGCGTACGATTTTCTATCTTTTTTTTTACATAATTCCCATTTTGGTGCAAACATTTGTGCTGGCTAAAAAAAATTTTAAAGCCTTCCTCGTAGTGAAGCGTGGCCAGTTTGTGGAGACGATGGCTGCTCCTCATCATTACTGAAGTTTGCCCCCAGGAATCCCTTCAATTGCGGAAAAAGGTGGATAATCCGACGGGGGAGTAATATGGGTGGAGAAACACCTTTCATCTGAATTTCTGCAGTGGCTTCTGCGTTTCATGAGCTGAATGTGAGCTCATGTCCTGTTTCTTCTCTCCAATTGGGATCGTCTGGATTTCATGAATCTCTAATCGAAGAAATGAGAGAGATCGATTTGGTCTGCAGAGATTTGGCCCAGTTCCTCGAGTGATTACTGGGTTCTAGCGAGTGAACTGTGAACTAGAAGCTTCTAGTGATGACTTTTAGGTTCGCAGTGAGCCACTTGTACTTTTGATTTATTTCTCAATCAACCCTTAAACCCTACAGAGAACGATCGGTCGGTCCTTCATAGCTGTGGGTGGTCTCATTCGCTTCACAAAATTACAAGTTGTGTAACAGAATGCAGAGTCAATGACACTTTCATCGTTGAAGCGTTATTTGCATCCCCTCCTCTTGCGTTCTTTCAGGTTGAAAACGTCGTCATTGAAATTCCCATGCCCAAAACCGTAACGAACAGCGTTCTCATTTGCAATCAAGGAAAATATTCCTTCGATCCAGTGAGCAGACTGCTTGTATGGGATGTCGGCAGAATTGACACCACAAAACTTCCCAACCTTCAGGGAACTGTAAGTATTTTTAGGATTACGTACTATATTAAGTGAATGGACAGGCATTCATCGATGTTAGAAGATGACGTTTCTGTTCTATCTCAAAAGTAATTTTGTTTCTTATGGAAGCTTTTCTCTTCGATTTTTCCGTTCATTATCACTGGCTCATGGTTCTGTCTAGCAACACATTCATGAGTAGCAGTCAATCGTCATTACATATTGCGGGAGGCAAATTTCATTAATCAAAGACCCTGCAGCAACAACGAGCCCACTCCATAACTGTTGTTTTTCAGTTTTAACACTCGTTTATACTCGCCTGATCCAATAGTGAAGCGAGAAACTACCTAATAGGCAAGTAGTTCTGGAAGTTTCTCTCGTCACCTCTGAATCGAGCGAGTAGGTACAAACGAATACGAAATTGTTGTTAACTATGTACTTAATTCAAAAAGAACAATTTGGAGTTGACTCGTTCCTGCTGCTTTGTTTCTGTAGTGCTTAAAACTCCTTATTTTTCCAATAAATTCATAGTTGAGGAGTTTGATTCCAAAAGGTACTTTATCCACTTTGGTCAAACGAGAAAAACAATAGAAACATAAAAATGTGCTTTTTAAATTATACAAAATATGTTTGGAAAAAAGGTAAATTATTTCAAAGATTGAAATAATTTTGAACGAGATTTGAAATATCAGATTAATGAATATAGTACTTTTGAAACAAAACGTGGAGTTTATTACTTTTTGGAAACAAACGAAGTGGATATAGTAGGTACTTTTTGGAATCAAACGAAGTGGATATAGTACTTTTTGAAAACAAACGAAGTGGATAAAGTACTTTTTGAAACAAAACGGATAAGAGACCGCCATTGTGCTGGATATAGTGCCTTTTAAAATTAAACGGAATATTCACCCTCGTTTTTCAAGGGAATAGATTATCTTTCGCTCAAAAACGATCGCTATTTTGTGAAGAACTACCCCACTAAAACCCAGGGAAAGTGTTAACTCAATTTCGATAAAAATAGTCTTAAGTACCTTTTGGAATCAAACTCCTCAATTTAAATGTATGAATTCCCTTTTTTAGGTTACTTCAGTCACTGGGAGCACTGGTGATTCAAAGCCCACGATAAGCGTAAGTTTAACTCACCTACTTTAATAATTAAAGCTAATTATTAGCTTCGTACTCAATGAAGAAGTTGCTTCTCATTCTTGTCTTCAAATCCCTGGTTTTTCCCGGGCTGCAGGCATTAACACGTGTTGGGTGTTGAAAATGAGTCTAGCCCCCAACAATCCTTGTTGGGTCTCAGCACTACCACCCGCCACTTGAACGAACTACCATTCCTGATTACCATAACTACCATTTTGTTTTCCTTTCTCATATTCGTTTTTGTTTCTCTTATTGTTTTCTCTCTGAACAGTTATGGACGTGAAAATGATGCCAAGTCCCGAAACGTGCCCAAAGTCATTCAATTTCAAAGCTGGTCTCCAAAATCGTCACTGGTTCATGTTATAGAAATTATGAGACAACAACCTTTAGAATGGTAGTTATGATAATCAGGAATGGTAGTTCGTTGAAGTGGCGGGAGGTAGCGAAGTAACCCGACAAGTATCATTGGGGGTTAGACTCTCATGTCTTGAAACATCATGTCCTGAGGAAACGTCGATATGAATTATTTTCTCCTTGAGAATTTCAAGTGGAGTTTACCATTCTTCTCCCTACATAGCAATAACAGGAGAGTCTAGCCCCCAGAAAGTGTTGTCAGGTTTCAGCGCTACCTACCGCCACTTCAACGAACTACCATAACTGATATCTTATCAGGTGATCACGCTTGCGACCGCATTACCGTCGCTCCTCTAACTTGCAGTTTTCCTAAGATTACAATGTAGATAAAATTCTGCTTGATTCGTCACTACGAAACACAATAATGCAATAACAAGTTCCTTTTCCTCGCAATTTAAAAAGGCAGGGATGTAAAGCCACCAAACTTAGAAATTAGAGTGGTAGGAAAAAAGAAAGAAAAAAGAAAGATTTTCAGAAATGCCGCTTGACCACGCTCACATCGAGCTGAAAATGATGGTAGTTCGCTGAAGTGGCGGTAGTTAGCGCTGAAACCCGACAATACTTTCTGGGTGCTAGACTCTCCAAGCAATAAATGTTGTTTACCTCACAAAAAATGATCCATTTCGTTGACAATCGGAGAAACTTTTTTGCATATGCTTGATACTCCATAGAATTTTTACGATTCGTTATTTTGAATTTCAGGTAAAGTTCACCATAAACCAGATGGCAGTCTCAGGGCTCAAAGTCAACCGGTTGGATATGTACGGAGAAAAATACAAGCCGTTCAAAGGTGTGAAATACATCACCAAAGCGGGTAAATTTCAAATCCGAATGTGAAAATTCAGAACAAGAGAACTTGATATTATAATTACTATCATTCCATCCTTGACAATTATAATAATTGTTTTCGTTTATGTAAATATCACATAAGAACTTGAAATAAATATTTATATTATTTGTCTTTTTACATTTTATGATAATTACAAGTACTTATTCAAGTTTTACCTGCCAAGATATTGGTAACCTAAGATTGATTGACCTTCGCCAATGCTACTATACTCCATCAGATATTTCTGTGTGTGTGACGACCCCCCCCTCCCTCTACAGTGCCGAAACAGTGTTGTCCAGTGATCCCAACCTAACAGAAGAAGTATCCCTGTGGCCTAAATTAACTCATTCTTACTGAGTGTTTCTTAATGTATTCTTCTTGCTGTAAGTATCCACCAGGATACCCTGATGTATTCTTCTCCACCAGGGTATCCTTTTCAATTTCGGTCGCAGAATCTAACTAAACCAACGCCAGTACTAGTTTTAAACTGAATTAAATGGTAAACAAAATCTTGACGTTACTTAAAATTGAACAAACCTAGTCAGAAGGGAAACACTCTCGGGGAAAGGGAAATTATCTTACATGCGGCAACACTGTCACGGAAGGGGCCAACCAACAATGAAGGCTCACTTTCACCATATCTGACGGAGTATAGAATGAAAATTTCTTTCTAAAATAGAGTTTCAGGATCGGGTGATATTGAGGCACGCTTCCCAAACATTATCAGCTAGAAGAGGATGTGCCTTTAGCGTTGGGGAAATAAGTGATGGTTAATATTATGCCGTTTTGCAGAACCTTAAGGTCACAGATATTATCACTTTTTGGGCCTCATCTCCTTGATAGTGACCGAGAATGGCCCTTCCCTTAATACTCCCCCGTAGAACACCATATAGATAGATTTTTCATTCAACTCTATTACGAGAGAGAGGAGGGGAGAGAGGCTCAGAACTAGTACCAAGTATTTCATCTAGAAAGTTGATGTTTTTATTGAGTAGAAAGGTGCTACTTTATGCTCACAATCATATCTATGATAGCATATGTTTTGGACAAAAAATGAAGGTTTTCCTCGAAAAATCCTCTCTCTAGCATACAGAATTATTCGGAAGTATCACCATTGGATTCAGCGTAAAAAATTACATAGGAAATGATACCAAACTCGTCAAGACATCTTGAGATCGAGGGTGACCATACACCATGAAACACTCAATTTTCTAGTAAAACTCACGTTTTATTGCATTCAAACTTGATTTACTCTTCCAATTTGAATTTTAAAAAGAAAAATTGATAGACCGTTGGAAAGCTGACAATTTGAGCATGTTTTTTCCGATGACAGCCCATCAAAAGGGGCAGGCGTTCAAAGTGAAAAAAAAAATCAAATTTCGAAAAAAAATTAAATTTTGCCTTTTGACTTGATTTTTTAGAAATGGTTTATTGTTTTAAAAATTTTGGTTTTACACGAGGTTCTTGCACGATTCTTAGTGAAATGAAACAGATAAATGAATTAGGTATCATAAAATAAATTAGAAGACGGTTGTTTTCAATACAACTCGTCGGGTATAACTATTTCAGCTAGATCATTACTTGATGAACGGTGTTCAGTGAGGAAACCAGTGCAGCGTTGCCAAATCTTGAGTCATGACCTTTCTGAAACTGGCCGTGACTCCATCTGGAAAAGGATTGTGCTGTGTAACTGGAAAATAATTACCTCCGCGTAGGGAAACAAATTCTCACCATCCTTGTCATGCAATAAAAGTATCAATTTATTTAATAAATAGGCAAGTAATCAATACTTTAATGAATGGTCCCCAATAGAAAAATACTGCTGATTGACCTCGTTGTATTAAAAAAAGATTCAAATTTGAAAAAATACACTTTCACAAAGAAAAATAGGAAAAGTCAAAAGTCTTCGAGTCACTGGAAAATCCATTGTTCAGTCTTTGTAAGAAGTGATAAACGGGTGCTGAAGAGCATCTTCGGCAGAGATCCTTGTTGAGGGATCGAGATCAAGGAGGCGGCGGAGCAGGTCGTAAGCTTCTGGGGGGAAATTGACTGCATTCAAGCCGCTTTTTCTTTTCGACAGCAACTTGCAGACTTTCTCGAGGTTTAATGGTTTTTTCACTTCGGAGCAAATTACGTTTCGCCCTGCAATCCAAATAGTATTGATTATTGACTTATTTGTGCTTTTCAAAAATTATGATCTAGCAATGGCGAATTTGCCTCAATTTTAGATTCTGAAATTTCAAGTCAAATTCTATAATAGGACCCTAGAATAACTTTTAACACCAGGAGTACCCAAGAGGAAAAACATTACCATAGAAGAAAACGCCTAAACAAGCGAAGCCTCTATCAAAAAACACCCAAAAACCGAGGGATATCGCTCACGTCACAAAAAAAACTACGCAAAACTGACTGGATTCACATGCTGTGCGCGCTGGCGTAGAACTCCCAGATAGTACTGCAGAACGACAACAGGTAGAGTTCTAAGCGCCCTTCTAAGCACGACCACACGAAACGATCCAGTCAAATGATGACTCAAATAATGTGATACAAATAACGAACCTAACTTAATATAGAAACCAAATAAGAGAGGATGAAGACTAAAGCTTGGTTCACATAGGCGCGTAATGTCCGTAATCCGTAGTGCGTAATTGGATCCTATTGGCTGGAGCGAATAGCCCCTCAATTAGGGGGCGCGAGGAATCTTTGCGGACGAAGACTTTTGGAGCGGAGTGTATCGTTTTGTAAAATTAGATATTTTACGCATTACCTACGGATGAACTTCGACAAATTTCGGCAAACTTCGTGAAAGCTCGTCGTCTGTTCATCGTTCAGCTGTTCGTCGTTGACTCGGTTCTCTGGATTCCGTATTAGGATTAGTATTTTTATTCCGGATTCCGGATTATTAAGTTTTCATTTTCGATATGAATTTAAGTGATTTTAATGAGAGCCTCATTGATCTCGTCCGATCAAATTATGTCAATAAATCCTCAGAAATCAAATCATTCTCCAAAACGTATGAAAGAAGTCTGCGTATTATGTGGAAATATGATTGAATCAACTTCCAAAAACCTATTTTTCAATTTATTCAACTTCCGAAAACCTATTTTTCAATTGATTCAACTTCCGAAAACCTGGGTTGGAAGACATTTTTGAGAGAATTTGGTAGTTTTGAACAGTGCGATTCTTCACAACAATTCAATAACATCATTTTCTTACGTCAAAGGTACTTTCCTCGTTTTCCGAAATGGTTAAACCCAGAGTTGGGCATTAGCTAACTAATTTATTAGCTAGTTAATTTTTCAACTAATAGCTAAATTAGCTCATAGCTTTTTTTAATAGCTAAAAGATAAATTTTGCTATTAGCTGTCGAGGAACAACTAAATCACCGAAGCTAAATCTGTTAGCTATAAGTTTTCGACTAATAGCTAACTTAGCTAGAAATTTTATCTGTTCCTCGACAGCTAATAGCTAAATATTTAGCTGCTAGTTTCAGCTAAATCGTAGCTAATTTAGCTGTAGCTTTTAGCTGTTAGCTATAGCTAATTTTTGCCCAACACTGGGTATACCATTCACTGGGCCTATAAGTAGGCAAATCACCGAAAAGACGATAAAAATCAATTTTTTCTCAATCAAGTTAATAATTAATAAGAAATTATTCGATCGATGAACAGGGCGAAACAGTAAAACAGCTGAACGCAGGAAAAAAGGCGAGCGGGAAAACAATTCTGCGCAGAACCTACAGCGCGCTTCTGCGTAATCGCGTAATCATTTGGCCATGTGAACGCTCTTTTACGCATTACGGACTTTACGGATTACAAACCACCCCCCCTTCTCTTATTGCGCATTACGGATTACAGACATTACGCACCTATGTGAACCCAGCTTAACAATGGTTGATAAACTAATAGGTAGAATCGTATTGTAAAAAGAATGAGTAAAATTGCTTCTTTGGGTCACTTTCACATCTGGGGTTTTTCTCTTCCTCAGATGCGCGCTCCTGTGTTCGATCACATAAGCTACAGTTTCATTTGCGCTTCCAGAGGTAGCGCTACCTCAGAGGGGCACAGATCCTCTTTAGAAGTCAGATTGGTTAGAAAATCCTAAACGTTGCAACATGGCTGCGCCCATGAACAGATTGCCGCTACATTTAAAGTTCCCATCTTCCTTAAATTCTCTAAATTTTTAGGATGCTCTTTCGAGCAGCACACTATGGTTTTCTTCCATATCAGTGAATGAAAAACTGTGAGGCAAATTCCCCATTATCATTAACGTATCTTAAAGGGACAATCTGTTGTAACCAGCTAGTTGAATATAGGAAGCTTTACAATGGATTCTCCAATAAGGCAAGTAAATAGTAATAGTATGCTTATAACTAAAGTGAGCCTAAATATTTAATATGATCTAGCATTTGAGTAAACAATCACTGTAAGAGATGATACCGCAAACACTGATTCAAGTTCCTAGGCTCTGCACCACAATAACTAAAGCAATTAAAGACAAAATCAATATTAGAACTTCAAACTATTGTTCATTCTTTGCTTTCATTAATTGACTTCAAACCTTTCCAATCCCAAAAGGATTTTTACAATTTCAAAACAACTTCAAGGAGCATACTTAAACCTCAAAATTATACTTCTGAACGTTCTGATTATAGTTCTGAAACGTGAGTAAATAAAACTAACCTAATTTTTGAGCAACAGCTCGGATTTCCTCGGATCCAAACACCGTAATTAGTTCAGCGAGAGCAGTAACATCATCAGGTGATCTGAAGAAGGGGTACGTCCGAGAGAGGATGCAGAGGAAAATGACGCCGACAGCCCAAATATCAACAGCTGAAAGAAATTAATTGTATCAAGATTTCATTTGTATTCCTGAAGAAACCTATTTCTTGTAGGGCTTCATAATTCCATCGGAGAGTTACCAACTGCAAGTTACCTGTATCCTGGAATGGAGACTTGAGAAGGACTTCAGGAGGTCGGAATCCTGGAGTTCCTGCTCTAGGAGTGTTCATCCCTTTCCTGACCAGACAACAATGACATATTTGAGCTTTCCCATCACAGTTGCACTGCGTAGATAGAGGAGCCTGTGGCTTGGCAAATATTTTTTCAGTAGCTGTTTGAGCCTTCTTCAACTGAAATGAACAGAGAAAATATTCAATGCGTTGAAATGAGGATTAATTGAAGGTATGCTTCGGGATCATCAGAACATTGTTAAGTATTTATCATAAGTACTACACATTCGGGAGGCACTGAGTCAATGATGAAGTATCAACAATGAGAAACCCACAGGCCTGTTTACATAACCTACATTGGAGACGTCATTTCATGAACGTCTTCCTCCATGCCACTCAATATAAGTAACCATAAGGTGCTGCCCCCAGCAACGAACTAAGTCTCTACTCTTTGCTAGGAACAACGCACAATGATAAGAGAGAAGAAATGAACCAAATTTCAATGAAGAGGAGAACGCCCAGGACGATTATTGAGAAACTAGGCGGAATTTCGAGCTCAAAATTGGTACAATTACGTGAATTTGAATCCTGAGCGGATGCCAAAGGACAGTGGGGTATTTCAATGAATTTTTTTTTTTTTTCAAAAGAGCATGGGTCATAACGTTAATTGTGTCTGTTTGTCGAGAAAATGTTTAGAAGAAATTAGGGAAGCTAATGAAAGACTGAATGAAGATTTGAATGATGTGACATAGTAACTTGTTGTGACGTATTAACTTGCTGACCTTGGATCGAGACATTCCACTAATCCTGTACGGTCTTGAACGCCTCGTGGCCTTGGATACTACAAAATACTACGCACACACGCCCACAGCGTAGTGTGTGTGCATTCATGGAGGCCTGCCTTTTTTTCAAACGTGCGATCTCTTTATTTAAATTTTCTACCTCATGTTATAGTATCAATGGGCAAAAAGTTGAAGTATAGAGGTTTCAATGGTGCTGAATCCAAATTTGAGGTCAAAACCCTGAATTTCCGACCCACCGAAATACCACATTCTTCCTTCGATGAAGGATTGGGTACAAAACTCTCATAAGCTCTCTCAGAATTCATCTTAGAACTCACCCCAGGGTGGATGAGTGCGACGTTCGCCCTTTCTCCCAGCACAGAACGATAACTGAACCCAACATTCTTCTTCAGATTGTAGAGGTCTGTCTTCTTGGCAATCGGTGTAGCTGGCTTGGCCGGTAAGGGAACATTGGAATCCAGTGACTGTAACGCTTGGCGTTTAAGCCTGTCAATACTAGTTTGATAGTCCTGAAACAATTTCAAGGCGAGATATTAAATATTGGGCTAACAACACTTTAGAAACAAGTAATCATATTGAGCATTGTATGCCGATCTTGGCAGCGTAAACAATAAACGATGAAGCTGGACGTTAGAAATCGTTTCGATACTATCTATCACGAATACTAGTTTGAAATTTATCTTTGACAATATAAACAAAAATCACTCTGTTTGGACTCTCAGTAGTAAAATTCAATTTCTCCCTTGCGAGGGAAAAACATTAAATCATGTTTAATGTTTTTCGTTCGCAAGGGAGAAATTAGATTGCCGATCACTCAGCTGATCAGTGACCACTCAGGCGCCTTCAGCATTCTCCATTGACCCTGCTTCTCAAATTTCAGCTTCCTGCGTTCAACAGGAGAGAAAATGGCCTTGGAGCTCACTCAGCTGATCAGTGACCATCTTGGTACAACTAGACCCCAAATGGAGCCGATATAACGTGGTAACTAAGAAATCGGTCCGTGGTAACTAAGAAAAAAAACGTTGCAGATTTGCGTGTCGGAATTCACAGAACGACCCCCAGCCCTAAAACATTAAACATGTTAAAAATCGTTCTTACTTCTTCATCATCCGAACGTTTCCTTTTCTTGTCTTTCATATTCTCATAATTTTCAGCTTTTAGTTCATCAACTTGCTGGGCAAGTCCAAAATCAACAAGTAAAAATCTGTAAAAATTGTTAATCAACTTTAGATAACAAAGTCAACACAGAAGAAACATGAATCAGATTTAAAAAGAATTTGTTTATTTACTTTCTATTTTCTCGGGAGTATAAAAAGTTAGAAGGTTTAATATCCCGGTGGATTATTTTGAACTGATGGACTCGTCGAAGAGCGATGAGAAGTTCCCTCATGTATAGTTGCGTTTCATTTACCTGCATATCTGACACATACGACTGGAAAATAAAACCACAGTAATATAAGAAGACAGCTGGATCTGAATTATGATGATTCTAAATCACAGAAATATTAAGACTGTCAAACACTGCCCATTTAAGGCACTATTACTATATGTACCTAAATATTGAATACCAATACTATACATGTCCCATTTCAAGCCGAGGGTAGATATAATAGAGTAATGGGGGAGGAGGATGAACTATTTTACAGAATGCCGGCCGAAAAAAGGCACCATTTGCTCACCAAGGGGGCTATAAAATAGCATTTCATAGGTCTCAGTTTTCCAAGTCGATATGATTTATCCATTTCATTGTCAACAATTTTAAAAAATCTATGAAATCTAAAAATCTATTTTTATGAACCGGAATCTGTTTCGACTCATGGCCCAGAACGCTCACTCTCCCAGGATCAAATTTGTACAACCATAATCATGCTTTCGGCCAAAAGGCCTCCTTTTCACAACAAAATTCCTAAATCGCATTGAGCTCCCGAATGTTGAAGACATTTTTCTTTGAAAAGTTTAGGAACAGCATGAACGAGAAAAAATTCTTCTACAAAGATTTTCCACTATTTCAATATTAAAACAAATCATTATTATAACGATACAAAAATGCATCAATGGCCGGAAATGGGATAAGGTTAAGGTCAAACCACCGGCCAGGGTTCGATTCTACAACTAATTTGGGACTTTTTTGTCTCCTGACGTTTTTAACCCCCTTAAAATGCGACTTTTTTCAGATTTAAGGTGTTTTTAGCATTTTCGACCTTACTCCATTAAAACAGCCATAACTCCCTTGTTTTCAGTCAAAATTCAAATGTAATTATACCGTTGGAAAGAGCGTTAAATTCTCCATCTCTCTAGTGCTAAATAAAACAGAACAAACAGAAAAACAATATTTTACAGAAAACTCAGATGTTGAAAATTGAGCCCGAATAGTATAATAAAGTCAGAAAAAAAAGAGCCCGAATAGTAAAATCTCGAAAATGTACAGTTTTTTCAAACGTTTGTAAGCCCTTTTTTTTGGGGGGGGGGGACAGGGCAAGCCCTTAGTCACTTAGACCATAAGTTTTATCTATTGTGACAGGATTCCCTTTTTCACTTAAGTGCCAGTTTGAAAACCTCTTCTTTCAAAAAGTGAAGAAGTTTTTAGGGCGTTTCCCGAGCAATTTCGGCCGGGACAAGAGTACCCTTACCGAAATGCCGGAATCAGGTAGATGCTACAGCAGGACACTCACAGAGGATGAGTTCTGCTGTTTCGACTCCTTCGCAGCAGAGCCGACATTCAACTGTCCTGGCCTTGCCCATCTTATTGAGATGGTATCTCAGGGGGCAATGGCCAGTCAGGAGACCCACAATGGTGCGAAGGTCCTTCCTCAGCGACAGCAGAGCTTTTGCTCTTTTTTTAGAGATGGTGAGTAGCTGCTTGGCTTGCCTCTGCTTTGGAGTGTTGCGCCAGTACTCAGCACTCTTGCTGTCCTCCCACTTTTGGACCTGTTGAGTAATGAAACTCTTAGTAACCCCCGAGTAGGGGTTCAGAACCAAAACATTGGGATTCCGATCCCTGCTTAGCGAGTCGATTGGCTTCTCCATTGCCATCTACTCCTTCATGGCCAGGGACCCAGAACAAAGTTAACTTATTGCCCCCGAGCCGTCTTGTTTGTAAGCCTAACTGAAACTTCCGGTTAATTTCCCACTGTAACTCCAAAAGTTGAAAAAACGTTTCCAACGGTATGGTCAGAATTCTTTCCAATATTTTCATTAGTGGAGAAAAAAACGAGAAACTTGAACGAGAACTTGAATGAAAAAAACGAGCACTTTTTTTCAACGAAACCGACGGGGAGAATCTGTGCTTTGGAGCCTCACCGTCGATTTCGTTGGAAAAAAAAACACGTTTTTCCGCGTTCAAACAGGAATTTCTCCCTTAAATTCGATTATAAAATATTTGTTGATTACACCGTTGGAAAGCTGAGATTTTGGCGCACTTTTTAGGGAAGTTTCACAACTCTGCGTCAAGAATTGATATGGTTACCAGGCGACTGAAAAAACGAGCTATTTCAAGATTTTGACGAGTTTCGCTTTTCATACGTCGTTTGCATATCTCAACTCAAGATTGCAAATTTAACGCTTTTTCCAACGAATTTTTCAGATATGAGCTAACTCTTGAATTGAGGGAGTTATGATAGATTTATTGAGCAAAAGTCAAAATCACGAAAAACATTTTAAAAGTGAAAAAAATGCATTTTTGAGTGGGGGATACCAAAAAATGTCAAGAGGCACTTTTTGTCGGAAATTAGTTGTAAAAACACGAGGGAGAAAGGTCGTGAACCAGTCGTGTTACACCCTGTTCATCACTGGGTACAGGAATTGGAAAATTGATGATGTTCTTCCACACTGATAATAATTTTCTTGGTTATTGTGAAGAAGGAAGCAGAGGACGTCAATACACTTTTTTCAACATTTATTTGGCAAGCGCTTTCGGGGCAAACTATGGCCCCTTTCTCAAGCCTATGTTCACTCTGCAATCATACTCCCACTATCTTCCATCCCTCCTCAGAGTCCCTCCCCTTGCAGAGTGAACATAGGCTTGAGAAAGGGGCCATAGTTTGCCCCGAAAGCGCTTGCCAAATAAATGTTGATAAAAGTATATTGACGTCCTCTGCTTCCTTCTACACAACAACCAAGAAAATGACTACAGCAGGAGTACAGAACAACTGATAATAATTGGAATGTATAGCTTTTGTAATCAACTCACGCTAAAACGGTCATGAGGCTGATAGGGCATGATGAATGTGATACAATCATTGTTTCGGAGGCACATGGAAATCCCAACGACGTTTTCTACTCCACTGGAATAGAAATAATGTTCAAACTACATGACAACAAAGTAACGTGAAACCAGCGAGGAAATATATGAAACAACAAAACTGCCTGCTTAATACATACATATCCGATGATTTAGACGTACCCAATATCTTGCATGCATTTCAATTCTTTCACAACCCTGGAAGGGCTGCAGGTCGGGATCAGGTGCTTGATGGCAAAATGGCGGTAGCCTTCCTCACCAAGCGATACATCAGGTTTCAGAGAAGCCAAGTACACGTTGGAGAACGTCCCCTCTCCAATTTTATCGTGCACTATGAACATATCTCCAAGGATGGGAAGTTTATTGACCAGAATTTCAATTTTCTCTCCTGAAAATGAATAAAACTTGATGTAATGGACACAGAATGATGCATAGATGGACAATTCATAGGTCGACAAGTGAGAGTTTGAAATATACATGTAAGCTTCCTAATGCGTACTGCAACCCTAGAGGCAGAACTCCAATCCTCGCAGAGTTAGGCTGGCTTCACATGGAGCAGAACAAACGCAGAAAAAAGGAAAGACGGTAAATGGAAAAAGTTGTGGAGGGGGGTCAGGGAATGGGGTATTTCAGTGGGTCGGAAATTCAGGTTTTGACCTCAAATTTGGAGATTCATCCAACTTTTTGTCTAATTTTACAATAACATGTGGTAGACAAATTAATTAAAGAGATCACACGTTTGAAAAAAAGGTGGTCCTCCCTAAACGCACACACACTTATGCCAAGGGCATGTGTGTAGTACTTTATAGTATCCAAGAGATTCTCAGGTAGGTTACTTTCTGGAAAGGGTTCTATCTCTTCTCTGTACATGGATACTTTTTCAAAGATAGTTGTTTCAAGGCGAGCAACTTAATACATCACACCCTGTTGCCATCATTCAAATCTTCAACTTTCATTAGCTTCCCTAATTTCTTCTAAACATTTTCTCGACAAACAGACCCAATCACCGTTATTCCTGAGCCATACTCTTTTGAAAAAAATTGACTGGAGTAGGACTACCCCATTGCAGGAAATGGGTCCACATGGGCAGCCTCCATGGTGGGCAGAATGGATGACGCGAAGATTGGATCAGGTTGACTTTCATATCCAGCGCAAGCACAGAGCTTGACAGATTTGTGGACTCAATGGAAAATGGCGGCCACCATACTCAACTGATGTCCAAACAACTCTGTATTCCAACCAATCACTCTGTGTTCCATTCTTCCATCTTTCTGCTTTCCGCATTTTTCCACCTCATGTGAATCCAGCTTTGATGGGTCTACTCCAGTTGGATGGCTCTTCTGCCTGAGCATGGTGGGAAGCTACCTCAGGCCAGGGGCCACCTCCCTTACACTTCGACTGTAGACTTCAAGCCATTATGGGTACTGCTGCGCATCATACCTCCCTCTCCTGTACCCCCTTAATGTTAGGGCTCTGGCACATGCCTCTGACAGGAGTAGAGCGGTTAGGGAGCAGGTACAAATTCTCTGCTTCCGGGCTCGTTACCTGGTCGGGCTTCCGGGGATAGCAGTAATGCCGTAAAAGGCTTATTACTCATCTCAATTACCAGTACCACGGGCGAGGGGAGCCCCAGGCTACAGATGCACCGACCTCGGTCAAAGCATCACCTGCCTGCCCCTCAGTTGAGGTTGGATTCGTGGTGGTCGTGGTTGAGCAAACCCTACTTCAAGGGCTTGTACCAAGAAGGCTATAAGGGGAGAGGTGGCCTCCTCAAGGGCTTGCCCCCTGAAGATGTCTCTCAGCATGTGAGTTCTGTTATGAACTCGGGTACCAACCTGTCTAGTTGGTAGAACCTTAGCTAGAAGGTTCGGCCTAAACAGCACAGGTTAGGGTGTTAATACAAACAGGTACCTAGAGAAGCTGATAGTTATGGCTAGCTCCCCTGGGGCTCCCGGGTGGTGAGTTCCTTCCACACCCTCGATCACCCTCCTAGGGTTTTCAGGGTTTCATCAATCTGCTTGCAGATGGAGGGGGTTGCGAAATCCTGTTTGGATCGGCTCTCCTTAAAACCAAATAGTAGTTATTTGTCCATCCACACGTTTGATTAAAAACAAACCGTTACATCACAATACTTCAAGCAAATAGGAACTCGTTTTCGTCTTCGAAATTATCTTCAGTAAATTGTAGTAATTATTGACACCACTATGACCTTATCTAAGTGTTTGTGAAGAAGGAGACTCATAATTTAGAGCAGCCCAGCTTATAAACGGAGTGACAGGATACCACTTCAGAATTGACTGAGGAACTGAAATCTCCCTCTATAAAGCTATTTACTAATCAGATTTCCATCAGTAACGAAATTAAATAAATTTTTGTAACTCTGTGCCTAGTATTGATCACGTCAGTGATTCACGTGAAAGGATCTTCAATCCAAGTATTAATGCGAACCTGTAACGCCTGATTATTATTATAAAATCCAATTTAGTCGTAATAACTTGATTATCCAAATTCCAAGGGTTTAGTATCTTCCATGCAAATATTCTTTCTACTTTTAAGTCCGAAGTAACATTAGCATTGTACCTTTGTTCTTCATCACCAATCTTCGTTACCATAACGTTTAAGGTATGTATTTTTTAAACAAACCTTACATCCTATACCGCTTGTATTGCTCAGTAATTTGTTGGGCGAGTCAAGTAGGAAGTATTAACGCTCTAGTAATTTTTCTATAACTTCTGGTATTTGCTACTAATACAAGTTTTTACCTCGTAACTCTTCTGCGAAATGGTAGTTGTTCTTTCCTATTAGACACCGTAAACAATAATATTTTATAGGACTGTCAGATAACTTCCTCCGAGTTCGGCCAGGGGGAAAAGCCTATGGGGTCTGCAGTTCACCCAAGTAAATAGTTACCTTAAAAGAGTTGGATCCAACTAGGAAAGTAAAATTCATACCGACAATGAGGAATTTCACCGAATTCTGTTTGCATTTTTCCTGAATAGTTAATGGTGCGGGATAGATGAAAATCGGGCTGATTTCGGAAAATAAGTCTCCTGTTACTTTTGGGAGACAATCAAAATTTATGATTTCAAAAATAACCGGGAAAACGGACGTGAAGCGGGAACGCTCGCTGATTGGGCTGTTCAGATCGCCGTCTCCTCCCAGTGTTGCCCATTGGGACGACGAAATCGTGTTTTCTAAGAGGAAAGTTATCAAACAAAAACAGGGGAAACTTAATTTTCCCAATCTTGCTTTTTCTATTTTTTTTTTCAGTTTTTCGATTTCGAACTTTACTGTTTCGTGAAATTTTGCATCTGGGGACTATAGATTTCTCGATCTCAGCGCTTCAAGCGGCCGTAAATGAACTATTCCAGCATGACGTCATTTTCCCGGTTTTTCTAACGTTCGTATTTTCTACACTGTTTTGTATATTCGTAAATTAGGAAGTTCGGGCTGAAAGTTTGCCCGAGGTTTTTCGAGGTGCTGAATCCAATTTTAGGGTCAAAAATAGGAAATTCCGACATGGTGAAATTCCTCATTCATGAGTGAAACTTATGATAACTTACTGACGCCATGGGACCGTTTGCTCTCATCCTTGCTGCACCCAGGCTCTACAGCGAGTTCATTCATGGTCCTCGTCAACTTAGATACCTAGTAGAAATGTAGGTAGGCTGGTGTTCAGTCGGGGTTCGCTGTAAAATAATGGGTAACTTATGAAAAGTGCATTATTTACTACACAACCCGACCGTCAAAGTTGGAGCAAGTAGGCTGTACTACTAGTTATCTAAACACTTTAACTTATTATATTATTGAGGGTTATTAGCGAGTACTGTTGATTTTCATGTACTAGAAGAGGAACAGTACCACAGGAAGTAGTGCAAGAGGCAGTACTTGCTCCCAAAATGCTGAGGGTATGTACTACGCAATTGAATAGGTTCATCTCCTGCCATCGGGTCAAACACCCAAGTAACTACTAAAAACACTCAAGAATGTGTAAAATAGTATCACAAATGGGTAGTCCAATAAGTACCACATCAATAATGGTGTAAGCTCAGTATGGACACATTTTACGTTCCTTCCAGTTGAGTTCAAAGCGAGCAAATAGATGACCAAGTATCGTTTTAAAAATTATTCACGAGACGTCGGTAACCAATAACGATAAGTACTCACCTATTTAATCGATGAAAAGAAGCTTGAATCCGATCATCAAAACAAGCTATCTTGTGACTCTGTGGCAGTGAATTTCATTTGGTGGACGTAGTAATTAGTTCAAAGGCATCCGAACACTTTTCTATCATAAAACTAAAAAAAGATAGGTACTACTAAAGACACAAAATCAACATAAAAATTAATTAAATGCCAACACGTATAAATAATTGCTTGCCGCGCAAAATGCCGCTTGTTGACGAACGCAAAGGAACAGAAAAATGACTGAAGTATTATCCATGGATGACGTCATGATGAAACGAAGATCGTAATCGAAACTGGTTGCGTGGCGTGGAGGAATTATTTACCTAATCTGCGTTTTGCTCATCGCACGGATTGTACTCGCCGGCTACTCGGCCGAGCTACTTCTTAAATTATCATCAAATTTTGAGCTTATGGGATTATATTTTACATTATTCAACCAACTTTGTAATTTAAATCTACGATGTCGATCAACGTACTTCAAAAACGATGCCCGCTATCACTGGTCGAATGCAGAAGGAGGAATCAATCGATTGTTTGCATCCATGCTACTTCCATGTGCTTTGTCTGGACATTTCAAAGAAAGATGAAGTAGAATTAGGAAATTTGGAAATAGAATTGTCTAAACAAACTTGTAAAAAAAATCTATTACTTTATTCAACTAGGTACTTCGATTTCCCCTGAAAACCGATAATATTTTAAAATTCCAAATTGAATTTCATTTCCAGCTAATTCCATTAGAGAGGGTTTTTACACCTCCTTGCATTTTACAGTAAGAAGTTAATTTTCATTTTTAAGAGTGGGGATTTGATGGATTCACCAGTTTGCTTAGAAACTTCTGTTATCGCTATCACAGGAACTACCCGTCCCCGCCCATCGCCGACTTCGACGGCAAGTTTTTTTCTCACGAAGTCTTGACGTTCGTTTCATTTGCCTTAGCTTTCTCCTCGAGTCCGCGTGAGGAACTGATTCGTTGGAGATTGATGTTTTTGCCAACTTGTCAAATCCGTCTCGTCCGAGTGTCGAGACTCTAGTTTCCGTCGTTTGAATCGTTCGCACAGTTTCCGCGAATCTAGTGATTGTTGGAGCCTCGATTGTGTGGAAAGGTCGCCTACTTCATTACATCATCCCTTCACTCAGGTATTTTTGAGTTGATAATTTTCTATTTCATTGCCTTGTTTGATTTCGAATGTGTTTTTTATATTTTAATTCCTCGTGTTAGTATTATGGCTTTTGTCATCGGTTGAGGGCAGACTTCGCAATTGTCTCCTCACGTCTCAGGGTGACCCATATGCACCTACATTACGATCTGCTGCACTTACCGGGGTACTCTTCGATTGTCTTATCGGGCAATTTATGAGACGTATGTATGCTAACTACTCATGGTAAACATTCTTTTTCTATAAGGAATACCTAATGAGATTGCATAGAGAATTATAGAAAAAGAATGTTTACCATGAATTGCTAATTCAAATTCTCAAATCTTGAACAAAATGATTCGTACCCACCTAGGTAAATACAAAACTTATCAATAAGAACGTAGGTGCGTCTTGTTAGTCCTACCTCAATCTGTCTCTTGGATTCAGTATTAATTATGATTCACAAGCTCGATTCAGTTTTGTGATTGATTTCACACAAAATGGATCAAAGAGAAACTCGAAATAGAGTTGCAGGAGAGAGTAGTAGGAGATATCAACGAAGGAAATGAACAATTAGAAAGGCAGGTTGCACCATGGTTTTTTTTTTTTTTTTGAACGATTAGAAAGGCAGGTTGCGTGGTGAGGCTTCGTGAAGTTGTAGGTACCTACATTCAGGCCTAAATATTGTTATCATGTAATACAAATTAATTGCACTTTTCTAACATGAATCGATCACCGTCTTAGAATAATATTTCATAAACCTTTGTTTCATTTTTGTTGCTAATGTAGTAGGTTGAAGAGCTTCTCTATACTACACTTGTTGGTGCCTTTTGCGAGATAGAGCATAACGTGGACATGTAAAACAATATGTGTTGTCTCCGGTATACCAGGACAATTTGCACCATCGTTGATGCCTAACAAAACATTTCTGTGAAAGTATTGGTTGCTCAGAAGGTGGTCTGATCTCGTGTGAAGTATTGGCCGGAACCTGAATGTTTGTTTGGAGGAAGAAACAGTGTTTTGTACCTCTCTCCAGATGACACTGTTGATGCTCCTTTCTCCATTCATTGATGAGATGTCGGGTAAAACTGCGTCTCCTTCCAGTGCTCATGATTGCTTTCTCACCCACAAGCTTTTCCCAGGCTTTCTGAGCCCTCTTAGCAAAAGTAGCTACTTTCGGATACCCTCTGTTCCGAGTGCATGGATTTCCTTCAGAATTTCTTTTTCAATGTATGTCAGTTTAGAAGTCGCGTTTATTTTTAAGTTTAGTTAGAACCCTTCAAGAATTACGTATCATTAAGCCTCTGCGATGCAAATTGAGGCGTTATCCTTTAGCCTGAAAGACTTTGGTTGGTTTCGTTGTAAAATGCACAGCCTGTTCAAACAGAAATTCATTCAGGTATATACTTGGAGATAAGGAGTATGCATTATTAGGGAGTTTATGTACCTCTGGGGACCCTCACTAATGAAGTTAAACCAATTTCTCATATTGATAGGGAGTATGTTCCTTGGCCAGCCTTTGTAGGTCTCGAGCAAGATTTGTGAAACTTTCACAAATTGCGAGAAAGGGGTTCTTTTCCCAGTAAGCGCCAGTCGACACACTGATGGATAGAGTTCGGATTTTATGAGCATTATATTATATATTGATGCAAAATATCTGTTGGATAGCTCTTCTTGGGCGAAGAGGAGGCTCTCCCGCCTTAGCGAGGAGTGGATTTATAGGTTGACCTGAGGAGACCTACTTGTTGCCGATCTAGTTTCCCTAGGGAGGTGATGGATGCAGAAGCATAGAATATGCATTCATATTCTATCACATTTCTTATTGTACAGCAGTAGAATAACAGTCCGAGGATCAGAACTCCATCTAGATGAGGAGAAGGATCTCATAATATAAAGGTATTAGTCAACCTTAGAAGCGATTTCGTCTAAGTACATCTTTGGTGTGAGATGAACTGGTAGAAATCTAATCTTATTTGAGCTCGGGAATGTTAGTCCAACTTGATGAATTTGTCTGTTTATGGAAGTCCGTTTGCGATTGAATAGACATAATACCGATTTTCCTAGACAAGGAAGTTCGTAACAAACTTTTGCTCATACCATTTGCCGATGAGGCTGAAAGGTTGATCACGAATCCCAATCCATTTAGAATTTAATAGGTTTAGATGGGAATAAACCACAGGCCACCGAAGCTCGCAGGGACTTACTGTTTACTTTTGCCGAATCTACTACGTTGAAGAAAGTAAACATATACTTAAGTATGCATTCCAGGGGACGTCCCATCGGATAAGCATTAAGACAATTTAAACCGGTTGGTAAGCGATAAAACTTTTTCACTCGATGTAATTCATTTAGTATTTCAGGCAAGAAATAGTGGTAAATTCCGGCGACGTAGTGCACAACTAGATAGTTTTCCGCGTCGAACAAAAAAAATAACCACGAAAATCGGTTGAAAACTGAGGCCTCGGCAGAGTCCTAAAAATGGGTGTTTTGGTGATAAATGAAAATTCTGAAGCATTTACAAATCAACGAAAAGAATTTGGATGAAACATTTTTATAGTATACCTACCTGCCAAACCATGTATGTTGAAAACGATCTAACCCCTCTAAAAACCTCAGTTTTGGTTTATTATTTTCAATAATGAACCTTTGGAATCGACCAAGAAATTTTTTTTCTTTAGCCCCCCCTTAAAATTTGTTGGTCCACGTTTCAAGGTACCTAGAATCCAAAAATCGAATAAAATTTGGCTGTCAGTCCGCCGTACGCAGCACTTTCCTCAGTTAGCATTCACCGATTTTGATGAAATTTGTTATATGGGCTCCATTTGTAGTTTAGTTGTGCCCCGAAGCTTTTGGTTAATGTAGGTCACTACTAAGGGTTGAAATAGACACACCACAACTCTAAAGCCTCAAGGCTCAATCGGAAAATTTCGAATTATTTCATGTCTTGGGCTATTAGGGGTTAACTAAAGCAACCTTCATCGTCCAGGTCTCAGCTCCATGAAGTAATAACGACGAAACAGCATTTGACAGCTCGACACCGGGTGCCAAATTTCAAGGGATTGTCACTGCTTCAATCGGACAAAAGCACGAAAAAATACGACTCGTATACAATGCACAAAACCAAAAAAGTGCCAAAAAATCGCAGTAGTCGCTAACAACTCCCCAAGGTTTTTTTCAAGCGTTCGTCATTGTAAATTACCTGGACTAGAAGTTATGTGGGAAGCCGAAAAAAACCCAAATCTGTTGAGAATTAAGGGCTAGGTAGAGCGCTCAAGGTATCGTCATCATGCACCATATTTTTATTAAATACCTAACTGATTTCTAATTTCTAATCACTTTCGAAATTCTAAATCGAAAAAATGCTATTTACTAGAGACACAGATGGATTCTGCGCAACTAGAGAACCTTTCTCATCCAGCACCTCTTTCTGCATCGAACTAAAGAGAACCACGCAAAACGGTTGGAGAACACGGCCTGGGCAGAGTATACAAGATTTTGATGAACACAGACACCTATGGTTTTTTCGCAGATTTGAATTCAGAATGGTCTACAACGAATTTTTACGATGTGGTTATTTGATTTGGCGGTAAATTGTTGGGAAATTGAGGCCTGGGTCCTCAAGATAATGTTGGAAATGCGCGTTTTTTTTAATCTAAGTCTTACTGTAAGACGTACTAAAAAAAGTGCCAAGTTGGGGGACAGTATAGCTTCCTCACAAACATAATGCTAAATCTGTCAGTGTTACTGATTTATTTTGACTTCCGAGTCTAAAAAGGTAGCAGATGCATTGTTTTCACTTTTCAAGGAAACAATTGTCCTCCAAAATCGAAATTAGTCCTCCCTTTGACTTCGTATATGAGTTTCTCTCTGTCAGTCAGTCTGTGTTTCCGCAAAGTACAGTGTTTCCTTGTAATGGAAAATACTAAACGAACTACAGTCCGATTTTGATAACATGTACAGGGATTGTGTGGGTTGAGGAGTTTAGATGGTCCTCTATGAAATTCATTCCCCCCGAATTGATAAATAGCGCATGCACAAATGTGAAATCCTTGAACAACCGCAGCCTTCAATTTTCAAAGTCCACAAAAAAGTTCCCGCAGTAATACGACAACCTACAAATAATATACATGATATTCCGGCACAGGTTTGAAATAGTTGAGTTCACACCACCTAAATTCCTCTTGCGGCAAATTGTTCCCCAACTTTTCATCGTTCCGGTCGCTGTCGTGAAGGATGATGAACGTTTTAGGAACTTTCATAACCACGAAACCACCGTTTCTCGTTGTTCTGGGTTTTCCTATTCCGGAGGTCACTTTAGGTAGTTGTTTATCATTAGTGCGACTTTTTAAATGGGTTTGGGATGTTCTAATTATTTTGCCGGAGAGCTAATTATTTCTACTTGACAGCGACATTATTCCTCGTCGTCGATTTTACGCGAATGTCAACTGTGATGTTCGAACCGCTAAGCTTGTTTCGGTAGTTTTATTCATGACTGTATTACGAATTCTCATAGGTCAGAAAAATCAACTTCAACACTGGGTTTCCTTTAATTTGAATGTCCAATGAGGTGTTTATGCCGATGAGAAGGATGTTACTTAGCGAGTGCTCATAGCCTACCATCAATCCGTGTGCGGTTCAACGTTTACGCATGCTCAGAAGCTACCACGAATGAACGTTCTAATTGCCCGATTTCGCTCAAATTCGGATGGTGGGGCTGGGCCAAATATGGTTGCTTGCTTATTGATATGACTAGATCCATAGAAGCCGCGATATACGTGAAAACTATAAACATGGTAGTGAAAATCTTTATTCACATTGTAGGAATCGTCCGTGGCTCTACAAATACTACAAATTTTCATTGTTTATCAGTAGTACATGTTCCGGTGAAACATTGTTGCCTTCTTCAGCCTTCGAAAATTGCTCTGGAGATCACCACATTTGCCGCTGCACCCACTTCTCCAGTGTTAGTCATGGAGGACAAAGCCAGGCAAATTGCATTGCCCCCGAGGCGACACTTGTTAGGTTCCGTAAGTAATTGAAATCTAATGTTTGAAAACTATAAACAAAATATTTCCCAGTGATTCACATTTCCCCAGTAATTCACATTTTATCCTCTGAAACAGTACAATTACGGAACCCAACAACTGTTGTCGCCTCCGGGGCAATGCAATTTGCCTGGCTGGTAGAGTGAAAGGAGAGGGGGAGCGTGGAGTGGATAATGAAATAAAAACAAGAAGGATTTTTAGGGTTGATGATCAGGTGATGATGTTTTCCATGACTGAGACTGGAGAAGTGGGTGCAGCGGCACATGTGGTGATCTCCAGACCAATTTTCGAAGGATGAAGAAGGCGACAATGTGTACTACTTACAAACAATAAAAATTGAACAATAGACTCAGCGCCTTTATCATCAACATGGTCACTCCATCCACCCATCAACGTAATACTACAATCATTAACTACATTCTACTACTAATACTAAGTTGATCAAAAATATATTAAATTTTATTAGAAATTAACTTATTGTTATCTACCTTAAACCTAGTTCCATTACCTGGTTACCCCCCCCCCCCCCCATTCTAAAACAAAACCCCTTTACTCACTACTCAACTCAGAAATTCAACAGTTCGCCAGTTAGTAGTAGGTAGTTCAGCTCTTCAACTTGATAATTTGTCCTATCAAATTATTCTATTATTATTATCAAATTATCCTATACTGTCTCTAGTGAATCGTATCAATTTTTATACCCAATATTAATCTAAATAAAATTTATATTCTTATTCTATTTGAATCAAGTTTGTCGCCTTGTTTTACACATCAATATTTAAAAATTTATTATTTTTTGAATAGTAGTTTATTTCTTGTTGTCATTAATCTATGACCTTATGAAACCCGCTGAACCTGTTACCTCCAATCAGCTCGGTAAATTCAGTACGTAATAAAGGGTGTTTCATAAACATGGAAAAATTTGATGTTGCAAAAACTTTTATTAAAAACTTATTTTTTACAATTCTCTGTCAATAAAATACAAGGTGGTATCCTCCCATTTAAGTATGAAAAACAACATCGGGCATATGGGCACCACGACTTCGGCGACAGGCGTTTACACGATCGAAGAAGTTTGTGATGACTCGCGCACAGGTGACCGCATCAACTTCTGAGACTTTGTCCCGAATTTCTTCCCTCAATTCTTCAATCGTTCGAGGCTTATTCTGGTAAACTCGAGCTTTGAGGTGACCCCAAAGAAAGAAGTCTAGTGGTGTTAGATCACATGATCGCAATCCAAGAAACACAAATGCATCCGTTGCGTGTTACTGTGTGGTGCGGGTTCTGGAGTGGAGGGGTAATTGGACCGCATTTTTTTGAGGATAATGAAGGAAATGCAGTGACTGTCACAGGAGAGCGTTACAGACGCATGATCACCGATTTTTTGTGGCCTGAATTGAATAACATTGATGTCCAAGAAATGTGGTTCCAACAGGATGGCGCTACCTGCCACACCGCTCGCGACACCCTGACCTTGTTGAGAGAAAAATTCCAAGGCCACATTCTCTCAAGAAACGGTGACCAAAACTGGCCTCCCCGGTCATGTGATCTTACACCACTAGACTTCACTTCTGGGGTCACCTCAAAGCTCGAGTTTACCAGAATAAGCCTCGAACGATTGAAGAATTGAAGGAAGAAATTCGGGACAAAGTCTCAGAAGTTGATGCGGTCACCTGTGCGCGAGTCATCACAAACTTCTTCGATCGTGTAAACGCCTGTCGCCGAAGTCGTGGTGCCCATATGCCCGATGTTGTTTTTCATACTTAAATGGGAGGATACCACCTTGTATTTTATTGACAGAGAATTGTAAAAAATAAGTTTTTAATAAAAGTTTTTACAACATCAAATTTTTCCATGTTTATGAAACACCCTTTATAAGCTAGGTATAGGATATGTCTACAATTCCGCGAGACCTTAATTATACAGTTGAGGTGTTTTTTTTCGTCCAAGGAGATATAAATTTAAATATTAAATAAATCAATTTCGGTTGGGGAACAAAAAAAGAATTGATCTGGATGATGAGCGGAAGTGGCTGGATGGCCTTTTAGCGACAGTCTATCCTGCCTCGTTACTTCCGTTCAAAGGCTTATTAAATCAGCGTTGAAGCACGAAAAGATTCACTCCGATGTACATTCTTCTCTTACCTCCTGCTAGTGGAGCTGGATAATCAATAAAGCCAGTTGAGAGAAGGTATTCGTTTTGTTTCACAGGTATTTTGATGATCACACATACCTGGATCAGATAGATGGGTGAAGCTTTTTCATCAAAGGTCCGCGATGACAGTCACCTCGCAATCCTCCGATGCCCTAGTTAACTGTATTCAGTGAAACTTTTTTCGACAAACATGTCGTTGTAGCGTTTGTATACATGTAACAACTACGTTTTGATTGTCATCAATCCATCAACTTTGGATGACTCCAAAGCAATCAATTCGCTTAGAGCAGTGTGTTAGATCTGGAATAGTGTTCCAGTACTTGGCTGGCACTATTTCCTTCATCCTTTGTAGAGGTAAGATGTTGTATTCATCAACCCACGGCACGAACAAACTGTCAAGTATCGGGAATGGGGTCATCCAACAAACGCTGTTAATACCGAGCTTTCGAAAAATGTATTTCCTTCATCAGGGCTCAGCTATATGTGAGGAGAGTGCACCCACCAACTCATACTCTCATTGTTTCAAAATTTTTCGTCAAAACTTTTAAAATAAATAAATAGCATCAGGCTTTCAACAATAACAAAACAATAAATTTTAAAATTTTAGGCGTATAAATATCAACAATAAAACTCTGGAAACAAAACTAAACTACTCTAGAGTAGGATAAAGGTGACTAGGCAACCTTGTCTCACTCCAACGTTGGTGAGAATCTGGCCATTTCGTTTGCCTTCAAGATCATGACAAATCACGCACATTGACTACCATCTGTATGAGCCTATTTAACTGATCTCCCTACCGTGGAGCCTGCGTGTCAGATTTACCCAATCGAGAGCTTTGATAAAGTCAATACACGCTGCGTAAACTCGGAGAGCAACTCCACTATTCTTCGAACTGTGTTGAAGACGACTATAATATATTTGCACTGAATCATGAATAACAGAGATCCGGTTCAGAGTAATCAAAGAAACTGTAGCTTGTAGACACTACATCGACTACCTACGTTGTGATTGCTTAATTCCACCAACTCTGGACAACTTTTAGTCATTGACAAAATCTCATTTCAATTTGAACGATTGGTGAATAAGCTTACTGCTGACATCATACATTCATGTTCAAGAATAAAGCTAAGCACCAATCGGCGATAAATTCGGAAGGAACTTTTCGTATATTTCATTCAACATAACCTCTTCTGTATCGAATAAATAATCAATTTTCATTTCTGTGTTAATCATTTGGCTCAAGGATTCCTTTGTCCCCCTTGTCCGCTTGTTGAGTAGCGTTGAAACAACCGTTGCGTTTCATCAATGGCTCCCCTCGACCGTCTAAATTGTCTCAATAAGGTAGTCTCGAGGGCTTCAATGTAATCGTCACTAGCTTTGAAATCACAGCGACACTGTGGCCCAGAACCCCTTTAATCGTTACTAGGTAGGTACCTATCGTCAACCAGCTGGGCAAAAAGCCTATTAACACATCGGAAAATATGAAAATCAAAATCATGTTAGAACATAAATTGTTTCGTAATGCATGCATTACAGGGGACGTCCCATTGAATAAGGAGTAGATCGTTCTGTTTCAACTAGTAAGCCATAAACATACATTTATATCCCCTATTCTACTGCACAAAACAGTTTCACCCAATGTAATTTAGTAAGTAGGTATGTCAGGGAAGTACCATAATCATTCTTAGCATTCCGCATTTTAAAATCAATGAGCTACACATTTGAATTCGCGTCCAACCTCCTCCCAAAATACGCGGTTTCTGGTGTCCTGTCACCATGGTAACACCACTGATTTGATCCATGGTGGTCCATAGAATGGTAGTTCATGGAAATCCAGAGTCATATTTATTATGTTCCATGAATTTCAAAGCTTTGGTACCATTGGGTTCCTATAGGTGGGGGTGGTTCTCCCCCACTCGTCCACTCCTCATGATAATTTCCGTACTCCGGTGAGGTATTATGCAACGGAGACTGTTTTCTTGAGTCTAACAAGAAAAGAAACACGCAAATCGGTTGAAGAATAAGGCCTGGGCAGAGTACCTACTCAAGATTTTGTCACACAAATCTGTTTTGTTTTTTGGATCCAGAATGGTGTAAACGGATTTGTTCCTGTTTTTTCTCTCCGTTGAGTGTTGTCCTCCATCACCCAGATCTATCCCATAAGGACGCCCAAGTCTTACTGAGGGACGTCCTAAAAAGTTGGGTGTACGTGGAACAAGTGTTTACTTCTATAGACTAAATAAATAGGGCTCAAATGAATTCACGTGAAGCTGGATACATTTTAAATATCTACCTTAAGTTGGTCCTAGACCTAGATAAGAGTAATTTGAGTTCGCACCCCCTTCAGTTCTTCGGAAACGATCTGTGTCCACCTAACAATAATAATGCGGGAAATTTTTTTCCCCCCCCCCCGCCCCCCCCCCCGCACCACCACCTCAGAATTCGTTGGTTTACGTTTCAAGGTATTCAGAAAATCGAATAAAAATTTGCCCTTCCGTCCGCCGTACGCGGCACTTTCCTCAGTTAGCATTGACCGATTTTGATGAAATTTTGTACAAAATAAAATGGACACCTGACCAAGCCAGCCGCTTTCTTTTAATCGTAACACTGTATGTGGGCTCCATTTGGGGTCTAGTTGTGCCCCGAAGCTTATGGTTGATGTATGTCACTTCTAAGGGTTGGAAAATAAGGGTTGACATTTTGAAAACGCCCTGACTCAAAAAATATTTATATGAAGGTATTGTTAGAAACCATGCGGAGCCCTGTAGGACAAACCGTTCGCTATCTACGAGAATTTAAGGGTTGGACTTACGATAAATCAGAAACACGAGTGTGAATCTCAAAAGACGCCTAATCTCCGTTCAAATTGTAGCTGACCGAAATGCGATCGATGTTTTCCTTCATGTTGGTTGGTGGTAACAATGGCAAAGCCGTGTTCTTTTCAGACGAGTGATCTATATAGACTAATAATAAACGTTAGTGTAATAATTTGTAGCGTTTTAGAATGCAACTTGCCAAACTCTAGAGACCAATTAAATTACGAAAACGCTGCAAATTACTACACAATGGTTTATTATTTTTCTATATAGATCACTCGTCTACAAAATCACCAACCATCCAATATGAAGAAAAAAAAATCAAAAAAACAAAATCAAAAAAATCAAAATCACCAACCATCGATTGCCTTTTCGGTCAGCTCTAATTTGAACGGAGATTAGGCCTCTTTTGCGATTCACACTCGTGTTTTGATTTATATATATATATTTCTATATAAACCCTTAAATTTTCGTAGGGAGCGAACGGTTTGTCCTACAGAGCTCCGCGTGGTCTCAAAAAATTCTAAAAATTCTATAGAATCTTAAATTGAAGGAAAAACAGTACCTTTATATCAAATTTTTTTGAGTTAGGGCGTTTTCAAAATTTCAAAATTGATTTTGGAACCCTTAGAAGTGACCTACATCAACCAAAATCTTCGGGGCACAACTAGACCCCAAATGGAGCCTACATACCAAATTTCATCAAAATCGGTCAATGCTAAGTGGCAAAAGTGCCGCGTACGGCGTACGGCGGACGGACGGCCAAATTTTTATTCGATTTTTGGATTCTACGTACCTTGAAACGTAAACCATCAAATTTTGAGGGGGTGTTAAAATTTTTTTTTTCTTGGTCGATTCCAAAGGTTCATTATTGAAAATAATAAACCAAAAACCAGAGTAAACATGCTATTACTTGCCCTGTTTTTATGTTGATCAAACGAAGAAAAATATAAAGATTTGAGTTCTATACCGAAGCGGGCAGGGAGATAAGTTGAGAAAGGACTGCAAGTCGAGTCTATGAGGTCAGAACGCTCAGATTGAATCAAATCACACGTTCCTCTGAGATATTAAATTAAATCAGCTTGTTTTCATCATCCTTGAGCGTTGAACTTGACATGTTTATCTTCGGTAGATAATCCCCAAGAAAACAGTTAATTTTTTCGATTTTTGTCCTCCAAGATTGGCAAAATTACACACAGTGCGGCGGCTGTTCATGATACTACCCTTTCAGTTCAAATCGATCGCCACGTATCTAAGCTCTCTCTATTGCTAAGCTCTCTTTGACCCAACTTCTGAAAAGAGGTGCACACAACTCAGAAACATATCCTGTGGCTCGAATCTGTAGACTATTTGAAGCATCTTCTCTTGGATTTGAACGTATATTATTTGCTCCCACAGGGTAATGGAGACAGAGTTAAGTAGACTTCGCTACTAAGGCCATGAACCGATTTACATGCCATTTGCGTTTCCTCCTGTTTCAATTTGCCTTACGTACGGATTTGTCTTATTTCAAGCTACTTTACGTGCTTTCATTTTCTTTTGAAATTATGAAAAGAAGCTGTAGACAACAATTTTCCCTCATAACACTGGTAACCGCTCAACCAGAAGAACCTGGAAAAGTCTGGGAAAATATTCATTTTACTAAGGAAGGAGGAAGTATGTTCATTTCACTCCATTGTACTGTCATATAGGCCTTGGTGAACATGATTACGATATTTAAAGAGAAACTTCGTATTACCTCTTACTCAAGAAAGTTGCTGTTTCCCTTCGGGAATTTGATATGAAATGCCTTCCTGTGGTGTTAGGATAGAATCAGTGATTTGTTGAAAGTTGAGATTAAAAGCTATTTTATTACAGGATACATTTTCATACACACATGCAAGTCACCAGGAAGCAAGTTGGGAAGAACTGGATATGATTTTGATAATGTTTCACTCACACGTTGAGTGAATATCGGAAGACTCATCAATCAAGTTCCCATCAATCAGGATCCCATTGAATGGTGATCTTCTCCCATTGAATCTCCTCCTTCTATCGATCCATCACTAGACCATTCCCCGAAAAATGAATATTTATGAACGAAATATTTATTAGTATTTATAAATTTTCGTTTTATTCCTCTAAAAAGAAGGAAATCCCTCAAATTCGAAAAGTCACTTAACTACCTTAATAATATCATCATAATTATTTAACTAAATATTGTCATAATTGTATTGTTCTTTGAACAAAAAAATTGTCTTGTTAAAAAAAAACTACCTTGTGTGTATCCGCAAGTGATGATAGCATATTCTTCCGAAAACGTAAAACTCTTTCTGTTTTAAATACGAATGTTAATCGTCTCTGCACGATTTTGTTGATAATTAGAGTGATAGACGAAGCCTGACTCCAAGATTATGGAAATTGATCTTCATTCTGTTTCCAAAATTTGAAATCATCTGAGTTACGGCATTATTATAATGAAACATATTGTTGATTAATGCATGCATTCCAGGGGACGTCTCATTGGATAATCATTAGGCCAGTTTAAACCAGTTGGTAAGCGATAAAACACGTATTTTTATTCCCTTTCCTCCTGCACAAAACTGTTTCACCTAATGTACGTAATTTTAATTTTTGTTAGTATTTTGAATTAGAAATAGTAGACTCCCCCCCCCCTCATCACCCTTGGCCGCCATAACATTTCTAGCAGCATCCGAGCCTCTATGCCCAATATGTGAATTAGATTAACACCCCCCCCCCCACCTATGTAACGGTGAACTTCCATCTGTTTAGGTAGTTCACACCCGTATTCAAGGTGAAACACTCAAAAACCCACGAAATACATGGTTTCTGGTGACCTGGTACCATGGTGGCACCACTGATTTGTTTCACAGTGGCAGAAAGAGTAATTCATGAAAATCCAAAGGTATATTGAGAATTTCTCCTCTATTTCAAAGCTTGGGTACCATTAGTAAGCTATTTTAATAATAGAATCATTGAAAAATTGGATATTTTGTGAATATTATCCTCTCCCACCCCCTTCATATGCTAATTTTGATAGTGTGCAACTCGGAAGTTATCTAAGTCGAACGAAAAAAGAAACGCACAATTCGGTTGGAAATAGGGGCCTTGGCAGAGTAAACAATATTATGCCTGAAAACACACTTTTTTTTATGTATTAACCCTCCTTTCCCCCCTTCAATGGCAAAATTCGAAATTCCGGCGACGTTGTGCACCACTAGATAGATTACTAAGAGTAAACAAGATTTTGTAACACACACACACAGACATTCACCTATGGTTTTTTTCGCGAATTTGGATTAAGAATGGTCTAAAACCATTGTGGGGTTTTTTCCGTTTAGTGTTGTCCAACTTTACCCCAGATCAATCGCTAAGGACGCCCAAGTCTTACTGTGGGACGTCCTAAAAACGCACAGCCTACATTATGTTGGTTGTTTTTCAATTCACTATAGTATTACTGCTTATTGTTTCTAACTAGCCGGTTTGCTGTACATTGCACAGGCTCTCGTGTAGGTGTTATCATATGAGTTTGTTCTGTGTGACAACCCATCATCGTTCGACGGGTGCGACAATTTAGCATTCTACTCAATTCGGATCTCAACGGAATTGTGGTGTATGTTTCTTCTTTTTTGAAATACCGTTGGTATCACTATCACAACAGTTGAAGTGTGAACGGCTAATTGACTTGAATAAAAAGAAAAATTAAATAACAGACTTTAATTAGAACAATTCTCAACCGTGTTGGTGTATGTTAATTTATAAAAATATTACTTATTTTTCATAATTGAGTGGGATGTCCGAATGGAACGAAAAGTACTCCAGCTAACGTCAAATCACCTTCCGATACTTCATTAAAGAACAGTTTTCTATATTGTAGACGATTAATCTTCAATTAAGAATAGTTTCTACAATTATTCAGAAAATTATTCTTTCTTAAAGTATTGGAAAGTGATTTGTCATTGAGGACACATATTTCTTATAGGCCAATCGTAAAAATTCGTGCTTATTTTGAATTTACAATTTATAAAAGTTCCCAGAAATCGCTTAGAAAAACAATACTAAGTAATCTAAACACGATGAAATACGAAGTTAGATTACTTGCACAATATTATTGAACTAACGGTGTTTCTAGCTGAATGGCTAAGGGGATTTCATGTGCCCCACTCACCATTACCTCCGTGGGTATACAGTAAATCCGTTTTCGTTATTTTGAAACTAGTTTCCACAAACTTCCCGGTAGTGGCTTAGTTAATTCGTCACTAATGAACTCAGTTTGTGGTGGAAAAACCCCTCGCTTCCACAAACTTTTAAAAACCTTTGATCCATAACTCCTTTTTTGCTCCCCGGAGAAGTTGGATCGTCAGAGGTTGACGACGAGTAGAATCTACGAACAAGACCACCCTTCAACTATTTAATTTGTTCTATTCTTGGGAAGGTTCTTTCTTTGACACTGGAATTCTTATGATTTTCAAATTTAATGTGTTCTCTTGCACATCCTAGGTAATTTCATATTAATCAGATAATGTTCAATATTATTGTCTCATATTCATCTCTTAGATAGTATTGAATAAAAATGTTCTCTCGCATAGTTCACTTAGCGTTTTCAGAATTGAAAAGTAATCAAATCCCAACTTAATTTGAATTTTTCAAATTTTATCTTCATTTATATTAGTTATTTGTATAACTAAAGTATAGTATTATTTTTAGAATTACCTATTTCGTTTACCGATACCTACGGTTCATGATTTGTGATATTTGCATTATCTTTGAAGTTACGTAGCTTGGAGAACTTTCAGAGTGAAAAAACTTTGACCAGTGCAAATTCTAAGAAATTTAATGGTCTACAACAAAGTATGGAATGCTATTTGTCGTAAAATACGGAGTCAAAAAATAGGTAGATACCTTCAGAATCTATAAAAGTTATAGTAATAATCGCAGTTTTCTGGCCTCACATCAAGTTCTCAAAGTGAGAGACTAATTCCTCACTAGGGACACATTACTTACCATAAACTAGTATTAAATTCAATCAACACTGGCTCAATGTAGTGTCCTCCTTCTTCGGAATAAGCAGACTGGACTAGTCAATGGTTTATTGAGAACTCTTGTCTGGGTATTTCGTGCCCAACGAATTTTTTTAATGACCCCTAGCCGTAAGACATTGATAAGAGTCGGTCAGCGGCGTAAGTCAGGTGGACCTCTTATGAATCCCCTCGGTGCTGGGTGGGTTAACATTTCAGTAACAGTCACTCACACCTATTAGAAAATAGAAACGTTCATTTCGAAAACTCGCTCTTATGGTTGTTTTTCGTCAAGGAAAACTTTTGAGCTGTAAGAACTTTGAGGGTGTCTTCCATGCACGTAGTGATGGGAAAGGTTGTTCCACTTATACATCAGCACACGACGACATCAGAGACTCTACGAAGTGTTGGACCAAGTGGCTGTTGTCGTGTTTCGAGAGGAATCTACACCCTCTACATCTTGTCCACTCATCGTTCATGTTTACTTAGTATTAATTTACCGCGTTGGTCGCACAACATTCTCCTATAATCCGGTTTCAGAGCAGAATTCCTTTCATATCAGACTTCCCATAAAAAATAGCTTGTGCTGCAACCTTAATTAGTACTTTTCAGTTGGGTAAGGCGAGGCAATTAAGGCTAAAATTGGAGCACTGAAGTGCAATATTCCAGTGTTTTAGTTTTTGGTAGAACACCACACAACGTGATAACCCAGATATACGAGTATTACCTGGTTCAGGTGATTTCATATGGCCCTGATCCCTAAGAAGTTCTTGTAATATCAAGTACCTTCTTTAAATAAACGGAGTTGATTGAGATGTGGACTATTTCCACAAAAATAATGAATTACAAAGTTAAATCGATGTCAACGATTAAGTCATCATCCGTAACAAACAGCAATTTTGGGGTAAGAATAAATGAGCAAGAAAGGTTTGACAGACGATAAGATGATTCTGCTTTCGCTAGCCATTTGAGTGAATCCATCATAACTACTTCCGATCTGACAAATTGACATTACGTCCAATTTCCTAGTTTTGACCAAAGGGAGGTGTGTTGAATGTGCTTGAAACAATCGAAATCGTGAAAAGTGTCTAAAGGAAATAATTCCGCAACATATTACATTGCCACAATGTTTTCCTCATCATGCGGTCCTCAAAGTCCACTTCCCATAACCAATCGGCTCCAAGTTTTTCTTTCTCTTTTGTCCTTCTCGACAATGAGGATTCCCTGCAAGTTCTCTTGCATCTCATCCTGGTATGTACTTTCAGTTCTTATTTTGCTGCTGTTGATGATCACCTTAAGACCTAACCGTCGAAACTATTATTTAACTTTCCACAACTTCGTTGGGAGTGAAGGCAAACGTTATGCCTTCATTTGTAATTATTTATGGTCAATGAGAAATGTATTTATGATACGTCTCGTCATTTCCACTTTGCGGTTGATAAGTAGACTTCTTGAGACCTTTTTGGAGCGCATAATCACTCCCAGACGGCAAGCGTTTCGCCACCGTATCCTTTCTCCTCTCACTTAGCCTTGTTTTGCAAGAGAAACTCAAACCTAGGTCGTGTCTCGTTGGTCCTCTACGAGTCTAAAAAATCAATCATTATTATGAATTCCACAGTTGCGTCGGAATTCCAGTTTAGTATGGCATCTATCAGGTCTTAGACGTGGAGGAAAAATCTGTTTTCAATGTCAAACGAGAATCAATGGTCCATTGTTCATAATTTCGCTGTTTGTGAGCTAAAAGAGTCTGTTTGAAGAAGCTGAAATAGTCCGATAAATTGTTCGCTTTATTCCTCTTTCGACATGGTTCATTAAATCCCAGTGTAAGCTTCTAGAGCGCAGAATGTCAACAATGGTTCTCAATATTTCAAACAACAACATTTCCATGACAGAAACAACTGCAAAGCAAGTGTCGTATAGCTTAGGACGAATGGGAGTAGGTATCCTGCATTTCATCACATCTCCTACGGCAGTTGGCTTTATTTTCTTTCGTCTCCTTTTCTTACTTACTTGGAACATATTTGAGTTTTCTTGGCTCTTATCAAGGTTGAATTGAGGGTTAAGTTTCTCCGATTTTAGTAAGAATCATTGAGTTATGAATGATTAGAATGAATCTTAGTCGATTCTGAAGGATGATTATAGAAAATAATGAACCAAAATAAGATTTAAATCAATGAACGATAAAAGTCTGCCAAGTGGGTGTGGCACACAGCTTTTCTTAAGACGATCAGATGCGTAATACATAGCCAATAATTCAATTCTCCAAGTAGCGCCCACCACCCTCCAAATTAGATGATTAGATGAAGACGACGAAACACTCCCAACCACACAATCCACGTAAATTTCATTAAATTCTCTTAGAAAGAGAAGTACCTAGTTATGGTTATTACAAGGATTTCACATTTATTCATGAGCACTTATCCACACAATCCCTAAAAATTTTGGATGGCAACTGTAGAAATTATGGTTGTTACTAGGATTTCAAGTTTGTGCATAAATCCGCAAAGGCTGCTATCAATCCGGGGGCAATGATTTTCTTAGAGGACCATCCATAATCCTAGAGGACCCGCACAATCCTAGAAAATGTCAAAATCGGACTGTAACTATGTATTGTTTTCCCCGTTAAGAAAATATGCGACACACAGACCAACGTGCAAGAAACCAAAATTGTTAATAATAGGTGGAATACGAGTGAAAATTGCGATTTTGGAGGATTGTTTTTGGTTTATTATCTTCAATATTGAACCTTTGAAATCGAGCAAGAAAAAAATTGTACCCCCCCCCCCCTCCTCCAAAATTTGATGATTCACGTTTCAAGGTTCGTAGAATCTAATAAAAATGTTTCCGTCCGTACCCAGCCCTCGTGGACTGATTTTGATGGAATTTGGTATATCGGCTCCATTTGGGGTCTAGTAAGTTGTGCCCCGAAAATTTAGGCTATTGTCGGTTACTTCTAAAGGGTAGATAGTGGGGGAAATTTTTTCAAAACGCCCTAGCTCGAAAATTTGCGATGTACAGATACCTATTGTTTGTTCATTAATTTAAAATAGTGACGAATTTAAAGCTTTTTTTCTTTGACACCACCTTTATCCCTGTGGGACAAACCGTTTGTCAAATGAGGATAATTAATTACCCAATTAATCAATGTTCATGGCATGTTTTCATCAATTTAAGATAATGTTCAATTTCTAGAAACGAATAATACCATCCAGACGATCAAAAATAGTTAAATGTGCGACTGTTGTGAAATTTATCAGAATAGGTGGGTGCCAGCCAGGCTAGGTGCCCAGCCTGTAGGGTGTCCAAACCTCCTCCCTCCGTCTGGTCCTTAGAAGGTAGTTGGAAGTTGTCTCAGTTGTTACTTAATGGTGAGTCAGAAACATAAATATGAACTGCACATGAACGTTCGCTAAGCCAATTTACACCTGAAAAAAATCAATCTTTTTTCTTCTGTTCTAATATAATTGTATGTTACTCACTTGTGTTTCAACAACCAAGAATCAACTCAATTAAAGGGATAACGACGTAAGCTGGTATGAACTTCCTGTGAAAATAAACTCGATTGCAAGATAACATGATTGGTTAGGTACTATTAATAGAAAATCCGTGTTCTTCGCATACAAGTGATCTTTACGGAAAAATGACAAACCATTGAGTAATAGTTTGCAGCTATTTTAATCCAAGTAAAGTGAAAACTAGTAGACTCAGAAGGAAAATTATAAAAGTTTGAAATTACAGAAATCGGTTAAAGTATTTCTTTGAAAATTATCTCATTAACTCATATTGTACGAATGGGAATTTTTCGATCCGATCCACGCAGATCGGAAGAAATGGAGAGCTGTATCGTTCGATTTGCGCGGAACCGTTTTTCTAACCGTCCCTCCTTCCCTAGTAGTCAACACCTCACCGCAGTCTGGCCTATTATAATACCTCGCCCGATATTCGCCAGGTAATATGATATTTTGGAGCTAGCTACCTTATTCTAGTGTCTCTTTCACCTCATTAATTTTGGTCGGTTTTACTGGAGCTGATATGACTGTATTTCATTTTCTCATCCTGATGAGCCTGTTAATGATGTCTGACAGGTTAACAGAGGGGAAATCCAACGTTAAAATGGAAGGCAAGAGTTGGAAGGCAACGCGGATGCGCCACTATGGTGGTTCCATGTTTAACTGTGGAACTACAACATGAACTTGTGGAGATGGTGGAGGAAGCCACGCCTTTTTTATGGCTTTATAGGATGTACTATTGTCGGAATTTGGAGTCCTAAAAAGAAAAAACAGGGGTGAAAGAGGACAATATTCAAGGTTTAGAAAGTCACCAGGGAGAAAAATTAAAACATAAATCAGTTTTGGACCATTCTGATTCCAACTCCTTGAAAAACATTGGTGTATGTCTCTGTGTGTGTGTGAATGTGATGAAATCTTGTGAACTCTGCCCTGGCCTTAGTTTTGGGGAAGAAAAAATGTTTTCATTCAAGACTTTGATTGTTCCCTCCCTCAATTTCAACCTATTTTTACATAGAGTATTTTTGTACTCCCTGTTATTCCAAAAGGAGACTTTCTTTATATGCATGATCTTCTTTCTCACTCTGCTTTATATGCATGATTTTTGCTTTCTCACTCTGCAAGTCAAAAAGAGTGGGTCAAATATTGACGTTTTCACTTGCATTTTACTTTGAGCCTACCAAGGCAGCGGAAGCTTTGATTCAACAATGAAAACAAAGTCCCCCAAAAACCAATTTTCTACTCACGCTTCTCGTTTCAGACCTTCCAAATAATTTTGGTTTCGTGTCCTTCTGTCAGTCGGTCTGTATGTGAGAATCCTTGTAACGGGCAAAAGAGAGAAGTTAGTGTCCCATTTTGGTGACGTTTTCAGGGATTGTGCGTTGGTGTTAGATGGTCCGCTACGTAAACCATCGCACCCGGATCGATAGTAGCCTCTGCTCACAGACATAACTTCTTCAATCCATTCGGGTTCTATGCAATTTTCATGGGTTCGGAGGATGTGTCTCACCTGTAAAATCCATCACGATCAGGTCAATGCTTGACACTGCACACGCGCGAAAGTGAAATCCTTGACACAACCATAATTACTACACTTTCTCACCGACTTGGATGAAATGTCTAAGGATCATGTGTTTGTGACTCTCGATGGTTCCTTGACATGTGTTAGGGTGTAGATGGGCCCCTATTACATTCTAGTGATCGGATCATTTGCAGCCACTGCGCATGAAATCCTTAATAACTATAACTTCCACGTCCATCCGATGAATGTCATCGTCATGAGATTATTAATCTTGAGAGTAAAGGCAGATAGTTGGAGATTGAAGTTTTGAGATTTTCTACTACGCATCGGATCACCTATACGGTTAGGGATACAAGGAAACTTTTTGCCATACCCACTTGGCAGACGTTTTTTCGTTTAGTATACAAATCCCAGCGCAGTATCCGCATCTAGTACGTGATTTGGGTTTTATAACCTCGACTCCCAACAAGTCAATCAATACAGAAACCATTGCTGAATTCGTTTCTTTCCGATAAAGTGTGCGAAGAGACCAAATAACCAGTTGTCGGAAGTTGGACTACTGCACGTACTGTGGAAGTCACTCGATTGTTGTGGAAATTGTAACGTAGTGTCGTCACGGACAAGTGAATGGTTATTGCTATGATAGTTCACGGAGTCGTCTGGTGTAACTATCAACATACAACGTCACTTCGATTCTCAACATGGTTGGCATTCATAGTCTACTGAACTTATCAATTCTTATCATCCCCAATAAAGTTACCCTCTCCTTTACCATGGATGTTGATGTATCCGTTTAGCGTGAACTCCCCGTTATTAACTTTGGAACTGGAGTTAGAGAGATGAGTAAGGTACAACACTAACTTTTCGTTACAACACTAACGGACGTCCTTTTTCAATTGGTCTGAGTTTAAGCAGGATAACGTTCAAGTAGTAGGAAACTACTCACAATTCCATCTGGAATCTAAATCCATGAAAAAGAGTCCATAGATGTACGCCTGTAAATGAGTGTATAGAAACGTTTTTTATGAGCCTTCTTTTTCAACGTGAATGTTTATTTAGTTTTGAATTTTGAAATGCGCTGTCTAAAGGAAGGGGTGTATTGAAACCCCCGTTGTTTTGGGACAAACTCTTGAGTACCCTCCCAAGTCCTCAATTCTGGATTATGGATTTTGAAATGGTACAGATTTTCAAGAAATGCTAACAACGTACCTAATGAGAGCAATGGAATAGGCTGACCATAATGACGTTAGACATTTTGGTTTATTATTTTCAATAATGAACCTTTGGAATCGACCAAGAAAATAAATTTTAACCCCCCCTCAAAATTTGTTGCTTTACGTTTCAAGGTATGTAGAATCCAAAAATTTCCAATCCAATATTGTTTCTCTGTACTCACACATTTCGCTCATGACGTAACTATCCCTTTTCACACAAAATTACTCAGTAAAGTTTGTTTTTAATTTAAGTCAAAATCATCTTTGTTAATCCACATACACCCTCCAAAATAGAATCTTGGTATTATAGTGACTACACTAATCCTATTAGTGTAGTCACTATAATACCAAGATTCTATACTAATACCATCTAATAGGTACCATCTCATGGTATTTCGCTTAATTCATTAGTCCATCGGTGATTTAGGTTGGAGGATGCGAGTAATAGTTTATTTTCCCTTCACCCTTCCTCCTTTCTTAACGGCGGTAATTATAAGTAAGCAGTTTGTGATTACTAGAAAATGTTTACTTTTCGAGTCTTCAAAATAAATGTGGGTATTTTATTATCTCTTATTATGAAATCTTATCTGCTCAGAGTACGGTCTTTTTAATTTGCCGTTCTTTCTCCGAAACATCTGTTAATTATTTCAATTAGATAAGTATAAAGTTCAAAGAATTAAATCTTCATATTTTCCCTATTCAAATCATCACTTTTTAATTTCTCTTTTGAATCATAAACAGACCGTATTTCGGGATGTAAACCGTTATAATATTTTGCCTTTCTGTAATCATACGCCCCTCATTTTCCGTGTTTTGTTTTGCTGATTATTTATTCAAAGAGTGCTTGAAAATCAAAATAGTTGTTAGCTTGCGATATAATATTTTTGATAACAAAAAAGTCTCTCAAGTTCGATTAAATACTTGTAACACTTTTTTTTCACTCCGTAGGGATTTACATTCTCATCGTGTTGGCATTCTTGTTTCATAGTTGCCGAAGATAAAACGCTGCAAATTATTACACAATGGTTTATTATTTTTATATAGGTAGATCACTCGTCTACAAAATCACCAACCATCCAATATGAAGAAAAAAAGAAAAAAATCAAAAAAATTAAAAAAAAAATCAAAATCACCAACCATCGATCGCATTTTGGTCAGCTAAAATTTGAACGGAGATTAGGCCTCTTTTGCGATTCACACTCGTGTTTTGATTTATATATATATATATTTCAATATAAACCCTTAAATTCTCGTAGTGAGCGAACGGTTTGTCCTACAGAGCTCCGCGTGGTCTCAAAAAATTCTAAAAATTCTATAGAATCTTAAATTGAAGGAAAAACAACCTTTATATCAAAATTTTTTGAGTTAGAGCGTTTTCAAAATTTCAAAATTGATTTTGGAACCCTTAGAAGTGACCTACATCAACCAAAAGCTTCGGGGCACAACTAGACCCCAAATGGAGCCTACATACCAAATTTCATCAAAATCGGTCAATGCTAAGTGGCAAAAGTGCCGCGTACGGCGGACGGCGTGCGGCGGACGGCGGACGGCGTACGGCGGACGGACGGCCAAATTTTTATTCGATTTTTGGATTCTACGTACCTTGAAACGTAAACCATCAAATTTTGAGGGGGTGTTAAAAATTTTTTTTTCTTGGTCGATTCCAAAGGTTCATTATTGAAAATAATAAACCAAAAGGGCTTCGTGCCGAAGGTCCAAAAAATTGTTTCAGTCAGAGCCCACTGAGATATTTTGGTTCTTTTTCAGTCTGTCTGTCTGCTCTCAATTCCTAGTATAGCTGAACATAACTATAGCAATCTTATATTTATGAAGTTTCAATGGTACCTATGTGCGAGTTAGTCCTTAAATGGTCCCCTCTAAATCACTCGCGAACGTGATTTTCCTTAAACATCAATTTCTCACGGTCTAGTAGCCCAATCGAGCCCAAGATTCCTCAATGATTTTATAATGATAACGAGTCGATCTGTAAATGAAGAATAGATAGAATAAATCCGTATTTTATCAGTGTTGATGTCAAACTACTGTCAATATGATCGTGAAAATCATGTTCCATGTTGGGGAATTTATTAGTAGTACAACTGTTCTACTCCCAATCATGTTTACACAAACTTGATGTACAATTATTGTGGGTTGAAGTACTAGTATGCTGTATCTGACCCCAGAATTGGATTCAGCATCCTCAAAACTTTCCCCCCACTTTTCCCCATAATTCCCAAATCCAATAAATTTAGATGAAAGGAGCGAGAATAGAAACGTGTGCAACGAAATTACATCATCTTTTCTCATTTCACGTCTGGAAATGATTTAAAATAGCTCAGCTCGACAGTTAGATTTGTCATCCCTTGTTTCACCCACTTCCGATCATTGTCTCTTCTTTTCTCATTTCACGTCTGAAAATGAGTTTAAATAGTTCAGCTCGTCAGTTTGTTTTTTCTTCCCTTGTTTCACTCACTTCCGATCATTCTTGTATTGCATCTTTTTGGAAAGCTCTTCGTTTGAACTATGATTTGGTGAAATTAAAAATATTTCACAATAACGCCTTTCTTTACCTACAGGTGAAAAAGGTAAAATTCCCATCCAACTCTTTAGGCGTTTCCTGTTCTGTTGGACTCAATGTGGTCCCTGCAGTTTCGTCACCTTGGGAATTCTCACTATCAAGGAAGCGCTGACCGCTTTCCCCCGCGGTAGATAAAGCGTGTGACCTTCACATCTATTAGCTCATTGCTGCCTCTAAACTAATATAAAGTTCACTCTAAGTTTCCAGCTGGGATTTTCTTGGCCCATTCTGTCTACGATGGCGTTTCCGTCGTTTGTCTTCATCATTAGACCTCAGTCTTCACCAACTTTTCTATGGAGCTAAAAATCTTCCACATTCACTCACTTTTCTGACCGTAAAGTTGGGACACCCGGGGGCTATGAGGAGGTGCAGCTCAAGTTCGTTGTGCTGAGGGTGCTCTCGCGGGCGGAATACTGATAGCCTTGCCCTTTTATCTCGTTATAGCACCGTGTCGTGCTCTAGAATCCGGATTATTTGGTTTTGCAAACAAGCGGGTAGTTAAAGGATGTGGTCCCACTGCCCGTCTGCTCTATTCTTCTCTTCCTCATCTGGTGATAGCCCACGTGAATTGCAAGTTCACTCATTAAAGTTAGTTGATCTAATTCTCAATGTGATCATGTTGATCAATGTGATCACCCTTCGAGTTTGTCCCAATAATGTTGAAGTCCAACGAAATATATCAAAAGAGCTCATTGCTTTTTGGTTTATTATTTTCAATAATGAACCTTTGGAATCGACCAAGAAAACAAAATTTTTAACACCCCCTCAAAATTTGATGGTTTACGTTTCAAGGTACGTAGAATCCAAAAATCGAATAAAAATTTGGCCGTCCGTCCGCCGTCCGCCGTACGCCGTACGCGGCACTTTTGCCACTTAGCATTGACCGATTTTGATGAAATTTGGTATGTAGGCTCCATTTAGGGTCTAGTTGTGCCCCGAAGCTTTTGGTATAGGTAGGTCACTTCTAAGGGTTCCAAAATCAATTTTGAAATTTTGAAAACGCCCTAACTCAAAAAATTTCAATATAAAGGTATTGTTTTCACTTCAATTTAAGATTCTATAGAATTTTTAGAATTTTTTGAGACCACGCGGAGCTTTGTAGGACAAACCGTTCGCTTCCTACGAAAATTTAAGTGTTTATTTTGAAATATATATATATATATATATATATATATATATATATAAATCAAAACACGAGTGTGAATCGCAAAAGAGGCCTAATCTCCGTTCAAATTAGAGCTGATCGAAATGTAATCGATAGTTGGTGCTTTTGATTTTTTTAAAATTTTTTTTTGATTTTTTTTTTCCCCTTCATATTGGATGGTTGGTGATTTTGTAGACGAGTGATCTATATAGAAAAATAATAAACCGTTGTGTAATAATTTGCAGCGTTTAATGTTACGCAATCCTTACAAGTGTAAAAAAATCGTTTGAGTCCATCGTGATCCGACCGGTGTATCGGTTTAAGCTGCAATGTACATGTGAAAGAATGAAATATCATCAACATATATATCGGAGAACTATCTCGTGTGCGTTGATGTTGTTGAATCCAGAAAACTATCAACATAATTGTGAAGATCAGAATTAGAAAATTCATCAGAGTTGCCGCTTTATACGGGTGTCTACCATATGGATGGACCAAACTTCTAGGATCGATTCTACACTAATTTGCAACAAAAAATGCCTCTCGGCAATTTTTTTAATCCACTCAAAATTCTCTTTTTTCCACTTTGAAGTTTTTATTCTTATTTTCGATCTTGCCTCACTAAAATGGTCATAACTCCCTTATTTCTCATGAAACTTCAAATCTGATTACACCGTTGGAAAGAGCGTTAAATTTTGTATCCCTTTGGTGTACCCCAATTTCTCAAAGCCATTTATAAAAGTAAACAAATAAGTCAACATTTATAATTTCTTTCAAAAATCGCCATTTTTCAGGCTACGATTTCCCTGTAAAAAATAGCGCTATCGTGGGGCACTCGACGGGATAAACTACCCCAAAATCTCACCTTTCCAACGGTATGTCAGTTTCAAGGTTTCAGGGGGAAGTTTCTTGAAAAAATTTAGTTTTATTCGAAATTACGTGCTTTTTTAGCCATATTTCGCTACAGAGTCGACCAAGTACTCTTGCTTTCACTTTTCCAGGATTTGAGAGAGTTATGACCACTTCAATGCCGCACGGTCGAAAATACGAATAAAAACTTTAAAGTGGGAAAAATAGAATTTTGAGTGAATTTAAAAAAAATTGCTAAGAGGGATTTTTTGTTGCTAATTAGTTGTAGAATCGGTCCATCAGAAGGGTAGACACCCTTCTTTACATCCCAGAATTTTTTAAACCAGCTTATTCCACAATTATGTCCATGTGATTCTATGTGAGGCATTTATACTACCATATAGCAGCTTTTTTCTTTTTGTAATTGTTGGGATGGGTTGGGTGCCAATTACCTACTTCCATTTCTACTAATTTTCTTGCTTTGTATCGATATTGTCCCCCATAATACTTCACAAAATCAATTTCACTGAGATTACTAAAGTGAGGACAGCAGAGTTTTTCGAAGTGTTGCCAAACAATCAGGCATGGGAAAGTCTCCCAGTTCCCATCGATTCTCCCATCCTTCTACATTTCCCTCCCTGCCGTTGAGTCACTTTCACAATAGTTTTCGTTCAGAATTGGATAACTTCCAAACAGTCTCTCTAATGTAATGTAGGACTGTTGGTCCCAAAGGGTCAAGTTCTTGCAGCCCCTTTGATTCAGATAATTCATTCAGACTATCTATTTAAATCTAATTCCAAGGTTTCAACATTGCATATACTTCAAGCGTTCCGATTTTGAAGTAGAATACGTTTGTACTTGCCGTTTTAAATTTTCTTGCATGAACATGCTCAACCCTATTTATGAGGAAGGGGATATTTCTATTCGCTAGTTGTTCAGTCGGAAGTCATGCCTTCTTTTTAGCGAATTTTTGAAAACATATTTAGTCCTTACTAAGATATACCTAAATCAAAAGTTTTGAAGGGAGAAATTCTTCATAAATTGTTTCACAGAAATCCGTTTTAGAATGTATGTTTTTGTTTAAAAAAAAGTGCACAAATGAATGAGCGAATTATCGAATAAATATTGTAACAAATTTTGATCCATAATATTTGTCTGTAAATGCAGGATTATCATAACACCCATAATAACAAGGTGAATTTTATTGCAATGTTGTTCCTCAAACTATTTCTTTTGAATAACCAGCCTGTTATTCCTTTTCAATACCTGATGTTCTTCAAACCTCTCCGTCAGAAAATTCCTCATATCACTCGGTAATCCTGGAGAACATTGGTAATCCTTGATAAATCGCTAACTGAAAGGGCCTCATCCAGTTTGTCTATTTGTAATTGTTGCAGAGGTTGAACAAGTATGGCACAAATGGATCACATGGACCACTCTCAACATCAACACCACCACCACATGGACCACGACACAAAGGTGATGGGACCGGGAGCGGTTGGTTCCGGTATGTCGATGGGGAACCATAGCGGTCATCACATGATGATGATGGTGAGATATTTTTGAGTACTATTACATTGCACGGACTCTCAAGTGGTAACATATCATGACCCCTGACCACTAGTTTTGTTCGCTGTTGGAGATCCTATTGCGAATGCTCGTTTCGCTCGCGAGGGTAGAACGATTAAACATGTATATTTTCTAATAAATCAGTGGTGATATAATGCTTCTCAGATGATTAATCTATATAATAATACACTGGTTATTTATCAATGGTCAATGTTATTAATTATTACATTTCCTACCATTGACTGGAGTAAGTATTTAATTTGTAAAACTTTGGATTGGTTTTCGGACCTTTTTTTCTCATTTATATTTTTGCGCATTTTAGAATCAATAATTTTTCCTCGTTATTTTTCACAAATAGGGGGGGGGGGGGGGGGGTGCGCCTGTTTTTCTAAAATTTTCAATCAAAAATAGACCTCATCCTGAGAATTTTGTCACCAGCCGTTTATGACGTCACGCGCCTTCCACCTGGACGGGACACATTGTGACGTCATAAACATTCGAAACTTTGAAAAATCATAGAAAAAGGTCTTCTCACTCTAGAAGGTCGCGGTTGGTGTCAAAATTCTCAAAATAAGGTCTAGTTTAGATTAAAAATAACAATAAACAGTGAATAAATATTTTTTCCGACCCATGCGCACATCCCATTCACTAAAATTCAAATTTGGGAAGTCTGGACACTTATAATGATCAATATTCTGTTCATATCTATAAATAACCTTTCGATTCTTATTAATCGGAACACCTGTTCAAACCAAAGTATTGTATTCAACCTTTTCTTCTTGTTCCTCTTTATTTTTAGATAAGCGTGGAATCAAGGTGTAGTGACGTTTGGGCTACAAAACATACGATCCTAAACACACAAAATGAGGCGACACATTTAGAATACTAATGATCAAAATCAAAAGCTTTATTTGTTCGCAAACTCTTATTTCATTTGTCTCGACACCTTTCTCCATTTGAATTATTCGATAAACTCTACGTAGAATTTTACGCATGAATGTTACCAGTTGTTTGAAACAAGTTATTACTGCAAGTCGATCTAGGAGTAATATTGCACCTTTTTGTCCTTTGCAGTTCAAATATAAGTTATAAAATTTTGTGGGAGGAGCGATGAAGTTGAAATAAATTCTTTACTGAGCTTTGTATGTTCAATAAATTAGTCAATTTTACGAAAACCAGCTTACCATCAGTTAAGCTCTCACACCACATTTCACATCTACTTCAATTAAACACCACCTCAGACACTCCCAGACAGTATAATTTTATATTACATTAATACAAAATGCTTCAAAAAACCCTTAAGACACTTTCACTGAAGACCTCATTATAGAGAACTCCGTACCGTCTCCAGATTCGACTTATAATTGAAGTTCAGAGGCATTGGGTAATACAAACCCTGGAGCTAAGAACCACTTGTTGAATTTGATCTCATTATTGCTTCTCTTATGATGGTCGATCAAACTTTCCCGGAAACCACGATACCTTCTATGAGCCATAGGGCAGAATTCATAGTCATTACTTAAGTCTGAGTGCACCCTCAAATGCATCGATAAGGGTTGGCGGGCACTCATTTGTATTCATAGACAAGATTTGAGGGCGCCCTGAGGGAGCACTCAGTGCGATGTCTAAGGGCGCACTCAACGTTATTCATAAATCAAACTTAGCGTTGAGTTGAGGCCCACCCTCGACTCAATGGTGCAAAATCCTGAGGGCTGGCCGGAGTTACCTTAAGTGCCCCTCAGCCACAATTATTATCAGATTTTCCAACTGAAAATAGTGTAAAGCAAGTCAACTACCTTGTTTTCTAATAAAAATAATATTTGAGAACTAATATCGCCATATTATGGCGATTAGACAAGTTTTTCCGTCAATGAAGATCATCTCAAACTTGAATTTCCTTGTAACAGTCTTTTCAATATTTTCTCCCCGAACTCGGTGAAATCTTCCGAGATTGTGAGTTTCTTTCTTGAAGTTCAAACATTCTCGCATTCGTTCTCAATAGGTACTCATTCTTGTTTTACGATCTAGTAAAATGATGAAGTAGAAAATACTTGTAGAAAATTATATGGGTTGGTAATTAAGTATAAGTTGAATAAAAAAACATCCATATAGGTATGAGTTTATTTCGGGCTTTATATTGTTTCACACAGGTAAATAAATAAGTAGGTAGGTAAAGGTTTTGAAGGGTTCCAAGCGTCATAAATATTCGTATATTTGCTTGTGGATAAACCTTCTTCATTCGGCCGGGAGAAGTTAATTTGTCTGAAACAATCAATGGGTTGATTTTGTTAAATGATGCCTAAAAACACTCATAAAAAGGATACCAAAATGTCTTTTTGTGTTTATTACTTTGAATAGTGGTTCTTTCTTTCGTATCGTACCTAAATATAGATACATACTTCTACTGCTAATTTAAGGAAATCATAATTCCTTACATTCTTCAATGCAGTCGAGTCCGATGGCAGCAAATTCATTGATGAAATTGCGGAGATAAAAATCAAGTTACAAACTCCGAAAAAATGTCAGCACCCTCATGTAATTGAACAGACTTCAATTTGATTGATTCACCACTGCTAATAACTCAAAACTAATGGTTACTTGTAGGAAATCGGACAAAATAGAAAAATTAGCATGCACAACCACAGTAACGAATATGCAATAAGAAACTTTTCATTAGTCATTACTGTTATAACCACAGAGAACCGGTGACAAGGTTATAACTCACAATCAATGCAGAATACGAGAGGGAAATTTCCCCGTGATTTTCACCCAAAATATCCATGAAACAGGGAAATGTCCCCACCAAGGCTGCCAACTTAAGGTGAAAATGAGTTGAGTAGCCCCTGAGCGTCCCCTCAGGCTGAGTTTGCACTCAGGCGACCACAACACTTAAGTGGGCCGTCTCAATCAATTATGAATACGGACTGTTAAGTCGAGGCTGACCCTCAACTCAGATAATTGAGTGCTCCCTCACATTCAAGCCTTGTCTACGAATTCCGCCCATAGTCTCAGAGTCCATCATAGTGCCCCTCTAGAGTCGAGCAGGTTATGTGAACGATAGTCTCAACACTCACATAAGCACTGTACTCGGTTCGTGCCAGTTCGTGGCCAAATTCGTCTGAATAAGACAGCCTGGGCAAATTCTGTCTAGAGATCAAGATGGAGAATACCTATCTTTATACTACAGTATTGAAGAGCTGAAATCCGAAAGTTTCTTCTGCATTTGTTTCGTCCGACTATGATACGAGTATGTTTGGTAGACCAACATGCTGATTTTCCCTCCCTTGAATTCACTTCGAGAGTTGTGTATACACCATTTATTTTGATAGAAAACAACACAATTTTCTCTTTAACACTCCCAAAAGTAAGGCATTGATTGGGGGCCACCCTAGTTACGTACTCTTACTTTTTCTTTAATTCTAAAAATTAATTAACCTGACCGATTTTAATTAATTCTCACTTGTTTAAGACGTTTTTTGTGAAAAAAGTGCCGTGAACAATTGAACATATAAATTAGAGAATTGTTGTGTATAAATTTTAATTTTATTACCTTTGTAAAAGAGTTTTTACCTAGTAAAATAGTTTTAAAAAATTATATTTACAATATTACGAGTGAGACGTAGCAGACTCGTATTATGAAAACGTAGATTTCATTTTAGTTATCGCACAAATCTTTGTAATATTCTATTGGTTTATTAATTTAAATTGTTGTTTTCTTGAGAAATACGCATGTGTACCCACTAAATACCCACTAATTTCCAGATGTACTTCCATTTCGGAACGGAGGAAGTCATCCTTTTCGACTTTTGGAGAATAAGCACGATCAGCGGTCTGCTCTTCTCCATGGTGTTAGTCTTCATAGCTGGAATCTTCTACGAAGGCATCAAATTTTACAGGTGAGCTCGTAATAGTTCGTGTGTGCTTGCTATCTCGCGTTCGAATGAGGTTATTTTGGTTCGGGTTCAGATGGACACTCCAAATCATAAAAAAACTGTCATTTATGTCAAACACACCATCATCTGTTACCTACCTACCTTAGAATAATTTTGTTACGTAATATTCGTGTGTTCTTGCAGTTTTTCTAACGACCTACCTACCTACCTATTTGTTGGAAACTAATTCGTAGTGTGTTGACTTGTCATCTAACCACCATCTCATTTTGTGATTGTTTGTCGAAAAATACCTGGTTAAGCCCATTACCCTCATTCTCAATGAGCAAATAATTTCAGATCTCATAGCAGTACTGTCATTAATGGTTATTAGTAAGCTATCTTTCGTTCTGATCAATTTTCGGTTTATTTGAAGATTCATTTATTTGCTTCGATTTTCACACTTTGTGAGACGATCCAATCGAGTTTAGGTAGACATCGGTACACTCAATGAATGGTTGCAATTTATATGTAGGAGCAGAGTGTCGTAGCACGTTTCGTAGATGTTTGGTATAAATTCAAGTGTGTCTGGACATTGTCCTCGATTAAAAACAGTTTATTTCCGATCCTAATCCACTCGAGAAATTAAGAAGAAATTAAGAATTCGAATTCAAAATTTAACAAATTTTCAAGTCTAAATTCCGTTTGCGTCTAGTTTTGCCAAAACGGACGAAATCAAAATTTGTTGGGCTGAAAATGTGAGCAGTTGTTAGTAAGTAGATGGCGATTCTCACAGCTCTAGCTTCACGTTATACCTATCTCTTCCATCTTTTATCAACTAGTTGGTTCTTTATCGACCGTTAACTATCGGAAAGGTTAAGGGCAGCTTGTTGCTGAGCAAGCATGAAACAAACGAGGGTTGCTAGAGCCGGAAGCTCTAAGTTCTCTCACTCAAATGTTCTGAACGAATAAATTCAAAGTGTGCAATGATTACTGTAGATCTCCGCCCTCCAATGGCTAAGATAAACTCCTTGAGTTACTCCTGCTCAGTTCGGTGATCTTCGATGTGTTATCGGCAATCGTCAACATTTACTGATAGAACTGTTTTTTCTTTCCGAATTTTTGGTAAAACTAGACGTGATTTAGCGTTTTTAAAACCGGCACGATTGCCCGAATTTGTAATCTGAGTAGGTGAGAGAATACGAATAGATTATAACTTTTTTCTAGCGCGAAAGTCTTGTTGTTTTTTCCTACTTCATTAGATGTCCTTAATGATTAAATACATACGATCCCATCGTATCTTACTAAATAAATACTCAGCATCCTTATTGATGTAGACAATAAAGTGTACACCTAATATCATACACGCAACGAATCAGTCGGTACTTGTTCTCAATTATTATCATTATGTCGTAGTTTGTAGTTGCGACCTATATTGCGGGTCGTGATTTCTTGTGCTTAAGTATAATTCAATATAGACGTTGGTCATTCTAGGTGTTACCTAGAACAGAAAGAAAGAGCTAGCAACTACTCGACAGTGGGGAATGCTGGTGTTCCTAAACCTCCTAGCAGTTCTGACACGATAGCTCAGTAAGTATAGTTTCTTCTGATGTACCTATGTCTTCCTGCAATCTTTATAAACTTAGTCGTAGAATCTTCCACTTGCGCACAATTCACAGTATTGATGGACTCAATCAAATCACCTATTTCTACTAATCTATCTTTCTATAAATTCGTACTAAGTATTTGCGTTGATGTGAACGAGAAAACAAGAACATAAAAGTTCATTTTACTAACTTGGGACACGCGTATTCATTCAACAGAGGTACGATACTAATAAATAGAAGCAACTTGGGTACTTTCTGGTACCAACGTTCTGCTTGAAATTACTCATGAGTTGTCCAAAAAAACAATGGAAATGTATGGCGTCATTCAGGTATCCAAACGATAGGTAGGACACATTGAGGCTGACGAAACAGCCAAAAACCCGAAACATTGGCACACTTTCAAGTTATATTTTCAATCATAAACTTCATGGAAATATCCAAACAGCAAAAACACAAAATCATTTTCCGACATTTTGTCAAATGGTTAGTTTGGGTGTAGCCATTTCTTATTCGAAATACAATACAATAATTAGGCGTAAACTAATATAGTATTAATTCATTTTTCAAGGAAAATACTGTTTTGGTTATATTTTTAATAATGAAAAGCGACTATGCAGGAATGGCACCGTTTTCCTCTTATTCCCGAGGTATTGGGAGAGATGAATTCGAAATAATCACATCCACCGTGATCCCCCTGGGGCCATCCAGTTCAAAGTTGCGGTAGAACAAGTTGGTTTCTACGTCAAAATCTCTCTAACAATGCAAATCCTCTATTTTCCATTTCTAGTTTTTTTTCTGTTTCTTTTTTACCGCTGTTTGTTGATGAACGTGGAAACGTCTGTAATGAGTTTGGTCGGCAGTACTGAAATCATTGCCGAGTTTTGCTACCTTCACCTTTCCACGGCACAAACGTATCATTGAATAAAAGGATTTGAGTGAACAAATGTTAAAAATCATGGTTTTCAGTTCTAAGTACTGCACAGCTTAGGGGAAATGGGATATTATCATCCAGAACTAAGTAGTTTTAACTTCTGCTCAAGAATCGCTAATATCATCTTCATGGTAAAAACCGTACATTGTCGTTCATCATGTCGGGAGTTTTCGGCCATTTCTTCCCGTCATCAGGTTAAAATTTGAATCCTACTGCCGATCAGTTAACTCCGTTTTGGAAAGTTTTTACTGAAATCTTTTGATTGACTTAGTTGTGTACTGATTGTGTGAATATGTAACATGAGAAAGATACAAACATAACGTACTTACTTGATTGTATTTTCGTATTATTATAATAATATTAAGTGAATATTAATTACATCAGGCTTTAACCTTGACATTTTCCTTCCTTCACCTGAAACTAAATGGTGGTTATTTCTGTGGAGAATATATTGGAATTACATCATCAGAGTTTATTCCTTCAACTTCTGAAGGTCTTGGAGTGTCAAAGGCGAAACAATGATCAACTTTAATGATTTGGCAATCATGATTACGAGTACTATATTGTTATCACAGGCATTTTAAAATGTAGTCATTCGTAATCAAAGTATAATTACTATTACAAGAGTAACCACAACTTTTGTTCTATGATTAAGTGTGTAATTACAATTTTCCTTGAGTTTACGAATGTAATCACAATATTTCCTACGATTACGGGTGTAATCATAACGTACGAGATCGTAGCACTCACTTTTGTCTGTGCTTACAACGACAACAGTAATGCTACATTTTTTTGAAAATGTTCAAATCAGGAACCAATTTCTGTTAAAATTGATTTTTTTCCTAGCAAAATAGTACGAGTATAATTGGTTAAGCACTCTCGATGGAAATGTTAAGCACTCTTTTTCAGACTGGTGATTTATACTGTAAATAATAAACATTTCTGTAATCATTTGCAGTGTTTCTGAGCTTCTTAATGTTAGTGAACGTGTCCATGAATTTCAAAAAATTGTAATTACAGTCATGAGAGAAAAAAGTTATAATTAAAGTCGTAATCATTGAAAAAATTATTTTAAAAAAGGTTGTGATTACACTCATAATTTTATGAAAAATTTGTGATTACGATAAGTGTCGTCATAACTCTATTGAGAATTCAAATGTAATCCTTATTACATTTGTGGTTTTAATAAATTATAATCGTAGGTAATCATATCTTGAGACCCTGTGCTTATAATTGTTATCATTATTGTAATCGTGATCATGATTACTCCCAACTCTGAGGCGTGAATTCTAAAAGCAGTCAGGAAAGGAGAATCAAAATTTAAATGAAAGAGCAAGTCCTCTACACCCCCAAGGAAAGGTTTAGAAATTTTATTTTGGTAGTAATCTACATGTACAATCTTTCATTCTCGACATCTTTAATCTCGCTTCTCCCTTTCCACTGTTCACAATGCATTTAAAACTTACTCTTCTACATTAACCAGGTATTTCTTCATCATCTCAACCAAATTAATAATCGTAATAATCACGATTTCATTCTAGTGGCTGGTAGAAGCGCTATCCATCAATGTAGTTCAAATCATTTCTCTATTAGCGTCGCAAGATTTATTGACGCTTTATTTCAACAGCACGTGGTGGTGATATTAATATAAGGCCATTCGTTGAATATCGAGCGCTTCTCCCTCCGCTATTTCAATCCCTTACCCTCTGTCTTTGCTTCGCTAACGATTCTGGTTGTACTTGGTTTGTGGCTTATGGGATTTTGGATTCATTTTCTTTGAAGCGTAAATATACAATTTAAATTAATTTTATGGAATATACAAGCATATGATTTAATCACCTATCATAACTCTAAAATTATAGTAAAAATATTTGGATTTTAAGAGGGTTATGGTGATTACATTTGCACTTAACATGGTTCTCAATCGTATATCGCTCACTGAGAATCATAGTGGCGTATCTCCAAAAAATGGAAAATTGAGTAAGCGCCCCCAAAAAAATCGAAAATCTCTTCCTCTTGCACGTGCAACGTCGACGAAACTTCGATTCCCCAATCTTCTCCCCAGAAAGCGGCTGGAATCGAAGTTTCGTCAATGTTGCACGTGAAAGAGGATTTTTTTTTCTGGAGTTGGGCCACTATGGTTCTTAGTGTGCGATATGACATACTGGTTAGCTCGGATAGAAGGGTTTTCGCATGGTTTTTGTTTATATATTGGGCACCAATGCACAGAGTTAAAGACGTCGATTTCACGAGGAAATACTCAAAATTTCTTTTTGCACGAGTTGAAACTTGTTGGAAATTCGATGTTAAATGCACTAATGTCGAAGGTAACGTTATTTTGAACTCTGGGAAGATAATTTACTGGGAAATACAGAGCATTTGTATCGTGCACGATGTTTGAAAATATCTATTTAAATATCGAATTTATTGTTGTTTGTGGATTGTTGAGTAATATATTAATTTGTTAGAGTGGACGGTCTGTTGAATGGAATAAAATTTGGACATCCATGTCTTAATGAAAAACTTGTAGAAAATTAAGTTCTACGTCGAATGAGACCAGTTCTCTGGATCTTGCAGAAAACCAGAAATTATCACTTTTCCGTTCAGAAAATAGGCCAAACATGCTCCTCGATAAATCATTTCATTAACTAGTTATTTTGGTATATTATTTTCAATAATGAACCTTTGGAATCGACCAAGAAAAAAAAAATTTTAAACACCCCCTCAAAATTTGATGGTTTAGGTACGTTTCAAGGTACGTAGAATCCAAAAATCGAATAAAAATTTGGCCGTCCGTCCGCCGTACGCAGCACGTTTGCCACCTAGCGTTGACCGATTTTGATGAAATTTGGTATGTAGGCTCCATTTGGGGTCTAGTTGTGCCCTGAAGATTTTGGTTGATGTAGGTCACTTCTAAGGGTCAAAAATGAATTATGAAATTTTGAAAACGCCCTAACTCAAAACATTTTGATATAAAGGTAATTTTTTTTTCCTTCAATTTAAGATTCTATAGAATTTTTAGAATTTATTGAGACCACGCGGAGCCCTGTAGGACAAAACGTTCGATCCCTACGAGAATTTAAGGGTTGAACTTACGATAAATCAGAAACACGAGTGTGAATCGCAAAAGAGGCCTAATCTCCGTTCAAATTAAAGCTGACCGAAATGCGATCGATGTTTTTCTTCATGTTGGATGGTTGGTGGCTTTGCAGACGAGTGATCTATATAGAAAAATAATAAACCATTGTGTAATAATTTGCAGCGTTTTTATATAAGAAATCACGAGTATGCCAAGAATATTGAGTGCCCCGAGATTTATCTCTACGTTGTTTACGCTAAAAACGTGTTTGTTAAACTTTTTCGCTCATTACGAAGGCACCTCAAGTTCTATCTAAGAACGAATGGAGGAGGATTTTTCATTGTATTGAGTTGTAGGAAATTCTCTGAGAAAACCCCGTTTTTTCTTCGTTAGAAAAGGCTTACCAACGCAATTCAGTACATCTCTGCTTCGCAGTCCCAATTATTCTTCTCGTTAGAATTTTTTATTGCCAATACTTTTCTACAAATCGCGACGTTCTATTGAATATTCGGTTTAGTTATATTATTATTTTTCTTTCAGGAGATGGATTTTTTGTACGAGGAAATCCCATAACAGAAAATGATTAACTATTTAACAAGGTTTATACTAGCAGGGAGCATTGACGTCGACCAAACTCTAAATTTCATAAATAATAACCACCCATCGTGGAAAGAGATAGATTACTACTTGAAGGAAAACTGAAAGTTTCATTCATGTTGTACTTGACTCTCAAATCATAACATATTATGTTAACAATATTGCCATTTCTATGAATTTCATCATTAAAACGCTGCAAATTACTGCACAATGGTTTATTATTTTTCTATATAGATCACTCGTCTGCAAGGCCTCCAACCATCCAACATGAAGAAAAACATCGATCATATTTCGGTCAGCTATAATTTGAACGGAGATTAGATCTCTTTTGCGATTCACACTCGTGTTTCTGATTTATCGTACATCCAACCCTTAAATTCTCGTAGGGAGCGAACGGTTTGTCCTACAGGGTTCCGCTTGGTCTCAAAAAATGCTGTACCGTCTTAAATTAAAGGAAAACCAATACCTTTACATCAAAACTTTTTGAGTTAGAGCGTTTTCAAAATTTCAACATTTATTTTTGAACCCTTAGATGTGACTTACATCAACCAAAATCCTCGGGGCACAACAAGACCCCAAATGGAGCCTACATACCAAATTTCATCAAAATCGGTCAATGCTAAGTGGGGAAAGTGCCGCGTACGGCGGACGGACGGCCAAATTTTTATTCGATTTTTGGATTCTACGTACCTTGAAACGTAAACCATCAAATTTTGAAGGGGTGTTAAAAAAAATTTCTTGGTCGATTCCAAAGGTTCATTATTGAAAATAATAAACCAACATTGGAATTGGTCAACATTTCCTGTCCAATGACTTGTCATTTCTTTTGAAGTTGTTGCCTTCGTATTATTTGAGTGCGTCGCGTCGAATCCCTGGTACAATATTTGAAGTTTAAAGCAATATTTTGAGGTTCTTGGTAGGTCTCTTGGGCTCCGTCCTCGTGGGCAAAACGAAGTAGTTCGCAATTTTCGGGTTATTTAATTTGAATAAACTGCTTCATCGTGTGCAACATCGCCGAACTTCCTCTTCCCTCTCCATAAATCAACAACACGACCTATTCAAATTCCACAAACCGTAATGTCACCAGAAAATTATATTTACTCCCACTCAAATTTCCATACAATGTGACTCTATGAACATCTTATATGCACTCTTCCAAGGTCTGACGAAGGATTTTTCCAGATATTTTAATACTCCGTGTATAGGTAAGTAGTGGCGTTGGAAACGACCAATGATGAAGGAGAAGGAATGCTGTTATTACTGCTCGAGAGAGGTGGGTTGGGGGATATGACCCTCGACTCAACCACGAAGATCACCATTTCCTCCGTTTTCCACACAAGTCTTGCGTCCCCTTTCAGATCGATAAATGAATTCCTCAAACCCAGTAAGCAGCCCCAACTGACCTGGAGTATAAAAAGTCTGTAGTGTGAGTGTGGCACATAGATTCCTGGTATTCATAACTCGGTTATACGCTCCAATTTATCATGGATAATCAAAACTTCAACCTCATTACATTTCGTAGAGTCCCATTACGTTATAGCGGTAAACAATATAAAGCGAACCGAAGAACACCAAAATCAATTAACCACTTTTCGTTATTCTTGGTAGAACCTTGCGAATAACTATTTTAAGTTAAGTTTATGAATGTTTTAAATTTAATATCATCAGTGAATTTATCATGGAAGTTCAGTCTACTGAATCCAACTTTGCGAGATGAAATACCACCAAAGCAAATAGGTTGAAAGTTATTTATCGCTGAAACCACATTCCTTATAGTATTATTATGTGAGCCAATGAACCTATGCGAAGGCATCAGTATTCATGATTTTTTCTTGGTGATGTTTATCTGAAAATGTCGTACAGTTATAGCTCATTGAGTTAATAATACCCTGATGTGTTCTGTCTTTGATGTGACTTAAAACTACCTAGTGAAAACGCTGCAAATTTTCACACAAAGGTTTATCATTTTTCTGTGTCGATAACTCGCTTGCAAAGAACACAGCTTTGCTATTGTCACTAGGTACCTACCAACCATATTTTTGCTTCACAATCAACGTTATTTTCTATACGCTTCACACTCAATTTGGAGAAATAAAGAGTTGTGGAAATTAGAAATTTGATTACTGGTTGCTAAGGACACAAAACTGACTTCAACTCGAAGATACGAACAACGATTGAATTTTTGTCAGCTAGAATTTGAACGGAAATTGGCCTCTTTTGCGATTCACACTCGTGTTTCTGATTTATCGTATGTTCAACCCTTAAGTTCGCATGGGGGCCAAACGGTTTGTTCTACAGAGCTTTGGGTGATCTCATTCGATTCTAAACATTCAATACTATTTCAAATTGATCAAAAAAATACTTCCTTCACATCAACATTTTTTGAGGTACCTAGGGCGTTTTCAAAATGTCAGTCCTTATTTGTCAACCCTTAGGATTGACTGACATCAACCAAAAGCTTCGGGGCACAACTAGACCCCATTTACCAAATTTCGTCAAAATCGGCCCATGGTAACTAAGAAAAGTGCCGCATAGAGCGGACGGACAGGAAAATTATTATTCGATTTTCTGACTCTATGTACCTTGAAACGTAAACCTAAAAATTTGTGGTGGGGGGGGTTAATTTTTTTCTTGGTTGATTTCAAAGGTTCATTATGGTAATAAACCAAAAGGAAATATTGAGAGTTAAGAAGGTCTTGAGGCTCAAAAAGTGCGAAGTAAGTATGTTAGGTTTAAACCTACATAGGTTTACCTTCTCGAACTGCTCAATCGTACTCGTATCTGCTGTCAGCGATAGCCGTCAGCTGATGGCCTACTTTCGATGTGTCACCACAATTAGGGTACTTATCGGCCAACCATTGCGAGCTGCCATTTGTTGGTTGATAAGCAAAACCCGCAATAGGATAAGATGCATCGATTTTCGGTGGAGTTGAGGGGAAATTTAGTGGAAAGTTCCTATCTCATATTACATAAAGTTTGTTCTTCTTATAGTATTTTGGAGATCAACTGATTTGTTAGAATGAGCTTATGGTAATAATATTTGCTCTCTTCCCGGCATTACTTTATGTGTATCAGTGCCTGCTATCACTATTTACTCAGATTATATTCGACAATGAATTGACCTTGATCGTTTTTAGGTAGCTCGGAGGGTTGTTGGCACTTCAAAATTATAACAATAGTTTGTCTTCTTGAATTAATTTAGCGCCGTAACTATGTGCTTGCAATCCTTTGCAGTATTTGTTTGTGGTGAGGGCCTTCCACTTAAAAATGAAAGATTTTAATGGCGTAGGAGACATGAAGAAACCTCAGGTTTTTGTAGGTACTTTGTTAATGGTTCAGTCTTAGATTGGGTTGAGCGGGTGAAGTGACTTTCATCAAACCCAAGAGTTCGTCGGCACTTCTCCATTTCTTTCTCGACCTCCTTACATTATGCACATTGAAGTGGCTCTGAGGACCCTCAGCCACCCCCGAATCACACACTGAGGGTGATGTCATTTCTCCGACATGCATCCTGACGAAAACTTCCCGTCCACAGAACAGACCAAATTAGCGAATGAGCATTCACTGATTTTTTATTGTTGCCGATGGTGCAGAGGCGATGTATATCACGGAGAAAAACTAATTTGAAACTCCTCTGCTAAATAAAAAATTCTCTTTAGCAGTGCCACTGTGGCAGTTCAGCTCTCGAACGTGGACGTTCTGAGTGAATATAATATAGCCTCTGGACTGGTGTTCTGACCCGAAACTGGTCTCCAATAAAGGGAATTTTTATTTAGCTGAGGAGTCTCAAATTAATTCTTTTACATGAATGAGCATTCCATTAAAAGATAATTTTCGCAGGATGTAATTATCCAACTTTTCTCAACTTGGAAGACCTTTAATAAATTCCATTTCGATTGTATTCAAGACAAACAGTGGAACCGCTAAACATTATTTTACCTATACGATATATCCTGTCAACAAAGATTTCTCAATTCACTTCACAAACTGAACTACAATAGATGTGTTGGTCGCATGACGAGAGATACGACATCGTATCGTACACCAATTATGCTACTTTAATTAAGGCAGGTTCTTATCGGTTGTATCGGTGATAGTTTTTTTGCTTCCTCACTACCGTAGTTAGGGAATCTTTGTTTCTTATCCCATGTACCAAGAATATGGTGTTCCAAAATCAAACTTTTTCATTGCATTTTGCATTTCACAACTTTCTGATGTTGATTCCATATCTGCCTATTTTTAAATCACTTCCTTCTCCCAGACATGACTATACGAAATCTTTGTACAATTTTGATGGCATTTTCATGATTGGAGCGATCACAGTAAGGTGAAACCCACGATTTTGAGGAAAAAAACAGAATTATCCAATTTTTGCCATCTTTGGCATTGTTTCACCATAAAAACCCATATTCACAGCTATGAAAGAGTTTCACTGTCGAAGAACATCTCACAATACTTAATTTATGGCATTTTCCACAGTTGTTTGATAAAAATCACTGTTTGAGTTTTTGGGCGATAGAAGAACGTCCATCTCTTTCTGAAACTGCATTATTTGGTTCAATATTACTTCGGTGTGGGTGGTATTAGATCACTGCAGCTTTAGTAGGTACTTTGAAAAAATTGGAAACAGTTTTAAAAGGCTATAATTCATATTTTTGCCAGTTTTGTGATTAAATGACGCACGTAACTACCATATTTCATCTGGTAAAACGCATTTGAAACAAGTTCAAATTTGTCAAAAAATTAACATAAATAGATTACTCTAAGTATTCGTAAACAAATGTTTTTTCACTTTGTGGAGGGTTTCTCTCAAGACAAAATGGATGGACAAGAACTGGGATGGTCCGCAGGTAGATTGACCTTTTCTCTTCATTAACAGCCGAGTCCTGGTTGATGATAAATATCATGTTTCATATTAGGTAACCCCGAGTTATTCTATAAGTCCATGTTATTCTACAATAGGAAGCTGTACTACCCACCCAAAGTCGCAGACTTTTTATTGCACAACAATATCAGATAACTCTACAACCCACACTCCTAGCCCGAAATTTTGAAAAAAATACTTCTAGGTGGCTTTCTGAGCCGGTTTTTTCCCAGGCAATTCATATAAGGCCTAGGCCTTATAGAGTTGTGATAGGAAAAGTTGCGCTCAGTGACCGGCTGATTGGGTCGTTTCGTTCTGATTTACCGAGTGCTGATTCCGTAACGAATTAGCCAATCTCTTGCGGCAAAAGGACGTTAGAGACCGCCTGAATAAATCCTCACGCCTTCTCTTTTTAAAGAGAAGCCTTTTTAAATTACTTCTCTGTCCAACACTTCTCGGTACACCGGATAGATACTCAATCTTGTAACTCTTCTTGTGTGTCTTTCTTTAGTTGACTTTTTCATTAATTTATTAGTTGGGAAACTGTCAAAGATGTCCTAGCGACGTGGGTATTACGCTTGCTCCTGCTTAGTCCCTTCGATAACGATGAAATAGGTGTGCGCGTGGGTTCGAAAAACTGTTTATTGTTATTTGTAATCTAAACTAGACCTCATTCTGAGAATTTTGACATCAACCGCGACCTTCCAGCGTGAGAAGACCTTTTTCTATGATTTTTCAAAGTTTTGAAAGTTAATGACATCACAAAGCGGAAATACGTCGTAACATTGAACTTTCATCTGTTAGTTTTGGTAGGCAGTCCGTCGAAGTTCACATCCGTATTCAAGGTGAAACACAAAAAAAAACAAAAAAAAACATATTGTTTAGTAATGCATGCATTCCAGAAGACGTCCCATTGGATAAGCATTAGATCAGTTTAACCAGTTGGTAAGCGATAAAACAGTTTCACTCGATGTAATTTATTTATTACTTTAGGCAAGAAATACTGACCCCCCCCCCCCCCCACCATTATCCACCTTAACATTTCTAGCGGCATGGGAGCCTCGAATCTGAAGAGCATTTTAAAATCCGTGATCTACGATACCCAACATGCGATTTCGAGTTCACCCCCCCCCCCCCCCCCCATCACCGCCACCAATGGTGCCAGTCTGGCACCAAAGCATAAATACGTCGTAACATTGAACTTTCATCTATTAGTTTTAGTAGGCAGTCCGTCGAAGTTCACATCTGTATTCAAGGTGAAACACGATAAAAACCCATGAAATATGTGGTTTATGGTGACCTGGCGCCATGGTGGCACCACTATAAGTTCCATGGTGGCACAGAGAATAATTCATGAAAATCCGGAGGTATAATGAGAATTTTTCCTCAATTTCAAAGGTTGGGTAAAATTAGTAAGCAGTAATGGAACCAAAATATTGAAAAACCGGATATTTCGTGAATATTATCCCCCCACTCGCCCCCTCCCCTTGCAAATTTCGGTACTCTGGTGAAATCATGTACAACTCGGAAGTTATTTGAGTCAAACATAAAAAGAAACACACAAATCGGTTGGAAATTGAGGCCTGGGCAGAGTTTACAAGATTATGCCCGCAAACGCACGTTTTTAAGCATTAACCCCCCCTTTCCCCCCTTAAAAAGCAAAATTCGAAATTCCGACGCCGTAGTGCACAAGTAGATAGTTTTCCGCGTCGAATAAAAAACGAACCACGAAAATCGGTTGAGAACTAAGGCCTGGGTAGACGACACAAGATTATGCCCAAAAACGCACGTTTTTTGAGCATTAACCCCCCCTTTCCCCCCTTTAAAAGGCAAAATTCGAAATTCCGGCGACGTAGTGCACAACTAGATAGTTTTCCGCGTCGAACAAAAGAAGAACCACGAAAATCGGTTGAGAACTAAGGCCTGTGCAGACGACACAAGATTTTGTCACACACACACACACACACACACACATACACACACACACACACACAGACATACACCTATGGTTTTTTTCGCGGATATGGATTCAGAATGGTCTAAAACGGATTAGTGTGTGGTTATTTTTTTTTTCTGTTGAGTGTTGTCCAACTTCACCCCAGATCGATCGCATAAGGACGCCCAAGTCTTACTGTGGGACGTCCTAAAAACACGAAATAAGCGGTTTATGGCATTATGGCACCACATCCTGGCACCATGGTGGTACAGAGAATTATTCATGAAAATTCGGAGGTATATGAGAATGAGAATTTTTCCTCAATTTCAAAGCTTGGGTACAATTAGTAAGCAGTAAAGTAAAGGAACCAAAATATTGAAAAATCGGATATTTTGTGAATATTATCCCCCCACTCACCCCTCCCCTTGCGAATTTTGGTACTCTGGTAAAATCATGTACAACTCGGAAGTTATTTGAGTCGAACAAAAAAAGAAACACGCAAATCGGTTGGAAATTGAGGCCTGGGCAGAGTTTACAAGATTATGCACGCAAACGCACGTTTTTTAAGCATTAACCCCCCTTTCCCCCTCTTAAAAAGCAAAATCCAAAATTCCGGCGCCGTAGTGCACAACTAGATAGTATTTCGCGTCAAACGAAAAAAGACCCACGAAAATCTTTTGAGAACTAAGGCCTGGGCAGAGTACACAAGATTATGCCCAAAAACGCACGTTTTTCGAGCATTAACCCCCCCCTTTCCCCCCCCCCCTTAAAAGGCAAAATTCGAAATTCCGGCGATGTGGTGCACAACTAGATAGTTTTCCGCGACGAACAAAAAAAGAACCAGGAAAATCGGTTGAGAACTAAGGCCTGTGCAGAGTACACAAGATTTTGTTACACACACACACACACACACACACATACATACACACACAGACATACACCTATGGTTTTTTTCGCGGATTTGGATTCAGAATGGTCTAAAACGGATTACTGTGTGGTTATTTTTTTTTTCTGTTGAGTGTTGTCCTCCTTCACCCTAGATCGATCGCATAAGGACGCCCAAGTCTTACTGTGGGACGTCCTAATCAGGCGCACCCACCATTCAAGGGGATAGTTGAAACGTCAGTCCACCAACTCCCAATCGAATGGAAAGGAATTGAACAATTGTTTAGATCGAAAATTATGGTTAGAAGATATTACAAATGCACAGGCGGAGAGAATGGTGGAATTCATGGGGAAATTCTAGGCCCTCATAATGTTACCAATCCGCATGTCTGACATGTTCATCGACATCAAACTTTGTGGTGTTTTGCCTGTTACTAAGATTTGCGAATTAACAAACGGGAAAGCAAAATTGTTCAAGAAGGCGTAAAAATTTTGATTTTGGAGGATTTTTTTTTTGTGCATTTGGTCGGTTTTGAAGCGACTACAAAGAAATGTTGACTAGAACATCTTCTCAGTGATTCTGTTAACCAACCTACCTCTGCAATTAAACAATAACGACAACCCTCGTCAGGAATCCGGTCTTCGTATTGTCTCATCGTGAATTCTTGTTGAGAAATAAAATATAGAGATGAATCGATCTTTCGGTCATTTTGAGTACGCTCTTAATCTTGTTGGAATTAGGAAAATGTTGGAATTCCCTGGATTGAACGCAGACGTTATCTCGCATAATCCAAAACCCCTTCATCCCAGCTCGGTGACGTAACGGTCATTTTGTTCCTCTCGCGTTCCTCAACCTTGGCCGATTCCTGAAGGCTTCTCGCTAGTCCCCTACTTTCGAAAAACCTTCCTGTTCAGTCCTTTGTATGAATACACCATGAAGGGTCAACTTTGAGTCTCCGATGAACTTTCTGAGATTCTTTATACTGCTAGTAGTGGAAGATAATGTGAATTTTCTGTGACAGGAAATCACGATACTGATATACTCTCAACAGTAGATTATCCTTTATCCACTCCCATATTATATCTTATACTTATCTAATTACATCTCTTTTGCTCGAGTTCTTTAAAAATTCGAAGTTCCGAAGCTTTGAAAATTTGTGACACCTGCCATAATTGTAGCATATTTATTTCTTATATCAGTAATAAAACGACTAGCAAGTTACATACAGCTAGACGACTACCACAGATACAGTACAACTTCTTCACATAGAATTATATGAAGATCTTCACTGAGAATTTCATTAAAATCGAACAGTGATCGCGAATAGTTATGCTCAACTTGACCGGAGACAGACACACCCGAATCGTTTAAAACGCTGCAAATTATTACACAGAGATTTATTATTTTTCTATATAGATCACTCGTCTGCAAAGAACAGGGCTTTACCGTTGCTACCACCAACCAACATGAATAAAAACATCGATCGCATTTCGGTCAGCTAAAATTTGAACGGAGGTTTGGCCTCTTTTGCTATTCACACTCGTTTTTCTGATTTATCGTAAATCCAACCCTTAAATTCTCGTAGGGAGCAAACGGTTTGTCCTACAGGGCTCCGTGTGGTCTCTATAAATTCAATACTATCTTAAATTGATGGAAAAACAATATCTTCATATCAAACTTCTCCGAGTTAGGGCGTTTTCAAAATTTCAAAATTCATTTTTGAACCCTTAGATGTGACTTAAATCAACAAAAATCCTCGGAGCACAACTAGACCCCAGAAGGAGCCCACATACCAAATTTCATCAAAATCGGCCAATGCTAAGTGAGGAAAGTGGCGGACGGATGGCCAAATTTTTATTCGATTTTTGGATTCTACGTACCTTGAAACGTTAACCAACAAATTTTGAGGGGGGTTAAACAATTTTTTTCTCGGTTGATTCCGAAGGTTCATTATTGAAAGTAATGAACCAAAAAAAGCTTTCATTTGAAAAAAAAATTATTTCAACTGTTAACCTATTGAAGAGCTCTCAACCCTTTGTTTTTACCACTAATCTCCACTGAGTTGCTGCTATCCTTCTAACAAATAATCTTCTTTCATATTGCCCAACGTTTTTAATCTGATGTTACTGCAACTGATCTGGTCAGTAATCGTCCCTCATGTTGCTGCCATTCTTAAAACCAGAAGCCTCATCATGTTGCTGCAACTCGAATGTAGAATTTTTCAGGTAGTAGCGTTTTGGAATACTTCCACTTTCCGGTAGCAGATGACTCGGTCTTGTGAAGTGAATTTTTTCGGAGCTCAGTACCTACTGTCACCAACTTAACTCGTAGGTATTTCTTAGAATTGATGAAATGTTCGCCCACGTGTCTGAATAGTAGTCAGAATACAAATGAAGAATTCAAGGGAAAGATGATTCTAGTCCTCTTTGAAAATCCAAGAAGAGTGCAATCTAGTTAGCACTTTTCTCATAGATCTATTGCAGTATTTATACTAAGCACATACAACTAATACAGCGAGAAACTGCTCCTTTCTCGAGATTACTATAGGGAAGAGCGACACTAAATAATTTGGTTATTAATTTAGGTAATTGTTACCACCAGAATCTTTTTTCCCGAAGAATTTCTTGATTTTGGACATTATACTGTACGCTCTTAGTTCGTTCTACGACGATTCTATACGAACTAGTTCGTCTTTTTCTATACTTTCAAGTCAAAATAGAGGTCTAGGGACATCATCTCTACGTGCAATCAATACAACGAGCACCAACAATCTTTGGCAATTTTCTGTGAAACCATGGATGTCCCGAGCACAATAGTCTCTCTTTGTCCTCTTTCTATCCAAGAGGACCCTGTTCACTTTGAAACCCCTTTTCCTTTTGGAGTCCCCTCTTAGAACTCGGGTCTAATTCTATCATCTATGAACAATTTACTGTTTACCATCCTATTGTCTACTCTTATTGCTTGACCTCTTGGGTTTATGCTTTGATTCTGAAAGCATGCTCTCAAATGAAATTCCGGATGATACAACGCCTCATAATCATGGTAGGTTGTTTTGACGGCATTAAAAGCAAAACGGAATCGGTCGTTCTTTTAAATTTCATGGAAAAATATGTCAATAAAATTACTTGAATCGGCTCTCGATCAAACTTTGTTTAGTTTTATTAACAACAATCAATCGAATAATAATAATAATAATGTATTGCAATCTTCTTGGATATTGTTGATGATGATGTGATTTTGGTATTTCCGCTCAGTCAATGTGGACCATCGAGACTAGTAAAGTAATCATTATAGTGGCGTATGAATCGTTGACAATATTATATTTTGTATAGTGAAGGCGTTCTAGAAAAACCCCGACTTGAAATCTTATCTCAGTTTGAAGTAAAATGAAATGAAAATTTAAAACGGAAAAAATCGAAAACCGCTAATTTTAACGTTGCCTAATTTTACGTAATTATGATAGGACCAACATACGATAACATAACAGTTGTTTGAATCAGCTCTTGTTTTTCTCTGTGATTGCAGAGCCAATTTTCAAGTAGGCACTAGAACGAAAGAACTTAATTCTCAGATTTCCTCAAAGTTTTGCAATTCCGCGTCTGACTTTTCTCAATTCAACTCGTGCGAATTCACATCCTTTCCCCAACTCGAATAGGATTAGGTAGTATACTTCTCCGTACAAACTGAGCAAAATGAATCGCTAATAAAGCTTAGGATAGGAGTCCTCCACTTCCGATGTTCAATAAAAAGATTCGAGAACGTAAAACAATATCGTCTACATGTTGACCTTTCTTGCAAAACTCCAGCTCCGCACACTATTACTTGCCTTCGCAGTAATATCCCTCAACCCCCCCCCCCCCCCTCACTTCCATCATTACGTGATGGGAGCATGATCAGAAATCCTTGAAACTTAAGCCTTCCTGAAGTGGTTGAGCGGTAAAATCGTGAGCCGCCTTTCTTGTATTGCCCGGTATCATTTCGATGATATTTTTTGAGTGGAATTGAAGAATCTAACTACTCAATAACATTTTAATTTTCCACTCTTATGAATCAGCAGAGTAAACAGGCAGTAAAATCTTGTAGATTTCTCTCTTTTCAGAACCACGCGCCGCTCGATTGTCTCCTAGCATCATCGATGTTTTTGAAAGTTTGACCTAACCAAGCGCAATATTACGTAATATCTCATATAGTCTGATCCTGCCGCCCAAGGTCAACTAACACTTTCAGATAAGGAATGTAATACAATTCCCACAAAACGTATTATTTGAATTTCTTTTTGAAATTTCATGTACGTTTCTATTGGTTCCTACTGAAAGTAGTAACGTACACGTCTTACTTTTTTTAAATCTATCCCTGCTTACAGGGGATATCCAAAAAATATGGTTACAACTGTTGCTAAAAATCGAAGAATACGTATATTTCAATCAAATTTTCAGGGTATGTTCCAAACTATGTTCTTACTTTTCTACATAATCACCATCTAGCTTAAAACGTCTGCCAAGTGGGTGTGGCACATAGCTTCCTCGTATCCATAACCCGATTATATAGATGATCCGATGCATAGTAGTTAATCTCAAAACACCAATCTCTAAGTACCATTCACTACCCTCATAGGGAACCATCTACACGCTAATCTGGACAATCCTAGAAAATTTCATCAAATTCGGATGAAAAATGTAAATGGTATGGCTGTTACAAGGATTTTACGTATGCGCATGCTAAGAGGCTTCTATAAATTTTAAGGCCTTGATTTTCATTGGAGACCATCTACAACCTAATCAGCGTAATCCCTGAAAATTTCATCGAAATCGGGTAGAAAATGTGGAAGTTATGGCCGTTTCAAGGAATTCACGTTTGCGCATGCGCAGTCGCTTCTATCAGTCCGGGGATGATGATTTTCATAGGGGACCGTCTACACACCAACCCGCACAATCCCTGAAAATTTCATTGAAATCGGACGGAAAATGTAGAAGTTATGGCCGTTACAAGGAATTCACGTTTGCGCATGCGCAGTCGCTTCTATCTGTCCGGGGATGATGATTTTCATAGGGGACCGTCTACACACCAACCCGCACAATCCCTGAAAATTTCATCGAAATCGGGTAGAAAATGTGGAAGTTATGGCCGTTTCAAGGAATTCACGTTTGCGCATGCGCAGTCGCTTCTATCAGTCCGGGGATGATGATTTTCATAGGGGACCGTCTACACACCAACCCGCACAATCCCTGAGAATTTTATTGAAATCGGACAATAACTTCGTATAGTTATGCGCGTTACAAGGAAATCATGACAGACACACAGACAGACAGACACACAGACACTGAACCAAAATTGTTCAGAAAGGTCTAAAACGCAAAACGCGAGTGAAAATTTTTATTTTGGAGAACTTTTTTTTTCGTCCTTGAAAAGTGAAAACAAAGCTTCCGCTACCTTGGTAGACTCGGAAGCAATACACAGCCTGGGCACCAGCTTTTTTTTTACCCTCTGTTGGATATAAAAACGTTTTCCATCCAACAATTCCTTCAATTTGGTGAAGAGATGATAATATTGATAGTCGGAGTACGCTGAGTACGGAGAACCCGGCGGGTGGATCAGAATATCATGAAGGAACTTGCCACCAGACGTTGTTCCCCTCCTTCTATGTCTGAAATATTTTGCAGCATTTTTCCCTAAATTCAATTGTTAAATATTTTTAAAATTTAACTATTGTAATGCTGAGATCTTTGCACGGCTTTTGGCGTTGAGGTATGTGAAAAACCATTCGGAAGTAAAACCTTAGCAACCAAATGGAAAAAAGGAAGCTATGTGCTACACCCATTTTGTACAACATGACTTACGTTGTGAGTACCTACCTTACTTCCCGCCCTCTGGGCTGTTGTTTGTAGCATTAATCCAAATTACAGCTCCAAACAATATGGAAAAGAGTATGTTGATTACAGTGAGCTATGTGCTACATCCACCTGGTAGTATAATAATATGACACACAGACCACCATCTTGGCTGACGTTTTTCCAAATTTGACATTATTCCAAATCGCAGCAATAAACAGTATGGAAAAGATTATCTGGGAACTTAGGAAGCATCCCAAAATTCTGGCAAAGCTTCCAGGCGGCTGATGAAACTCCCTGTTTCTTCTCTGGTTCTCTGACGCCGGAATTCGCCATTTCGCTCCAGCAACTTGTTTCACCTAGATGAAATTCACTGAGACTGGTTTCCGAGATTGGTTAGCGCATGTCCCCACGTCGTAAGGGGAGAGGGAAAGCGAGAGCACTCTAGGAGTGCTCTCACAACCGCTCTAGGAGGTGTCCACACTTCTCTCATGAGCTCTTCGCTCTCGCTCTATGGAAATAAATGTCCCCGTGTAGATCTACCTTAGGGTCTCACAATATGCATCAGCATTTCACATTGATGGTGTTGCCTCTGGCCACGAAATCCACCAACAACACCTCTGGATATCCTCATATTCATCGTTAATTGAATTCCACGCTTCCCATTCCCTGACTTTCATAATTTAGAAAGTTGATTTCCCCTGATATTCTCCATTCCGACGACCAAAATGGGTTTCTTTTCCACTTTTCCAAGGCTAGTTTCATTGTTGGGTATCTCCATTTTGGTAATGTAAATCATTATGTTAATGATGTACGTGGAGTTGGAGGCTGTGCAAATAGAAATGACTTTATGTTAATATTGTATAAAGGTGATGATTCTAGTTTCCAGTAAAATTTCGTCACCTACTACTTTCCCACTTTACGTAGCTTTTGATTTATTGTTTTTAATAATAAACATTTGAAATCAACCACGAAAAAATTTAATGTTTTTATTTATGCATTAAATGCATAAAAATTTTTAATTTAAAAATTTTTTAAAGTTGCCTGCATTTGAGACGTCGTTTTGCCCGTTGTGAGATCATGAATCACAACTACTCTAGAAAAGTTAAAATGTTTAGAATCGAATCTACTTTCATTTATGATTAAAAATAATTATATTTGTTAACTGAACACGTGGTTAACGCTCTCTTGGAATAGACAAGGTGGTTTACAAGTCAACTTCGGACCACTTGTCAGGTGTGTTCATGTACATAGTGAGTTGGTTTCTATTTCTATTTGTGGTCCAGATATTCCACCTACTCGCACTATACCTCTTGCATGCTAGTTTATGAATATGCATTACTAAACACTGTACATTTTTTACAGAATTATCCCCAACGATGTGCAAACAGTTAACCCGTGAGTTACTCGCCGCACACAATATTATTTTCGCTTTGCTACATTTTCATTCATGCTTCATTTTTGTTTTCATCGCTTTAACTAACACGCCATCTCGTTATTTTCCGTATAACTTTTAGTTCGCGCTAGTATATTTTGCATGACGTAAAACAAAATATCAAGCTTCGTCTCCTTTGACAGTGAAAAAGCAAAACGAGTTCTTTTATTGTAGCCGCCAAATTATTATTATCATTTTATTGATCTATCTTGGAAAACTTCAAAGAGTTCGAAAGGTTTCATTACCTATACCCATTTATTTCTTGCTTCTTCCTTCATGTCTTGAGCTACATTCTTCAATCAAAATCAAAAGGTCAAAAAAATGTTGGCTAGTAAATCATTTCATTTTGTGCATGTTCTCCCGATGTTCAATACTCATCCTAACGAATACTCATTGTTTCTAGTACTCATAAATAAATTAATTTTCTAGGGGGAAAATTTTTTGATCAAGAATTACAATAAACAACGAGAAATTAATAAGTTAATGCTACGAAAAGGTGAAGAAAATGTATGAGGTGAAGGTTACAACAGAATACCATAATAATGGTTCTCACTGATATAGCATGATGATTGCAGTAATTTATTGTCTCCTGAATGTTGTATGGAGTGAAAATGTGTTTCATCCGGACTGATTTGAACCATTGATTATAACATATTAATAATGGAATGCCGTCTGTTATCGATATTGTACGTATTGTGCGCTATTGAAAACTCACTTATTCGTCCGATAAAACTACCCAATCCCCATAATTACCTCAAATTGCCTTCCTTAAACCCACCAATGCTATTTTCTATCTTATTCATTACTATTTGACCTTGGTTTCTGACCGTATTGGTGAATACCTAATATAAAGCTACACCACAAAAATTCATTTTCTTCATTGAATCTGGTTACGATTTAGCTATCGTGGTTGTATGATTGACAGTAATTCAGTCATACAATTGTTACTTACATCATACTAGTTGTTGTTTGTCAATCATTATTCTTGGCTTAGATATCACCTTATTCAACCAAATTTAAGATAAAATATTGAATATGAAATCCATAATAACTTAAAATCCTTACCGTTAAGGGGGTCTCAGCAGGTCGATGTTCTTACCTTGTGCCGAATTAGTATTTCCCTAAATTACAGGCGCTCAAACTTTAAAAGTTGTACCTAAATTGGAAATTTTCAAGGATTTTCAAAATTCATTTGTGCAGCAATCTGGGGAATTGAAAACTAAAATATTGCCGCTAGAATCATCAAAATCAAACAATAATAGTCAGAGAAAAAGGTAAAAGCCAATTATTGTTCTCTTTTTATGATTCCAGCGGCAATATTTTAGCTTTTCAATTCCCTAAGTAGATGCACTAATGAATTTCGAAAATCCTTGAGAATTTCAAGTTTAGTTACAACTTTAAAACTTTGAGCGCCGGTAATTGAGAGAAATACTAACTCGGAACGAAGAACGAACGGCGACCGACCGAGACCCCCTTAATAAAGGGATCCCACACCGTACCTACAATCCTTGATTTTTAAAACAATCAATTAAAATATTTGCGGTGTCAGGAATTTCCATTAATTAATGAAAAAAATTAAAACGCCCATCATCCACGAACCATTACCGAACTAACTTATTTTATTGTGCAGAGAATCTTTTGTTGGATACGCATGACTCATTAAATAACTTTGCATTTTCCATCGTTCGTTCGTTCTGTTGTAACAAAAAGCCTTTTGTCTGTGACTAAAGTCTACATTGCACGGAGGTAGAATAGAAGATAAATAATAATAGTAATTTATTTAATAATATTATGTAATTTATTATTTATGAAGTGGAGCAGAGTGCCACCAACCGCACGGTCCTAGCTCAGGCCGTTGCCGAGGTATGATTTTTCAACGTTTTTAGTGAAAAACTTGTTTTTTCCCATAAAAGCCCAAATTTATCCTCCTTAAAACAAGATTCCTCAACTATCAAACTCTTTTTCGAAATCAGCATCAAATTTGCTGTAATACAAGATACCGTCCTTGTTGAAAAGTGAGAAGAACAATAGTAGCTCAGACAATGATAACTTTAAAACATATTGTTTAGTAATGCATGCATTCCAGGGGACGTCCCATTGGATAAGCATTAGATCAGTTTAACCAGTTGGTAAGCGATAAAACTGTTTCACTCGATGTAATTCATTCATTACTTTAGGGAAGAAATAGTGATACCCCCCTCACCCTTATCCACCATAAAATTTCTAGCGGCGTGGGAGACTCGAATCTGAAGAGCATTTTAAAATCCATGATCTACGATACCCAACATGCGAATTCGGGTTCACCCCCCCCCCCCCTCCTCCAATGGTGCCAGTCTGGCACCAAAGCGGAAATACGTCGTAACATTGAACTTTCATCTATTAGTTTTAGTAGGCGGTCCGTCAAGGTTCACATCCGTATTCAAAGTGAAACACAAAAAAAAAAAAAAAAAAAACACGAAATATGCGGTTTATGGTGTCCTGGCACCACGGTGGCACCACTATTAGTTCCATGGTGGTACAGAGAATAATTCATGAAAATCCGGAGGTATAATGAGAATTTTTCCTCAATTTCAAAGGTTGGATACAATTAGTAAGCTATAAAGGAACCGAAATATTGAAAAATCGGATATTTTGTGAATATTATCCCCCCACTCATCCCCTCCCCTTGCGAATTTTGGTACTCTGGTGAAATTATGTACAACTCGGTAGTTATTTTAGTCAAACAAAAAAAGAAACACGCAAATCGGTTGGAAATTGAGGCCTGGGCAGAGTTTACAAGATTATGCCCGTAAACGCACGTTTTTTAAGCATTAACCCCCCTTTCCCCCCTTAAAAAGCAAAATTCAAAATTCCGGCGCCGTAGTGCACAACTAGATAGATTTCCGCATCGAACAAAAAAAGAACCAGGAAAATCGGTTGAGTACTAAGGCCTGTGCAGACGACACAAGATTTTGTCACACACACACACACACATACACACACACAGACATACACCTATGGTTTTTTTCGCGGATTTGGATTCAGAATGGTCTAAAACGGATTACTGTGTGGAAATTTTTTTTTTCTGTTGAGTGTTGTCCAACTCTACCTCAGATCGATTGCATAAGGACGCCCAAGTCTTACTGTGGGACGTCCTAAAAACGTAAACTTCTGGAAAACTTCGAAATTTTAACATTGCACGTTGTCAACTTACCCAAAAAAACTGTTAGATTGAATCAGCTTTCCGGCGGTGCACCCAACTTTATGATAATTTTCAAATGTGATGGTTATTGCGTCCAGAAAGTGCCAAAATTTGACCTACTGTTAGTCGAGAAAAGATGTTTTGAGGAGGAGAAATGTTTAAGGAGGTGTGTTTTGTGAGGAAAACACAGTTTTCTCAATGAAAAAAACGATGCAAATTATTACACAAAGGTTTATCATTTTTCTTTATAGAGAACTCTGCTTTGCCATTGTCACTACCTACCTACCACGTACCTACAGCGATCGCATTTTGGTCAGCTAAAATTTGAACGCAGATTCGGCCTTTTTTGCGATTTTTACTCGTGTTTCTGATATACCGTAAGTCCAACTCTTAAATTCTCGTAGGGAGCGAACGTTTTGTCCTACAGAGCTCCACGTTGTATCTAAAAATTCGGAACTATCTTAAATTGGTAGAAAAACAATACCTTTATATCAAACTTTTTCGAACTAAGGCGTTTTCAAAATTTCAACCCTTATTTTTCAACCCTTAGAAGTTACCGACATCAACCAAAAGCTTCGCGACACAACTAGACCCAGAATGGAGCCCATATATCAAATTTCATCAAAATCGGTCCATGGGAACTAAGGAATGTGACGCGTACGGCGGACGGACGGCCAAATTTTTATTTGATTTTTGGATTATACGTACCTTGAAACGTAAACGAACAAATTTTGAAGGGGGTTACAACTTTTTTTCTTGGTCGATTCCAAAGATTTATTCTGAAAAAAATGATACCTCGGCAATGGATTAAGCTAGGAGAGTATAGACAATACCCCTTATTCAAGACAAAGGTAATTATTTGTATTACCTACCTGAAAAGAAAATCGACTTTTTCCCAAGTATTTTGACATCATCGCCTACCTCCGTCAGTAAATTATCATTTGCGATAACGACGTTCACCGTTCTAGTTAGTCACTCATGGGTGGCCCACGATCGTTGGGTAGAATGCAGAATCAAGTAGAGTTATTATACTTTAACTGTAAGTTCTTCGAAATTAATCGATTGATTAATACTCTACTCGTGTTTAGTACAATTCATTTTCACTCTATTGACATTATAAGACTGTGACTGAGTGGTAGGTACGGGTACTACCTTGTCATTGCGCTGGGTGGGACGGGGGAAAAGTGCCACGGTGCTACTCGAGTTGGGTATCTTGATAGATGTACCTACTTCGTGGTATTACCATAGATATGGTGGTATGGCATATATCTATGGGTATTACCACCCCGGGTCCTGATCGGCTCATACCTGTACGGTGGCCGTTCTATGTATAAGGGCATCCCTCTCTCCTCTGCCCACCTTGCTCATCTTCCCTTATCCCTAGGGCCGCTTCGGGCGAGTCCTGGGCATCCTCCCCCTTTAAAATTTGATTTATTTATTCATCTTTTATTTTATGGTGTTCTCCCTCCACATTTAAGGGGAGTTTATTAGAAAACACAAAGCTATTTGCTATTCAAGGAGCAAACTATACATGAGCAGATTAGAACTATTATTACTACTCGATTCGTCCTCTTTGCTCTACTATATTCTTCTTTTAAATTTTGTTAGCTGGTAATTTCATCAATATTTTCTACTACATTTTTCGTTTATTGCGACCGATTTTATTTTCATGTAGACGATACGGAAGGTTGAACCTAAAACACATCTTGGCCACGCTGGCGTACAGCTTACAAGTGACTGTCAGCTTATGTCTTATGCTGGTCTTCATGACGTACAACGTCTGGCTCTGCTTAGCGGTCGTCCTGGGCTCCTGCGTCGGCTACTTCTTCTTCTCCTACGGAAAATCCTCCGACATGGAGTTCTGCCACTGACCCTCGGAAGAACCCGGAAGCCCCATAGAGCTTTCCAACGAAGTGCAGGAACAGCAAACGAGTAATTGATTATCAGTAATAATGAAGATTCGAAATACACATTATTTCTCTTTCAAACGACCTAGTTTATGAAGAGGTCATCATATCGACCCTTCCATTTGGATTGGATGACTTTAGAGTAAGTTCGTCAAGTTGCAATATATACGGAGGCTTCGACCTTGAATAGGTCACGTGATGAGTGCTACTTCCTACACAAATTTGCTTTTAGTGGTGTTTGCTAGAAGACTTTTGACAACGGACGTGAAAATTTGTTGTGAGTACCTATGTGTTAGAGAAGGTTGAAATGAAGAGACACATTAGTGCACTATACTAACTACTATGAGCCTAGCATCCGTAATTATAATGGAAACTCAATAGCTTTCAGAGTAGTAAGTACCGTATTAGACATCTGCGGACACATTTACTTTGTTCCACTTAGACAAATTACTATTAATACTCATCTTGTGAAAGACTTGGTTTGATAAAAGGTGATAAGATCCCACTCCGTTGAAATGAATAAACGTTCGAGTACGTCATGGTTTCAAGACTAACTTCAAGGAAACGATCCTAACAAGCTCTTCTTTATAACCAATTCAGCAAACCATTCGCACATTTTGTTAAAAATAAACTACTCATTTGATTAGAGTAAATTCTCGGGATGAGCGATAGTACAAAATCTACATCTGGATCATATTTTTGCCTTGTTTTACCAAGGTCATTTCACTTTAGAAATACGAATAAAGCCTTGTAAAGAACGCAATATAGGAAGAGGAGTTTCCTCATTTTTCCTGTGCTCTTAGTGTGGATGTAGATAGTTACCCTGAACTGAAACTATTTTTATTCTTGACCCGGATTAAATTTGTTTTTTATAAAGTTTCCAAATCGTTCACTACACATGTTGTATAGGGAAAAATGGGCACTCCTGGTTATATAAAAAGACTGTAAGCACATGAAGACGATACCAAGTTGTACTCAGATCCATTGAATTATTTTTTTATAACGTTTTATACATCAACGATAATTTTATGCTTCAGATTATGTTAGTGTACCATATTCGCTCGTGGTCCTAAACAATTATGTATTGTACCAGGATTTTCCTGCAGGTATGATGGGTACTCAGTACTTTTGTTCAATAGTTTGTCTAAATCACTTTGATTTCGGACTTCTGGAGGAGTTGGTATACTTGAGGCGCCCATTTTTTTCTGATATTTTCTGTTTTTTTATTTGTTCCTTGAATTTTGAACTGTTTTATTGCGATTTTGCTCTACTGTGTGTTCATCCTCACTGTCGCAAACACAAAGTTGTTAGTTATGAAGCAGGTAGATTTATTTGTTAGGTATACTACTTTGCTTACTCTCGTTGGTGGAGAACTGAGTAGGTAGCTGGAGTATGATAGGATCTTTAAACGTTTCAAATCACACGAGTCTTCGGATGTACATAATTGTACCGATTAGTTAGCAAGGTACTTCCTTGAATCCATTATGAAATTGGTATTCTCTCTTATCCTCCTTCTAAATTCCGATTATGGTATTTTCGATCTACTGCCGATCTTTCGATCCGAGTTGTTCCGGCCCTGATCGATGTTAGGGTACTTACACGATGTACTTAGGCTGCATCATAATTTATTTTAGGTTAGATCCCTTGTGATGATGCATCACGCCAAAACAACCATGCTCAACTTTTGCATTCTGCAATGTTACGATCTGTTTTTGTACCCTTGTCGGACTATAATAATGCACATGGATAGTACCTTGAGCTAACTCATAAGGCCTACCCCTTTAGGCATGTAGGACACGTAGGTACAAGAAAGAATTTCTGGAAGTTTACAATTTCGTTGTACGAGTAATTGTAGATACGGCCTCACACCTTAACTTTTGCATTGACTTATTACGATACCTGGACAATTCCGTGATTACCGGATGACTCCAAACCTTTGAATATGTATCTAAAAGTTATTCATACTCAAAAGCTCAATCTCGTTGAGTGGTAAGAGAGTGCGCTCCCTAACCTATACCGGATCCATTGGCACTAGCTCAGAACTTATGATTCCTGTGACTGACTTACCACCCTCCGTAGGCACTAAATTCCATGATAGTTGAAGCTTGGCGCAGAATTTGTGTGAATTTTCAATCACATTGTTTTGAAACCCTTTTTCTAGAGGAAGTCTTATGGATATTCACGTACGTCGTAAGTAGCAAAGGTGCTTTTATACAATATTTTTGTACGTATGGGTTATTTGTATTTTTTGAACGTACCTACATGTTCCAAAAGCTTTTCGAGATTCTTTAGATCACGTGCCAAGTTCGTTCACAAGTTTATCTCCCAATAATTCAATACAAGTCTGTTCTCTTCAACCTACCATATACTTTGACTTATCCAGACTTGTTTCCTATGAATACTAGATACAGGGTTGTATTTTGCATAGAATATTATAGCTTAACAATCAGCCATTTACTGTCTTTATTTTGATAGAATGTGGGTAGAGTGATAATCATCCATCTTCCATCTGCATCGACTTATTATTGATTTAAAAAAACATTTTATATTGTATTCTACCATTAAATTTTATTTTTTTGGGACCAAAAAAACTGGGTGTGGTCGAAATATCCTACACCCTGTCTTCGTTGACGAAGGCGCTGAATTAAGACACCAAACATGAATGAAATGTATAATTTGTTTCTCAGTTCCACGTCTTTTAATTCTTCAAGATAAATTTTATAGGTACTTGACGATAATTCAATATTCGAGTCCGATCTTCCATAACATGATCAGTTCCAAAAACGTCAGCACATGGTGTGATGAGCAAATAGGTCGGAAACAATGGAGGGATTGGTAAGCACCTAGTTGGCGACTACTTGGTAGTGACTCTCCTTCCTCGTGTTGAACTATAAATTTCATAACATTGCCTATTTGTGTCCAATTTTATTTGGATACCTTCGGTTTTCCTCTTTCTTTGAATCGTTTTTCCAAGTTACTTGATTGGGGTCTGTTAGTTACCTATTGTGCTGAACGAGAAGATATTCGAGTTAAGATTACAAATTCGAATTGCACCGTTACCAGTCTCATCTTAACGATCGGGAAATTCCACCATTTTTTCACTCGTCAAAAAGAACGATCAAGGTGAACGAAAGCCAAATTTTGCTTTAAGATTAAACAAGTATTACCTACATATTCCTATCTTGTAAAAACCTTTCCATGGTGATGCAGGATATTGTAGCTTAGTGTCTATAACATATCAGTTCACTTTCGTTATTATTATTACTACTTACTGGAACTAATGGATGCAAGTTTGAGAACTTCGCTTATCCGGCTTCCTCCAACTCCTCTTCTCTGAAGTTCTTTGACTTCAATTTGCATAATAATTTGAGGTTATTCGATGACAAATTTTATAAACTTTATACAAAAGTTCAAACTCCAGTCTGAAATGGAAATCAGGATTGCCGGATGAGCATTGATCCAAAACTAAGTGCCCTTTGTACCTAAATTACTTGTACATACTTTGATTCGTGTTCCCTCTTCATTTTGTTTTCTCTATGGGTTACTTTGATACCAGTTTCATCGCGTAAAGTCCTTCCCCATCAGTTTTATTTTTTAATCTAAGTATATTTTTACAGATTGGTGTTGAGTACCTATTCATAAATTATTTTTCATTCTCAGGTATCTAGATAGAATGTTTCTTTTTATCTCGTATTCTAGATATCCTGGACTCGTATTATGGTCGGTTGATGCCTTTGAGGTTGTAAAATAATAATTTCTGTATTTGTACATTAGGCTAAAAGGTGTAATAAATTGTTGATTATTTAGAAATTTATTAAATTATCGTTGTACATGCCCGCTTGTTGGAATAATAATAATTTCGTAATTACTCTGTTGTTACGTTATTGATCCTGTTGTCAGTAGGAATTTCCGAGTGATTTCCAATGTCAAGATTTTTGAGAGTTTTTCCAGGAGGTAATTTGCTCGTGGAACCTACAGAAATAACTCACACCGTTTAGATTTTACAGTCGTTCATTTATCGAGGCTTTTATGGGATTGAGATGTAAAGTCGGTATAGGAGCTCTAATCCCCTATTTGTCTGCAATCTCGATTCCTTTGTAAACTACCGTCACAGTGATTGGCGGTTTTTGGCAGATCTGAGCTGTTTGCGACGATGAGTTCGGTACCCAGATCGACAGTCCCTTTTAAATAGGTTGGTAGGTACCTGAGTATTGGGTAGTTATATCTATCATGGTGAGAAGAGAACAATACATGAATATCTCACTTACCTATGCAATAAGAGTTTTCTATAGAACCTATCTATTAATTTTAATAGTATAATGGTGCAATTACCGTGATATTTCTTTTGAAATGAATATTGCTCAATAAAATTGTTTGCTATTCAACATAATTTAGTAGATGTGGAAGTGAAATCACAAGCAATGTTACTGTCAAATCAAGATATACACGTTGAGGACACTTGCAGTAATTTCCCAGATGGCCACAACATGTCTTCAATGAACAAGCAGTCCCTTTCTTTTTAGGACGTCCCACTGTAAGACTTGGGCGTCCTTATGCGATCGATCTGGGGTAAAGTTGGACAACACTCAACAGAAAAAAAATAACCGCACAGAAATCCGTTTTAGACCATTCTGAATCCAAATCCGCAAAAAAAAACATAGGTGAATGTCTGTGTGTATGTGTGTGACAAAATCTTGTGTCGTCTGCAGAGGCCTTAGTTCTCATCCGATTTTCGTGGTTCTTTTTTTGTTCGACGCGGAAAACTATCTAGTTGTGCACTACGGCGCCGGAATTTTGAATTTTAAGGGGGTAAAGGGGGGTTTAATGCTCAAAAAACGTCCGTTTGCGGGCATAATCCTGTAAAATTTGCCCAGGCCTCAATTTCCAACCGTTTTGAGTGTTTCTTTTGTTCGACTCATAAATCTTCCAAATTGCACACTATTTCACCAGAGTATCAAAATTCACAAGGGGAGGGGGGGGGGGAATAATATTGAGAAAATATCCGATTTTTCAATATTTCGGTTCCTTTATAGCTTACTGCGTATCTAAGCTTTGAAATTGAGGAAAAATTATCATTATACCGACGGATTTTCATGAATTATTCTCTGTCCCACCATGGAACTAATAGTGGTGCCAGGACACCATAAACCGCATATTTCATCGGTTTTTTAAAGTTTTTTTTTGTTTTACCTTGAATACGGAATTGAACTTCAACGGACTGCCTACCAAAATAAATAGATGAAAGTTCAACGTTACGAAGTATTACCGCTTTGGTGCCAGACTGGCACCATTGGTGGTGGAAGGGGGGGGGGTGAGCTCGAATTCGCATGTTGGGTGTCGTAGATCATGGTTTTTCAAATGCTCTTCAAATTTGAGGCTCCCACGCGGCTAGAAATGATATAGTGAAGGGTGAGGGGGGGGGAGAGAGAATCCTTATTTCTTGCCTATAATTCTTAATAAATTACATCGAGTGAATAGTTTTTTCGCTTACTGGTATTAATTGACCCAATGCTTATCCAATGGGACGTCCCCTGGAATGCATGCATTACTAAACAATATGTTTTTTAGATACAATTGATTCAAAGTTCCCTGTCTTCTCCCCCCCTCTTGTTGGGCTCCTTTCCACTCCATTGGCGTAATTAGATTATTGGTTTAATATTGGGAAATATTCGTGGTTATTTCATTTATACCAGACTACCACTTTCATTCCAAAGTTTTCTTCAAACTTGCCTTGGACGGAAAAGCTCCAAACCCCCCTACTACTAGTCCCTAGTAGCCCTTCTAGTTTTCTGGCTCCTGATTGGTATAGACAAACTCCGCCCCTTTCACTTCCCCAACCATTCATTTTCTCTTTTTTCCGTTCATTGGGGGCCTAGCTCCATTCCAAATGCTCAGTGTTGTACCAGAAATACGTGCAGCATCCGAGAGTTCTCCCAAGTGAGATGGTATTACAATCGTCGAGCTTAAATTAATATAACAGTTTTCAATGTCAAGAACAAAACGAAAAAAGATAAAACACAGTATTATAAAATTCAAACTAACATGTTTAAAAATCATTAACACTACCTAAAGTTCACCCATGATAAGAACATTTTTAAGGCTCTTCCGAAGCTCTCACCGGCCAAATTTTGCAGCCGAACTAGGAGATGGTTGAAGAATTCAGCACCCTGCTGCAGAGGGTTTGAATGAAGGGGAGTCGATAGATGAACTGCAGGAGAATGGAGAGCGCTGCTCTGCCTTGTCTTATGGTCGTGGATTTCACAACCCGGTGAACTCTGTCCAGTTTGTCTTTAATAAACAGTAAAACCTGGTACACGTAAAGGCCTGGTATGATCAAGCAGTTCTTTTTAAATTGGCCTCTGCAAGATTGACCATAGCGCAGGCCAAGTACAATCTGCAGAGCTGCTTTCTGTGACCGGAAGATGGACTTACTATGATCGGAGTTTTCCCAAAGGACGATTTTGCTCATGAAGTAGGCAAAAAATACCATCCTCAAAACACACTACTACCATCCTCATTGACACTACTCTGAGAATTTGAACAACGCAAAGTTGCATTTAGCCAGCTGAGAGGTCAAGTGGTCAATGACTGACCCACTCTTTGGTGGTCAAGGAGGGTCTGGTGGAATGGGAAAGGAACAAGTGTTACTAGGCTACCAACCTCATAGGTACTTACCAACATACCTAACAACCAATGATTGTACGTTAGTTTTCGTTTATTCTTTCTGTCTCCAATTATGCAAGTATCGATTTTTTAATCAATTACTATTAAAATGATTATGCAAGTTATCTAAATTTTTTTCTCAACACGATAGTCCGACTATAAAAAAAGGTAGGTACTTGTTGGAATGGTCGATGTGCTGTTTGAAATTCGTGCAATGTCGTTAGGGTCAACTCTTGATCTGGGAGAAAAGCATTTCCTGCACCACGTTGAGGAGTTTCTTGAGAAGTACTTCCGACGTTTTATACAATTGCAAAAGCAGTTTTTCTAAAACATATAGTTCCCAAATAGAAGATACCTTCGCAATATCGATCGAATAGGTCTGTACATGATGTCCGAGAAAGATACGGCCAAACTTCAGGGGTCGATTCTACAAGGTATTTCTAACAAAAAATGTCTCTTAGCAATTTTCTTTTAACCCCTTGTTTTTTTTTAAGATTTTTCAATTTAAAGATTTTTTAATATGTTGAACCTTGTCTCACTAAAATGATTACTTATAGCACCCTTGGAAATTTAATGCTCTTTTTAACGGTGTAATTAAATTTGAATTTTTAGGTAAAATAAGGGAGCTAAGTATAATTATTTTATTGAGACAAGGTTCAACATATTAAAAAATCTTTAAATTGAAAAAAACAAGGGGTTACAAGAAAATTGCTAAGAGACATTTTTTGTTGGAAATACCTTGTAGAATCGACCTCTGAAGTTTAGCCGTATCTTTCTCGTACACCCTGTATATGGGGTACTGCGTGGTATTGACAACATCATCTTTATGATGATATTCTGGCGTAGGTACGTGTTACTTATTTAACATGGAATAATATCAGTTTTATTGTCTTCTTCAATAGCGTTTATCTAACATTGTAGAATATATTATATTTTTAAAACTCCTAATCTTATCTTGAGTGCAGTCTCGATGGGGCTTTCACTTGAGCTCTCCATCCAAAATTAGTCCCAGATACTTATGTATTGCTCCTCTTCCTATCGATTCGCAAGAACGATATGGTTCACAGGAGTTTCGGGTGTACATTCTGATGAAAAGTGAAAATGAGGCCAATAAGGTCGCTTGCATTCTGTGTAAGTGAGAAGGCCCTCGGTGACTTGTAAAGAAGCTTGGTGTTCTCATTGAATAGAATGAAACTTTATACCTACCTGGTTCCTCGGAGAATCAACTTCAATTGTATGCGCAGAGGCTACTGTCAATTTTGAGGCCTTGATTTTCATAGGGGACCATCTACAACCTAATCCTCATAATTCCTGAAAATGTCATCGAAATCGGATTGAAAAGTGGAAGTTACATGGAATTCATGACAGACAGACAGACATGGAACCAAAATCGTTCAGAAAGGTCTAAAACGTAAAACGCGAGTGGAAATTTCGATCTTGGAGAACTTTATTTAACCTTGAAATGTGAAAACAAAGCTTCCGCTACCTTGGTAGACTCGGAAGCAATAAATGAAATAAGATAGGAGAAGGCATACCTACTTGCGCTTGGGTAGGTAGGCAGTAGGTTACCTCCGATCAATCTGCAGAAACAATACATTCTCCGAAACCAGTTTTTTCAATTAGTGAGTTTCTCATCCTATAACCTAACTTTAATTTTGTATCTGATAGGTTAGGTATACCTAAATGGTAACTGCTTGTGTAAGTAATAAAACTACCTATTTTTATTGTTTATCGGGATTTAAGACCATCTAAGCGAATGAAAAAAGAGACTGGGAAACCTGCCGAACATGTAAAAAAAAAATTGCGTTCTGCCTGGTACCTCCTATCGTTATCAAGGATGACTGGTCCCCTGGAGAGCGATATCCACCACTGTCGAAGAGCTGATAAAACTCGTTCCCACACTCCATCATTGCAGTCGTTTCAAACAACAAAATAAAAAACAGAGATAGCATTACGCCGGTGAAAATAGGATTCAACCCTACATTTTTTATACTATAGGAAATCGTTACTATAAAAAGAAACGATAGAAAACTATACATAATGCATCTATTTACAGAAAGAAGACATTATAGTGCTTCCTTTCGTACTTGTAAATCTTATTTTCTACTTCACGACGAAATAACATTTGAATTCAAAATAGTATTGTAGTTACCGAGGTGGTGTTACACCTCTGTGCGCCACTCCCTCGACAATTCGGTTGTTGAAAAGTCAAAAACTGCCAAGTTGGTATGCGACATAGCTTCCTCGCATCCATAATCCGATTATAGATGATACCTACTACCCAGGGTAGCCAATTTCAAAATATCAATCTCTCAGTACTTTGCACTACCCTCACAGTGGACCACTGTCATCCCAATCCGGACAATCCCTGAAAATTTAAACGAAATCGGACGCCAATCCGCACAATTCCCGAAATTTCATCGAAATTGGGTATTAACTTTATTACACAATTGACACTTTTTTATTTAAATGGGTTAATTGCGTTACAAGGATTTCATGACAAACAGACAGACAGACACGGAATGTTCAGTAAGGCTCAAAAGATAAAACGCGAGTGGAAATTTGGATTTTGGAAATTTTTTTTTTTCAACCTTGAATAGTGAAAACAAAGTTTCCGCTACTTATGTAGACTCGGAAGGAAAAGTTTCAAAAAAGTAGGTAGGTTGGTACCTACTTGCTGAAAATTTTGAGTTTATTGCGATAGCTTCACTTTGCTTTGATAATTCGTTAACAGGAATAAGAGTATAATAGAGCCTCGGCTTCTTGTCTAACAGAAGAGATACACACGGGAGAGATACAAAAGAAACAGCGGAAATTATACAAATTTCAACCACTTCCGCTGTTGGAAATATAATTTAATAAAAATACCTGCTCGTTATTTGTAATTGGAAGTGGATCGATAGCCAGACATTAACTGAGTGTGTCAAAATTTCAAATGATCACCATTTCTAAAAGACGGGATTTTGGAATGGCTGGGATCCGTTTTCCTAGTCATCATGGAGGACATTATTTGATTAAAAATGGCTACCTACCGTTTTCGACCTCCGCTCCTAGTCTAAAGGGAGAGAAACATACAGAAGAGACACAAAAGGAACCAGTGGCGGCTGGTCAGGGTAGGCAAGGTAGGCACCGCCTAACCTGCAATCTATACTTAAAAAACGCTTAATTGAAAAAAAAAAATATTTTAATTAAAAAAATAAAAATAAATAAAATTTTTGAAAAAAAGTTGAGTTTTCTTTTCTACATTAAATTAATTATTCTTCGAAGTTGCTGAGTAATGGTTATAGAACTCAATCTCACTTTGCTCAATGGGAAATAAAGTCAACTTGAAAGTGGAATGAACCAGCAGAAAGGAACCGTCCTATGAACCGTTCTATGAACCAGCAGAAAGGAACCGTTCTATGAACTACACCCCCCTTCCCCCCGCCATAAGAGCGAGGAACAAAGGCTCCTTAGGCGAAAGCGCGTTTTCGCCTGACATGCCATTCATCAGAAAAAGAATCCATTGATAAAGAATAGGCTAAGATAGACGATCCCCTCCCACTAGTTAGGCGATGGGAGCTTGGAGGGGAGTTTCGCCTTTCCCGATTTCGCCCTCCCCTCTAAGCCACCCCCAGTGTTAACTTCTCCCAGAGTTGACAACCCTACTGATAAATCCGTATATCTACGAATTTTTGGTTCTCATCCCAAATAACCGATTTTTCATCAAAATCAAGGGATTTTTTGACTTGATTCATTTTTGAACTCTCGAGCTTTGTATAGTATTTATAAAACGTAAGGATTTTCACTCTTAATCTCGGATTTTTCAAGGGTTAATTAGGCTTGAGTATGGAGAAATCTACCCATAGGGTTGGCAACTCTGTACTTCATGCCTTCTTCGTATTTACCCTTCCCCTCCTTTCTTATCAGAACTCGGTCTGAACTTTTTGCCCTTTGCCTTCGACTGTTTACCTTCCGTTTTAATTTTCTCGGTGGTGTGACCGGAGAGTTCCGCCCCTCCGAATCACGGTTAGGACTACCTCATCTTCCTCCACTAAACGCCCACGAGCAAGGTCCGCAGGGTCGCCGCCGATGACCGCACCAGCAGCCGAGGAGTTGCCTCCACCGCCACCAGTCGCGCCACCAGCAGCGCCCCCACTCCGCGCGCATGCGCGCCCTCGCCACTCGACCCCCTCCAGAATCGAGGCACCTCCCTGACGGCGCTCCCCTACCTCATTCCTTGAGTGACTCTCAAGTGTATGAGAGTACAAGCCTGCCGAGACTGGGGCCCCCCGATACTTGCCTGTTCACCCTTGGGATCACCGACTGTCCACCTCCTGGATCCAACGACTCTGACTGCCTCCGACTTCTTCAACATTCAAGACTACAAGACGACGACAGCACCTACCCTCCACGGACTATTGCAACTGGTAGGAGTGACTTTTCTGTATATAATAATTAGGGATAGTGAGTTTTCTTTCCTTCAAAGATCGCGAAGCAGGCGCATATAATACCTGAAAATAGATAGAGACTGAGAATGGCCCTTTCCTAAATTCCCCCGTAATTTTAAGTATAATTTCATTGTTCAAATTGATATTCTTTTCTTGTATTTTGTGATTGACGAAATTACCTCGTGGTGTCCACCTTCAGTGACCACCTTTGGTGACCACCTTCAGTGACCACCACGATACTATTCTAGTGAAGCTAGTTCCTCATTTCTTAACAGTCGACTACATAGGTAGGCATTCTACTACCTATAAGAACTCCTATTTTGTTGATGATATCTTTCCGTAAATACATTTCACGTACGGAAGTACTTTTACCTTTTCTTTGACTACTCCCACTGACCAGGTACACAACACAGTAAAGTAAATTCATGTTATTAACTTCATTTTATTTTGCAAACATAAACAGTAACGTAACTTCATTTGCTAGTAAATTCTTTCATTTAAATCATAACTTTCTAACTTAGTCTCCTGACTAAGTCCTACTACTTCAGTAGGTGGTGGCAGTACTACTCCCGAGAAGACACTCAGACAGCTACGATAAGTAAGATCCGCATTCAGCTAAGTTAAATAATATCACAAGACTTGGTTAGGAATTACTTTTAACTTCCTAACGTGCTCCCTTCCGAGGGTTCCCTATTAGAAAAAGGGGTTACAATTGGTTAGCAGCGGTGGAATTAAATTCTTGGATCGAACTTGTGTCGATATACCATCGCCACCAACGCCTCGACTGATCTAAAATCAGTAGCTACCAAAAGTTTGCAAATTTCAAATAATAAATTCATTTGTCTTGTGCGGATCTTAGCTGTCTCTCTCTGTAAATTCAGTAAATTCATTTTTTTTGTAACAAAAGTGTTGTTGTGTCAGTGAGTTGTCTAAGGAAGTTCCCTTGGAACAAAGGTACTTAGAATAAATTATATGTGAATGTGCATGTTATTGACATAAGGGTGCCAAACACACACATTTTACACATTTTACACGATTTTGACTCATTGCATATATTTTCTTTGTGCTGTACGGAATAGTACAGGTACCCTTCGCAAAGATTTGACTCGTAAATTTCAGTTGCGGACTGTGACCACCCCGGTGAAGGTTTGCCCACCGTGGTCGTTATTTTGCTTAAGGTGGTCATATTTTGTGCCCACCCTGGTCTGAATTTTGGACCACCATCCGTCTGCTGTGGTCATATTTTTGCCCACCCTTGCAGGATTTTTCAGGTTTTTGAATTCCTAGAAATTTAGAGCGGCAGGAATCCTCCTGCGCATATAACGAAATTTCCTTGCATACGGTAGATAGTTTGGAAAGCCACACCCAGTTCGTAACTTGAAGCAAATATTTTCCCAAAGAAAGGTAGAATCACGTCCATTTTGTTGAGAATTTTTGTGCGAATAATTCCTCAGGTAACGACTCCCGACCTCAGGTCACGAACCTTTTTGACCGTATTTGACCTCATCAAGACAAGGGTAGTTGAACCCTTGGGAAATCCCGACTCCGATTCCGACCCTTTTCAGCCCTCAGCTGTTGACCCTTTTTATACCTCTTTAACCGTGAAGGAAAGGGAAATAACCTCCATTCTTTTGTCCCATCCCTTTTTGCAAATCCCCTTCGTAACAAACAAGAAGTGGCTCTAGGACCCTTGGATAGCGGTTTCATCGTGTGGTACTTACATTTTATTGCATATTTATTGATTTCTTGTATGTATAGCCGTAATTTTGCTATTTGAATCATATTTTGCGATATCTTTTGGTTGACCACCATTGACCACCTTGTTTCTTTGTGGTACTGCCTAAGACCACCCGTGACCACCGTTATCAGAAAATTGAAGAGATTTTGCCCACCTTGGTTGACCACCATAGTCCATTTTGCCCACCTTGTTTGCCCACCCCACGTTGTCTTGTTTACAAATCCCTTATATCAACATTAACTTTTTAATATTGAAGTCCGTAGACGTTGACCCCCAATCTTAACTTTTGAATTGTTTGGTGGTCATAGTCCACCTTGCCCACCTCTTGCCCACCTTCGTAACTTTTGCTCACCATATTTGTCCACCTTGTCTGACCACCCTCAAGGGACCGTGTCCTTAAGACCTGTCCAGGCCAATTTTATTTTTGCCTGACCACCATAGACTACCCTTGACCACCTTTCCCGTAATTAAATATAGAATTTTGAATACAATTTAATTAAAGCACTACAAATTGGTGAAGGCAAAGAGCTTACCTATCGGTGGTAGTTTTAAGTTCTTTCAACCATATTCCCAATACAATTTCAGATTGCCCACCCCCACTCTTGTCGGCCTACAATCGATCTCGCGGCGCGACGGAAACATTCGAGTGTTCGTGTGTGTGAAGTGCAATTTTGAACGCGTATTTGGAATCGAAACCCTCAGTTTCATTCCCTTTTTGAATTTTATTTTTTTCACTTTATGGAAGGACGGAAATCCTTTGATTTCAAAATGATGTCGGATGCTGATCGTGCCCTTGACGCTGTCGCGAAGGCCATGAATCGCCTCGAGCTGGCGCTCAGCGATAAACCAACTGAGCCCTTAGCCGAGCAGATTCCGCGGTCTGTGCTTATGGAAATCGACCCCTGGGATCCTGATGAAATTGAAGCCGTGTCCATCGGAACGTATTTTGATATTTTCGACGGAATCACGAAGGACCTGGCCGATAACCTACGAGTGCAGCTACTACGGATCAAGCTCAGAGGAACTGCCAAGACCTTCCTACTCGACAATGGACATCTGCTTGAAGGAGACAAGCCCTACCAAGGACTACGACGTGCCTTACTCCGTTGGTACGGACGTGACGACCCCGAGAAAGCTGCCGAGCGGCTTTGGACAATCCAAAAATCAGCGGGCGAAACTTTTCGACAATTCGCCGAACGCGTTCAACATACAGCGACGCAAGCTTCGCGTGCGGACGGAATGCTCATGGATGCCACCCAGAAGCGGACATGGATAGCAGCACGGTCTGTTAAGGCCTTTTTGAAGGGTCTTCCTGGAACGTACGCGGGATATTTTGTCAACAATCCTCCCGCTTCTCTAGAAGAAGCCATGAAGAAGGCGGAACAATTAGAGGATGCTCTAGAACCTCGCAGTTCCGACCCTTGGAATGTTGCCCGTATCCAAGTGCAAGACAAACGCTGTTTCCGATGTCAAGAACTCGGACACATTGCATCCGGATGTCCCAACATCCCGAGACCTCCTAGTCCTCCGCCGATACGCCGAAAAGCTATGGGAATGCCACACAAACCTTGCCTGTTTTGCGGAAGCATGACGCATTTTCCCGCGAGCTGTTTGAAGAATCCGAAGAACTACCCCTGCGAATTTTGCGGACTCTACGGACACAAGGATTCGGAGTGTCGCGTGAAGACCCGCCAATATTCAGACGAGCCAATGTGTGATTACTGCGGATACTATGGTCATCTTGAGGCAGAGTGCCCTCAGAAAACCGAATCCTACATGCAACTCGAAGCCAGTAAACGACCAGAACCCCGAAAGGTGTTAGCCCTCACGAGTACCTCGCATGAGCCGAACCCTCATCAGGCGGTCGCCCTTAGAACAGAACCGAAGAACGTCGAGACCCCTTCGACCTCTACTCCACTAGTAGAAGAGCCCGACGTCTGCCTACCAGCTGTTGACTCGCCGTTCAAGCAAACGATGCGGATCAAAGTCAACTTAAGTGGACACGACAGAGTGCTGATCGTCGACACTGGTGCCCAGATCTCCGTTCTGACGCATCCTGTTCCTGGTGTACCCATCGTGCCTACTCGGATTCAAGCTTGGGGAGCTGACGGCCAACCGATGCCTTTCCTAGGACAACAACGCCTAGAGGTTACAATTGGTCCTATCAAGTTGACGCATGCCTTTCGGATTTTTGCACGAGACCACTCAGGATTGGACTTACTTGGGTTAGACCTGCTTCGGAGAATTCCCGCGTCTATCCACCTGGATAGCTGCGAAGTTAGGATGATACACCCCAAGACCGGCCAATCCATAGTGATCAGCGATGTTATCACTGGATATCTCTCGCCTGCCAGACCTGTACCCATGCCGGATGTCGCACAACCAATGCGCCCTCGCATTGCGCTCGTCGGTGGACCGCACGCCTTCGATTCTGCTCACCTCTTGAGACCTGTGAACGAAGAGGAACCCATCACGGATGATTGTCCCATACTCGATTCGTCGGAAGAATTCCCGATTGAGGACCTGGATGATCCGGTCCCCGATCTGCTTTCGGTGCTGAACCAACAGCTCCAGCACCTACCAACAGAGGACGCCAATTACGTCACCCGTATTCTCAGTGAATACAAGAACTTGTTTCAGCGGCCTGACGCTCAGGGATGCTCAATGCAAGTGGTGCATCGCATCGAAACAGGTTCTCACCCACCCATTTACAAGAAGCCGTACACCGTGCCTCACGCTCTACGCTCCATCGTTGAAGAGCAGCTCAACCAGATGCTGGAAGCAGAGGTGATCGAGCATTCCACCAGCCCCTGGGGAGCGCCGGTAGTACTGGTAAAGAAAAAGACGCCACCCGGACAGAGCCAAAAGTACAGGTTCTGTACAGACTTCCGGGCACTCAACCACGCAACGAAGAGCGATGCCTACCCTTTGCCGAACCCGACAGAGACACTCGAGTCTCTCGGAGGTAGCCGCTTCTTCACGACTCTTGATCTCACGGCAGGTTATCACCAGATAGCGATAGCACCAGAGGACCGCGAGAAGACGTCTTTCACGACGCTGGGCCGGACGTTCCAATACCGCAAGATGGCCTTTGGACTCAAAAATGCGCCAGCAACTTTCCAACGACTGATGAACTGCGTCCTGGAGGGACTTGTGGGATCATCTTGTCTCGTATACCTCGATGATATCGTTGTTTTCGGACCGGATGTGGAAACCCACATGGTGCGGTTAAGACAAGTCCTGGAAAGGTTGAACCACGCCGCGCTGAAGCTTAACCTTGCGAAGTGCACATTCTTGAGCACGCAGGTTAACTATTTGGGACACATCGTGTCTGAAGAAGGTCTGCAGATGGAACCGTCAAAGATCGACTGTGTTCAGAAGTACCCAGTACCCACGGACGCCACGCAGGTACGAGCCTTTCTAGGTCTCGCTGGCTTTTATAGGCGGTTTGTAAGCAGGTTCTCAGAGATCACTGCTCCGCTAACCCAGCTCCTGCGTAAGGACGAGCCCTTTGTATGGACAGACGAACATCAGAAGGCCTTCGACCAGCTGAAGACGATCCTCCATACCAGCCCCGTCCTCGCCTATCCAGATTTTGAACTGCCGTTCATACTCTCAACCGACGCCTCAGGCATAGCCTTAGGAGCTGTGCTCAGCCAAGAACACAATGGCGAGATCCACCCCATTGCCTACGCGAGTCGTAAGTTAAATTCCGCAGAGTCGCGATACTCGACGACTGAACGGGAGCTCCTGGCGGTAGTGTGGGCGGTCTCCCATTTTCAGCCATATTTACTAGGTCGACGTTTCCGGTTGGAGACCGACCATCGCGCCTTGACAGCCGCAATGAATCTGCGAGATCCAACGCACCGGATCAGCCGCTGGATCCTCCGTTTGTCGGAATACGATTTCGATCCTGTTTACCGACCCGGAAGCCAGCTGAAAAACGTTGACGCCCTGAGCAGAGTCATCATTGCGAGCATAAATACCTTTCAGCTGACGAGAGAAATGCTCATCTCCTCGCAGCAAGTCGACCCCTGGATTCTGGAAGTCCAGAAGAACCCAGCAAGATGGTCTGCCCGTTTGGAGAATGGAGTTTGGATGGCCTCCAAGGTCGTAGATACCGGAGAATTATTGGTTCCCTTGATTCCCGGCTCCCTTCGCCATCAAATTCTGCAGGTCTGCCACGACAGTCCATGGGCAGGACATCCCGGCATAGACACAACAGACGCGACTGTCAGGAAATACGGAGTCTGGCCAAAATTGACGTCGTACGTCAGAGACTACGTCAGATCCTGCGCCGTCTGCCAACGACGAAAGACACCGAATCGGCTGGACCCGCCGATCCAACAGCCAGAACTTCCATCGCATCCTGGAGAGATAGTGGGGATAGACCACGTTGGACCTCTCGCGACGACCAACGGTGTGAAGTACTTGCTTACGGTCGTCGACCACTTCAGCAAATACGCCGAGGCTTATGTCGTGCCAAACACAACAGCCCAGGTGGTGGTCAACGTCCTGACGAAGCAGTATTTCCCCACGCATGGAGTTCCGGAGAAACTGATTTCGGATCGTGGGACTGCTTTCACAGCCGCAGTAACTCAAGAACTATGCGCCGCTTGGGGGATTAAGAAGGTACAGACAACCGCGTACCACCCCCAAAGCAACGGAATATGTGAGCGCTTTCACAGAACCTTGGCCGACATCATTGCCAAGCTGTCACCCAAGACCAACTTGTGGCAAGAAGTACTGCCGATGGCCTTGGCCGTCTATCGCAGTGCCCCACATGGAAGCACAGGATATTCTCCCAATATGTTGCACTTGGGAAGGGAAATCCGCCTGCCTGTTGCCGCCGCCTTGGATCTGGACTCTCCGTCTAGTCACGACAGAACGTTTGTACACGTTAAGAGAGCCCAGAAAGCAGCAGCAAAAGCCATACGGAAAGCCTGGATGAAGCGATCCCGAATCGCAAATGCACGTCGAACGCCTCGTTACTTCAGCGTGAACGACAGGGTATACCTGCGCCAGATGGTGCCGCCTCCCGGAGTATCGTCCAAATTCTGGAGCCCTTGGGTTGGACCCATGAGGATTGTGAAACGTCTCTCAGAAGTGACATACGAGGTAGCAGATCCCACAGACCGCTGCCAGGTAGTACACCTGGGACGTCTCAAACCCGCATTTGAAAGAGGAGTTCCCGACGATGCCTGCGTCACCCCACCTGTTGCACCCATGGCCGACCAGCGACCGGAACCCGTACCCTGCAACATGGAGATTGACGATCTCATCCCCGACGATGAAGACACGTATCCTGTAGCCCGGTTTGTTGAAGTCCAACAACCCAGAGAATCCCCAGAACCCGAAGACCCAGTGAAAGAGAGTCCTCCTGATGAAGTGCTGCCTGAAGAAGAATCCCAGAAGACTGCTGTAGTTGCACATCGCCAGCTGCGCCGGCTTCCCAAAAAGGATTACCAGCAACTGCACTCTGGACGACCCTCGAAGCACCCGAAACCTGAAACAAAAGAAAGGTTAAATAAGAAAGTAAAATTTCAAATGTAAATAGTAACAACTCGTAAAAAAAAAAAAAAAAAAAAACTTATTCATGATATTTTATGTGTAATTCATACTTACCAGTTGTTTGTCTCGTTCCATGCCGACCCTTGATGTTTCGCGAACGCGCGCGCGAACGATCGTGGGCCGACATTTCCCCTGTTCCATTTTAAATAGCACCGTGTCTGTCGAAAGAGTTGGTCAAGTCGTTGAGGTTCGCTATATTTAGGCCCTTCACCACCTTAGGCCCAGTTCCAGTCAAGTCATCCAAACCACATAACACGTTACACTTGGCAACCCAGTAGTAAATAACAAGCACACCTGTAGAAAGTAGCTAACAATGTCAGAACGTAGAAATGGAAAGTAGTATAGAAAGTGTAGAGAGTAATACCAGTGCTATAATAGGAAGGTGCGTGTGTTTTACAGACGGGGTGCAGTAATGTCGAAAGACTTGCGAGCCATGATAAAGGATGTGGAGAGGAGATTGGACGAGGAGGAGAGTCGTGACAGGAGCCCTGATGCAGAACCACCAGTGGAACCCCAGTTACCACCCCCTAGAGCGTTACCACCCAGAACTAGAACCCGGCCGAAAGATCTCGATAAGGAGTGGACCGTCTTGGAAACCGGTGCAGAGATGATGTACGGTGCAGCGAACGAAAACGAGTTGGAGGAAGGCTGGCACAGACATGCTAGCGCTATGCGAGTCCTGCAGGAGAACATAAGAGGAACGCAGCCCCGCGAGAACCTCAGAGTCGATGCGGCAGAGATCGCGAGAGCCGTGGCCCAGCAACTACAGCAACCCCAGGTCAACATACCCACGTCGGCGGACATTGCTAGAGAAGTGGTGGCCCTCATGAACGAGCAGCTGCCGCCCACCCAAGATCCCCAACAGTGGGCTGACAGGATTGCTGAGTTGATCGTCCAGAAGCAATCTCCCGCCTACTCACCGATCCACGACTCAGGAGCAATAGCCCGAGCCATCTTGATCGAGCTGCGACAACATGTTAGTTGGCAACTACATGATGCCGAACAGGATGCCAGCGCCCCAGCAACGTCTCACGAAAACCTAGCTGCCAGCGCCCCAACCACGTCTCATGAACACCTAGCTGCCAGTGCCCCCTCGACGTCGCGTGAAAGTTTGCCCGCCAGTGTTTCGTCAATGCCTCGTGAAGAGCTTGTCGCCACTGCGCCCACCACGTCCAGGAGTGAGCTGCCCCAAGCCGAAGGAACCGTGTACGATTCTCAGTCTGAGGAGGAGGATAGACCAGTGGCCGAGCGACGCTGCATTGCCTGCGGAAGGACCAGGGACCACAACTCGCGCCTTTGGTGTGAGGCCTGTCGAGCCTTCCTGCGAAGAGCCAAGAAAGCTGCCATTGATGGACGACCCATAACATGCAAGGATCCTCGCCATCGTCAGAATCCTGACAACGCCGCGTGCAGAGGTTGCCGAGCCAAGCACCTCCAAACCCTGGAAGCCGCAACCACCCAACCCACAGACGGAAGATGCGCCGCTGAGGACATCGGCTTTCAAAGGGGGGGGGAGTGTGACCGGAGAGTTCCGCCCCTCCGAATCACGGTTAGGACTACCTCATCTTCCTCCACTAAACGCCCACGAGCAAGGTCCGCAGGGTCGCCGCCGATGACCGCACCAGCAGCCGAGGAGTTGCCTCCACCGCCACCAGTCGCGCCACCAGCAGCGCCCCCACTCCGCGCGCATGCGCGCCCTCGCCACTCGACCCCCTCCAGAATCGAGGCACCTCCCTGACGGCGCTCCCCTACCTCATTCCTTGAGTGACTCTCAAGTGTATGAGAGTACAAGCCTGCCGAGACTGGGGCCCCCCGATACTTGCCTGTTCACCCTTGGGATCACCGACTGTCCACCTCCTGGATCCAACGACTCTGACTGCCTCCGACTTCTTCAACATTCAAGACTACAAGACGACGACAGCACCTACCCTCCACGGACTATTGCAACTGGTAGGAGTGACTTTTCTGTATATAATAATTAGGGATAGTGAGTTTTCTTTCCTTCAAAGATCGCGAAGCAGGCGCATATAATACCTGAAAATAGATAGAGACTGAGAATGGCCCTTTCCTAAATTCCCCCGTAATTTTAAGTATAATTTCATTGTTCAAATTGATATTCTTTTCTTGTATTTTGTGATTGACGAAATTACCTCGTGGTGTCCACCTTCAGTGACCACCTTTGGTGACCACCTTCAGTGACCACCACGATACTATTCTAGTGAAGCTAGTTCCTCATTTCTTAACAGTCGACTACATAGGTAGGCATTCTACTACCTATAAGAACTCCTATTTTGTTGATGATATCTTTCCGTAAATACATTTCACGTACGGAAGTACTTTTACCTTTTCTTTGACTACTCCCACTGACCAGGTACACAACACAGTAAAGTAAATTCATGTTATTAACTTCATTTTATTTTGCAAACATAAACAGTAACGTAACTTCATTTGCTAGTAAATTCTTTCATTTAAATCATAACTTTCTAACTTAGTCTCCTGACTAAGTCCTACTACTTCAGTAGGTGGTGGCAGTACTACTCCCGAGAAGACACTCAGACAGCTACGATAAGTAAGATCCGCATTCAGCTAAGTTAAATAATATCACAAGACTTGGTTAGGAATTACTTTTTGTTTGGGGCTTATAATTAAATGATTGATTATGAACGGAAAGTTAAAACTTTATTAGGTAGCAGTTCACATTAGAGATCAACAAGTAAAAGTCGTAATCAAAATACAAACACACCAACAATCTTCTATTCGACCTGCGTGCTGGAGTGGACACAGGCGTTGTCCAAACATCTCCCTCTGAAAGGCTGGAACTAGTGCTTGTTTGGCTAAAGGTTCAGACGTGCAGGAATCTTCACCAAGCGGCCTGATCTGGTTTTTCTTGGCGACAAGAGTGTCTGTCCATGGCTGCTTTGATGATGGTCAGTCCCAGGAGAGTCTATCACTCTGGGGTGAACAGGCCTAGGAGATTCAGATATTTCGGAATGGGGTGGCCTTGGTGAGTCCATTACACTGGGTTGAGAGGGCTTTGGAGAGCACACTGCTTGAGGTGAATTTGCAAGATGTCTCATCTCTGGATGGGCATGGTCCAAATACGTTGAACTTGGTAATCCAGAGAGTGGGTTGGAATCAGCTGGCTGTGGCTGGTTTTGCAGTACACAAGGAGAAGTTGGGTTTCTGGCTAGAGGCACAGGAGGTAGATGCTGGTTGTTTGATAACATGGGTTGGAGCCTGGAAGATTTATACTCAGGGATGAGGTTTCCTCTGTTTCTTCGTAAGGGTGATTGATTCCCCGAAGGTAAGACCCAATAGGAACGAGGTTCTCTGCATCTTCCAGTGACAACTCCATGTTTTTTCAAATCCGTTATCCATACCTTGACTCCTTCCTGGAGGTCCGTCAGTTTCTTGGTGTTATGTCTTTCATCGTATCCTTGCTTTGCCCTTAGGCGTCTTAGTCCATCTCTAGCCACAAATTCCTCATCTTTGATTCCCACAAGGAGACCCGGATGTGTTGGCACTGTATCTCTGAGCTGGCGGCCCATGAGAAGTTGAGCAGGGCTTTTACCGAGTTCTGGAATAGGTGTGTTTCGATAAGCTAACAATGCCAAGTATGGGTCATCTTTTTCATTTTTCTTTAATATGGTTTTTGCAATTTTCACTGCTGCTTCCGCTGCACCGTTTGCTTGAGGAAAATATGGACTACTCTTTATGTGGGTAAACCCATAATCTCTGGCAAATCTTTGGAACTCTGAGCTCTCAGTGGTTTGAAACTGCCCACCACCATCTGACCGAATTATAACAGGTATACCAAATCTACTAAAAGCAGATTTACATTTCTTGATCACTTCTCCTGACGTAATGTTACTCAAAGTGGCTATCTCGAAGTATCGGGAATATGTGTCGGTGATCACCAAGAACCATTTCCCTGAAAATTTGTACAAATCCAGGTGCAGAGTATGCCATGGCCTCTCTGGGAGTTGTGAAGGAAGTAATGGTTCTTTGGGATTAATTCTATTTTCTTGACATGATTGGCACTGTTTACAAAATTCTTCAATTTCAACAGACATCCTTGGCCACCACAGGGAATTTCGAGCTCTGTATCTACACTTAGTTACTCCTAGGTGGCCACTGTGGATGCGGTGAAGCATTTCACAGCGTAAAGACGCTGGTACCACTAGGCGTTGTCCTCTCATAAGCAATCCATTGATCACTGAGAGTTCCTCACGAATATTGAAATAATCACGAAGACTTGTGTTGGTGATAGGGGTCTCCCATCCCTCCACAGTATATCTCATGACTAATTTTATGAGGTCATCTGTAGTTTGGGCTTCATAAATCTTGTTGACATTTGAGTCCGTCGTGGGAATGTGGTCAAAAATTGCCTGGACATAAGCATCAACTTCTTCTGACAGCTCGTCTGTGGTAGAGTTGCATGGCACAGGATCTCGCGACAGGCAATCAGCAGTTATCAAATGTTTTCCTGGGGTGTATTTCAGTTCGTACGAATACCTCAATAAACGTAATCTTAAACGTTGTAAACGAGGGGTTAAGTCTGTTAGCTGGGTAGTTTGCAGTAGCTGAAGCAATGGTTTATGGTCTGTTTCAATAGTAATCGTTTTTCCAACAATGAATTCTTCAAGTCGTTGGCATGCCCAGGCTATAGCTAGTGCCTCACGTTCAATGTTGGCGTAATTGGTTTCAGATTGTGTCAGTGTTCTCGAACAAAAGTAAACTGGTCTCAGTTCCCCTGATTGTGGGTCAGGCTGTAACAACGCTGCGCCGAGACCTTCTTTCGAAGCATCACAGGAGAGGACCACATCCTTAGATGGATCATATAACATAAGAATATTGTCTTTCCCCAACAAATATTTCAACTCATCAAATGACTTTTGCTGATCTGGACCCCAAATAAAGTCATTCTTGGTGCTCATTAAGTCATATAAAGGTTTAAGTATCATCGAACTATTGGGGATGTATTTCAGTACAAATCCAACTGTGCCGACAAATCGTCGAAGTTCTTGTAAGTTGGTAGGCTCTTTCAGTGCTAAAATAGCTTGTATTCGCTCTGGGTCTGGTTTCACTCCCTCAGCTGACAGTACATGACCAAGAAATTTCAGGGATGACTTGCAGATTTCCGATTTTTCCTCATTCAAGGTGACTTTTGCCTTTCGAAGACGGTCAAGAACTGACTGCAGATGCCCATCGTGCTCTTCACGGGACTTCCCCCAGATTAGTATATCATCCATATGATGTATTACGTTTGGTAAGTCTGCCAGAATCACAGCGATTCGTTTGTGAAAGTGTTCAGGTGCTGACGATACCCCAAAGGGCAACCTGGTACAACGAAACCGTCCAAATGGCGACAGAAATGTAGTCAGGTCCCTACACTCTTTGGATAGTGGGACCTGCCAAAACCCACTGTTGGCGTCTAGTTTTGAGAAAAATTTAGCTGATGATATTTGACCTAGTTCATAGTCTACTTTAGGTAGAGGATGAATCTGACGTTTCACGCTCTTGTTCAGTCTAGAAAAATCAATGCAGATTCTAATGGAGTTATTCTTCTTGGGGACAACCACCATTGGCGCACACCAGGGAGTAGCATTATCGACTGGTTCAATTATTCCTTTAGTTACCATTCTTTGTAGTTCCTTACGCGTTGCTTCATGTAAGGGTATTGATACCTTGCGAGGTACAGTGATTGCAAATGGTGTGGCATTAGGTTCCAACTCGATGGTATATTCCCCCTCCATCTTACCAAGGCCATGAAATAAATCTTTGTATTCTCTCTTCCAGTCTATGGGACTTAATTGAGCATCAACAGCATTGATCCTCCTAAAAAGGTGGAGCTTGTTGATTGCTGGTCGACCCAATAGGGGAGTCTTCAGTCCTTCTACATAATATACATCCTCAATGATAGTTGAGTTTTTATACAACATTTTTACGGTCTGGACCCCCTTTACATCAAGATGACGCTCCCCTGCAGCAGTGAGACTCTTTTTGGACTCCCGCAAGTAGTCCGAAGGGGCAAGGCATGCAGCTGGCATCACTGTAACATCAGCCCCAGAATCAATTTTGAAGTTGTAGGGGTTACCATTCACCATGACCCTGATCCTCCATTGATCACCTTGATCTGATCGGTCCTCAACAGTCCCCACAAAACCATCATCAGTATCTGACCCCTCTGATTGGGCATTGATATCTCTTACATGCTTCTTATTAGTCTCACGGTATACAAATGTTGATCGACATTGGGCCGCAAAATGTCCCATACAGTTACATTTGGAACACCTAGCTTCAGCAGCAGGGCAGTCTGATTTCTGATGAGGTGACCTACCACAACGAGAACAACAGTTGGTCAAAGAACCTTGCTTTCCAGAGCTGCGAAGCTTTTGAAATTGTTTAGAAACTTTCTCTATCCTACCTTGACTGGAAGGTGATGAATCATTGTCATCGATCAGAGCTTTTCGTTTTTTCATATCTTCCGACTGTCTAGCCATTGTTGTAGCCTTTTCCAATGTTAGATCAAAATCTTGAACCATTTTATCACTTAACTTTTTGTCTCTGACTCCCACTACTATTTGATCTCGGACTAAATCCTCGCGGAGTTGTCCATAGTTGCATTTATCGCTCAAGGTGTGGAGATCTGTGATAAAATTTTCCACAGGCTCCCCTTCCCCTTGGATACGTCTATTGAAGCGTGCGCGCTCGTAGATTACATTAACTCTAGGAGCAAAATAATTGGAGAAACGCTCTCTGACTAGGTTGTAATCCACCAGTTGATCTTCAGTTAGTTTGAATGCCGAGAATATATCCTCCGCTTTCGGACCCATAAAGTAAACAAGTGCATTAACTTGTTCCTCTTCTGTCTTTGACTTGAGATCAGAAAGCACCCTGTATCGATCGAACCGAGTCAACCAACGAGAAAAATCAGATTGGAAGTCATATTGATCGGGCGGATTGCCGATTGCAGAGTTACTAGGTCCAATGGCAAACATGATGATATCAAAATAGAAATAAAAAGTAAAAACACTCACTTTTCAGTGTAATCAATAAATCACTCAACACACTTTAGTTTACCGCTGCCACCATGTTTGGGGCTTATAATTAAATGATTGATTATGAACGGAAAGTTAAAACTTTATTAGGTAGCAGTTCACATTAGAGATCAACAAGTAAAAGTCGTAATCAAAATACAAACACACCAACAATCTTCTATTCGACCTGCGTGCTGGAGTGGACACAGGCGTTGTCCAAACACTTTTAACTTCCTAACGTGCTCCCTTCCGAGGGTTCCCTATTAGAAAAAGGGGTTACAGTGGCATTCGCGTTTGTGATCGTGATATCGTGATGGATGTTATTTTAGCCCTGCTTGATCAGCCATTCTCGCGATGGAAAGAAGAAGATAAGCAAATCTTGGTGAGAAATGGACGGCCAATTCCGCAGGTTAATTTATCTAGTAACGACCACAAACAAGGTAAAACCTATACTCGTACTTTCACTAGATCCTGGCTCGATAAATACAAATGGATTTGTATAAGTTCTTCCAAAAATGCATTATTCTGTTGGCCGTGTTTATTGCTGAATAATTGTAAAAGTCCGTGGAATTCTTGTGGCTATTCTGACCTCAAAAATGTATCTACTGCCATAAAAAAACACAATGACTCGAAAGATCATTTAGGTGCCACAGTTTGTCTGAAAAGACTCGAAAATAACTGTTCAACCGTTGCCGAAATGCTTGATGTCCATCATAAAATCAGCAAGGCTGCATTTAATGATAAAGTTAGTCTGAATCGTAGGGTAATGGCAAATATAATAGACACAGTTATTCTTCTTGGAAAAACTGAGCAGCCTTTCAGGGGTCATGATGAATCAACAACATCTTTGAACAAAGGTAATTACGTTGAGACATTACAAACTCTTATTGATCACAATGGGGTGTGCGCCTGGGTAGGAAAAACTGTTTATTGTTATTTTTAATCTAAGGTAGACCTCATTCTGAGAATTTTGGTACCAACCGCGACCTTCTAGCGTGTGTGAATCTTTTCCTATGAATTTTTAAAGTTTCAACCGTTTATGACGTCACAGTGGGCTGGGGGGTCCCGCCCAGGCGAGAGGGGCGCGTGACGTCATAAACGGTCGAAACTTTGAAAAATCATAGAAACAGATCTACTCACGCTAGAAGGTCGCGGTTGGTGCCAAAATGCTCAGGATGTAGTCTACTTTCGGTTAAAAATCTAAAAAAAATCAAGGCGCATCCCCCATTCAGCTGATGTGAAAATTCATTACAATTCTATGAAGTCCATTTTTTCTGGAAATTCCAAAACTATACAGAATGAAATTATTGAAGTTTTAAACACAGTCTTGCAGGAATCAATAACATGTGCTATTGATGGGGCTCCATTCTTTTCTATTCAAGTAGATGACACTACTGACATCACCCAAAAATGCCAATGTACCATGATTGTTAGATTCGTTAATCCTATTGGTGAAATTGTTGAACATTTTCTGGGCTTCGTTGATGTTAGTACAGGCCGAGATGCTCAGAGTATGTTTGTACATCTCAACAATCAACTTTCGAAGTACAGTTATAAGGATAAGCTTGTTGCCCAGTGTTACGACGGTGCTAGTGTGATGTCTGGTCATCTGAATGGTCTGCAGAGTAAAGTGAAAGAAGTTGTCCCACAAGCATTGTTTGTTCACTGCTATGCTCATCGACTTAATCTCGTACTTCAAGACAGCTGTAAAGGAATTCGCGAATGCCGTATATTTTTTGCTACCCTTTCTGGAATTTCCACTTATTTTCATGGTTCGTCAACAAGGACACAGGTAGTTGATAGAATTGTTGGCAGGAGAGTACCACAAGTCGGAGCGACCAGGTGGTGCTCTAGGTCCAGAGTCATATCATTGATAACATCAGAGTGGGAAAGTTTCATACTGGTTTTTCAGGAATTAATCCAAGATCCGTCCTCCACGAATGAAACCACTCTTGGAGCAGATGGATTTTTGGGAAAATTTAATGATTTTGATTTTGCATTTATGGCACAAATTTTCAATGACATATTCATCCATACTGATATTCTTTTTGATGTGCTTCAGAAAAAATCTCTGGATGTCACGTACTGTTTGAGAAAAATTAATGAAACCAAAATTTTGATTGAAATTAAGAGAAGTGAAGACCATTTTCAAAAATTCTATGACCTGATATCTCAAACCTTAGATATTCCTTGCAAAAGAGGAGTGTCAAATCCAGAATCGCATAAATTTAATTTAAAACGTTTATATTTTGAAATTATTGATTTTATTACCTCTCAAATATCTTTAAGGTTTGGTGATATGAATAAGCTGAAGTTTTTTGAATTGGCAGATACTTCCTCTTTTTCAAAATACTGTGATAACTTCCCTTCTGACGCATTGAAAGCACTTAGCACTGCCTATCCTTCTTTATTCTTAGATCTAACTAAATTGAAAAATGAGTTATCATTCATCTATCACGATAAAGACATGAACAAACTGTCCCCACAAAATATTCTGAAATATCTGGTTGAAAAGGATTTACAAGGCGTACTTAGCGAGGGTCACAAATTCTTTTCATTGATTTTAACAATACCATCTTCCTCGTCGTCCGCAGAGCGAAGCTTCTCATGCTTGAAACGGGTAAAAACGTATTTGAGAAATACGATGGGCCAAGAAAGACTTAGTGCATTGGCGACGTTTTCCATAGAAAAGAGATTATTGATGGATTTAAAAGCGAATGGGGCTCTTCATGAAGTAGTTATAGAGAATTATGCTAATCTTAAAGACAGAAAGATAGATCTCATCTTCAAACTCTAGTCATGAAGTAGTTATAGAGAAGTATGCCTATCTTAAAGGCAGAAAGATTGATCTCATCTTCTAACTCTAGTCATGAAGTAGTTATAGAGAAGTATGCCTATCTTAAAGATTGGAAGATTGGACTCATCTACTAACAAAGCCTGTAGGACAACGCCTCTCTTGTAGGATGGGTGCTACCACATAATACCATAATAATACCGCATAATACCACATAATATATTATATATATAATATTAGGTACCTAGATCAGATCCCAATTCAGATGCATGCCATATCTAGTATGTACGATGGTATCTCTGATCTTATAGGATCATTAGGTATTTAACCCCTACTAAGAGGAATATTTAAGAGTGGTTGAGTTATTGGAAGTATAATAATGAAGTCAATAGACTGAAGGAGGTCTGATAACACAGTCTGAAAAAAACAATTATGCTGTGATAATGCAAATTACCTAGTTTACCAAAGTCACCTAATTTCAAACAAGTAAGCTACTGACGGGACCAAACGTACCTTCCTTCAGTTTCCTATAAAATGGTTAATCTGTCTTTTGGTAAGATCCACATGGATGGGTGGTTGGGGTGGATCGGGTGGGACACGGATCTGGTGCGCCTCCCCGGGGCGTGTCCTGGTTACTGGCCCTTTATACATTGAAAGGGCTTGCTGATCACCAGATGTATCATTGATTAACATAAATAAATTAGTGATCAATAAATTCATGAAATTATTGTCAGTTCATTGAAATTGCATCGTTGTCTGAGATTCAGTAGCTTTCTTGTTCCATGAGTCCATCTACCGACCCCCCCCCCCCCTTTTAAGCTTACGTTTGTCGCCTACCCTGTAATGATCTATCAGAGCCGCCACTGAAAGGAACTGCTGACTTTTGACAGATTTATACTATTTTCCCTGATGGAGATGAATATAATTATTATTTGTTCTTGCAAGTGAATTGATAATAAGCCATCGACTGAACTACATCACGTAAACCTATGGCAGATACACAACTAATTATTTACTTCCTATAACAGTCTTTGTGACATTTATCTTATATTATGGATTCTTCAAGTGGAAATTTGAATTTGTGTGCTCACCGAGATGAAGAATAGATTGAGGACTTCTCATGTGAACTTAAGGTATTTACGTTTGTACGTTCCTGATGTATTCAATGTTCACTATCTACATTTATAGTAACTTTTATTACAGCTTTGAAGTTAATTTCTTTTATAGTTTAGAGCCTTTAAATGGGAATCCGTTTTCTGCCACGATGGGCAACTTGAAGGTTTTTCAAGTCCATGTTTTCGACAAAATGGTGGTCAATCGTTCGCAAGAAACACGAATGGAATGTCATTCATTCGTGCGAATCTCTTCTCACAACTTCTCTCATTTCTTACAACAAGCCAGAACACCTAAGTACCTACCTATCTAACTTCACATACCAATAAATCACAATTTTTATTGATTTAATCGAAGTTAGAGTTAACCAGACGCTCTCGTTTGGATTACGACATTGGCCGCCGTTGTCCTCATTTCTTACCTATAAATTATCAAAAAATGAACTGTTCTGTTGTATTGAGCGTTTCCATATCTTCAATATCAATCATAATTACATTTCTCAATAGAAAATACTTTTTGGATGACCCAACAATGAATACGTAAGTCATGGTAACAAGGCATTACTTCCCAATTTCGATGAGATTCAGTAATATTCCAGAACAATCTTGGATTCGGGTCTGTGTGTAAGTAAATCCTTGTGCCGGGAATTCATTGTTCGATTTTGATGGCGTTTTCAGGGATCGTGCTGATTAGAGGTTGGATGACAATTGGTGGAGTCCGCGCATGCGCAAACATAGTAGGTACTTGTAACAAACATGACGTCTACATTTTGGGTCATAAATTGATTTAATTTGCAGGGAATGTGCGAGTTGAGTTGTAGATGCTCCCCTATCAAATTCATTGTCATAGGCCTTGTTATTGCCTTCGTAGTCTCTGTGCGTGCGCCAAGTTGAAACACCCAACAATCATAACTTCTTTAGTTTTCAATTGATATCGATGGGATTTTCAGGGATTGTATGATTAAGACTCTGGATGGTTCCCTACGAATGTTGTCGTCATCTTACCACCAAGTTTGAAGATCATCTATACACTAGTGTTATGGATAAGAGGAAGCTGTGTGCTACATCTACTTCGGGTTGGGATCAAAAAGTCCCTTTATGATTTCGGTGCCTTCGGCCTGATACTCCTACTTTCGGTGCCTTCGGCCTCCTACTTTCGAAAATTCCTTGCCGTACTCATAATTTATTCCCACTATTTGTTTCGAATAGTGAGCTGCTGAGTTGGCGTCTCGGGACGAAAGTGGGAAAACAATTGATTTTGGTTTATTATTTTCAATAATAAACCTTTGGAATCGACCAAGAAAAAATTTTTAACCCCCCCTCAAAATATGTTGGTTTACGTTTCAAGGTACAAATAATCCAAAAATCGAATAAAAATTTGGCCATCCGTCCGCCGTACTTTCCTTAGTTCCCATGGACCTATTTTGATGAAATTTGGTGTATGGGCTCCAATTGAGGTCCAGTTGTGCCCCGAAGCTTTTGGTTGATGTCGGTCACTTCTAATGGTTGAAAAAAATGGGTTGACATTTTGGAAACTCCGTAGCTCAAAAATTTAGATATTGTTTTTTCCATCGATTTAGGATAGTATTTTTTAAGATGAATTTTTAGAGACCACGCGGAGCTTTGTAGGACAAACCGTTCGCTCCCTACGAGAACTTAAGGGTTGGACTTACGGTAAATCAGGAACACGAGTGCGAATCGCAAAAGAGTCTTAATATCCGTTCAAATTTTAGCTGACCAAAATGCGATCGCTGTAGGCACGTGGTAGTATCAGATTCTGTGGTTGGAATTGGTGAAACCGGAAAAAATGTCCACTTCCAAACTTTGAGGGCTCCATCAATAGTTGATGAAGGTTGGAAGCACTCGATTAGCTGCGCCCATTCAGGATCTATATACATTTCTTCAATTTTTAGGTTTAATAACGAATCCCAAATTTGATGAGGATGTTACACTTGATTTTTCTCATGAAGTGCGAGGGTCTGATATTAAATATTATTTATTTTTTGGAAAAATATGATTGTTTCTCGCTTAATTATTATTCATGCAATATTATAGTGTTTTCCATTTTCATTTAAAATGGAAGTCTGCCTACCCTTCTTCCATGTGTACGCCCCAGTGCTACTGTAGCATGGTGAGAGATGTTTCGTCTCGTGGCTACTTATTCCGCCGAGGTATTTTTGCGAAAATGCCCAGGCCATTGTCTTTGTGCCATTGTGGGGGAGGTGAACAATCTACAGTACGATCCATCTTCCCAGGATGTGACCGACCTCCAACTTGCGATTCCACGTTGTTTTACTGAAGAATCGCCATCTGTCTGTGGAAAGATAGACCTTTTCTCACCTTCGCTTACCTGTTTGTTTATATTTCGTTTTCTAGAAAGAAGATTGCCATTATCGTTGAAACTTTTTCTATATTGAGAACTCGTTCTTTTGATAATAATATCTATTGTGTATTTGCCGAGGAATTATGGGCCGAGAAAAGACTATGCACACGTTACATTTTAGGATATCAATTTATTACAGAATGGCGGCGGATGATAACAGTAGGAAAGAAGACATAGAACTGATGTGTGGATGAAGGATGTTACATTCTCCCCCACTAATTGAAAAAACAAGACACATAACTGGCAAACAATTCTTACACAACACAAGATCAGAAGCGCAGGACCACGCTTGGATCTCGTAACCTTTCTGGCAACCTCCTTGTACGAATAGGCCTGGCAATAGGGCGCAATGGTGTGGAAGGAGGCAGTGGCGGCATTGGAGACAGGTTTGTGCGAGGAGGTGTGTGCTGCAATGGTGGCGTACCCTGTTGGCGCAGCATAGACTGATTACTGTGAGAAGGAAAACCAGGAACTTCAAACGATTGTACAGGACCAAAGGAAACAGTCTTCTTAGGGGGCACCAGTGTATCCCGCAGTTGATTGATATGACGTTTCAGCGTCCTCCCTGATCCATCCAAACGAACTAGATAGTGGCGGTGCCCAAACCTCTCCACGACCTCTCCAAATTCCCAGACTGAGTTAATACCTTTGTACATGCGTACTTGCACTCTCTCCCCCACGTAGAAGAACCTCTTAGTAACCTGCGAGGACTGAGAAGCATGAGACTTGACTGGGAAGAATGCGTCAAGGCGGGTCCGGAATTTACGCTTCAAATAAAGCTCAGCAGGCGAATTTCCACTGGCAAGTGGCGTTGCTCTGTAGCGGAACAAAATCTTCCTGATCTTATCATGCATGGGAAGGACCTCGTCTGCAGCAGCGCGTAATCTATTCTTGAGGGTCTGCACATTCCGTTCAGCAAGACCATTGGTAGCCGGATGGCCAGGTGCGATGAACTTCTGATAAATTCCATTAGAGTGGCAAAATTTGTGAAACGCTTCACTCTGGAAAATGGTTGCGTTGTCTGACACAAGATGCGACGGAAAACCATGTGTAGCAAAAATCTTGTTCAGAAGCGAAATTGTAGAAGCGGTGGTAGGTGCATCTCTTATTGGCTCAATCTCTGCCCACTTTGACTTCGCGTCAATACACACCAAAAAGTGGTAACCCTGGAATGGCCCAGCGAAATCAATGTGGATACGCTCCCAATTCTCTGACGGCTCATCCCAAGGGTGGTGAGATGCTTTGGGTGGATCAGCTCTGGTAAGAGCACATTGCTCACAACTCTTGACCAGTCGCTCGATTTGGCTATCTATGCTAGGCCAATAAACGTACTTCCGAGCGAGTTGTTTCATCTTCACTATGCCGAGATGTGTCTCATGCAATTCTGTCAGAACCAGACTACGAAGGGATGCAGGGATATAAATGCGGTCCTGTCGAAAAAGGGTACCCTCATGAAGTGTGTATTCGGAGTCGATACACTCATTCTTGAGTGACTCGATAATCCCCTTAAGCTCAGGATCCCTGCCAGTCTCATCGCGTATTGTCTCAAAAGTCACTTCATGGCTTGAAATTTGCATGATTTGTTCAGCAAACACTTGGTTGACTTCTTCCCCAATCAGTACATCAGTAGAAGCAAAACGTTGGTGTACAGGAGCGCGTGACAAGCAGTCAACATTTTCATTCTCTTTACCAGATTTGAAGCGCACTTTATATTCGAAACCTGATAGGAACGATGCATAGCGTAGTAGACGGGCACTAGTCATCCGTGGCAAGCTCTTGTTGTGTTGGAAAATGCGTGTAAGCGGCTCATTGTCTGTGACAAGTGTGAATGGCCTACCAAAGACGTAATTAAAAAAATGGTTCACCCCGAACACAATAGCCAGAGCTTCCCTATCCAACTGGCTGTAGTTGGTTTCTGATGGTGTCAATGAACGGGATGCATAGGCGATAGGCCGCTCCGCTCCATCCATGGGATGGCTGAGAACAGCAGCAACCCCATCTGGACTGGCATCACATGTGAGGATCACAGGTAAGCTTGGATCATAAGGCATTAGCACCCTGTCCCCACAGAGCTCCTCTTTCAGTCTCAGAAAGGCAGACTCACACTCCGTGGACCATGAGAACCTGTGGTTTGTCCTTAACAGACGTCGAAGCGGGAACGTCAGGGTTGAAAATCGTGGAATGAAGCGTGAGTAGTATGTGAGGAGTCCAAGAAACCGACGAACCCCATCTGCGTCTGTAGGGCGTGGCATTTCATTGACAGCTCTGATCTTCTCAGGTGACTTCCGAATTTGATTGTGCTCTATGACATGCCCGAGATACTCTATCTTCTGCTCAAAAAAGGAACACTTACTGCGGTTAACGTGAAGGTCATGCTCCGCAAGGCGCTTGAGACATGCTCGCAAGTTGTGGGCACACTCGTCTAAGGTAGCTCCATGACAAATTATATCATCAAAATATGATTCAGATTTTGATAATCCTTGGAGAACCTGCGAAATGATACGGTTGAACTCAGCTGGCGCAGTTTTTATGCCAAAACTGAGGCGATTCATGTTATACATTCCCCGATGCGTAGCTATCGTCTGTATCTGACTGCTCTCAGGACTAACTTTTAGGTGCATGTAAGCCTTGAATAAATCAATTTTGCAAAAGTACTTAGATCCGCGTAAACTATGAAGCACATCCTCTATTCGTCTTATAGGAAAATTAGCAGAAATCAGCCTCTCGTTAACTCCACATTTGTAGTCCACACACAAACGTATTCCACCATCTGCTTTAGGTATCACAACGAGAGGTGAGCCCCAATCGCTAGTCGTAACAGGCGTGATAATTCCTGAAGCTTCAAGCGAATCCAACTCCTTCTCTACACGGTCGCGTAACGCATAAGGAAGATGACGCTCTCTTGTAAAAATGGGTTTGGCGCCCTCTCGCAGCTGTAATCTGACCTCATAGTTTGGTACGCACCCTATTTTCTCTGAGAACACATTTGGGAACTCAGTAATTATTTCTTCTGGAGTGGTGACTGAATTTATCAAAGGCACTCTAGGAACAGCGTGACTCACAGTATCAATGTCCTTGAGTTCAATGCCTAGACCTCTGATCCATATCCGACCCAACAACGCGGTATGACCTGTGGGTACAATGAATAAATCACTGAGTGTTTCCTTGCCTTTGTATGATACTCTCACAGCTACTTTCCCCTTTGGCTGTATAACGTTGCCAGAATATGACCTGAAAATCGTGTTAGTGGGTTGAATTGGCAACTCTAAATTAAGTTTATTGAAATCATTTTCATCCAAAAGTGAAAATTTAGCTCCAGAATCAACCTCCATGCATTGTGATTTGCCATTAATGAGTACTGAAACAATGTATTTGTCAGCATCTGCAACGACTTCAAACAGATCAACGACTTCAGTTTCAAGACGTGAAATACCATACGGGTGGTCAACCTCTACATGCGTGACAAAATTTGCTGAATCAGATCTTCCAGATTCCGATTTTTGCGACAATGTGGCTATGCAAACGCGTGAAACATGCCCTTTGCGATTGCAAGAGTTACACTGAACTGCATTGTAGTCCACCCGACACTCAGCCACTCGATGCGAATTTTTGGCACATCTAGTACACAAATCCTGTATTCCCAAGGCTTTGTAATCAATGCGATTCCTGGTCTGATAGCGATTCCTACCTCCTGTCGAATTAAATTTGTGGCTTCGAAATTGAGGACTAGGTGAACGGTAATGACTATCTCCGTTGTTACTCCATGAGCTGTCACGAGAACTGTGGCGAGTACGTGAACGTTGTGGTGATCCAGAGAGGCGATATGTGTCACTATGACTACTAACAGCAGGACCTGTATTCAACTGCTTTGACAGTTCAACACTCTCAATGCGTGCAGCTTCTAAAGCTGTAGCTTTTTCCAGAATTTTATCGAAACTGGCCACTGTAGACTGTAACAACTGTTCACGGATCCAGTTATCCCGTAATCCCCTTATAAACTGTGCTCTAAGGAACATGTCATTCACTGAAATAGCTTTCTTACATGCACACTCTACTTTGAATTCACACACAGCTAGGTCCTGTTGTAGTGTAGCAACGAATTCCGAAATTGATTCACCTTCCTTTTGGTGAATATTTAAAAAATAGTGTTGGGACACAATCATACTTCGTTTAGGCGTGAGCATTTTTTCGAGTTCGGCAACGAGTGTTTTATAATCAAGTGAAGTGATTGACTTATCTGGCCCCAGAAAAACAGACAGAGCATTATAATGCGTAGAACCAACAGACCCACACAATAACTGTGCTTTTTTGGTGGTATCTGACAAGTCTTTCATGGTACAATAATTTTCGAATCTCTCGTAATAACAAGCAAATTTTTCCTTACGAGGATCGAAGTTTTCGAATAAGCTTACTTTGGCAAGGTTATCCTTATCAGGCCCACTGCGTAACTGATGAACCAAACCAGCAGCTTGAGAGGCGGTAAACGCATCCATGAATTTCTTCAATTGAGCTTCATCCATTCTTGCAATTCTTGTTTAAAAATCGTGAAAAAGCGCGTGAAAAAAAACGTACAATATTTCGACAAACGTGAGTGGCGCTGATAGCGTGTTGACAGGCGCGAGAATGAAGACACTTTGACGGGAATTCGGTCATTCGAATCTATTCCCCCAACGGCACAAATACATCGCGAACTCACGTTTTATAATAAAAGTTTTTTCCTTGTCGCCAATTATTGTGTATTTGCCGAGGAATTATGGGCCGAGAAAAGACTATGCACACGTTACATTTTAGGATATCAATTTATTACAGAATGGCGGCGGATGATAACAGTAGGAAAGAAGACATAGAACTGATGTGTGGATGAAGGATGTTACAATATCTATAAACTCTTATACTTACCTTGAAAACGTTCCTTTTATACCTATCATTGAGATCGGACCGATTGTCCAACATGTTATTTTAGAAATCGTATAGGTATTCTTTGAAATAGTTTCAAATATATATTGTTTTTCTCTTTGATACTTATGTCTGTATCTGAGAACTATCTTTCATCATCTGTTCCACTGAGATTGAGCTTGTATTGTGTAAGGATAGGGATATTTGGGATCATTCTGAGGAAATCGACATTAGATCTTTATTTTCTCTACTTAAGCCTCCATTCACAACCCCTCAGGTTGAACAAGATATCAGTACCCCTATCAAGGGGTGAGATCTCAACTTACATCAATAAACCATTTTAAACTAGCCCATAATACTTTTTCTTACTTTCAAAGAAAAAAAAGAGTGTTTTAATTTACATCGTACTTACTAAGTAGTTACTAGTATGAATTATTTTACATAAACAATGTGTGTATCTGGAAATCAAAGTGATGAGTGGGGAAAAAACGTCTAAAGTTATTATTTTGGAAAAATGCGGATTTGCCACGTCAAAACGCGGGTAAACCAACATAAAAATATGATTATCTTTGGGTGCTACTAACCCAGCACATAGATGGGAATCATAATCGTAATTACGATTAAGATTATAATCGTACGAAAAAACGTATGATTACAGTGGTATTTTCGGGGTCATTAAAGTCAAAACTGTCCTTCGTCTATTAGGTACCGTAGGTAATAGATTGACGTCCTGAGTGCCTTTAATGACCCCGATAATACGACTGTAATCATACGATTTGGATTACAGCGTAATTACACACTTTTTGTACGATTACAGCGTAATCATACGATTTTTGTATGATTATAATTGAAATTGTAATTACGATTATGATTACGCCCATCTCTGACCCAGCAGGATATCACTACAGTATGACATGTTGTAATATCTGACACCACTGCCTACTTAGTGACGTTACATTTGTTTTGCGTTAAAAAAGTAGAGAGCAGCAATTTCAAATTTTCAGGTTTTATGCTCTCTTGTAAAATTTAAAAGAGTGGATTTCCCGTATTTTTGAACGGAAGATCTCATGTGATACTTATTAATGTTCAATACACATAATTATTTAATTCATGTATAGCAATAATGAGGGTTGATCATGCCTAATGTACGTAGGGAGTGGGGTTTTAGTTGGTAGGCCCAATGCATGGGGAGTCCAACACTGTTGGAGTGAACTTCCCCTTTGCTCTTAGAGAGTTTCCCCACTTCCGTAACAAAAAAAGAAAAAAAATGCCTAATGTAGGTAAATGTTTCATCAAAAGTAAAGTCTCCAGACTGCTTACTATGAAAGTGCAGTAGAATATGAATGAAATCATCAGAAGATCACAGAAAGCACAGCTTATTCTTGATAATCACATGGTGAAAGGGAGCATGTGAACGTTATGGCCATTCCTACCCAATCAGATGGTAGATAACATTGAAAGGATCACTTTAAATTCCAGGTCAGAGAAGTGAAAGTGGCTGGTTACTGATGCCGATCAAGGCAGGCACAGTGAAAAAGTGAATGTAAATCCTATTAGCCAGGAGAAGTGAAAGGGATTGGGGGGATCAACCAACTTTGACCAGACAAAAACAGATAGACAAAATGAAAGGGAGCTCAAACATTGGTCAGGGGCAAATTGTGCAGAGAAAACCAAGCTATTGCAGGAATGAACCCACTATCACTGGACCTATCGCTTTTAATAATTTTGAACATACCTCCTTTTGGGCAGAAATGAGGGCGTTTACTCGTCACATCTAAACTAAAGTTATGACTGGATTCACTCAGCAAGGATTGCAGAGTCACATTATTTGTTTTCTCTTTTATTCTTTCCCCAAATTTCCCACAGTTTGACGACAGTAGTTAACCTCACATGAACACTCTACTGAAATAAGCTTGAGGGTACAATTATATCCTACTCGGTCTTGTTTACTCGAATACAGTAAAGTGGCAAGATAAGGATCACTTTATCTCAATCCGTACCAGCCAGAATATCACCTGACCTCTATCGGGAACAATAATACTGACACATTCGGAGATTGAATATGACGTCACCCACAATATCACCCGTAGGCAACTTGAACTTAAATACGATTTTCGGAAACTTTGCAGGAATTAGAACACAGGAAATGTTGGTTTCATCTGAACAAACTGGGATGGAAGAGTCCAGTTCAATGTGAATGGTGCAATCTGTAAACAATAAAATTTTGTTATGACACAAACACGGAACATTGATAATAGTGGTACTAATAGTTACAAGTAGTGATGGATAATAGTTGGGAACAATTGGAGTTACTTTGAAAAGCTGTTATGATCATTAACCTTGTCCTTAACTCAGTCATTGGTGTATAGGCCAGTTAAATTGATCGTTTTGGGACCTAACATCGGAATGACTATGAAAAAAGTGTTATGATTTTAATCGGTTCATAGTGTGCCTTTCAGTAGTATCCTAGTTTTGCACAATCCCTGGGGTTGAACCAAAAGTCCTTGAAATTTTTGGAGTTGTTTTTGTTTTACGTCTATAACGTCGAAACGGCGTATCCAAGCGTTTCAACCACTATGAAACAAATGAAAGCCAATAAAGTTATGCGTCGATTGAGTACCACAACTTTATAATTTGAACAAGTAATAAGGTCTTCATTGCCTGTCGAAAAATGACAAATTTTCCGAACTTGGAGCAAAAGTGTGGTATTTTATTTGAAACTCCCCCCTGCCACGTGAAAATAACGTATTAAACCTAAAAACACCTTCAAATAAACGTTGTAGTTCATCTAATTTTGCGTCCAAAAAGCATTAATTTCTGAGCATTACTCACAGAAAGACGAAAAAAGTGAAAATTGGTGATATTTTAAGTTTTTGTTATCAGCTTATTTCCGCCAATAATTTCGAAACGGCGCATCCAATCGTTTCGACCACTATATAACAAAATTTGTTGTATCACAAACATATATATGAAACAGTCATATATGAAACAAAATTTGTTTCATTTAATGAAAGCCCGTTAAATTCCGTCGAATGAATACCACAACTTCAGGATTCAATCTGGAGATAAGACCAAAATCGCTAGTTGAAAAATGAAAAATTTTCCCGAAGAAAAAGTGAGGTCTTGTCATTTTAACTGCGGCACTTTGACCAGTTCGCATGGACCAATTTTGATGAAATTCGGTATATCGCTCCATCCGGGGTCTAGTTGTGCCCCGAAGCTTTCAGTTATTCTTAGTCACTTCTGAGGGGTAAAATGTGGGAAAAGTTTTCAAAACACCCCAGCTCGATAAAATTCCTATAGTATTAATGTATCATTGATTTAGAGTTTCCAAAATTTTGAATAATTTTTTGACACAATCAAAACTCGAGCTTTTGACGACCAACCGATCGCTTATAATTATTAATAAGGTAATTATTAAAGGTAATGGGTAATAAAGGTAATTAATAACCTAATAAATGAATGAGGCATGTCTTTTAATCATTAGTTTAGAATGTTGTTCAATTTTCAATGAAAACGAATGAAACCACCCAGCCTATCAACAACCTATCAATGATAAATTATTGTGATGTTTATCAGACTCACGTGTTAGTATCCCACAGCCATCCCCGAAGTACCCGCAACTCCCTCCTCCTACCTATCTCTAGTACTTTAGAGAAAAAAACATAAAATACCTGCTGTCATTTGAATACAAGCTATTTAAGTAAAATAATTCTTACCCAATAGTTTTCTTTCAGGATCCTCTTCGATCTCATAAGTAATCCACATCATCCATATATCCTTTTTCCAACAAATGTTGAACGATTTTCGATACCACGTAATCGGCCTTTTCGCCTGCATTGTTCAGAGCCGCGTCGAAAATCTGTTCAGGTGTCATTTCCACAATTTGCTCCATCCTCATATCCGCCTCCTCTGGGAAGAGAACCATCGGCAAAAAGAAACTGCAAGGCAAAAGTCCGTATACTGCTTTTTTGGCGAAATTTTTCATGAATTCGTCGAATCCAAAACCTGGGTCGCTTTCCACTGACGTCACACCGTCCCAATATGCTTTGAAGAAATCGTCCCAGTGCTTTTCGCGACACTCCGGAGACGAGTTCATGTAGAGAAAGAAGGAAATATCCACAGTCGGGTCCAAATAATGTAATGTACCGTAATCAAAGAATTTCACTGCCTTAGCCTTTCCATCGTCGGTGAAAGAGAAGAGTATGTTGTTATTATTGAAATCACCGTGCGCCACAACTGCGAACGGCTCTTCCGGGTTAGATATTTTATACCACATCTCTAGCATTGTTTTTTGTGACATCTTTTCATAAGCTTTTTTGGCTATCTTGTTCGGAGGATTGCTTTCTATGAAAGGCCTAAACCCCCGTAATAATCCACCTTTGAATAAATGTTCACAGTCGTTAACTATTCTGGGTGGTAGTTCGTCGATGAGCTCTTTAAGAGTCTTCATAGACGATTTCTTCATTCTGTAAGACAAACCGTGGAATTTTCCAAGTTTTCTTAAAGTAAATAAAATTGTCTCGTAGTCCAGGAATGTTTCTTTGGAAATTTTGAATCCTGTTGACCTTAAATCTTCCAAAATTATGATGTCTTCGGCCGGATTCTTTCCCGAAGTCGCCAAGGCATAATAACATTTTGGAAGAATACCAAGTTCTTCAACTCCAAGCGCTGGTAAGATTTTACCGTAAGTGCATGCTTCTACAGCAAACTGAGTTGCCACGAATTCAGCATCTACATCAGTAGGTTGTGTTTTCACGACTATTGGCACTTCCTTGATGCTACCATCTTCTGTAGATAGTTCAACTTTGAGAAAGGATATAGCAGCCATATACTGAGCCCCCTTACCTTCATCCGAATCAATTTTCACGTCCAGGAGGGTTCCATCACCGAATATCCTTCCAACTGCGAGGGTTGATATACGCTGAATTATCTCCTCCATCCCAAAGTGGTTCTGCTGCGAACTCAAACTCAACACTGACTGAGACTATCAAGGACGGGTGTAATGATCGTTCCTCCTCCGCAATTTCTTCTCCCACAACACCTTCTCTAACTGCGCTGTCTGTCCAGAGTAGCCTTTAAATATGAGGAGATAACAGTTATTTATTTTATAAAAGCCGTTACTCCACGATTTTATGCGTTCTTTTCTTATAGAAGGTACAGGTACCGACTATTCCCGTGGAAAGCCTAAACAAGTGAGCCAGGTTAGGTGGGCTGTATAGCTTCCTCGTATTGAATAACATGTAGGTACATGTAAACAATAGTAGATCCAGAGGGAGGTGGGCCTGGAACTTCAAATTTCGAGGAAATTAACATAATACATCCCAAGTTAAAGTAATTATCATCCTATTTCCTATAAGATACATCATTTGCTATTGATATCGGTCTCTTTGTCATCGTTACATGCTTACACGGATCAACCTGCAACGCTCAAAGTTCTTTTGAGAACTCAACAAGTATCTGGGAATGTTTTGGACTATCGACAACTTGTGTGCAGGAACACCTTCGACGAGAAAGTGGCCTTCCTTAGCAACTTTAATCGAGCAAAGACTTGTATAACCACTGCGTGATTGCGATATTTCAATACTAACCTCGGCCAATTAGTCGATCAAAACTTCAAATGAAGATTTCAACGCTATCGTACTTATATTCAGTAAGTTGATCCGTTCCGATCGGAATTGCGGTTCCTTCAATCGTTTATGAAGCTTGGAAGTACCTACTCGATTAGTATATATAGCTGCCCATTCACGATCTGTATACATTTCTTCAATTTTGCTTCCGAGTCTACCAAGGTAGCGGAAGGTTTGTTTTCACTTTTCAAGGTTGAAAAGAAAGTTCTCCAAAATCAAAATTTCCACTCGCGTTTTAAGTTTCAGACCTTCCTGAAAAATTTTGGTTCCGTGTCTGTCTGTCCGTCTGTGTGTCTGTCATGAAATCCTTGCCACAGACCGATCCGATCCGATCTGATCCGATTTCGATGAAATTTTCAGGGATTTGCCGGTTGACGTAGTATTTGCCGGTATGGTAGTGCAAGGTATTTAGAGACTGATGTTTTGAGATCTACTATGCATCGGATCATCTATACAATCGGGTTATGGATACCAGGAAGCTACGTGCCACACCCACTTGGCAGACGTTTTAGGTTTACCTACTAACGAATCCCAAATGAGGATGTTACACTTGATTTTTCCGCGTGAAGTGCGAGGATCTGATATTTAAGATTATCTATTTTGGGTTTATTATTTCCAATAATGAACCTTTGGAACCGACCAATTTTAACCACCTACCACCCGTCAAAATTTGTTAGTTTACGTTTCAAGGTACGTTGAATCCGAAAATCGAATTGGACCTCCATACACCGTACGCGCCACTTTCCTTAGGTTCCATCATAACTTGTCTCCGGCACTCAGTGGTTTCCATGAACCGATTTTGATGAAATTTGGTATATGGGCTGCATTGGGGGTCTCGTTGTGCCCCGAAGCTTTTGGTTGATGTCAGTCACTTCTAAGGGTTGAAAAATAAGGGTTGAAACTTTGAAAACGCCGTAGCGCAAACAATTTTGATATGAAGGTATTGTTTTTCCATCAATTTAAATAATACTGAATTTTTAGAGACCACCCGGAGCTGTGTACCGTTCGTTCCCTACGAGAACATAAGGGTCGGACTTACGAAAAAATCAAAATCGCGAGTTTGAATCACCAAAGAGATTTAATCTCCGTTCAAATTGTATCTGACCAAAATGCAATTGATGTTCGTTTTGGTTTATTATTTTCAATAATGATCCTTTGGAATCGAACAAAAAAAAATTAAATGTTAACCCCCTTAACATTTGATGGTTTACGTTTCAAAGTATGTAGAATCCGAAAATCGAATTTTAAAATCCGCCGTCCGCCGTACGTGGCACTTTTCTTAGCAACCAGGGACCGATTTGGTTGAAATTTGGTATATGGGCTCCATTTGGGGTCTAGTTGGGCCGCGAAGCTTTTGGTTGATGTCAGTCGTTTCTATGGGGTGAAAATTAAGGGTTGAAATTTTCAAAAGAGCCCTAGCTCTTAAAATCCAGAAAAATAAAGGTATTGTTTTTTCACCAATTTGAAATTCTATTGAATTTTTAGAATTTTTGGATACCACCTGTAGCTTTAAAACCGCTGTAGGACAAACCAATCGCTCCCTAAGGGCCGGTTCAAAAAAACATTTAACCAATCGGTTGAAGTTTACCAAGGGGTCACGTAACCAAGGTAAGAAAAAGTGCGTTCAAAAAACTTGTAGAATCGATTTTTTCGCGCGATAATCGATTAGTTTACCACAGTAAAGTAACCACTCGACGGCGGGTGGTTAGGTGAAGTTTACCAAGGTCTTCATGAAAAAGTAGCTTAAAACGCTCTTTAATTCCTAACCTATTCGAAGTCATATTTCAGTTTCCGAGTTGCTGTGTGCATTTCCGTATTGTGGGTTATTAGTTTTGTTAATCAAATCATTTTGAGAATAAAATTGATACATACCTACGTACATGATTTCTGGTGAATATTTAAAAAATAATATCCGACCGTCTTATTGAGCAGTTTATTCGCCGTTTTAATTTGTGTTACTTGATATTTTTCTACAATTGTATTAGACAAAAATCGTAGTATTTACATTATTTCAAGCTGTTAATTCGTATAGCAATTCATGTACTCTATTGAACATAGTCAAGGAATTGAGTTTGAACATAGTTTCAATGGAATTGAGTTTTTGACAACCCATCAACAGCATTTTTTATATCAACATTGAATGATGATGTCTATGTGACAATAAGTAAGGTAGAAACGATAAAAATAATTATACTGTCATTTTCGGAAATTGGTAGGTAAGTACGTAAAATTAAAATAGTTTGCTTATAAAATAGGTAGATCCTAGTTGAATTTTTTACTTTTTTATAAAATGTGTGTCTGCATAAAAACTTCCTAGAATGAAAAGAATCCCTAAAATTGATAATTTTTTGCTAAAATAGTTGTGCTGATAATGCTCTCTTTTATACCAACTTACCTGCCTGCTATTACCTGACAAAATATTTACCACGAATTTACGATTGTTTATACCCGTAATCGACATCGACGGTAGGAGAGAATAATATTATGACGTGGTAGATGAAATTGTAACATAAAATTGACTTAAAGAAATATGAATGGGAAGGTAGATAGATAAATTACGTCATGAATCATACGTTTTATTGAATACAATAACATTATGTTCATTCAGTCTTATAACTAGAGCTCGGAATTTGCATATCTTGCATATCTTTTATTATGCGGTATATCTTTGTATTTGAACGTTTTGAAGGTTTCTGAAGGGTATGCGGTCGTTTAAATTGAAATTGAAATTGCATATTTTTGCATATTTCGGTCATTTTGGGGATTTTTGCATTTTTCAGTCATTTTGGGGATTTTTGCATATTTTGCAGCATATTTTACCAGCTTTTTGCGTATTCTGGATTTTTTTTTTAAAGTCAGTGCTGGAAGTTGACTGTTGTGCTGTTTCCGACCTGCTCGAAAAAAGCTCCCACTGGCATGGAACAACTGGAAAAGCCGTCAAGGATAAACTGGAGGGGGTCCTATCGAAAAATCCATGGTGGTCTTCAGTCGTTCAAATCGCGAAAATTCTCAAAGGAGAAGACAGCTTATGGGACTCTCACTACTCTCCAAAAGAGATTTCCACTTTTAAATTTTTGCCTATTGTATCTTGCGATGTAGAGAGATCGTTTTCTGCATTGAAAGAAGTTTTAAGTGACAGGAGACACTGTTTTACACCTGATAATTTGGAGCGTGTAATTGTTGTCCAATATAATATGTAGTTCATCTTTACATTTTATTATACCTAGTTCGTATAAATGTATAAAAGTAAATAAAAGAATATATATAACTGATTTTTTGAACTGCTTGTTTACTTTACCTGATGCTTCATAACTTTTTTCTAGGAGATAAAAGGGCTAAAACAATGTAATAATATGGAACATCCTTTCCTAAAATACTGAAATTCCAAAGTTGTATGCAGTTTTAAGGGCAAATGCATATTTTGCATATTTTTCCAGTTTCCGGTGCATATTTTCGGGAAATTTTCGTGCATATTTTCCGAGCTCTACTTATAACATACTTACATGAAACTTTACACGAGTAAAACAGCGATTCATACATTTTGAAGTGACATTAGGTTTTTCTTTACCCTTGAGAGTGAAATACATCTATTTTGTTCTGAAAAGACATCGAGAACTCCGTAATGTTCGTTAGAAGGGGGTAGGTACTTGTTTCCCGGAATCTGTAACAATAATGCATACCGCACACAATTAGGAAGTTAGCTATGGACTTCTCACTCAAAGTAGTTGAAAGTACGAATAAGTACGGATGTGTGAGTATGACATACATACACATTGTATAAACGATAAATAACAAGACGATTCATTACCTTGTAGTAAGATGGACAGGCAGTTGATTATTCGAAGCATCGTGGACGGACGAAATTCATACCAATGTGACTGATGAATTCGATTTATGAAAAGGAATTCCTTCCATTTATCATTATTCCATGATACAAATAAGAAGTGTCTCTTCATATGGTGTGAAGTTTGGTGTCTTGCTGGCTCGGGAATTCATGGTGTGTAAGTAGTTGACACTTGACAAAAAATCTAGGAATCGAAACGAAAAATGAAATCATTGAAATCTAACACAGAAAGGATATTAATGAGGAAATTCATCGAATTCTGTTTGCATTTTTCCTGAATAGTTAATAGTGTGGGATAGATGAAAATCGGGCTGATTTCGGAAAATAAGTCTCCTGTTATTTTTGGGAGACAATCAAAATTTTTGATTTCAAAACTAACCGGGAAAACGGACGTGGAGCGGGAACGCTCGCTGATTGGGCTGTTCGGATCGCCGTCTCCTCCCACTGTTGCCCATTGGGACGACGAAATCGTGTTTTCTAAGAGAAAAGTTATCAAACAAAAACAGGGGAAACCTAATTTTCCCCATCTTGCTTTTTCTATTTTTTTTCTTCAGTTTTTCGATTTCGAACTTTACTGTTTCGTGAAATTTTGCATCTGGGGACTATGGATTTCTCGATCTCAGCGCTTCAAGCGGCCATAAATGAACTATTCCAGCATGACGTCATTTTCCCGGTTTTTTTAAACATTCGTATTTTCTACACTGTTTTGTTTATTCGTAAATTAGGAAGTTCTGGCTGAAAGTTTGCCTTAGGGGGTTTTTCGAGGTGCTAAATCCGATTTTGGGGTCAAAAATAGGAAATTCCGACATGGTGAAATTCCTCATTGCAGGTTATGCACTAGACAGTGTTACCAAAATCGTCTTCTGCGTGTCTAGAAATCCATATAACTGTAACCATGGAAGAAGGATACTGCTATCCTACTTCCATGGTGATGGACGTCGAACTTCACAGCGTCCCGTATCCATGGCAACCGAGGAGTTCATCGTCGTTAGGCAAATAATCGATTCTATAACGGTAACCAAACCTCGAAAATCTTTTTTGAACGCTCTTCTCTTTTACCCCTTGGTTACTGCAAACTCGATTGTAACCAATTGGTTACGTTACGATCAAGGTTTTGTGTTTTTTTTGAACCGGGCCTAAGAGAACTTCGGGTGGGGCTTACGATAAATCAGAATCGCGAGTGTGAGGTCTAATCAGCGATCAGAATCACCAAAGAGGTTTAATCTCCGTTGAAATGTTAACTAACCAAAATGCGATCGATATTCATTTCTTCGAGTTGTATTGAATTTTGCGTCCTTAGCAACCAGTATTCAAATTTCCATATGATGGAACCACAACTCCCTATTCACGGACGGACTTCAGGACCATCGCCAGTCAGTACGGTAATCACCATACCCATTTACCATCCCATTGTCCTAGTCAATTGCCAGTACGGCCCTTGCTTGTTCCTTGACTTCCTATATCACGATAACACTCTGCTTACCTTGGTACATTATACTCATGGATGTATATACGTTGCTATAATAGCCTTCTAGTTCATTGTTCCATTGAATCGTTACTATTTCTTTTATTATATATTGTGGAAAATTCGTCATTTTACTTTACGTAAGTTGTATTCTCATGTACCTAAGACATAACTTCAACTTAACTTCAATTTGATTGAGGATAACAATCAAGTACAACGATTATATTTTGTTATATTTCTTTATTTGATATTTTAATACATTCATATTTTGCAATAACTTGTACCTTGTTGTCGACTACCTTCTTTGCTCCCAACAACCCCTGAGTGCCTAATATTAGGAATACCAAAATAGGTATCTACTATATTCAGTTGGGTTTTCCTAATAGGTAGTTTCATAAGGATCCTAAGTCATGATACCATCGGCTCATTTCAGAGCATGCCAGATAAGAACAAAAACCTTACAACCTGTTCCACTGAGATTGAGCTTGTATTTTGTAAGGATAGAGGGATCTTTGGGATCATTCTGAGGAAATCGACATTAAATCTTTATTTTGTCAAGTTAAAGCCTCCATTCTCGCAACATCTCAGGTTGAACAAGATCTCAGAGCCCCTATAAAAACGAGAAACTCACAAGGGTGAGATCTCATCTTACATCAATAAACTAGTTTAAAAGTTTGCCTTACTTATGTTTACTCCCTACTTTCATTGTATTTCAATTTTTTATAAAGTTTTAATGGTTTACATCGTACTTGCTAAGTAGCTACTAGTAGTTATACTTCATTTAACATAAAATATGTATGTATTTGGAAATAATAGTAATGAGTGGGGAAAAACTTATTCTATTATTATTTTGGGAAAATGCGAAGTTGCCGACTCAATAGATCCAACATAAAAAACTTCTGCCAAGTGGGTGGGGCACGTAGCTAACTCGTATCCATAATTCGAGTGTATAGATGATCCGATGCATAGTAGTTAATCTCAAAACATCAATCTCTCAGTGCACTCCCTCTTGCACTACCCTCACATGGGGACTCTACACGTCAACCCGCACAATCTCTGAATATTGTTTCCGCATACAGTGAAAACAAAGGTTCCGCTACCTTGGTAGACTCGGAAGCAAAATGATTATCTTAGGGTGATACTAACCCAGCAGGATATCACTACAGTATGACAAGTAATATCTAACACCACTGCCTACTTAGTGACGTTATATTTGTTTTGCGTTAAAAAAATAGAGAGCAGCAATTTCAAATTTTTAGTTTTTTGCTCTCTTGTAAAATTTAAAAGATTGGATTTCCCGGATTTTGGAACGGCAGATCTTATTTGATATTTATTAAATTAATATTTAATACACATAATTATTTTATTCATATACAGTAATAATGAGCAACCATGCCTACTGTAAACGATTCATTAATAGTGAAGTTTCCTGACTACTTACTGTGAAAGTGTAGTAGAATATCAATGAAATCATCAGTAACAAACAACAGAAGATCACAGCTTGAGCTTCTACTAGTGAAGGCCATACCTACCCAATCAAATGGTTGAGGATAGCATTGAAAGGCTCACTTTGAATTCCATTAGCTGAGAGAAGTGAAAGTGGCTGGCAGACACAGTGAAAATGTGAATGTAAATTTTATTAGCTAGGAGAAGTGAAAGGGATTGGGGGGATCAACTAATGCCAACTAAGGCAGACAAAATGAAAGGGAGCTCAAACATTGGTCAGAGGCAAATTGTGTAGAGAAAACCAAGCTACTGTAGGAATGAACCCACTAGTACCGTACCTATCGCTTTTAATCATTGTGAATTTTTCAAGGACATCCAATATACCTCCTTTTGAGCAAAAATGAGGGCGTTTACTCGTCACATCTAAACTAAAGTTATGACTGGATTCGCTCAGATGACTTGCAGAATCACCTTTGTTATCCCTTTTATTCTTTCCCCAAATTTCCTACAGTTTGACGGCAGTACTTAACCTCACATGAACGCTCTACTGCAATAGGCTTGTGGGTACAATTAAATCCTATTCGGTCTTGACTCGAATACAATAAAGTGGCAAGATAAGGATCACCTTATCTCAATCCGTACCCACCTGAATATTACCTTACCTCTAAGTATCGGGACCAATAATACTGACACATTCGGAGATTGAATATGACGTCACTCACAATATCATCCGTGGGCAACTTGAACTTAAATAGGATTTTCGGAAACTTTGCAGGAATTAGAACAAGTGGTTTCTTCTGAACAAACTGGGATGGAAGAGTCCAGTTCAATGTGAATGGTGCAATTTATTTTATTTATTTATTTATTTTCATCTTTACATTGAACAGGAAACATAATACATAATTCGAAATCTTAACATAAGTCTACGTCTGAGATGTAGAGTCATCTGAGTGAGAAAAAGATGAAACAAAGAAAATACATTTTTTTTTATTTATTTTTACAATGATGACCGTGCTGGATAGTTGAGAAAACTGTGGCCCAGCACGGAGTAGGTTGGTAGTGTACGTTTATACTTGTTTTATTATTATGAATATATTCATTGTTACCCAATACATTTTTATTTTATATATTTTACATTTTTATATCTTGTTATACAACGTTTTAATAATTTGACAATATGTTATTATAAAGAATTTAAACTTTATACTTTATTTTATGTTTTGTATTTATATTGTTTTATGTTGTGAAATAGTCGAATGGTTTATCCAATATCAGTCTATCTATCTCCTTATTGAATGTTTTCTTATTTTTTGTCAATAAGATTTCCTTTATGATGGTAAATTCTTTATTTATTATTTTCATTCCCATATACTTGGCGGTCATCTGAGCAAATTTGTTTTTTACTTTTGGAAGTTTTAACCGATACGACTGATTTTTGCGTAATCTCACATCGCTGAAAAAAATGTTTTTTTCCTTTTTGATGAAGTTCAACATGTTTTTCACGTAAAGTTGTTGAATAGTTGACAGATTTACTTCCCTGAAGAGATCCTCAGTGGCATAACGTCTTGGTTTATTAAAAAGAACCTTTAGAGTCATTTTTTGGATTTTAAATATTTTTTCTATTAGCAATAGAAAACAACTATAAACAATAATATAAACTATCTATAAACAATCTATAAACAATACAATTTTGTTATGACACAAACACGGAACATTAATAATAGTTTGGTGGGAACAATTAGAGTTACTTTGAAAAGCTGTTATGATCATTAACATTGTCCTTAACTCAGTCATTGGTGTATAGGCCAGTTAAATTTATCGTTTTGGGAATGACTATGAAAAACGTTTTATGATTTTAATCGGTTCATAGGGTGCTCTTAGTAGCATCCTGGTTTTGCACGATCCCTCGGGGGTACCTTTTCTTTTGTTTGAGTTGTTTGGGTTTTTGCGTCTATAAAATCGAAACGGCGCATCCGGGCGTTTCAACCACAATGAAACAAATGAAAGCCCATTAAATTTTACGTGGATTGAGTACCACACCTTCCATTTGGTGTCTAGTTGGCTCTTTCGGTTATTCTCAGTCACTTCTGAGGAGCGTAATGGGGGGAATGAGTGTTCAAAACGCCCTAGCTCGAAAACATTCGGTGCAGGTACCTACAACTTACAGGTTTATCATTGATTTAAAATTTCCACAATTTTAAAGAATTTTTTGGCACACCCAGAGTTTAGTAGGACCAACCGATCGCTTATTGAGGTTAATTAATTACCTACCTAATAAGTTAGGTACCTAATGTTCCATGTCTTTTCATCGTCAATTGGGATACCTAGTGTTCGATTTTTAATAAAAACGAATGAAATTACCCAGCCAGTCAACAACCTTTCTTTAAATGATCAATTATTTAGACCCCATAACCATCCCCAAAGTACCCGCGCCCCCCTCCTCCTACCTACCTCTAGTACTTTGAAGAGAAAATCAAAAAAACTTTTTTTAAAGTCAAAGGTTCAAAGGGGAAAAAACATAAAATACCTGCTCTCATTTGAATACAAGCTATTTAAGTAAAATAATTCTTACCCAATAGTTTTCGTTCAGGATCCTCTTCGATCTCATAAGTAATCCACATCATCCATATATCCTTTTGCCAACAAATGTTGAACGATTTTCGATACCACGTAATCGGCCTTTTCGCCTGCATTGTTCAGAGCCGCGTCGAACAGCTGTTCAGGTGTCATTTCCACAAATTGCTCCGGCCTTATATCCGCTTCCTCTGGGAAGAGAACCATCGGCAAAAAGAAACTGCAAGGTAAAAGTCCGTATACTGCTTTTTTGGCGAAATTGTTCATGAATTCGTCGAATCCGAAACCTGGGTCGCTTTCCACTGACGTCACACCGTCCCAATATGCTTCGAAGAAATCGTCCCAGTGCTTTTCGCGACACTCCGGAGACGAGTTCATGTAGAGAAAGAAGGAAATATCCACAGTCGGGTCCAAATAATTTAATGTACCGTAATCAAAGAATTTCACTGCCTCAGCCTTTCCATCGTCGGTGAAAGAGAAGAGTATGTTGTTTTTATTGAAATCACCGTGCGCCACAACTGCGAACGGCTCTTCCGGGTGAGATATTTTATACCACATCTCTACCATTGTTTTTTGAGACATCTTTTCATAAGCTTTTTTGGCTATCTTGTTCGGAGGATTGCTCTCTATGAAAGGCCTAAACCCCCGTAATAATCCACCTTTGAATAAATGTTCACAGTCGTTAACTATTCTGGGTGGTAGTTCGTCGATGAGCTCTTCAAGAGTCTTCATAGACGATTTCTTCATTCTGTAAGACAAACCGTGAAATTTTCCAAGTTTTCTTAAAACGAATAAAATTGTGTCGTAGTCCAGGAATGTTTCTTTGGCAATTTTGAATCCTGTTGACCTTAAATCTTCCAAAATTATGATGTCTTCGGCCGGATTCTTTCCCGATGTCGCCAAGGCATAATAACATTTTGGAAGAATACCAAGATCTTCAACTCCAAGCATTGGTAAGATTTTGTAGTACGCGCCTACCTCTGCGAAAAACTGCTGAGTTACCACGGATTCATCTACAATACCGAAGTTCGGTGTTGTTTTCACGACTATTGGCACTTCCTTGATGGTGCCATTTCCTGTAGATAGTTCAACCCTGAGAAAACATATAGCAGAAGCGTAGTTTGCCCCCTTACCTTCATCCGAGTCAGTTTTCACTTGCAGGAGGGTTCCATAGCCGAATTTTCCATCAACTGCGAGAGTTGATATACGTTGTATTATCTCCTCCATTCCAAAGTGATTCTGCTGAGAACTCTGACTGACTGAAACTGCCAAGGACGGGTGTAATGAGCACTCGTCCGTGATTTGCTTTTCCCGCGCCTTCCCAATCTACTGGGCTGTCTGTCCAGAGTAACCTTTAAATAGGAGGTGATAACGATATTTATTTTATAAAAAGGCGTTACTCCACGTATTTTATTCTTCATTATTTGATAGAAGGTACGGTTACTACATATTCCTGCGGAAAGTCTAACATGTGAGCCAGGTTGGGTGGGGATCCCCATCCAACCCGAAAGGAAATTTTGATATTCGAGAACTTTTTCAACCTTGAAAAGTGAAAACAATGCTTGACCATCTGCAGACACAAACATGTATAAATATTATTATATTTCCATACTCACATGATCGGTTAATGCAAATGAAATTAGTTAGTGACATGCGTCGATAGTGTAATAGAAAACAGGATAATAGAAAACAGTTTACGTTTGAAGGTACGTAGAATCCAAAAAAATATAAAGGTAAAGTTTTTCCATCAATTTAAGATAGTATAGAATTTTTCGAGACCACGCGGAGCCCTGTAGGACAAACCGTTCGCTCCCTACGAGAATTTAAGGGTTGGACTTACGATAAATCAGAAACACGAGTGTGAATCGCAAAAGAGGCCTAATCTCCGTTCAAATTTTAGTTGACCGAAATGCGATTGATGTTTCATGTTCATGTTGGTTGGTGGTAACAATGGCATAGCCGTGTTCTTTGCGGACGAATGATCTATATAGGAAAATGATAAATCTTTGTGTAATAATTTTCAGCCTTTTGACCTGAGCACGAATACACTGAAATCCCCAGAGCTCTTAAGGACCACCCACAGCTCTTCAGGACCAACCGTTCGCTCCCTATGAGCACTTAAGGGTTGACTTACGATAAATCAGAATTGTGAAAGTGACCTAATCTCCGATCAAACTTCAGCTTACCAAAATGCAAGAAGTCATTTCTTCGAGTTGTACTCAGTTTTGCGTTCTTGGCAATCAGTAATCAAATTTCCAGTAATCAAATTTTCAAATTTAATTTTGATTTCTTCAAATTAAACTTGATTGTGAAGCGAAAATATGGTTGGTAAGTAGTGAAAATGGCAAAGCTGTATTCTTTACAGGCGAGCGATCTATATGAGAAATAATACACTTTTGCGTAATAATTTGCATCTTTTTTTTCAATTCGATTTCTGGATTTTTCTTTGAAATGTAAACCATCAAATTTTGAGGGGAGGTTAAAGTTATTTTCTTACTCGATTCCAATTGTTTATTATTGAAAACAATAATCCAAAATATGTGTCCTCCAAAAATGTAAGTATTCTTAATTTTTAAACAATTTTTGTTAAGTTTGGCCACAATGACACAACTATGAGAAACAGGTACGTGGCCGTTGCGTGATTTTTATCCTAGTTATTACTTATCTATTAGGTATTTGTCTGCGACAGCGTCAAAGTTAATTTTTTTCGAGTAGAACAATTATACGCTCTTCCACGTCAACGATAACAACATAATCACAATGGAATATAGGTACGATTAAATAATGAAAATTATTTAAAATGTGTACATATCAACTAGTTTGTGATTTTTACCCACGTTGTTTGAATCCACGTATGAAAATCCAACAGTGAGTCGAATTGAATCCAATTCAGGCTCCTACATTCATTAGTAATGGAGACGTTCTCTAGCTGATGGACCTAATAGGTAACAATGAGCCATCATTATGACGCCTCTAAATTGATGAATTTGGGAAAAATGATGGTTAAGGTGAAAAACACAAACGGTGGATACAGCTTTCGTACAAGTACGCAACCACGAGAGACATTTGATGTCTTATGTTTAATAAATTGAGAGCTTTCCAATGAGTGGTGAACGATTTTTGTGGGGTGGAAAATGAGGAAGTTAGTTTTCCCTAGGAACGATTGGTTGTACGTGAAAATCATCAGAAATGTCTGCGTAACGCTCCCCTCGTAACGCTCCCCGCGTGACGATCCCCGCGTGACAATTTTTCATTTATGTGCCATAGAAAAGACATAACATGTCAAAAACGTCAGTGAATTTCAATTTATTAATTTTTTCCTCAGACTCCAATCATTTCCGTTTTTATTGCGCTATTAATATTATAATTAATAAAATGTATTAGTAGGGATTCTCATTCGCTCATCCTGGTGGGTTTTTAGGACGCCCCACAGTAAGACTTGGGCGTCCTTATGCGATCGATCTGGGGTGAAGGAGGACAACACTCAACAGAAAAAAAAAAAAATAACCACGCAGTAATCCGTTTTAGACCATTCTGAATCCAAATCCGCGAAAAAAAACCATAGGTGTATGTCTGTGTGTGTGTGTGTGTGTAGGTGTGTATGTGTGTATGTAACTCAAAATGTCAAAAATGTCCATAAGGCGCCCACTTACACAAAATGACCACAAACGGGGGCTGGGCGCGTATAGGTGAGTGTGTGTGTGTGTGTGTGTGTAACAAAATCTTGTGTATTCTGCCCAGGCCTTAGTTCTCAATCGATTTTCCTGGTTCTTTTTTTGTTCGTCGCGGAAAACTATCTAGTTGTGCACTACGTCGCCGGAATTTCGAATTTTGCCTCTTAAGGGGAGGAAAGGGGGGGTTAATGCTCGAAAAACGTGCGTTTTTGGGCATATTCTTGTGTACTCTGCCCAGGCCTTAGTTCTCAAACGATTTTCGTGGTTCTTTTTTCGTTTGACGCGGAATACTATCTAGTTGTGCACTACGGCGCCGGAATTTTGGATTTTGCTTTTTAAGAAGGGGAAAGGGGGGGTTAATGCTTAAAAAAAAGTGCGTTTGCGTGCATAATCTTGTTAACTCTGCCCAGACCTCAATTTCCAACCGATTTGCGTGTTTATTTTTTTGTTTGACTCAAATAACTTCCGAGTTGTACATGATTTTACCAGAGTACCAAAATTCGCAAGGGGAGGGGGTGAGTGGGGGGATAATATTCACAAAATATCCGATTTTTCAATATTTCGGTTCCTTTATAGCTTACTAATTGTACCCAAGCTTTGAAATTGAGGAAAAATTCTCATTATACCTCCGGATTTTCATGAATTATTCTCTGTACCACCATGGAACTAATAGTGGTGCCACCATGGTGCCAGGACACCATAAACCGCATATTTCGTTTTTTTCTGTTTTTTTTTTTTTTTGTGTTTCACCTTGAATACGGATGTGAACCTCGACGGACCGCCTACCAAAACTAACAGATGAAAGTTCAATGTTACGACGTATTTCCGCTTTGGTGCCAGACTGGCACCATTGTTGGCGTTGGGGTGGTGGTGGAGGGGGGGGGGGGGGTGTGAACTCGAATTCGCATGTTGGGTGTCGTAGATCATGGATTTTAAAATGCTCTTCAGATTCGAGGCTCCCATGCCGCTAGAAATGTCATGGTGGATAATGGTGGGGGGGGGGGTCAGTATTTCTTGCCTAAAGTAATAAATGAATTACATCGAGTGAAACAGTTTTATCACTTAACAACTGGTTAAACTGATCCGATGCTTATCCAATGGGACGTCCCCTGGAATGCATGCATTACTAAACAATATGTTTACAGCTAGCTGATATCCACAAAAGATGAGGGCCACGTGACACTTGACGCCACCATGTGGAAATGTGGTAGGTAGGTACACATGAAGCATTATACTGAAAAATTCCACCTCAAGATTTGTTGTGGGTATTTCAAACACTTGATTACTCTTATACTATAAGTTTTAAAAGCGTAAATACGTTCATTTGAAATTTTAAAATTTTCAAAATTTTATAGTTCGGCTTTCTGGGGGAAATTAGGTACCTATACAACAACATCAAGGGAGTTCAACTTCATAGCAATAAATAAGAATAGATGGGTCCGACGTTTGCCCTTGGTGAGCCATAATGAGAAAGATTCAACCAATACCTAATCTCTACCTATCATCAAAGAGTGCCGGATGGGATTAGGGGGGCGTGGCAGAGCTAGTGAACACCCCCATAACGATACTTACATGGAGTTGGGTGGCCGGCAGTTGTTATCATCCACCTTAACTTCCATGCGTGTTATCACTGTTGTCACGAGTCCTTCGGGTTCCGTTGTTTTGTTCCATTATTTTGCTCTTACCTTCTTTGAACATAAACATGTTTGCGATGTAATTATTGATACAATCACTCACCTACCTACTTAGTAGTGTTTTAAGGAATATTAAAGTTTATTTCTTAACTTCCTAAAATTTGTTGATCACAGAATACTCGACTTTTTATGCATGAATCTGAAGTGATATCAGAAAATGGACTTCCACAAAAATGAAGAATCTACCAGCGGTTCTCACCGGTCCCAATTTCCTGAGTACCATCGTGGAAACAACGATTATCTCACCAGGAAGGACAAAAATGAGATAGAACATGAAATCCGTCAACACCTTTCCAAGAGATATGATTTAGATGATGATTATTTGTACGTCCTACCAACAGTATTCTTCAGCGACCCTCCGTGGAAGGTAAGCGCATCTTGTAGGTATTATAAGTTATAAATTCAAAGTAAAGTAATCATCTACCCTTTCTCACTTCAGAGAACATAAATGGCTCTAACCTAGCCAAAGACGCTTGATGAAGACGGTCGTGCAGGTAATTCTCTTGAATAGAGTGGAAATGTGGGCAAACGCGTTGAATCTGGCATACCTCTGACAGAGATTAATAACTGAGCAGTGAAGAGAGAAACGAATCGAGCGCGCTTGCCGAACAATGTTAGAACCCGCTATCTTCGTCCTCAAGAAGTAGTGTCATTAATATTCAGCTGATGATTCCAGAGGGGAAAGAATCTTCGATAGAATGGACGAAGGAGTCAGATCCTTCTTAGTCATGGAAGAACAAGAGCGCACAATGGCAAATTGGCTCGAAATGGGTGGTAGAACAGAGGGAGGTGTACTGCACTGCTGGCGCCAATCATTCAGGCGTGGATGGACAGAAAACATGGACGAGTGAACTTCATCCTTAACCAATTCTTCACAGGACATGACTGTAAAATGAGAATGTTATCTGCCCGAACAGAGAAGACGATTTTCTGCACTCCTTCTTTGAATGCACAAAAATCAGAAGTGGGGTTGACTCCTAAGTTCAACACCACGTGCTATTGTCAGCAAGATGCTGGAAGGTGAAAAGAACTGATGTCTTGTAGCGAAATGCACGGAGAGCGTCCTTGAAAGGAATATGTGCCCAGTACTGGAGAGAGAGAGAGAAAGGAGCAGCCTAGAACTCAGCCTGAAGTGATTTGTTGAACGGTTCCGGGCTGAGTTTCAACGTAGGAGAAAGGAGATGTTGTCGTAGTGGGTTTGAATCCCAAATAACCTGAAGATGCGAATCCTTCAGGTATCTTACGAGATCCAACTCCACCTGTGGAGTGCTTGAAAAGTTCGAGATTCTTAAGAGTGACAGGTCTGGTAAATGTCTGAATGAGGTGGTCCCTCAACATGTTTCACCATTGATAGGTTCCTTCCTACAATAGCTTGGTCTCCCCTTCACAATGTTACCTTCACCAATGTTTGAGCTCCCTTTCACTTTGATCCTCCCAGGTCCCTTCACTTCTCTGAGCCAATAGGATTCTCCTTTCACTTATCTGATTGGGTATGACTTTCACTTTCTCGACCAATGGGATTCAAGCTCCCTTTCACTTGTGACTATATAAGCTATGCTCTCTGTGATGTACCTTCAGTTATTGCTTGTTTCTGATGATGACCTAACCGTCGAAATCGATTTAACTTGTAACTCATTATTTTCGTGGAAATAGACAACATTCTACTCAACTCCGTTTTTATTAGAATGGTTTTCCACAATCTCATCGCGAGTGATTTTATTCGTCCACCTGTGGACCTTTTAGATCCCAATTACCACCCGATGTCTTGAATAAGCGATCCAAGTCTCGTTGGCTTTGATCAATAATTACGTGCAAATTTTTACTAAGTTGTATCGACTAAAATTTCCATATAAAATGCCATTTTTTCCGAAAGAGACCTACAGGAGGTAGGTTAAGAATTTATAGGGAGGAGGGATTTTACTACCTAGTTCTCCCAAGTACCTAATAATTCGAACAAAGGTTTGTGGTTTATTGAAAAACGCATAAGATCAAGGAAAACCAGTAGTTCTCTACTTCGGCTTTTAGTCAGCAAATAATCTGTAATATAGTGGTGCACGGACGTTATTCCTTGAGGCTCTTCAGAGGAGGAAATGTCATTCATACAAAGTGTGTAAAAAATATGTTAGTGAGCTTAATTTTGAATAGATAAGTCTGTACTCTGTTGGTGCTCAGTTATGTACGACAATTTATTTTGCAGGAGGAATCGTTGCAATCCCTGAAGAATGATCTCAATTCGGTTAAGAGCAAATTAAACAACTACGATCTCGAAAGGTGGCACGCTCACACAACCAATACTAACTTTGCTGGCTTCGTGATCCCTGCAGTGCGTAAATTCAAACCAGAACTTCTAACTCAGGTAAATCGATTTTACAGTTTGCACGTTGTTCGCTCTACCATAGTTCTTTGATAGGGTACGTACTCGTTCTCACGATTCGTATAATAAACGGTGACTGTAATTTGTAATTTTTACAGGCTTGGTGTAAATTTTATGACATTTTGGAGAGTTTTCCTGTATTACCGGCTGATGCTATAAAAACTGGAATTTTAAATAGTATCCACTTATGTGAGGCTCCAGGTGCATTCATTGCTGCATTGAATCACAATCTTACGTTGAACTACCCTCACATCAAAGTAGGTAAATGGTTGTTTTTCAACGTTATTTTGGTCTTGGTACCACGAATTTCATCGTATTTAAAATGCTACCAATTTCTAGTGGGAATGGAGAGCAAATACTCTGAATCCATACTACGAAGGCAACCCACTGCAACGAATGATCAACGACGATCGATTCGTTATGAAAACCTCAGACAACTGGATATTCGGGGAAGATTTTACTGGAAATATTTGTCAGCGAGTCAACTTGGAGCATCTTAAAAGGACTTCGAAGGATATTGGACCGATTCACTTGGTAAGTAAAATAGTAATCTCAAGGGTAAGGATAAGTAGGCAATAAAATTTAGGTAAGTATGATACTTTGTTTGTCGGTCATTTTGGTGAAAACTTATTCAAATTCAATAGCTAATACTGTTACCATGGGGAATTCGCCTCAATTTTAGATTCTGGAATTTCAAGTCAAATCCTACAATAGGGCCCTAGAATAACTTTTACGTCAGAAATACCCAAGGGGGAAAAATACCGTAAATGCCTAAACAAGTGAAGCCTATGTCAAAAAACACCACGAAAATCGACGGAAGCTGAGGACGTCACTGACGGAAAACTGACCGAATTCATCTTGCTGTGTTCTGGCGAAGCATAAAAGAAGTATCTTACCAAATAGTTCCAATGAATGTCAACAGGTAGAGTTGTAGGCACCCTTGTGACCACACGAAACTCAAATGATGTGATTCAAATAATGAAACTAACTAATGTAGAAACTAAATAAGAAACGGTGAAGACTACCTACTTGAATAAAAGTACCAACTTGAATAAAAGGACTTCTTATAGCTCCCTTAAGGAGGCCTTTTATTAAAGGAGCGTTCTTGCATACCACGTACTTGGGTGCGTTCAGAACGAGGAGGTAAGAGGGAAGCTAGGAGGTAGGAACGAGCCCTTCAGGGGTCGAGCTGGGAGGTCGCCCGTGTTGCTGCTGGTCTTGATTTTGTCAAGCAGCAGTTAGCATGGTGCGACCAAGCAACACCATCTGCTCCAAAACCCAGTTCGTCTGCTGAGTTTGCTGCTGCCCTGCATGAGTCAGTAGATGGTAAAGAACTCCGACAGTGCTCCGAAAGCCTTATCTCATCCCAATGGGTGGATTGGGCTTCGGAGGGCATTGGGGCCCGTGACTACCGGAACTTCCACGCCGTCCGCGTGGCAACACTGCCAACAGCGGTACGGTGTTCTAGGGGTAGTCGTGGGATGACAGATACCCTTTGCCGTGCCTGTCGGAGTGGAAATGAACACCTGTATCATGTAGTGCAGCAGTGTCCACGAACTCATGGGGGCCGCATCCTACGTCATGATGCGGTGGCCAAGCAGATAGCAGGTGCCTTGTCATCCAGCGGCTGGGATGTTGAAAGGGAGAGATTATACCACATGCCAAGTGACCAGGGCAAGAAGCCTGACATTGTTGCTGTCAAGCCCGACAGGTCTTGCATTATCCTGGATGTCCAGGTTGTTAATGGCAGCATGGACATGGAGCAGACCTGGCGGGCTAAGATAAGAAAGTATGATAGAGATGATTTACGGCAAGCAGTGTCAGAGCTAAAAGGAGTGGAACCCAACAACATCAGGGTGATGGCTGCAACCTTGTCGTGGCGCGGAGTGTGATGCGGGAAAAGTGCCACGGAGTTGCGTGAGTTGGGCATCTCAGTAGGCGTACCCCGTGGTGTCACCAGACTCGTCTTGCTCGGCTCATCTGAACTGGTGGTCTTTTTATAGAGGCACTTCCCTTCATCCCTCTCTCCCACCCCCACCTTCCTCATCTTCCCTCATCCCTAGGGCCGGCGTCGGGTGAGTCCTGGGCGTTCTTCCCATTATATTCTATTTATTTATTTATTTTGTTTTATGGCGTGCCCCCTCCGTCAGAGAGACCTTTAGTCTTTGAGGGGAGATTTAAAAAAAAAAATCGAGGCAGAGGGAGGATGACTGAACGGACTAGCCAGGAGGGAGGATGACTTGTCATCCTCCCTCCTGGCTAGTCCGTTTAGAACAAAGAGGTCAGGATAGAGGGAGGAATAACCTCATCCTCGATCGAACGGCAGCCAAATTGATTATTATCGGAAATTTAAACAGCAGATGATTCCAGAACCACCCCTCAAGGGAATACACTCGAAATACGGGGAATTTCACCATTTGATGCCATAGCGGAAGATGATGCCGGGAAGTGCTTAGCTTTTTTACAAATTAATGTCAAACAAAGAAGACTTTGAAACAGAGACGGAACTTGGTAGCATAAATTACATATTCAAAAATACTGCTTACAGATTATTTCAGTAACCCAGAGATCTTTCATGCAGAACGCACCTTTTCTAAAACTTGCAACGAACAATTTGTTTTACTTCATTTATCCATTGCTGAACAAATAAATCCTTGTAAAAACAATAGCAAATAAAATAAAACAACATTCATCCAACGTAGAGGACTCTAAATTAATGAACAACATTTCGATAACACTATGTACATGGTAAAATAAATATGATACAATTACTATACAGGGTGTAAGCCTAACTGGTGTGCCATACGGTACCAGTCGATACTGCAACTAATTTGCAACAAAAAATGTCTCTTAGCGATTTTTTTAAAAACCCTTTGGTTTCGAGTTATTTCAACTTTAAACTTTTTTTCGTGATTTTGACCTTACGTCATTAAACCAGTCACAACGCCGTTAATTAGTGGTTTAAATTACAATTTGAGGATACTGTTGGAAAGAGCATTAAATTTCCTATCGGATAGATGCCTTAACATTTTTTGAGTCAAGGTTTGAGACATGAAAACATCCTCTAAAAAGAGAATTTTAAGTAATTTTAGAAACCTTTTATTTTTTCAATCGAAAAATCGAACTACGAGGATCAACATTTTTTCAAGATGCAAGAACAGTAAAAACTGCGCCAGAATCTCAGCTTTCCAATGGTATGATCAAAACATATTTTACAACCGAATTTAGGGGAGAAATTCGTGTTTGAACGCGGAAAAACGTGCATTTGTTCAACGCAATCGGCGCTCCGCCTAGTCGATCTGAGGGGTCGGACGATAGAAGTGGGTGGGTCGGCGCCGCAGTAGACCGCGAGGCCTCCGGAAACAGGAGGCCAGAGCGCTGATCTCGTTGAAAAAATGCACGTTTTTCCGCGTTCAAACACGAATTTCTCCCCTAAATTCGGTTGTAGAAAATGTTTTGATTATACCATTGGAAAGCTGAGATTCTGGCGCAGTTTTCACTTTTCTTGCATTTTGAAAAAGTAAGGGTTCTCGTAGTTCAATTTGAGATTGAAAAAATGCGAGGTTTCCAAAATTAAGTAAAATTTTCTTTTTAGAGGATGTTATCATGTCTCAAACCTTGACTCAAAAAAAGTTAAGGCATCTATCCGATAGGAAATTTGATGCTCTTTCAAACGGTATTAAATTGTAATTTACATAGCAAATTAATGGAGTTATGACCGATTTAATGACATAAGGTCAAACTCACGAGAAAAAAAGTTTAAAGTTAAAATAACTCGAAAACAAAGGGTTTAAAAAAAATTAGATTATAAAATTAGATATAGAATCAACCGGTACTGTATGGTAGACCAGTTAGGCTTAAACCCTGTATATTACAGTATACACTATAGCTGAGTATGGTTGATATTTAGGTTACTGCGGATGGCAGTTTTGACTGCACCGATGATCCTGCCGAGCAAGAAGGAAAAGTTGTACCTTTGCTTTATTGTGAAACAATTGCTGCCTTCAGTATTTTGGCACCTGGTAAGTTTTCTTACTTATCAGTTGAAACTTTAGCCCTAGATGTGATATATTTTTGCATTCTCTCTTCAACTTGAAATGTTCCTGTTTGGCGTGTTGTAGGTGGTTCCTTTGTCCTGAAGATATTCACGATATTCGAATGCCAAACTGTCTGCCTGTTATATTTGCTAAGGTGTTCATTCAAGAAAGTTTGTATTTACAAGCCAACAGTAAGTAAAGAAGGAAACTCCGAGTTGTACGTTGTGTGTCTTGGATTCATTAAAAATGAACATCAGGAAAGTCTTCTAAATGAACTGTCTAAGCGCATGGAGGATGCCGCTACCGGGATGGTGATGTTCAGAAAGGAGGATGTAAATGCGTTCTTCATAAGCGAAATGGAACGGTGCTCATCGTTTTTTACAGGAATTCAAGTAAGTGGACGTTAACTGCACCAAGTTAACGCTGCACCATGAGTTTTACTCCTAGCCATTTTATAATTTGATTTACTCTGTTGTCTGCCAGTCTATGAGAGTTTTTTGATAGTAGCAAAGTGACGAGGGTTAAAATTAAAAGATTGGAAAATAGAATTTATTAAAAGTGTAGCCCCGAGTTATACCTTTAATATTCTTATTAACTGATCAGGGAACTGAATGAGCTACATTATATGTCCTTGAAATCTGGTGTATGACTTCAAAATCCAGATCTACTTGTTCATCTAAAGAATCTGACTAGAATGTTCGGACTCGTGATCGGCGATAAACAATCCATTCCTGGGCCAATCAGGTGTAACCCGAGAGATTGGTGAGAAGTGTCCCCACCTCTAGGGATTATCCATTAATCGGTTAAATGGGGAAAAACTCTCGTTCATAATTTTCCTAGAAGTACGAATAGGTAATAGATTGGCTCTGACGGTAATCGAGAGAAACAAACAATTTTTTAGGAGGGATTTTCATCCAAAGGTAGGAAGATTTTGAATTGAATAAAAAATGCAACTCCGAACTTTACCTCAAATTTTTCTAGTCTCGTTAGGTATAACCTTCGATCAGTTGGGTTTGTATAGCTGGTCCCCTTATATGCATAAGCCTCCCTCTGTACCTCCTTAAGTGTGATCACCTCAGTGACAACACTTAAAGGGTTAAGGGTGATCACCTCAGACAGGAGTAAATCGGTAGCGGGGAGGTACCAATTCTCTGCCTCTTGGCAGACCTGGTAGTCTGGTTAGGCATCTGGAGATAGTAGGGATGCCAGAAATCATTCTTCATGAGGTAGGACCATTGAGGCTTTGAGGGGGAGGGGGGAATTTCCCCTGCAAATAATGTCGGCATGAGAGTCCTGCTTCGAACTCAGGTTCCAACCTGTCTAGTTGGTAGAACTATGGCTAGATGGCTCGGCCCTACCTGTGGTGCTTCAGACAAGTACCTGTGAGGAGAGTGGGGGTGGGAGAGATGGTCTTGACCTGGCAACATGGTTAGGCATCTGGAGATAGTAGGGATGCCAGAAATCATTCTTCATGAGGTAGGACCATTGAGGCTTTGAAGGGGAGAGGCGGGTCTTCCCCCTGCAAATAATGTCGGCATGAGAGTCCTGCTTCGAACTCAGGTTCCAACCTGTCTAGTTGGTAGAACTGGCTAGATGGCTCGGCCCTACCTGTGGTGCTTCAGACAGGTACCTGTGAGGGTAGTGGGGGTGGGAGAGATGGTCTTGACCTGGCCACCTGGTTAGGCATCTGGAGATAGTAGGGATGCCAGAAATCATTCTTCATGAGGTAGGACCATTGAGGCTTTGAAGGGGAGAAGAGGACTTCCCCCTGCAAATAATGTCGGCATGAGAGTCCTGCTTCTTACTCAGGTTCCAACCTGTCTAGTTGGGAGAACTATGGCTAGATGGCTCGGCCCTACCTGAGGTGCTTCAGACAGGTACCTGTGAGGGAGAGGGAGATGGTCTTGACCACTCCTGGGGCTCTTCCACCTGATTGCTGGTGGAGAGAGTTTTGTAATCCTCAATGGATCGACTCTCCATTAAACAGTGGCCATTTTCACCCAAATATAGATTTCCAATAATCTGTAACACGAGAACCTCATTGATTTTGATACATTAGTGTCTATATTTTTCCAGATGACGGTTATCGAGAGAAACATACAACTTTTTCAGGAGGGATTTTCATCCAAAGATAGAAAGATTTTGAATCGAATAAAAAAATCCATCTCCGAACTTTACGTCGAAAATTTCTGCATACGACCTCTCCCAGATGATGGATACATGCTGGGTAAACAAGCGGTACGATTTAATTTTGATTTTTACCTCAAGTTTACTTCATTGGTCGGGCTTGGTATTGGATTAATAATGGTGATCAGCTGTGAATCACAGTAGAAAACTGTAATAATACCTACTCCAAATTTCACCAGGTTTTTTTCAGTTTTTTTCTCCTCATTTTTCTACTCGTTATTTCACTTTCGATTCTTATTCAAATTTGAATTGGAAATATCTAATCTTGCCATATTCTGCTGTCACGATAAAACAGTATCTCTCGACAATCCATTCAGCAAGATCCAAATTGCAATGTAGGGTTACAGTTAAATCTCAAAACATTCTTCACCAAGAACACTGACTTTCTTGAGATGGTAATTGATTCAGTATACGTATTACTGTCAATTAATTATTAATGTTGTTGCTTCTGTTTGAGTACTACCTAGATACCTAACATAAAACTGGATAGATGGAAAATTAAAACAGTACAAAGACATCATTTTATCTTATTTTACAATTTTGTTTTAATGATTTTTGAAAATTTGATTTTCCACGAGATAAAAGAATGAAGAAAGTTAGGGTAGATGTGGCTTTCAAAATTATTTCAAACTCAGCTATCGTATTTTTGTTTCTAGTATTACAAGAGGGGTCTCCACTTTTCTCCTAGAGATGACTCTGGGACGTTCGCTGATCGACAATACCTGAAAGATACAGATTCTTCAGCGATTCTCGAGTATTACAAATCGAAATTGAATGGAATGCATTTTTATTGGCCGTGTGAGAATGACATACTTTGGCTGGAAGATGCTGAGCTTCAGGCTGTAAGTTGGTGGTAGAATCGATTTTATTCAATGTTGCACTTAAGATCTCTGATAAGGCTTCTACTTTGGGAGGAGACGCCAAAATTATATAGTTTTGAAAGCATCCAATTTTCATTGTACCACTTACTGTTGTGCTTGGATGATAGGGCTTTCAAAAGTTGGGAGGAGCATTTTCCGCCTGATATCACCGTAGTAACTTTGACGTTGCTTCTGCCTCTTCCATCTCTCCTGGTGAGATGAGAGCAATGTGAAAAAGCAAGCAACAAACATTCCCAGGGTAGGTCCGTGAAGACCTTACGAGGTAGAGGTTGCAATTTTGTGATCAGTTACCTCTTCGCATTTCTGTTTATTCACTTCCATGGCTCAGTCGTAGCGAGCTCCGACTCGGGAATGTGAATATTAGTTTAGTCGGAAAGATTGGAGATCTACTGCTTTTGCATAGAATCCCATCGAGTTCTTGTCTTTGTGTATGCCTGTTTCAAACGTGACTATTTTAAAAATTTGTGAGCACTCAAAATGATTATAATCATTGTTGATAATTATCAACATTGAAAATCATGAGCCGAATCACATGGCAGGTACAGGGCATATTTCGTCCTCGTGAAAAGGCGAATTGAGTGACTTGGTCACATTAATAGAATGGACGATGACATAATGCCATGAAAGCTCCTGAACGCCCAATTTGAAGGTCGAAGAAGAAGAGGATGACGGTGAAGATCATTGACCCCTGGCAGCCATGGGAACTAGCGAATGGCTTCCATTGGTTGTGCTTTTTGGTCTGTTCTTCAGGAAGACAAAATTCACTCAGAAGTGTAGCACTGAAGAAGAAGATCTCGAAAATTTTATTGTATTGACTTTTCTTTATGACATATAGGGTGTTTCATAAGTAGCGAACCACCCTTTCCATTTCCTTTATTTTTGTGAAAATAAAAAACCTAGTCGAAGTAACCTCGCGCAATGTGCACCAACTTTTTTCTTCAAATGGAACCTCCATTTTTTTGCAGATTCGGATTCTACGTCAAATCACCTATCCCGAACCTTGAACCTAAGACTTCTTCAAAATTATTTGAGCGATAGTAAGGGACATGTCGTTTCATGTCGCATACACAACAAAGACGCAGTTGATTTGATGAAGTCTTAGGTTCAAGGTTCGAGACACGGAGAGCATCCTTTCAAGGAAGATGCTCTTAGAACGAGAAAGAGAGAGGAGGGAGCATCTGGTCCGCCCCCTCACCCAGAACTGATTAAACGCCCCAGGACTCAGCCCGAAGTAATGTGCTAAACGGTTCCGGGCTGAGCTCCAAAAAAAGAAAAAAGCAAAGAAAAAAAGAAAGGTTCGGGATGGGTGAGGTAAAATAAATCGCATAGGATCGATCTATTCCAAATCCCACAAGCAGTAAATGCATAATTTGAGTACCAGGTACCGAATTCACCAACATCAAATTGATTAAAAATGTACAAATGAGAATCAAGTAACGCTTAAAAACGATTTTTTCTTCCATTATTCTTATAAAAACCAAGGCAATGCGGAAAAGTATCATCACCATGTGATTCAGCATGAAGAAATAGCAAAAATAGGCCAGAATCATGTGCCACACTTGGGGTTTTCCATCGTATCGTACAGGTATGCGCGCAAACACTCCTGGGTGCGCCCAAAAAATAAACGCGACGCGAGAAAATGTGATTTTCGAATTCTTTGCAAAAAAAATAAGGGGAGGTTACTTGGATACGTTTTTTTATTTTCACACAAATAACGGAAATAGAAAGGGTGGTCCTTTACTTATGAAACACTCTGTAGATTTGATTGCTATTGAATAAATTAATCCAAGAGATTTTGCATTAATTTATGCAAAAGATACTCGACAGAGTATTACTGTATTACAGAGTGTTCTGCCTTGAAATGCTTCTGTTGTTATTTTGGAAGCTCTCGTGAAACAGGTAAAATAAGAAAGATTAACCATTTGGGACCTTTTAATTGAAGCACAACTGCACAAGCAAAATTAGCATTAGGACTTGAAAGGCGGACGGAAAAGACAAGGATAGCAGGGAAATCTTATCACCAGAGTCACTAGAGTGGTAGACATGGGAGACTAATGTAGTGAGCCGGAGGCAGAATACATGAAGCCCATTAAGGCGCTTGATTATGCGACCTGCAATGATGTCTAGTGGTCAACAGCTTCAATTTTTTTTTTTTTTTTTGTTGAGAGTACTTGAAATCCGGTTCTAAAGAATGTAATGAATCACCCCTTATCATTGCCCAAAGGTTTATTATTTTCTGTATAGATATTACGGACCCCTTTTCATGATGGTTCCAGGGAATTATCCCTGCAGCTAAGCACCTAGCCCAAACTAGGACTTGTCCCCACTTTCCTTTACGCACAGACATGCATTATTGTGCCAGACTGTAACCACTATCTCTGCATATCATAACATCATCTTTTTATACATTTAAAGGCAGACTGCGCTCCAGAAATCTTCGTGAAACGAGGAAAACCATTCAAGACTATTCTAAGTTCCAGGTTCTGTACAGGCAATTTACTGACTGTCTTCAATGACGTTCTTAATAACACCACGCCTGTAATCAGTTATGACTTCTGGGCTGAATCGTTCACCTCTTTTTTCTCGTCTTCTTCAAGGTAAGTTCGAAACTTCATTTTCTGTGTTGCAAATTCACTTTTGTTATTCCCGTAAGGTATATTTTCGAATGATGAATGAACTATCTATTCCTCTTTCAGCATGAATTGTTTGGCGTACAACGAGTTCAAAATGGTTGACGTAAGGGACAAGCCCTGGATTTCAGACTACCACGTTGCACAGACGGAATCCCTGAGGGCTCTGTGTTCTGTTTTACTAGAACTGAAGAAAGGAAGCAACTTCGTGTTCATCGGTCTTCCTCTCCTGACACAGTTCAATGTCGGACTCGTCTTCCTCCTGGCTCGCAATTTCAAGAAGGTCTTTATTTCCCTATGATCCTGACAAGAAAGCCCGATTTGTACGACTTGATGTGCAATTTATTTGTATTTTCAGGTTGGATTCCCATACCCTAGAGAATTCGGGAACTGCATTGTGTTTCAAGACCTACAGTCTAATGATTTCAGCAAACTAATCGATGTGCTCAAAGAAGGCGAAGGTCATCCAAATCAAGCCCTCATCTCTCTCATTGACATCACAGCCCTCGGAGGTGAATCAGCCATAACCATAATCTACTGAAGTAGGATGAAGTTATAAAATACTTTATTTTGTGTAGGGAACAGACAAATGGGAAATTTGCCTCACAATTTTTGAATTTTTTATCTTCAAAAGAGGGTTCACTGATATGGAAGAAAACCCTAGTGTGCTGCTTGAAAACGCATCCAAAAAATTTAGAGAATTTAAGGAAGATGGAAATTTTATATGTACCGGGAGTCTGTAACGTGAAAAGTTTCTCTTTACAACAGCAGCGCTACCTCTGAAACCGCACATGAAACAACTAGCTTACGTGATTGATCACACGAGTGCACCAAAAACTGACAGAAAGAACAGAGACACGAAAATGATTAGTTTATCAAGCATTATCAGTCTTCACCTTCTCTTATTTAGTTTCTATATTAGTTAGGTTTGATATTTGAATCACATTATTTCAGTGGATTGTTTCGTGTGGTCACAAGGGCAACTACGACTCTACCTGTTGACATTCTCTGACACTATTTGCCAAAACTCCTTTTACGCTTTGCCAGGGCACAGTTTTGCTTGAGGAACCCTGGGGAGTGACCGCTGGGCTGAATCTGGGAGCCCGAGAAGCGTTCTGATTGGTGGAGCTCCAGGACGTAGTTATAGCAGATTGCAACAGATCGCGTTCACGATCGTTTGTTCCCAACCTCATCACAACAAGTCACCTTGTTTATCACATATTTGTCTCCTTGGTGCGTTACCGACCGCATCTACGTAATTAATTTGATAACATTTAGTTATATTCGCGATATGTACGAAAAAATCGAGCGATTTTCAATAGTGCACTGGGTTTCAAACGTTTCTATGGGTGGCAGTTGTCGATTGAACATTTGAACAACTGGCGATGGGGACTACAACAATTGTATGGAGAACTTGGAAAATACCTTTTGCCTCAATTGGATTTTCTACGTAATTTTTGCAAATCTAAATGATGAAACGAAAAGTTATCAATTTCTGGTCATTCAAAAGGATTCGAAAAGAAGCAGTAAGAAGTGTGCCCTCTCCCCCCACCACTTCCGTAGTAGTTCCTCAATCCTAGCTGAAAGTAGATGGCGCAACTGAGGCAGCCTCAAAAATGCTTGCACACCATTTTAACATTGGCTTTCTTCTCTGTTAACTTGTCTCCATTATTCTGTGGGATCGACGCAATCAGTTTTCCTCGATCTCCACAGTGTTTTTTGACACTGCTTCACTTGTTTAGGCATTTTCTTCAATAATTTTTTTCAAGAATTGAGGCAAATTCCCCATTGTCGTCGTCTGTGTGTTCCTGCTGTCCTTTGATAATGCAACATGAATTCTCCATTTTGTTCCAGATGAGTACCTCAAAACAGTCACTTTATTCAACCAAGTACTTCTAAGGAAAACCTCACTGATTATGGCTCACGATCTCTGAACAGCATCATCTCTTTTTTTAAATGTACTTGGTTTGCTATTTTTAAGTGTATTTTGATTACCTACTGTTCGTTTTATTAGGTAGTTCCTATGAAACGATCTGAGTTTTGAGTGGCTATTTTTGACCTACTTTTTCATTTTAACTTTTAGAGTAACTACATAATAAACAGCTCTATGAGCATAACTACATGATTGTGATGTACATATGTAAGTTTGTCTATAGTTTATTGATCATTCTTTTGTAAATTTCATTACCCACCTAAATTTCTTTGTGAAAGTCCTAAATTAGCTGTTTGTTACAATTGTATCATACATTCGTCCATTAAAAACCTAGATACTCATCTTTAGTAAATCTTACCCCAAGTTCATATGAATTTCATGTAATAGGATGGAGCAAAGTTCGATGTTACTTACTAGGTAAAAGTTGGTTTTTGGTTGAATAATGTTCATTGTGAAAAGGAGAATTGGAATGCTTTCTGAATCGCTTCCAGTGGAGGTCCAGGCTCAGAGTTGGTACTGTTACTGAACTACTTGAGCTTCCGAGTCTACCAAGGTAGCGGAAGCATTGATTTCGAGGTTAAAAACAAGTTACTTAAAATCAAAATTTCCACACACTTTTGACAATTGTGGTTTCGTGTCTATCATGAAATCCTTAAAATTGTGCAAAACTATACAAATTTATGTAATAATTTCGATTTCATACTCAGGGTTGGCTTGTAGATGGTCTCCTACAAAAATCATCGCCTCTGGATCGATAGCAGCCTCTGAGCAAGTTGATCTGAATCTCAACAAAATAATAATAATTATTATTAATTAATAATTATTTTCAATTATTGAAAACAGTTTTTTGTCAAGTTGGCAATCTGAGGTTGACTAGACTCTTTGAGGAAGTGGGAGAACCAGGTGGTGACTGCTCAATAGATCTTCTAGCAATGTTTCCCAGTCCACCATTGGGTGGGCAGTTGTTGTAGATAAGTAGTTTTTGGTAGAGAGGGGTCGTTCAAGCTGGAGCCATCACGTAGAACCCAATCAGAGGGTTCATTCCAAGAACAGTTAGATCTGGCAATCTGAGGTTGACTTGATTCTTTGAGGAAGTGGGAGAACCAGGTGGTGACTGCTCAATAGATCTTCTAGAAATGTTTCTCAGTCCACCATTGGGTGGGCAGTTGTTGTAGATAAGTAGTTTTTGGTAGAGAGGGGTCGTTCAAGCTGGAGCCATCACGTACTATCCAATCAAAGGGTTCATTCCAAGAACAGCTAGATCTCTACACCTCACTAAAGTTACCAGTTCCAATGGAAAGATCACCACTTGAATGTTCTCACTTCATCAAAGTTCCATCCATTATTTTTACATGAAAAAATAAAATACTTTACCCATTGGATGATGGGCAATAACTATGTACCTGTCTGAAGACGCATTATAAATAAACTAGCTGAAAAGCCTACTAAAAGCAGGCAAAAACGATTCCTCCGACTCTCCCCACCCCCAATTCCTATCCCTGATTCCTCAGACTCTCCCCACTCCCACGGCCATTCAAACTCCTCCCAATCGGCGACGTGCATACGTATGTACATACGGTTGGCGTTGTATGTATATACTTGTGTATTCAGAATACTCAAGGAATTTCGTGACTGATGCAGCAATTTCTCTGAAATATGAAAAGGTTGGGGATGGACATTCATTGGTGAATCCAATAAATTCAAGAAGTTCGCTTTGAGGAGCTTTAGCCAAAAATGCTGTCTGCCATCGTTGGCAGATTCCAGTGCATAGACACAACTCATAGAATGCTAGGCGAAGCCTCCATTACACGACTCGATCCTGTCTCCTCAAGTAGGGAATGATCGCCATTTGCCCTGAAAATGGGCCATATGAAGGAGCACTTCCTGTCCCAATGTAGGGAGCAAATGCAATCGGTTGGAATTTCCTTCAAATACAAGAAGTGGGGGGAGGGGTAGACAGCTCACTCTCTACTTTCTCCAAAGAACAGGTCGTTCAAGCAGTTGTAATAATTTCCTCAAAAACATCAGGCGTCATGAGTAGAATGTTCGCTAGGTTGTTCCAGCAAGGATGAATTGAGCCTTCCCACTTTGAGCTGCTTGGTCTGTGTCCTTTTTTCCTAGGCTTCTCAAGTAGCGCTACAAATGTGAGCACCAAGCCTGCTATGGCTTGGAAAGCAGCCCCCTGTCATGGAGCAGGGGGGAAATGAAGTCAGGGGCCCCACTCACGGTCCAACCCAACCAAGGAGACCAGGAGAAGGGGTAGATGAAAGGCATCCCTCTCCTCTGAGCAGCACCATCTGGGCTGTAGTGAGCTTCCAATGGTCGGAACACTTACAGACCTGTTGACAGGCTCGAGCATTCCAGTGAGATCAAATCAGGCTTCCCCTCCTTTCCTACATACTCATCTGTCATCCCGTAAGCTCCCACATTTTCAAATGTTGCCAACAATAATAGCAATTTTTCCTGACACTTTTTTTGTCCCGCTCTAGCTTGTTCTTTGGTAAAGTTTTGTGTTTTCAGTGGTTGATCAAACATGGATATTACACATTGGTGAAAAAGGAAGGTCCATGAAGCCTGTCAGTTGAAGGTTGTCAGAACTTGTCTTTGCCCTCCACTTGGGAAAGATAGCGGGGCAAGTTTTGGCTTCTCCCATCCACAACGTCTTGGACTGTGAGTGGGCGGCATTTCCTGGGAACAGGTGAAATCATTGGCCGGGCTTTTTGTTGTTGGTTTCATTGGGTTCGCTTAATTGCAACCATTACACACGGGTTGCTGGAACATTTGGAATCTGGGCAACAATTTTCCTGGATCTATCACTACATTTTGTAGTATCTAAGTTCTTTAGTGGGGAAAATCCAGTCAAGTTACTGGGAATAGACCGTATGAGCTCAGAGGGGTGAAGAATGGTAAGCCCCAAGTTCCCAAAAATTATAATTATGATTCAACATTGATTTCTGAGAATACAATATGAGGTTACAGACATAGGTACATCGAAGAAAAAAAAATACGGTAGCTTGGTACAGAATGGAGAACCCAACTCATACTCATATCTAATGGTCTGACAATAATTTCCTAAAGACACAGAAACAATACAACATTATAAAAGAATAAATTTCTTGGATACAAAATGATGTTTCGATAATTATAGAAGTACGAATGGTTGTCGCCGAGTTTGAAAAACTAATCAATTTCTATTACCCTGAAAACGTTTAAAACAGATAAAAGGTCATTATCGAAATAACGAGCGTATACATACATAATATTCATATATCAGTGAAATTGGTCAAATCAGAAAACCTGATCAACTTGGTTCGAGGTGGCATTTGTTCAGAAAACTGATTTTAGTGTTTGGTTCAGCCTCTGGCTTCTCTTCAGCAAGGTTCGTCGACGAACTCGATACCGACAATTCGTCATCAATTCTTGGTTTTTTGGTTGGTGGTCCTCCTTCGGATTCACAGCGGCGGCGATCCTGGACTTTTTCGAAATACTCCATTTCTTCGTCGCTGTCCATAAACGCTTTGTTTGGAATGTCTTTTTCACTCTCACTGTCCTCAGCATCGCTTTTTGAAGTGTCTTCTCCAGACTCCTCATCCTTCGTTGCAGTTTCTTTTAACGATGAGGCTCCTTCGGCGATCTGCTTGTTAACAAAATCTTTCAAGACCTGAAAGGAAATATGAGGGATGAATTGGTTACCACGAATTCGATTGAGGAGGATCAGCAAAATTCTAGTTTTCACAATATTCACTGTAATTGGACAGGCTTCAAAACATTCGAACAACCAAGTGTCAGCACGATAACTCAAGGTTTAGGGTAATATAATGTTATATTAGGTGATTAATACTGGGGCACTGCTAACTCACGTCCGCCTCAGTCTTTCCAGCAGTCTTGTTCACGTCCAGCTTTATCCTTAGTTCGTCATCGTTTTCAGCAGGATCCACATGTTGACACTCAGGTAGGTAAGACCGAAGTATCGAGAAGTCGTCGTACTCTCGCCGCCTCTTAAGTTTATTGCCGAAGTCCTCAAAAACAGTCTGAGCTGAAGAAAATTAAAAATTTATTAACATACATGAAGCTCTGAGCTGGCACCCATGAGGGAATCTAGGAAGGATTTTATATGATTACCTACCTGTGAGGTGAACTTGAGACGACGTCAACCCCAGATTTTTTTCCGTGTTGACTTTTTTCACCAGTTTATAAACCTCGGCAAAATCTGGAAAAGTCTTGGTTTTATTATAGTACTTCTCCAAAGCTCTCTGAACTGGAACGGGTCCGACGCCTGCAAATACCAATAACTGTATTATAATCGACAGTGGGTTGAACGATGGTTATGTTATGGTTATTACTGCCTATCAAAGGATTGAACGATAAAGGAGGCCCTTCATTTGTGGTAGGCCTGTACAATTTGATAGCTTAGGGATATGTAGTCGTAGAATAGGTAGGTACTTTGTTTAGAGACCTGGAAAAATGGGTTGAATCCTCCAGATCATCTATACTGGACAAATAGTGTCGAAGCAAGTGCAGCCAGCAAAAGCACCAGAGAAGCGGTGTTGGTATACGATATTATTCTGGTTATGACAACTAATCCAAATGGAAAAGTACTCAAATGCCTACTCACTTTGTTTCTTGACTACCGTAAAGCTGGCTTCACAGGGTGCAGAATGAAAGCAAAAAACGGAAATACGGATCGACTAAAAAAGCAGTGGAGGATGTTCCAGAGTCAGAACGAGTGTTCTCATGGACGACGGGAAAATCGGATAGCGGTTGCAACTGTTTTCACATACATTGCCACTGCGAAGAGCTCGATGGAAACATTCTGGAAATGTTGACAACTGACTGTTCCGACAGCATGGCGGCCACTGTTCTCAACTGTTGCCCAAACACCCAATCAGATTTCGTTTTGCATTTTGTTCCGCCTCATGTGAAGCCAGCTTTATGCTATTTTGTGAAGGGTTTGTACTCACTTTTTGATAAGTCTGTGACGTAAATTGTCTTTGTCGAAGAAACAAGACACGAAGAGCTAATTTTCCAAGTTTAAGAGGGTCTCAGTTGGTCGCCGTTCGTTTTTAGTATTTAGCGAAAAAGAAGGCGCAAAACTTGAACAATGGGGTATTTCGGTGGGTCAGAAATTAAGTTTTCTGACCTCAAATTTGGATTCAGCACCCTTGAAAACCTATATACTACAACTTTAAGCCCAATGAAACTATAACACGTGGTAGAAAAATTAATTAAAGAGATCACATGTCATGTTTGAAAAAGGCGGGCCGCTATAAATGCACACACACTAGGCAAGGACTACGCCGCGCGTGTGTGTGAGTGGTATTTTGTAGTATCCAAGACCTCCTCCAAAGGTTTCTGTGCATGGATACTTTTTTCAAAGACAGTTGGCTAGCTACGTCACGATTGGCTAGCTACGTCACACCATTCAAATCTTCAACTTTCCTTAGCTTCTCTGATTTTTTAAAAACATTTTCTCGACGAACAGACCCGATTACCGTTATTACTGAGCCTTACTCTTTTGAAGAAAAAAATTAAAAAAATTGACTGAAATGCCCCATTGTACCTAAATTTTAAATTTTAAAGGATTTTAGAAATTCATTAGTGCACGGCCCTAGGGAATTGAAAAGCTGAAATATTGCCGCCGGAATCATCAAAATCGAACAATAATTGCCAACGAAAAATGGGGAAAACTACTTAATACACGGTTTTTCTCATATTTCTCTGGCAATTATTGTTCAATTTTGATGATTCCAGCGGCAATCTTTGAGTTGTTCAATTCCCTAGGGCCGTACACTAATGAATTTCTAAAATCCATTGAAATTTCCAATTTAAGTACAACTTTTCAAGTTTTGCCCCTTCGATTTGGCAAAATACTGACCCGGAACGATGATCGAACGTCGACCGACTGGGACCCCTTTAACACGCCTCAAAGAAACAAACAGGTATTGAAGTTTTTTTTCAGACTCTAATCTTCATTGAGTTCAACTTACCTAATGGCTTACAAAAATCCGACAACAACCCGTGAAATTTCTGGGTAGGTTCATATTTTGTCCTGACAGGATCCTAAAAGAAATTGAAATTCACGAACTTGGAACGGCTTAATTACTCTTAACTTACCAGCGTATATGAACTCTTGGAGGTATAACCTGTCAGCATGATTGCTTTTGCCCTCAAGCTGACGAATTTTATTGTACACCTGGACTGCTCTCTTTCGGTACCTGGAACACAAATTCAGTCTAGCTCAGAGAGAATAATAGTGCTTAATATTCAAAGACGTCGTGAAAATAGGATTTTCCAAAGTCAACAAAAATTTACCTCAATTTCATTCAACACTACTCCTATACTCATTCAACACTACTATCCTCACACCATTACGGCCAATTACGAGTAACACCAAAAATCAGGTAGTTACCTGTCCAACATGACGTACGGGTTTTCAAACTCGGAATCCGAATCAACCTCCTGTGTTTCCAATTTGGCGATTCTTCGGTTCAATTTCTGACAAGAAAATATAAATTTATTATCAACAAAACATACTTGAAAAATATTTATACCAGAAGAAACGCGTCACAAAAAATCAATACATTACTACTCACATCCAACATTCTATAGAGTTTGTTGAGCTTGGGAGTAAGCTGAAATTGGAAAAAACAATTTTTGAAAAATGTTTCCATTGTTTTATTAAGAACGTTTAATGAGATCACTTGCGAATCCTGGTTTACTGACATCAAAGTAACTTACGTGTGTGCTTCCACGTTGAAATTCTCCGAGGAATTCTTTTATTTTGTCAGTGATTTGTTTAATGACAACCATGTCTTTGCTGTTCGGGAGCGCCATCAACCTCGACATTTCCGAGATCAAATTCTTAATTTGATCGATGAACTTTTGACTTTGTGTGAATTCCTCGGAAGCGCTGCTGTAGTACCTCATTATTTTTTTGGTAACGACCTTTTGGTTCTCTTCGCTAAACCCACCGTATTGTTTTATCTTGACATTCAACTGGAAACGTCACATAGAAAGTAATTATTTTCAGTCCGGGAACGTTGACTTTAATCGGAGTGAAACTTGATTCAATTTGCCGCTTACTTGTTTCAGAAGTTTCTCAGTGAGGTTCCCGGGACCACTGGGAGATAGCTCGTCGTCAACAGGTTGTGTGGATGAACTAGACGAACATGGTTGAACATCAGGAGACATCCGGGAAGTGGAGGGGCCATTCGAATCCTACATTTCGAAAATTTATTAAAAGATACGGTTGTTTTTTTCTGCAGTTATTTTAAAGTAATGCTTGTTCTAAACTCTTTCTTAATCATTTTTAAAGGACGTATTACCAAACAATTATACCATCAAACAAGTTTGGATTTATTGAAACGATCGATTTTGAATGAATTTAGAAAGATTGGATAATGAAAACTCGGCGCTTTGCGCCTCGGCGGGGGGCTCCGCCCCCCTGCACCCCCCGGTTTATTTCTTTTTCCATACTCTGTATGAAATCATAGGAACACAGAATGTGTTTTTGCGATACTAGTCATCCGTCAACAATAATAAATGTGGAGTTGACATTAACATGACAACCAATAAACATATCACCAGATGTTTTTTCTGTCGCTTTTTCGTGACGATTGTTTTTCGGTAGGTCATCGCAAAAACACATTCTGTGTTAAAAGCAAGAAGTGTACATTCTACATAAAACTGATAAGCCTGAAGATGCTGGCAAGTTGCCCCAGCGGAACTGTAACTAGAAAGAGAATTAAACAACAGAAAATCAACGTTTCCCTTTTTTTCACAAAGAGGACCCAGAGTCGTTTCGACCACCACAAGATAAATAGGAAGGTTAGTCACAGACCAGCCACGTTCAGATATTCTACGGACTCCACCAAAATTGGCAGCTTGATCGTCACCAATTGAAGACTACACGGGAAGAACGCACCATGTCCCATTTTGTAAACTTTTCAGGAAATAATTTTTTCCGGCAAAAACCCAATATTATTTCGAATTTGGTCGATAAATTTTTTTTGACATTTTATGTCTTTACTATGGCACATAAATGAAAAATCGTCACGCGGGCATTGTAACGAGGGGAGCGTCACGCGGGGAGCGTCACGCGGAAATTTTCTGATGATTTTCACGTACAACCAATCGTTCCTAGGGAAAACTAACTTCCTCATTTTCCACCCCACAAAAATCGTTCACCACTCATTGGAAAGCTCTCAATTTATTAATCATGGTACACGGTCCCTAATATGAATGCACCTGTACGGAAAGCTGAATTATGCGCATGTTTACTAACATACGAGTATGATGTGAGCAAGAAATGAGATGTCAACATGATCGTGAGAGGAAAATAGGTATCTTCATCCAACAGATCCCTTTAAAGCGTTACGGAGGCAGGGTCAATGGAGAATGCTGAAGGCGCCTGGGTGGTCACTGATCAGCTGAGTGAGCTCCAAGGCCATTTCCTCTCCTGTTGAACGCAGGAAGCTGACATTTGAGAGTCAGGGTCAATGGAGAATGCTGAAGGCGCCTGAGTGGTCACTGATCAGCTGAGTGAGCTCCAAGGCCATTTCCTCTCCTGTTGAACGCAGGGAGCTGACATTTGAGAGGCAGGGTCAATGGAGAATGCTGAAGGCGCCTGAGTGGTCACTGATCAGCTGAGTGAGCTCCGAGGCCATTTCCTCTCCTGTTGAACGTAGGAAGCTGACATTTGAGAGGCAGGGTCAATGGAGAATGCTGAAGGCGCCTGAGTAGTCACTGATCAGCTGAGTGAGTTCCAAGGCCATTTCCTCTCCTGTTGAACGCAGGGAGCTGACATTTGAGAGGCAGGGTCAATGGAGAATGCTGAAGGCGCCTGAGTGGTCACTGATCAGCTGAGTGAACTCCAAGGCCATTTCCTCTCCTGTTGAACGCAGGAAGCTGACATTTGAGAGGCAGGGTCAATGGAGAATGTTGAAGGCGCCTGAGTGGTCACTGATCAGCTGAGTGAGCTCCAAGGCCATTTCCTCTCCTGTTGAACGCAGGGAGCTGACATTTGAGAGGCAGGGTCAATGGAGAATGCTGAAGGCGCCTGAGTGGTCACTGATCAGCTGAGTGAGCTCCAAGGCCATTTCCTCTCCTGTTGAACGTAGGAAGCTGACATTTGAGAGGCAGGGTCAATGGAGAATGCTGAAGGCGCCTGAGTGGTCACTGATCAGCTGAGTGAGCTCCAAGGCCATTTCCTCTCCTGTTGAACGTAGGAAGCTGACATTTGAGAGGCAGGGTCAATGGAGAATGCTGAAGGCGCCTGATTGTGCACTGATCACCTGAGTGAGCTCCAAAGCCTTTTTCTCTCCTGTTGAACGCAGGAAGCTACATTCGATTCATTTAAATTGCCCAATTGTATTACGTAAAACACTCCGTTGTGCGTGGCCAACAAGCTGCGGTATGAGCGTGATTGTTTAAATGAATGTTTACGTACATTACATCGCAACCATCAACGAGCACAATCAAATTTCCACAAACAAAAGTACAATACGAGGTTTTATATGAAGGGGAAAGGGGGCGCAAAGACATAAAATGTCTCTCGTGGTTGCGTACTTGTACGAAAGCTGTATCCACCGTTTGTGTTTAATTAGATTTTTGTCGTTTAATTCTTCATGTTGGATGGTTGGTGGCTTTGCAGACGAGTGATCTATCTATACATAGCATTTCCAAGCCAAATGAAACCTTTTCCAAGTCAAATGAAACCTTTTCCAAACCAAATGAAACCTTTTCCAAGTCAAATGAAACCTTTTCCAAGTCAAATGAATTTGACCTTCAGCACGAATACGATGCCTCTTATGGTGGCTAGGAAGCAAAATAAAGATTTTTTGAAATGGATAATTTCCAGACATTTCCTTTCAAAGACTCCAGTAACCCATGAAATCCGTTTGATTGGATTTTTGTTCATTGTTTTGCTCTTAATCGTGTTTATTATTTGATAACATGAACATGAAAGAACCTGAGATAATTTCCAGCCAACGCGTCAGACCAAAGCATGAGAAAAAACTATATCAGAGCCTCGTCTCAATCGGCGTAACCTCTGATGTAGCGGCCGTAGCGGCACGCCCTTTTCAGAGTTCGTTCTCCGTGCGAAAGGGGCGCTGAAGGGCACAAAGAGCGCGAGAGAAGGGGAGAAGGCCCTGAGGATGATCTTTTCACAGAACGTTAGCCCTTCAAAAAGGACTGTCCTCGGCGAGAGAACCCAATATCAACACTCATTCAATCAGCACTTTCACCTTCCAAAGGGATGGGAAGAGAAGCTTCCTCTTCACGCCGGCTGCCCTCAGTCGATTCAGGCACCTTTTCCCGCCACCTTCCCCAGTCAGGGTTCTGTGAAAGCGGAATCGTTGGTTCATAATACCTTTTTAATGGGATTTGTATCTCAGCGTACTGTAGAATGCGGTGGTACAATCAAAACTACTGCAAAACGTATTTTAAAACTTCATATTGCTATCCAAAGTTGCAAAGGTCCATCTGTACAGAGGAAGAACGCACCATGAACGTGTATTGCTGGTTTTATTCATAGTATCCTGCCATAAGATTTCTCTCTTTATCTGGGGATAACGGTTTCGTGACACTTTAATGATATAATATATCATATATTATATATATCATATATAATATATCATATATCATATATATTATATAATGATTTGGTATTTTCAAAAGTTCACTCACGAAGAAGTTTTGCAAAATATTTTAATAGAATAATATCCAGGAAATTCATTTTTATTCTTGCAAAAAAGGAGTAGGTATCACAAAAAAAATTAAGGACATTAACATTGATTTTGAAAAAATTGTTCATTTAATAAAATTTGAGGAAACTGATGTTTGTATTTTTTAAAATCAAGGAAAACCCTTTGTTCTGAAAAAATTACCAAAAAACTCAAGACACGTGTTTTCTTTTTTTGATCTTCAACTTCTTGAAATAGGACTGAGCGCTGGAACTGCAGAACTAAACTAAAACTAAAAATAAACTTATTGGTATGAAGAAAATAATATTTATCGCCGCTAACAATCGAAAATAATACTGTGAAGCCCAGGAAAACCGTATGAATCACAAAGAAAAAATCTATAAGGAACCGTCATAATCTATTTTTCGCAAAAATCGACTTGGTGCGTTCTTCCCCTGTGGTCTTCAATTGTTAACTTTTCGACGAGTTCACGTGTTCCATGGATACTGTGCTTTGTAAAATGGTTCCAACGGCACGTTAGTGGCCTGCAAAAACTCTCTATTAGCGTGATTGTTGTTACTAACATTGGTGGTCTGCAAGTACGACTTACCGTTATCAAAAAGTTCTGGAATTTTTACAGTATGTTCCTCATATTATGTAGTTCAAATTAAATTATTTTTTAAAAAATACGAATTTTTTTTTCTGGGTGGAGTTCCCCTTAAGCTAGTGGCACGTAACATAGTGGCATATCATTTATTGACTCATGTTACGTCACTTTCGAAATGGCTAAAACTCAAGGAAGTGCTGAAAGCCTGGGAAGAACATTGAATACTGGATTTCGAGGACTACAGTGAATAAAGGCAATTTTATAATGCTTGACGGACGAATGTTCTGACCTGGCGAGGCTTTGCCGATTCACTTTGATTAGCCTCATTTCTCTCTCCTTCTCGAGAATCACTGGTTCCTCCTTCGGAGGATTCTTCTGCATGACATACATTAGAGAGGTCATCTGCAGTGAGCAGCTGGACCTCATCTTCGGAACTGACTTCGTCAATCTCCTCCTGCTTCTTAGGATCTTCTGAAGAATTCACATCACTTGATTCATCATCGGAATCTATTAGAATGACGTCACTTTTCGACGACGAGCTGTTTGATATCTGGAAAATGGGGTAAGTGGACGTTGTGTGAAATGAATCATTGCTAAGAGAGTTCCACTGTGACTGAAGAAATACGAAAATGGAATCTTGATTTTCCAAGTGTTTTTACGGTAAATAACAGAAAAACAGTACAACGTAATATAATGTATCCATGCAGTTTAAAATTGCACGTAGCACATACATGGACGTTTCCATTTTGATCATGTTTCTTAGCGCAAGGGCCATCCTCGTCAGAAAGCATTAGAACAGGTTCTTTCTTTGGTACAAGATGTTGAGGTGGGAACTGAAACATGGCATCCATTATCACAGGATGGGCATTTTTCATCAATTTTGTTTTATGCAAATACATAAGTGATGTCTTGAAAAAACAAAAACTTTGAAGACCGTTTTGAAAACTACCTTATTCTAGGACCTTATTGTTTAAATAATGGGAAATAAAGGGTGTCACCCTTTCGGGCACACCACCGGGCAGGGTTCGATTTACTACTAATTTGCAACAAAAAATGTCTATTAGCAATTTTTTGTTAGAGGCTTCGTTTTCGAGTTATTTCACGTTTAAGATTTTTTTTCGTGTTTTCGACCTTACATCACTACAATGGCTATAACTCCCTTAATTGATGAAGTAAATTCAAATTTGATTATATCATTGGAAAGAGCGTCAAATTTCCTATCTCCCTGAAGGGTTTTAGAAAATTTTAAATGAAACAAACGGGTGTAAAATAAGCCAAAAGTAAAACATATTGTTTAGTAATGCATGCATTCCAGGGGACGTCCCATTGGATAAGCATTAGATCAGTTAAACCAGTTGGTAAGCGATAAGACTGTTTCTCTCGATGTAATTTATTTATTACTTTAGGCAAGATAGTGACACCACCCCCCCCCCCCCCCCCCACCATTATAAACCATAACACTTCTAGCGGCATGATAGCCTCGAATCTGAAGAGCATTTTAAAATCCATGATCTACGACACCCAACATGCGAATTCGAGTTCACCCCCCCCCCCCCCACCACCAATGGTGCCAGTCTGGCACCAAAGCGGAAATACGTCGTAACATTGAACTTTGATCTATTAGGTTTAGTAGGCAGTCCGACGAATGTCACATCCGTATTCAAGGTGAAACACCAAAAAACCCAAGAAATATGAGATTTATGGTGCCCTGGCACCATGGTGGCACCACTTTTATTTCCATGGTGGTACAGAAAGTAATTCATGCAAATCCTAAGGTATAATGAGAATTTTTCCTCAATTTCAAAGCTTGGATACAATTAGTAAGCAGTAAAGGAACCAAAATATTGAAAAATCGGATATTTTGTGAATATTATCCCCCCACTCACCCCCTCCCCTTGCGAATTTTGGTACTCTGGTAAAATCATGTACAACTCGGAAGTTATTTGAGTCAAACAAAAAAAGAAACACGCAAATCGGTTGGAAATTGAGGCCTGGGAGGAGTTTACAAGATTATGCACGCAAACGCACGTTTTTTAAGCATTAACCCCCCCCCTTTCCCCCCCCCCCTTAAAAGGCAAAATTCGAAATTCCGGCGATGTGGTGCACAACTAGATAGTTTTCCGCGACGAACAAAAAAAGAACCAGGAAAATCGGTTGAGAACTAAGGCCTGTGCAGAGTACACAAGATTTTGTTACACACACACACACACACACACATACACACACACACACAGACATACACCTATGGTTTTTTTCGCGGATTTGGATTCAGAATGGTCTAAAACGGATTACTGTGTGGTTATTTTTTTTTTTCTGTTGAGTGTTGTCCAACTTCACCCCAGATCGATCGCATAAGGACGCCCAAGTCTTACTGTGGGACGTCCTAAAAAATGAATAAATTTCGAAAATGTTCACTTTTTTCAAAGTTTGATTCTCGAAACTTCGTGGACGGAAATTTCCATGCTGTAAGCCTAAAAGTTGCATGTGAATCCCAGCTTTCTAACGGTGTAGTAATTTTTTTTTTAAACACCTCTTATTCAGTTAGAAAACGACGTTTTTAGGGCAGAAAACGTTCATTTTCGGGTGTAAATCGGCGTTTTTCACCAGAAATGCTTTCCAACTTAATAAATCATTTAACATGAAATTTCACGGACTTTTTGACGCTGAATCGAATGGTAACACTTTCCGATCTCCTCGACAAACAAATAGTACTTTTCAAGCCTTTTCCTTTGGGCGAAGGGCTCAATCTCGTTGTTCGTTTTATTCAAAATTGTCATTAAGGGAGGTCTGGGTTATTAATGACTCGCACTCCTTCCACTTTGTTGACTTACCTAATTTTTGCCCTCTGTCTTGAAAATATCGTCCCGATCATTTGAGGAAAGCGTTATCTTTTCGATAGATAACAAGTTTGGAGTCGAGGAGTCAGTTGTTGTACCCTGTTTGCTTGAAGGGCTTGACAAGTACTATTTGTTTGACGAGGAGATCGGAAATTGTTACCACTCGATTCAGCGTCAAAAAGTACGTAAAATCTCATGTCAAATGATTTATTAAGTTGGAAAGCATTTCTGGTGAAAAACGCCGATTTACACCCGAAAATGAACGTTTTCTGCCCTAAAAACGTCATTATCTGAATAAGAGGTGTTTAAAAAAAATTACTACACCCTTAGAAAGCTGGGATTCACATGCAACTTTTAGGCTTACAGCATGGAAATTTCCGTTCACGTTTCGAGAAACAAACTTTGAAAAAAGTGAACATTTTCGAAACTTTATCGATTTTTTACTTTTGGCTTATTTTACACCCGTTCTTTTCATTTGAAATTTTCTACAACCCCATCAGAGAGATAGGAAATTTGACGCTGTTTCCACTGATATAATCAAATTTGAATTTACTTAATCAATTAAGGGAGTTATAGCCATTTTAGTGATGTAAGATCGAAAACACGAAAAAAATCTTAAAAGTGAAATAACTCGAAAACGAAGCCTCTAACAAAAAATTGCTAAGACTTTTTTTGTTGAAAATTAGTAGTAGAATCGAAACCTGCCCAGTGGTGCGCCCGAAAGGGTGACACCCTGTATACAGGGTGAAAGCCCAACTGGTCTGCCTTACAGCTCGAATCAATTCTACAACTAATTTGCAACAAAAAATGTCTCCTAGTAATTTTCTTTAAAACGCTTCGTTTTCGAGTTATTTTAATTTTAAACTTTTTCCCCGTGATTTTGACCTTACGTCATTAAATCAGTCATAACTCCTTTTATTAGCTATGATAATTACAATTTGAGGATACCTTTGGAAAGAGCATTAAATTTCCTATCGGATAGGCCCCTTACCTTTTTTTTAGTCAAGGTTTAAGACATGAAAAAGCCCTCTGAAAAGAGAATTTTACGTAATTTGGTAGACCTCGAATTTTTTAATAATAATTAATACGAATAATAACTCACCTCTATAACTGATTTCCGGGATGTTGGAGATCTTACTCCGTTGACTGCGGCGTTCTTTATAACAGACTCGCTCTCAAGGCAAATAATGTCATCGTCGCTATCTTCTTCAGGCTGCAAATTGAGTAAGCAAGTAATTACCTAAAATGTAAGTACCTACACTAGACTCGAGTAGGTATAAATACTGAACATTGCAAAAAACCTCCTTTACACTCCAGTGTGCACTTTTGAACTGCAGGATCTCCACTCGACATCGTGTCTTATCTCAGCATGAGATAAACACACTATATTTATACATACTGAAGTGATGTGAACTACAGAACTATCACGAAACAATTTATTAATCACGTGAACAACACTCGTTGTTGGGGTTCTAGTAGCCTTGATCGTTCGCCGACGCGTTTCAGGGCATGTTTTCGGGCATTTTCGGCTCGCCGCCCCCTTCGTCACAACCCAGCGGCAAGGCAACGGGAAGCCATAAGCGAAATCATCAGAACAAAGACTGATCTTCCCTTTGGAAGACAGCTGATAACGTCCGCAACACCAGGAATGATAATCAGACGAAAATTCAACCTGAAGAAGTGCAGTTAACTGTCTACACTTCTTCCCTCTTCTCATTCGGGCAAAGTCCCCAGTAATTGTTGAGCAAGAACAGCATGAACAACCTTCCATGCACCTCGAGAGCTGCAAAGCCGATAGACCACATCGTTTAGGCACTTGACTACCGTGTATGGACCATCCAAGGGCTCTGCAGTTTGGGATTGCGTCCTTTCAACCTTCTTGGGTTGTGGAGCCATACATTGTCCCCTGCTTGGTATTTGGGCCTCATGATTTTTCTGTCATAGCGACGCTACATACTCTCTGCACATAACTTTATAGAGCTCCGTACTGACTGATGCGCTTGATGGAGACGTTTTCAAAAAGATCATTGACAAATTGTTGTTATTCCTGTTCATCTGGGTGTCGTCCAAACAACAGGTCTAGGAGGAAGACGAGTTCTCGCCCCAACATCAACTAGGAGGCCGTGTAGCTGTGAATCATCAAAAATTAACTTCCCTCGACTGGGGATCTCCTATCGTACCGACTAAACTACATTTATACTTTCGAGTTGGAGCTAAGGATTTGAATGGACTGAAATGCGAAGAGGTAGCTGATCACAACATCTCTCCTCCATTAGAAAATCTTAGGCACTCTGTTACCTAGTCACGGAGGTGAGGGGATTTTTTGTGGCTCGACTCGTGTCTTATGGTTATCTTTCCTCCTTTCAAAGAAAGTCGGTTCCTGTGAAGATCCCAATGGTCTCCCTCCTGGCTGCAAGCAACCAGAGAAAGTCACTCCAGAGAGTCAATTGTTCACACAATCAGTGTCCCGGCTTAATAGCAGGTCCCTGTTATGACCTACAGGTAGAGGCTCTCGTTCTAGCTCGTGCTTCCGACTATGCAGGTCGGCGCCCGAGTTTTCGACAATTCGCAAAACTTACATGCCAGGATCCAAGCCACAGGGCCAAGGATAGCTCTGGTTCAAGGAACCCTACCCAGGGACTGCAGCCCTGGGTGCTTTTAAACCACGACCCCCGCGAATCCAACCTCAACTGGGGGGTAGGCTGGTGGCACTTTGACTTCTGTTGTTGTGCCGGTAGCCTATGGCTTCTCCCGCCTGCAGTACTGGTGTTGGTTCGACCATCCTGTTTGCTAGTTCAGTAACAGCGTTGATCGACTCGTGTCTTGGGGGGAGTTGTTTTGATGACAGAACACTAAATTATTATTGTTCTCGGAGAATGTTGAGGAGCCCATTCGGGTCCTACCGACTGCGCCACTTTGTTGAATCATCAAAAATTGACTTTCCTCGACTGGGGATCGATCTCCTATCGTTCCGAGTAAACTATATTTTCACTTCTGAGTCGGAACTATTACCACTGAGAAGTGAATGGAGAGAAATGGTAGGTAGCTGATCACAACATCGCCTGTGACTGAGTGTTCAGAGGCCCTGCACTCCAGCTATAGGAAGTTGGACTTCCCAATCGCATTGATGATCCTGAATCACCTTTGGAGAACTGTTCGAAAATATCACCCCGATTCTGGTCCAACCATTCAACCACCTACAACTCACTATACTTACAGGTTTATATTTGAATTTTTGCCCACACTAAATGTAATAATATTTAAGGGTCCAATTCAAAAGCAATGTTGTGAAGATAAAAGTAAAGTGGGCTAGGAATACTTTTGTTTAATTATGTTTCTAAAACACACCTAGGTAATGAATGTTGAATGTTTACGTTGTAAAATTATGATTCCATTTTGTGGCTAAGTGTATCATTGTGCCAAAATAAAATTCTAAAAAAACCTCCCCAAGTCCACTTACCCCAGATTGTCGCGCATCATGAACAGCTTCATGCTTAACAGACTCAGACGAGGTAGATTCGACTTTCAATATAGTAACCTGAAAAAAATCTCGAATGAAAATGCTTGATTGGTACAATAGATGAAAAAAACGAAATTTCTACCTCGTGAAAACAAATTTTTTTTTGGTAAGTCACACAAAACTTGTTTTAACCGAAAAATAAATGATTAATTTCATGAAAGCATATGGCATAATTACAAGAACTAGTTATTAATCGAAAAAGTCCATTCATGCAGTATGTGTTAGAGAGCGAATTTTTAAGGAACTCTTGAAAGCTATGGTTAAGAAAATCGATATATTAGCTATAAGCCTTATGGGAGTGGCACATAGTACCAATCATTGAAATTATACTATCAACCTCTTGGTTAAATAATTTTTTGAAAAACTATGATAGAACTAAGATTTTTGGAAAAAAATCAGGAGTTGTTTTTGAATGTTCACAAACGAATTTCAGTGAAACAACCTTTTTTTTTTTCAAAAAAATTCTCACTAAAAATGTTGAGCTTATTGCAATCGCTTCTTTTTCCTTGAAAAGTCGCTAAAATGATCAAAATCATAGCCCACCGAATTGGTTAGAAGAGCCGGAGTAATTCTCTTGATTAATTTGTTACATTTTGCTACAGCCGAATCAGAAGTCTCTGCTTTGACAGGAAGAGGCACGACTCGTTTATGCTCAATGATCTGAAATACACACAATTATTAGATCGTATATCATATTCTCATTTGTAGACATGAAATTTCACACAGAGTTTGTCGTAAAACAAGAATTTTGGTTTATTTGAAAAATGAATCGGAAAGAAATCAATAAATCAATGAGGAATCGAGCAAGAAACAAATTTTAATCCCCCACAAAATTTGCTATTTTACTTTTCAAACGTAGGATCCGAATATCGAAAATTAAGCTTCTGGTTATTGTCAATAACTTCAAAGGAGTAGAAATTTGATGAAAATTGTCAGCGTACTAACTTGAATGTCACCATCATCTTCGTCTGATGAAAGTGTTATGACACTTGGCATCACCATCGATCACTCAGTGATTATAACTTCGAATGTTGCACATCAACCTGGAAATAAATCAGAATATTTTCAGTAAACCACTGCCCGTTCCCGTGACACTAGGCCTACAGTCCGCAATTGAAGTTCATTTGTGATATCTTTACTATACAATGGGGTAGTTGCATGGGTCGTAATTTTGTGTTTTTGACTTCAGTTTCGAATTTAGCGCACTTAAAAACGTATATGGACCAGTTTTCAGTTCGAAATTCCATTTAGTTTAGCCGTATTTCAATAAAGAAGTACCATCCTTTTTAGTGTTGGCGGGCCACACCTCTTACGTCATCCCTAAACGAGAATCTCACGATAGAGTGCGTTGAGATCACTGCAATCGAGGACAATTCGAGTCAGAAACATTGAAATGTACTTGCAAAATGATGGTGATGATTAAAAAAACTTTGAAATATATTTTTCAGGTTTTTTGTGTTTGAATTAATCGTTTAAATTGAACATTTTGAAGCATAATTTTGGCTGTTTTGCCGATGCCCGGGGGGCACATCGGCGCGGGGTACTTTGATTAACCCCGTTGCTTCAACGGTCATAGGGTCTGTTCGGAGAGGCAGTCCGGAACAGTTCGGAACCAAACCAGAACTGAAAAGGGGAGGGGATAGAGGCGAATGGGCTCCTCCAAACTCCTTCGGGCTCCTCCAAGCCCCTCCGAACTGTTAGGGACTGCCTCTCCGAACAGATCAATAGTTATCACGTTATCAGTTTTTCGGGTGGCCCTTTCTCGTAGTGCAGTCCGAGTTGTTACAGTTGTTAGAGTTTACACCAGTATTTACCATAATTTATTAGTTGATTGGTTTGGAAAAGATAATGTTCACTGTAAAGTTTCAAGAAGCTTTTAATAAACGCCTGCATGCGAGTCTGCATCACATGTCTTCCCTGGAAAATATTCCGTACATAAATATTGGCATGTTGTACGATTTTTACGTCAATAACAACAAGTTCGTCAGCGCCGAAATAAAAGGAGCCAATAATGTGAGGTAAGTTGACACTTTTATAGTAAAAGGTAAGTTGTAACTGTGATTTCTTGTGTGTAGTACTTCTTCATCCAAATGGTTGCTCATTTATTGGAAGTTTCATTGTAGTGTCATTATCCTGTACAACATAGTACCAATGAGTGTTTGTAAATTGTTAAATAAAACGATGTTGGTTATGTCCAACTTAGAAGAATCTACCAAATTTGCGAGGTTGTGGCTCGAGTAACACCAGAACACCGCATTTCTTCACAACCATATGAGGTTTAAGTTACAGTGGAGGGAATGCCAGTAGGAAAAAAAATCTTTGATGCAACATGTTTCTATTGCACAGCTAGCAAAATTCAGTATGAAAGCACCACAAAGTGTGAGTGATTCTCCAATTTTATTGCCACAAATGAACGTAAACAAATCCAACAGAGGGTTGCTATCAAAGGACCCCCCGGGCAAAGGAAGGGGTCTCTTGGCCCCCTTCACACCCGTGACGTGGCCCCCACCCCGCAGTGTCCAAGCCATGTGTAGGTTTTCCCGCCTGAATCCGAAATCCCGTTTTTCGAAAAAATCTCTAAAATTTTTGGAAGCGTTCCCGGGAGTTTTATTTGCAGATTCGTACTTCAATAGAGATTCTCTACACAGAAAAAATACAAAAAAATATCATGCAACTACCCCATTGTTCGGCAGAGGCATGGAAGAAATATTAGGAAGAATCACTCCATAGGGGAATCTGTGACGCTTACTGCAGTGGCGCCACCTCTGGAAGCGTAAAATTTACGCTTCTTGAAATCGGCCACCTAAGCTGATAGTTCATTTAATGAACTATCAGCTTAGGTGGCCGATTTCAAGAGTGTGTGAATTGGGAGGGAGAGTAGAACGCAAAGGCAAAAGTGACCAAAAGATGCCATTTCTATAGCGTCCTTACCTTCTTGCGAATCATCTCAGCCTTTTTTTACAATACGATTTTTCGTTAAGTTCTTTTTAGTAAGTTTCGTTAATTTTTGTTAATATCTTTATCTAGTTTCTATTTTCGACATAATAATGTAGTAAACTTTCAAGTCACGTCCATCAGGCGTTTTCACCCAGGTGCCATAAGGTGGGAATTGCTAAGTGCATCGTAAAATCAATATTGAATAAGAACATAAATTTGTCATTGTGCTCAATGGAACAGGAAAAGAAGTTTGTGTATTTATATATTAAATGTAGAATATTTTGGGCTGTTAGAATTATGAACAATGCTGTGGCTGATCCAAACTGTGAAAGAAAAATAACTTTAAAGAAGCTATTAAAACTTAATTAAATATTATTATTTGCCACAATGTTTTTCCTCTGTGTTCATACCTTCCCCCTTCTTCCGATTTTGTAATTAATAGTGACGAACAATAATTTTAGCTTGTTAGTCAATATGATCCGATTGTTCGGTTCAAGTTTCGTAGTAACCTACCCACATTGGTCATTTTTTCATGAAAAAAAAACGACATTTTCAACAAAGTAGGTGACTACCTGTAGTCAGAAATAGTTCCAGTTTGGTAACTTGAATTTCCCAACGAGCGAATTGAAAAAAAAGCTTAACTATATTTTGGCCAATTAAAGTAATACAGTGTTTTTTGTAAGAACTGAATATAAACTTATCTACTCGAACATAAAGATTACTGATAATTTGACGTGATATAACTCAGTTGATATAACTATAACATTGTTGTTGGAACATACAGCAGGGAAGTGAGGATGTTCGAGCGAGCTAAAGTGTTGTAGCTTCTTCTATAAGGTCAGTACAGTGGTCTTGGGTTCAAATCCCTGCGCTTCTGGACATTTTTGGAAAGTCGAGCCGTTGTCCGCATTTATTTGAATTTTCGGTCATGAGGGCGTCTTCAACTCTATCTATCGGCGTCCTCTAATACTACTAGCTGAGAACTTCTCTTACGCTTCGCCAGATTGCAGCAGTAGAGGGGGATTTTTTCCGGCTCTCTTTTTAACCTTGAGTGACACTTCCTAATACTTCTTCCATGGGCAGAGGTGTGTAATTCACTGTAGTATCTCTGTACTTTTTGGAGAAATGCCGAAAACTCTACTTGTTCCCTTACAGATCGCCGGATCGTGAGAAATAGGCTTCTTATAACGACGCTCTGCAGGGAAAAGGGCTTAATACGCCATAATAATCAAAATTGAAACATGCTAGTAGGTTTGATCTTCTACAAGATGAATCAGGTATAGCAACAATGTGGGAAAACCCATAAAACCAACGGCACTTACCACGCATCAGATTGATAAGGTAGCGCATGCCTACGTGTATAAAATGGGAGAGGTATCTGCCCCAACTTGTTGGTTGCATTGCGTTTCGACAAAATGTGTTGTAGAAGAGGTTTTGGGTGCAGGGCCGTTCGACAAACGATCGGAGGGCAAAAGCACAATGTGCGATGTGAGATGTCATCTCTTCGACCACAGAGTAGCTCAACTTGTTTGCGCAGCCCAAACAGAGAAGACCATGCTCTACACATCTCTTAAATGCACAAACTGGGCGGCTGAAAGAAAATCAGCTGCAAACACAACTAGGTTTCTCGCCCCAAAATGCAAAACCAGAAACTATTATCAACTAGCTGAAAAGCCTGCTAAAAGCAGGCAAAAAATTGTAGATTTGTAAAAAAAAAACAAAGCTTCCGCTACCTTGGTAGACTCGGAAGCAAAAATTGATGCCGCGGCCTGGAATCGAACCCAGGACCCCCACGTTCGGGCGACATACGTGCGTACAGGAAGCCTTGTAGCATCCTGAGGAGGAAGATATGCCTAGGACAGGAAATATATAGATGGGAGCATCTGGCAAAGCACTCAGCCGGAAGTAATGTGTTAAACGGTTCCAAGCTGAGTTTCAAGTCGGAGAAAAGGAAGTGTTCTACTTAACTTGAAGACGAGGACCCTACAGGTATTTTACGAGATCCAACTCCACCTGTGGATCTCAAAGATTTTCTCACCTACTTGTCAGTAAAAAAAACCCCCACGTACCTATCAAGCTGCTACAACTTCGGGCGAGAAAGGAGAACGAAACTACAGGCGTGCTCTTGGTATTCCAGTCTTTCGAGGGCCCGATGAATCCTTTTCGAATACCTTATTTTATTCCATCAACAATAGTTGATTCTGAAGGAAAAACCGCCCAAAGCAGGCACTGCTGCTGCTATCATCATTCAGATGCCATCAGCCTACGAGGTACTCGCAAGACTCTAGATATAAAACCAATTACCAAACCAACAAGGATTTACTTACCTCCCACAACCAATAGGTAATTAGGGATGATCTATGTGAACGAAAATATTTATAAAAACTAGAAGTGATAGAAACTGTTATAAAAACTAGAGGATAAATAACAAGAGATAAAAATAAGTAATAACACAGTTTACATGGATTATGTTGTCTAAAGCATCCATGGAAAAACTTTGTGCTCCGTTGTTGTTGTTTTTCTTCGTGGAAACTTGTCCACTCCCCGACTCTTCCATACTTCCGTACTTCCATGGAAGCCCTATGGATATTACTCAGGTAGGCGTGGCACTTGGCTGGCAACACTGAGCTCGTTCTTTCCCCCACTCGCTACCTGCATTTTTCGTTGTTTTACATCAGTTTTCCTTGAGCTACGGTTTTGAGTTGTGGTGTCGCTGTGGTTTCGTTCAACATTCAATGCATTATCTTTTTATTTTTAATGATAATTTATTGATGTAGTGATTAAATGTGTTTGGTGAAGTGACTCCTTACCTGTGTGCCTTGGATAAATCTTCAATCATGAGCTGGGGAACTGAACTTTGGGTGAGTAAAGCTTTACAGACCTTTCTTCTCATGAACAGCCTGTGCGCATACTACGTTGTCGGTGAAAATTTCTGCGTTGGCCGTTGAAGATACTAAGATGCAAATAGAAACAAGCGAATTTATGAAATGTTTCGTTTCTTGACGGAAGTATTACTGTATATAGTCTTTGTTTTTGTAGGTAAGTAGGTTCATTCATTAGGTACTACCTATCGCTTTTTAGCTTTATTGTTGTTTTCCGTGTCAAGTCTACCGTTCTACACCCCTTTGATGTGAATAAGTGCCAATGGCCCAAGTTAGACGATAGACAAAGTAAAGACTCCAGATTACTATTAGGTAACGACTGCTTAGGAATGAACTTCCTTGCGGAACAAATAACTTGTTGAATGTACTACATAACATAATTGCGATAGTCAAAACTGAATCAGTAATCAAACTGAAAAAGTTCTTGTCGCATTCACCTACAACATAATCCATAACGTAGGTAATTATTGGTTACCTCGAAGATCCGATCACGGTACAGTCATCCAAACGTTATCCTCAACAAGTTTGAGCGGTCTGTGGTCAGAAATTTAGCTATATTTTGAATTGAGCATGTGTCATGACTGTAGAAAGGACCATGTAGGTGTGGCTCATAGCTTCCTCGTATGTTCAATATATACCTAATTTGGTAGATAGTTCACTACGAAGTGATCAGAACTACCCAAAACTACCAAGATTGGGGAAAAAATGGTCAATTTTGTAAGTAATGGGAAAAATGTAGTTCAGAGGTTTATTCCTCAATGAATATAGGTAATAACAAGTAATCTGGAAATTCATTGGGTAATTTATCCTACACATGCAACACACTTCATCGAATCAGTAAGAAAACTTTGCAAGTTATGTGTTCTGGAAGCAATTTACCTTTGCATAATATTATATGCTGAGGTGTAAATTCATGGATGTCAATAGAGATAGGGTGGTGTGACTCGTACAATCCCAATCATTCAAAGGAATCGAATAGAATCTGAAAATGTTTGCGTATTAGAACGATTTTACTTTTGCGAATGCACACAGGGTGCTACAATATAATTCTGAGGCAATAGGGAGATTCTTCACCCTAACCCTCACAATCCCTAATCATATAATCGAAATTGGACAATAACTTCGTGTAGGTATGTGATAATGAAGATTGACGTAGTCTGTTGGGTCGATCTACATAATTTGCTGATTGTTTTGCCCTGATCTGATCCCATTACCTAAAGTAAAAGTCAGTAAACAACCATCTCAGGTTGACTTTTCTTCCATTCCTGACGTCATCAGCTGTCTTCAAGAGGGAAGATCAGAATTGGTTTTGATGATTTCCCTCACGGCTTCTTGTTGCCTACCCACTTCTATTTATTGCATGGAGCGGGTTCACCAAGGCCCCAACCCGAAATATTATCAAGACCTGCGATAACTCCCTCGAGCGGTCACCAATCCAAATAATCTCACGGGAGCCGGTTCATTAAACCAACAAATTGTCCTTGGTCCAGTACCTATACAGGGTGTCAACAAAACAGTTGTAAGGAATTCAAGGGGTCGATTCTACAACTAATTTCCAACAAAAATTGTCTCCTAGAATTTTGTTTTTAAACGTCTCTTTAACCGACTTTTTTCACTTTTAAGTTTTTTTTCGTGTTTTCGACCTTACACCATTAAAACGGTCATAACTCTTTTAAATTACACTCAAAAATTGAAAATAAGGATACCGTTGGAAAGAGCGTCAAATTTCCTATCTCCCTGATACCAAATAACAAATTTTCAGTTGAATTACACGAGGAATAAAGCAACCTAAAAAGTGAACTTAGTAAATTTTCGAAAAATTCCCGTTTTTTAACGCCTATAAATCTCCAAATATTACCAGGTAAAGTTCTGTTGCCGGAAAGCCTAAAAACTGCGCCAGAATCTCAGCTTTCCAATGGTATAATCAAAACATATTCTACAACCGAATTTAGGGGAGAAATTCGTGTTTGTACGCGGAAAAACGTGCATTTGTTCAACGAAATCGGCGCTCCGCCTAGTCGATTTGAGGGGTCGAACGACAGCAGTGGGTGGGTCGGCGCCGCAGTCGACCGCGAGGCCTCCGGAAACAGGAGGCCAGAGCGCCGATTTCGCTGAAAAAATGCACGTTTTTCCGCGTTCAAACACGAATTTCTCCCCTAAATTCGGTTGTAGAATATGTTTTGATTATATCATTGGAAAGCTGAGATTCTGGCGCAGTTTTTAGGCTTTCCGGCAACAGAACTTTACCTGGTAATATTTGGAGATTTATAGGCGTTGAAAAACGGGAATTTTTCGAAAATTTACTAAGTTCACTTTTTAGGTTGCTTTATTCCTGGTGTAATTCAACTGAAAATTTGTTATTTGGTATCAGGGAGATAAGAAATTTGACGCTCTTTCCACCGGTATCCTTATTTTCAATTTTTGAGTGTAATTTAAGAGAGTTATGACCGTTTTAATGGTGTAAGGTCGAAAACACGAAAAAAAACTTAAAAGTGAAAAAAGTCGGTTAAAGAGGCGTTTAAAAACAAAATTTTAAGAGACACTTTTTGTTGGAAATTAGTTGTAGAATCGACCGCTTGAATTCCTTACAGCTGTTTTGTAGACACCCTGTATATTTTAATACATTTTATGAAATAAGGTTTTGGTTCTAAAAATACCTAAATATTAAATTATATTTTTTCTCCCAAGACATACAAAATTGGTGAGGTCCTTGTAAAATGAGAGTGTGTAGTCAGGAGCAGACTTCTGAGGAAATGAGCTTCTAAGTTTTCCAACGTGTAACTGCAATATTTAAGTTATTTTCTTACCAAATTTTTTTCCTTCGAACACTCGTTTGGGATGGACGATAAGATGAGTCAGTAGGTGAAGAAAACATCCAACTCCAGTCTCGAAAATAAAGCCTTGCGCTCTGGTCACCAGCCAGACGGCCAACCGTTCAACCGAACCGAGGTCGCGTGTACCCCAAAATATCTCATCAATCAATAATTTCTCTTTATACCCGTTCAAATGTCCTCGCGACAGACCTGATTTATGGTGTTCTGTTTGTTCAATATCATACTAGTACATTAAACATGCAGCAAGTAAATAACTTTCAAACGTAGGTACGATGGTAACTTCATGTACTACAACCTTCGCAAGCTCCTCACTCCATTCTAGGCTTCTTCGATTCGAAGGTTTATTCCAGCAAAACACATATTACAATATTTCGTAATATTTAGTATGATAAAATATTACATTTGCGTGGGTAACTCTCAGATAAGGAATAGAAAAATCATACGAATATGAATAGTCATAATATTACTAATAATAAGTATTAATAATAATACTTTTTATAACATCTCTAAACTCTTTAAGCCGAATACCTTGGTGTTATAATCTCGGTACGCAAAGAATTCTTTCTGCGACCTATCCATCAAGGGATATTTGGTTAGGTATGGGCATATTTACATTCAAGAATAGGAATATATTCACAACTTTGAAATTTATGAATAGCAATATGAAAGAAATATATTCCTATGGAATACCGATGGTAATAACCCAAAATGGTCGTTTTCATCCTCAAAGTTACGATATTCCACAAAATTCATGGCATCATCTCGAATTCACACGTAATAACAACCAGTTTATTGAACAGTTCAGCAGTTTATTGAGCAGTTCAGCCTTTGTACAAAGTGAACAAGAAGGCAGTATGGTTATGGCGCACTATATTCCTCTATACTGCATAACTAAAATTGTTGGTATTCGCTCTCAAGTGGGTGGACTGAGCTTATATTCGCCCTTGAAGGCCCTGAGAACGCACAAATAATAGGCTGATCCTTATTCCTATTCCAATTCTCATCATCTTATGGATATAAAACACAAATAATTGGGTAAGAATAGGTATAGCAACATATTCTTATCCTTATTCATATCGATACCTTAAAGCACAAGGGCGCTATGTCCATCCACCTTCCACATTTTTTATTGCTTCCGAGTCTACCAAGGTAGCGGAAGCTTTGTTTTCACTTTTCAAGGACGAAAAAAAAAGTTCTCCAAAATCAAAATTTCCACTCGCGTTTTGCGTTTTAGACCTTTCTGAACAATTTTGGTTCCGTGTCTGTCTGTCTGTGTGTCTGTCTGTCTGTCTGTCTGTCTGTGTGTCTGTCCGTCTGTCATGATTTCCTTGTAACGCGCATAACTATACGAAGTTATTGTCTGATTTCTATGAAATTTTCAGGGATTGTGCGGGTTGGTGTGTAGACGGTCCCCTATGAAAATCATCATCCCCGGACTGATAGAAGCGACTGCGCATGCGCAAACGTGAATTCCTTGTAACGGCCATAACTTCTACATTTTCCATCCGATTTCAATGAAATTCTCAGGGATGTTACACATTAGTATCTAGATGGTCCCCTATGAAAATCACCCCTTTCAGATTGATAGGAGCTACTGCGCATGCGCAAACGTGAACTTCTTTCTAACGGCCATAACTTCCACATTTTCCACTCGATTTCAATGAAATTCTCAGGGATTATGTGGATTAGGTTGTAGATGGTCCCCTATGAAAATCATCGTCCCCGGACTGATAGAAGCGACTGCGCATGCGCAAACGTGAATTCCTTGTAACGGCCATAACTTCCACATTTTCAATCCGATTTCAGTGAAATTTTCAGGGATGTTACAGATCAGTATTTAGATGATCCCCTAAGAAAATCACCACCTTTGGACTGATAGTAGCCATTGCGCATGCGCAAACGTGAATTTCCTTGTAACGGCCATAATTTCTACATTTTCCATCCGATTTCAATGAAATTTTCAGGGATGTTACAGAGTAGTGTTTAGATGGTCCCCTATGAAAATCACAGAGAATTGTTTCTCATAGAGGGATTCATTCATAGAGGTATGGTCTCCTGTGAGAATCTCAAATCCCATTAATCGCAGGTTATCGATAGCTCAGAGGATAAAGTCTTGATTTGAGCTTCTAAGGTCGCGGGTTCGAAACCCAGCCGAGGCTATGTATTTTTTTGGTCCAATCACATACACCTACTCACTTAATTTTTCATCCGAATTTGATGAAATTTTCTAGGATTGTCCAAATTAGCGTGTAGATGGTCCCCTCTGAGGGTAGTGAAAGGTACTTAGAGATTGGTGTTTTGAGATTAACTACTATGCATCGGATCATCTATACAATCGTGTTATGGATACGAGGAAGCTATGTGCCACACCGACTTGGCAGACGTTTTTTTTTTTTATTCAAGAAAAACTCAAATTTAACAAAGTTATTATTGAGTTTTCTTGACGATAATAGCTTGAAAATGTATTGAGGAAATTAAAGTTTAGTGTAATAAGCCATTATTTTAGGAATTGTGCATTGGTGATAATTTCTTTTGCGTTTTTCTCAAAACTCCATTTGTGGACATAGCGCCTTTGTGCTTTAACGTATCAATATACCTATTCATATCTTTATCTAGGAATTGGCTTAAGAATACCAAAGAAACAAGATAACATTCGGAGTTGTGAAAAATTCCTATTCTTGAATATAAATAATACAGGTATGCCAGTCTCAGGTTGGAACAAACCTCAAGTCTCAATTGAAGGATTGAAAACTGGGACAGACTTCCCTTTTGGTTTATTATTTTCAATAATAAGCCTTTGGAATCGAGCAAGAAAAAAAAATTTTAACCCCCCCTCAAAATTTGATGTTTTACGTTTCAAGGTACGTAGAATCCGAAAATCGAATAAAAAAATTTCCGTCCGTCCGCCGTACGCCGTACGCCGTCCGCCGTACGCGGCACTTTTCTTAGCAACACTGGACCGATTTGGTTCAAATTTGGTATATGGGCTCCATTTGGGGTCTAGTTGTGCCGCGAAGCTTTTGGTTGATGTACGAGGGTCGTCTCAAAAGTAAGTTACACCATGACAAAAATAAATTTTAAAACCCTCAAAATTCGTTAAAAAGGTTTTATTTTGAAAATTACATGTATTAGTTATTTTTCTACATAATCGCCTTGAATATCAATACATTTTTGGTATCGTGGCAACAGTTTTTTCAACCCAGCTTCATACCATTCTGCCGCCATACTGTTTAGCCATGTTTCAACTTCTTCTTTAAGTTCGTCTTCATTTGCGAAGCGTCTTCCCCCGAGATGTTGCTTCAGCTGCGGGAAAAGATGAAAATCACTTGGTGCGATCCAAAACAAAAGGAGGGGAAAGTTGACAAAAACAGTGTTTTTGTTCCACGACAACGCTCGTCCACACTCTGCTCGTCAGACACAAGAACTGCTTGAAGAGTTTCGATGGGATGTTTTTGGACACCCACCTTACTCCCCGGATCTTGCACCAAGTGATTTTCATCTTTTCCCGCAGCTGAAGCAACATCTCGGGGGAAGACGCTTCGCAAATGAAGACGAACTTAAAGAAGAAGTTGAAACATGGCTAAACAGTATGGCGGCAGAATGGTATGAAGCTGGGTTGAAAAAACTGTTGCCACGATACCAAAAATGTATTGATATTCAAGGCGATTATGTAGAAAAATAACTAATACATGTAATTTTCAAAATAAAACCTTTTTAACGAATTTTGAGGGTTTTAAAATTTATTTTTGTCATGGTGTAACTTACTTTTGAGACGACCCTCGTAGGTCACTTCTAAGGGGTGAAAATTAAGGGTTAAAATTTTCAAGAGTGCCCTAGCTCGAAAACTCTCGAAATAAAGGTATCGTTTTTTCACCAATTTTAAATAGTACAGAATTTTTAAAAATTTTTGAGACCACCCGGAGCTCTGTAGGACAAACCGTTCGGTCCCTACGAGTATTTGAAGGTTTTCCTTCGATAAAACAGAATCATGAGTGTGAATCGCAAAAGAGGTCTAATCGCCGTTCAAATTTTATCTGACTAAAATGCGATCGCTGTTCATTTCTTCGAGTTGTATTCAGTTTTGCCTTCTGCGTAACCAGTAATCAAATTTCCATATCAAGCTTTCTATTTTTCGAATCGAGTGTGAAGCGTTTAGTTCTTTCTAATAAACTTGATTGTGAAGGTGTGAAGCCATTATAGTGTGGTAGGTAGTACCTACCAATAGTTGGTAGGTAAAAAAAAATTGGTAGGTAAAACAATGTTTGTAGGTAAAAAACGCTGCAAATCATTGCTCACTGATCAGATCACTGATCAGCTGAGTGAGCTCCGAAGCCATTTTCAATGCTATTGAATGGAAGTGCTCTTCCAGGCGTCTCCAGCATTCGAGGAGATCTTCTTCACTCCTCAGATCACTGATCAGCTGAGTGAGCTCCGAAGCCATTTTCAATCCTATCGAACGCAGGAGCTGAAATTTGAGAGGGAAGGTCAAGGGATAATACAGATGGTGGTAGGTGCTATTGATGGAGAACCAGTGATCTATACAGAAGGATGATCTATACATAAAATAATAAACCTTTGAGCAATGATTTGCAGCGTTTTCCAGTATGGATTATCTTTCGTTCTCTAAAAATAACAATTTATTTTTTTCAACTTAAATCATACCTACCTACTCAAAGTGGTGTTCTAAAATACATTCAAGAATGTACCTATGCTAGAATCAAGGATCGAACATCGAAACCCTTCATTCGACGGAAAACGTTTTGTGGGTCTCATTGAATTTTAAGCTTTAGGTGAACGCAAGTTGCTTTATTATATTTCGCCTATATCAATTCATTAACCTGTACCAATATGCGTTTCTCTTTCTAATAATATCTTATATTGAGCAGCATAATGTGCCGAACAGTTAACAGATGCTTGCGGTTTCTGGTTGAGAGGCGAGGCAGCTGAGCAGTGGTAGGTATTTGATATTTGAGTCCAAGTAGGTAGGCGGATTGAAACAGGTTTGGCTGGGGGCAACCTGCCTTGCCACAGCTCCGTCGCCCATATATGTCTTACCTTCGAGTTTCTGCTAACTCTTTGCAACTTTGTCTCTCTGGACGACACTGGATTTCTTATAATATTCTTGGGTTTGTGAACAATTTCAACTTTACCTGATGCTATGGAGGGCAGGAGGCTGTGATGTTCCCTACCTGTAGTAGTCGGAGGTCAAAGACATTAATATTGTTAGGGATCTCGAGTTATTGAAGATTGTTTCAAATGAGGATGTCATTAAAAAACACCAATTCCGTACTGATCGTAGCTATTAAATTTAGTCTTGCTATTCCTCGGTGTTTTATAAGATAAGCTTTCCTGGCTGATGAGACTCCGATTCAGTCGGCATTCATCAAGGAGCTCATCTCACCAAACGTTTTACTTTTTCTTATTTATAATAGATTTCCTTTGGATTATTGAATTAATAATTCGTCCCTTTGTGTGGGCTGTGCCTGAATTACATTCAGGTAGCCTATGTAGGGATGGGTATCGTTATAAAAGTATCGATATTTTGTATCGATACTGTATCGTATCCGAGTATCGATATCACAAGTATCGTTGGGCATGAGTATCGATATTTTAAAGTATCGAGTATCGATACTTTAGTGTCACAAACTATCAATATTATCCAATATTCTCAAGAAAAATAATTTTTTCAACAATTTTTATTCATTTTAACATGTTTAATGTTTTAGGGCTGGGGTCATTCTGTGAATTCCGACACGCAAATCTGCAACGCTTTTTTTTCTTAGTTACCACGGACCGATTTCTTAGTTACCACGTTATATCGGCTCCATTTGGGGTCTAGTTGTACCAAGATGGTCACTGATCAGCTGAGTGAGCTCCAAGGCCATTTTCTCTCCTGTTGAACGCAGGAAGCTGAAATTTGAGAAGCAGGGTCAATGGAGAATGCTGAAGGCGCCTGAGTGGTCACTGATCAGCTGAGTGATCGGCAATCTAATTTCTCCCTTGCGAGGGAAAAACATTAAACATGATTTAATGTTTTTCCCTCGCAAGGGAGAAATTGAACAGTTTCTGATACATAGTGTACGTTAAGAAAACTGCGATGCTTCACTTAGTTTTTTACTATGAAGAGTCCAAGCAGGGTGATTTTCTCCATGATATAAACGTTATTTGTGCAAACTAAGAGTAATGACACAAAAGCCTCTCTACTTTCTTCATTTTTTAGCCATTATGTTGAATTTTCCGCGAGAACTGTATCGATATTCGATATTTAGAAATATCGGATCCAAAGTATCGGTATCCAAAAATATCGGATAGTGCAGTATCGATACTAAAATATCGAGTATCGGTACAAAAGTATCGATATTTTGAAATATCGAGTATCGATACCCATCCCTAAGCCTATGTGCTTTTGCAAACGTCGAATACTCTAAACATCATTGTAGTACCCTTCACTTAAGTAGTTGTTTCGGTCAAACTTGAAGGGTCGGTTCATTGGACTATGTATGCCCAATTCACAAATTTGCCTTACGCACATTTTCATCACAGTTAAATAAATTTATTGTTGGATCTTCATCAGCTGTTCATGTTATGGATAAAGAGCAAGCCATGTGCCACACCTTCTTGGCTGACTTATTTATGGGTATCGAATGGAGAAATGGGTACGCGAGGTTCTGATAAGGTCTGCGCTTATATGTGACATTCTTCACCACTTCTAATTAACGATGTGTTTACCCCCCTTTTTTGTACTCAGTGTATTTTTAGATTGAAAAATAAGACTACCAGTGGGGATGGGTTAAAACGCACATGACAGCACCCGGATGTTGATAGGTTGGTGTTGATTAGAGATGTTCTTAGTTGGTGTCTGACTGTGGTTCAGTGGGGATCTCTAAACAGCCAGGATGAATGAACCGGTTATAGATTTTGATAGATATTCGAAGAAGGTATGCTATTTTTTATATTTACCGAATTATTAACCATTACTATGTGTTTTGTGCGATTTTGGTTGGAGTTTATTCTTGGTTGTATAACGGAAATGATTCGGTGGGTTGTGCGAATGGCCCAATTACGGGGAAATTCGAATATTCGAAGCTATAGGATTTATTCCGCGATGAAATTACACGAACGGAACGGTCATTAAAAAAACTCAGAAGATCCAGAGACTCAATCTCAAATCACAGCCGGAATTTCCAACAACATAAACATTGTAATTACAACTTTCATAACAATCGGCAATTATGATTTTATGATATTTTCTGTTTGTTTTGCCAAATAGCTCTCTCGCAGGGTCAGCAGACTGTATAGCCATTTGATTCTATAACTACAAATGAACCAATTCATCATAATTTATTACTAACTACTACTGATTCGCAGATATTATTTTGGTCATTAGCTCGATGCGATAAAATCTTGATCCAAAGATACGAGAAATTCAAAGAAATCGCATTCCTGAAAACATCCAAGTCGAACGCTGCGTGATTATTTTCCTTAACAAATCACCTTGTTGACGATAGATTAACTGCTAGTTTTCTGATGTACACTGATCTGATGAAGTTTATGTATACCTAATCATTTATACATTTGTATCATGAAATATAAACATGGAAAACTCTGTTCATTCCATGTAGGTATGCGAATTAACGAACATATAATATGTAATTAGTCTTACAAACATTCGCACTTCACCTGTCTGCGCACTCCTAATGGCCTAGCTTTGAAGTGTAACTCCCAGAGAACTAACACAAAACACATTTGAACCAATTAAGATGTATACACAGAGCTGAAAAAGAATGACGACTATCAGGCGGAAAATCGTTAATTTTTCATGATCGCTCCAGGGTTACCAGATTTACCTCCAAACCCATTCACTAACAGAACCATTAGCGTGTGGAACTCTCCGGAGTAGAATAGATAGGTAGGTAATAGCCGGATTGTCCAGAAAAATCCCATTCGTGTAGCATGAGTAAATCAGCGAATTTGTCACAGTTTCTATTTTTTGACTTCAAAAACCTTAAAACTCCTAGTACCTCAGGAGTACCCAAATTATTGATTTTTTCTACTTTCAGTACACCATACCCACCACCACAGCAGGGCATGTTTTGTAAATTATAATTTTCAATTTCTGAAATTGTACCTCTATCAGAGATTTTGTGCTAATTGATTAGATTACTATGATTAAGATGGTAGGTAGTGTCCTCAAAAATCACCAAAACACGTTTCTTTTTCCCACTTTTTTTTATTTATTTAAATTTTGACCCCTTACATTTGTTCAAAATTCTTGGCCAACGAACTCGTCTTTTCTTATGCTTAATAATAGTTCAATCGTCCGGAGTGACATGTAAGTAGGTATATATGGAAAAAGAAAAACAAAAGGGATGCTTGGAATGCTCCAATCCATCATTCGGATATATTTAGGTGATGTCCAGGTGGAAAACTGATGCTAGAACGAAGAACAAAAAATGACAGTACCTAACATAACGATATAAATGTTATGTTGATCGTAGTTTTTGAAGTACCTACGAGTTTTCTACACCATAGCCCGTGATCTTTCTGTGTCTTCATAATTATAATCTCTAGGTCCACCATTGAGCCTCACCGAATTTACCCACATAATCCACATAGAGGCCTGAAACATTAAGTTAGATGATCAGATCATTTGATTAAACACACTGTTTAGTCCAGTCAAATTAGCCAAAAAAAAAGGGGGGGGGGGGGGAGTTTGCATTAATTCCGGACAAAGCGAAACTTTTATGGGTGACTTGTGGGTGCCTATGGAACATGTTTTCAGTATATTCTACTAGATTCTCCTTGTGCTAACTTTTTGGTGCCCGAAAAACCGCGATTTTTCGGCACTTGTTTCAGTTTTTTGCCTATAACTCGTACACGATGCATCCTACGGAAAATTTTACTCTTTCCTTTATTAAAAAGGATGAATTTCTGCGTCGAATGACGACCTGAAACGTTAAGATCGGTTCAGCCGTTTGGCCGAAATCGATCGTTGAAGTTTGGCGATTTTTCCCAAATTGGTTGAAAAATGGGTTACGCTCAAGTTTCAAGGCCTGTACATCAAAAACGGCGTATCCAACCAAAAAAATGTCACATAATCAAAGTTGTAGAGAATCAAATTTTGTGTAAGAAAAGCCTCCCACTTTCCTCCCCCCTCCCACCCGCCCCTACCAAATGATAGAATAACGAAACAACTTCTGAGTGATGGGTGTGTCAACGCCAATTATGAGTATTGAAAACGGTGTTGCAATCAAAAAATGTCATATAATCAAAGTGAAACGTCTGTTGTTCAACTTACTAAGGCACTGAGGTACTTATAACACTAGAAAAGGCAAAAGAAAAAACATCTACTAGATTCTCCTGGTGCTAACTTTTTGGTGCCCGAAAAAAAAGTTGTAATTCTATGCTTGGGAGAGTCGATCGTATGGTGAAGTGATGTAAATATAGTAAAATAAAGATTCTCCATGTGAGCTTTCAGACTTTTCAAGCTCCGAATCTCTGTTTATATTTCGTTTGGGTGGTACCTTGAAAGTAGCTGTCAAGACTTCCAACAAGCGAACTCCCCTCTTTTGGCGGGATTTGGTTGCCCGCGATGAGGCAAACGCGAAGTGGCCAAGGTCACTGGAGGTCGACGTTCTGCTGCCCGTCCTCCGCAGCCGACGAGCTCAACTAACTAAAAAGTTCCGCTCTGGGGACTCAGTTTCAAGTTTTGTTCTGTCTACTAGTCTGACTACACAGTTTTCATTGTCTTATCCATCCAGAACAATTGGTACCTACTCGTAATCTCCTTAAACATCCAAATTCGAAGTCCTAATCAATTTGGATTAAAAGTATCCCTTCCATTAATGGAGGGATAGATAATATAATTTTCTAGATCTGCTCCTCATCACAATAATCCATCCGCTAATAATCCATCTCAGTGGTACAAAATAACGGTTTTTGTTCATTATCTCGTTTTCCCCCTAGTCGTAGAGCAAATTTTACGCTGATTCCGGATATACTCAATGTTCTCTAACGTAGAATTGAATACCTATAGAATCAAAGCATTATGGAATACATATCTAGATATCTATGGTTCAGACGTTTAAAAAATTACAATAAAAACCTCTTTTTAAATGTTTATGATTCTTTGTGCGTAAAACTACAATTTTCAATTCGAAATATTGTAAAAAAGTTGAAAATGTCAAAAAGTTGTAGGAAATTAAATTCTGCTTGGAATGAGGCCATTACTAACTCTCATGAGCTTGGTATTTCACACTAGAGTCTTGATTATTCAGCGGTTGAACTTCATTAGAACCGAGTTTGCACAGCTGTAACTGATATCAAATTTACGCGTATATTGATAGCCAATCGCGCAGATAAAGCAAGCGGCCGTAAGTGATTATCCCGCGAATAGCACTTGAAGTTAGCCAAGTCACAATTTGATTTTTGGGTGAACTTCTGGTTTTCCTTATGTTTCACAGGATTCAACAATAACTTGTGCGATTGGTTGGAAGTATCAAAAATTACAATATAAAAGAACATGTCATTTTGTTTTTGATATCTTTCCGTCCCGTTCAGAAGTCACAGAAATTGACTTATTAATGTGATGTTGCCTATATAAAATCCTTCACAATGATCGAATTAGATGGATTATTTCACTAAAACAAGTTTCTACTTTCCTACACCTACCCAGTGTTTCGATAGTCTAATAACTACTGCATAGTTATTGTTAGTTTTAAATCACTACCTTTATGTCCCAGCGTCGTGTTATTCATTCCCGATATATTCATAGTAAACAATTAAAAAAAGATATTCTAGAGGTTAAGTGCTATTGCATAAAATAGTACTACCACTTTTTGTAACCCACCACTTGCAGATCTTACTTTCCTCATTGTACTTGTGTATAAGGTTGAAAGAAAATGAAATGGATAAAACCTGTTTTTGTCAACGTCGGAATGTATCAACAAGAATGATCCGATTAATTTTCCCAAGGGTTTTGGACCAATTGGCCTGTGTGCACCAATTTGTTAGACCGGTCTGAAAAAGACATGATTGGTTACATTTTTTTCGCGTTTATTCCCAACAACCCACAGAAGAGTTTGATGAAAAAAGGATTTCTTCTTTGTATCAGCATGAACTAACGGTCCTCCTCGTCTGCGGAAACATGCCTTTAGGGTAGGGTATGGACCTATCTTAACCGCACTTTTTGGTTTTTTGGTTGAAGACGGTAGTGTTTCTACTCAAGGCAATGACAAACCAAAAAAGTCTGCCAAGTGGGTGCGGCACATAGCTTCCTCGTATCCATAACCCGACAGTATAGATGGTCCAATGCTAGAAATTAATCTCAAAACATCAATCTCTAACTACCTTGCACTACCCTCATAGGGGCACATCAACAAATTTTTCCGTCCGTACGCAGTACGCGGCACTTACTCGTGGACCAATTTTGATGAAATTTGATGTAAGGCTTCATTTGGGATCTAGTTGTGCCCCGAATTTGATTAATGTCAGTTACTTCTAAGGGGTAAAAAATGGGGGTTGAACTTTTTAAAACGTCCTAGTTCAGAAACTTTCGAAATATTGTTATTGTTTTTTCATCAATTTAAAATAGTATTGACTTTTTAGTATCGAATGAGACTACCCACAGTTCTGTAGTACCAACCGTTCATCACCTAGGAGGAGTGTGAATGGCCAATGTTTGTTTACTGACGGATGTAGGCCAAATCTCTGTTCGTAGTTCAGCTGATAAAATGCGATTTTCTGTCACTCATTTTTCTGCTTCCTTAGCTACCAAGAATCAAATTTCGTTATGAATATGAGGGCACCAACAACTGTTTTGCTGGTATCTAGGTTCTTTCTCTTAAAATAAATTGGCAGTAAACTTTGCTCAAAAATATGTTTGTTTGGTACTGATGGTGGAAAATGTATGCTGAAAAATAATAAACCGTTGTGTAATCATTTGCAGCTTTTTATAGTTACCTACTCATTTTAGCGTAGGCAGTTTTGGAATGAAAATAAACATAATTTCACTTGTATGTGGGGGACGTATTATCCTTAACCGTAGGCTACCCTTCAGCTCCTCCTTCAACCGTTAACCTTAATTATCCATAACCTTTAACCGTTAACCAACCTCTCAACCTTTCGCCGGTTGGAAGGTAATAAAGAGATACATACTTGCCATTTAAAATTGTCTCCCCAATCAGAGATTATGGGAAACCGAAATATAGCCACGAAGACCAAATCAGTCAGGTCTTTATTTGATGGTCTCTTATGTTCCATCCACAAGTACATGGAGCTTGGCACTTTTGAGTTATACTCGACCTTTACTTTGGCGAAGACGCTAGATATTTCTGCTGACATTGGTGTATCGAATTCCAGTTTCGACGAATGAATCAAATAACTTCTCATGGCTCACTCTCGCTGTAGAAAGGCGCCGTGCAAGCTTTCGTCTTACATAACAGCTCTGAGATATGATGCCCAAGAGATGCTCGAACATCCCCTCCGAACGTCTCGAATAACGCTGAACGTCCGCGCGAACCGTGAGAAAAAAGATGAAGATACCCAACACCGTTGAGGGAGTCCTCTTGGAAATCGCTTGGGGCGCTGCAGGTAGCTCATTCCTTCGTACAGAACGGGTGCAATCGCTGTAACGAGTCGGTAATTTATTCCGGTGAAAAAGGCAGCACGGTTGGTCAGACAGAAGATTTCAACCAAGTTGCCGCAAGATCCCGTCTGTAGCAGCGTACGATTTTTCCAATGGCAACGCACGGCCCACTGCAAACAAAGGGAAGACATAATTTTCCTAGGAGGATTCTTATCAGATCTGTCCGATTTGATTCAGGGGGCAGGAAATCGTTTGAGATAGCCCTTTCAAATATTTCATTTGTCTGACATCTTGATTTCGGTCAAGAGACGAGTACCAGTTGGATAGACAGATAAACCTCCTGGTCACCTCGTACTGTCTGCAGATAAATTTCTTCTGTTATAAACCCACGCTGATGATGAATGAAAGACCCTACGAAAACTTAAGACTTTATTATAGAATCAAGAATCCTTGTTGATGAAAAGTAGTTCCAGTATACGAGTGAATTTATAACGTGCCATTTTAACCGAGCTTTTCTGTAAGCAGGAAATTAAGTTCTGATATTAACTATGTAATAGTCATAATATTCATACACGTGGGAAGAAAGAGCTCTTTACCCCTCTTTTACACCTGTAATTATCACTCCCGATGTTATGGGTCAATCTGAGTGCATTTTTCGTTACTCGACCTCTTTGACACTTCCAGATTTCGAAAAAGCTGCAAATTATTACACAACTGTTTATTATGTTTCAGTATAGTTCAACAATCTGCAAACGTCACTATTTTTCCATTGTTCAATATTTGCAATGTAGATAACTATGTCTTTGTCTAGTTGGGAGACTATCGGTTCTATGCAATCAAAAATAGTATCTACCTAAACCTACCAACTATACACAATATCCTTGAGGTCCTTGTTCAATTATACCTACCAGCAAAAATAGTATTATCAACAAGTTGTTTTCATTAAAAATTGCGATTTTTCTCGCCTATTAATTTTGAGTGTTTATTATGTTTCAGGTGAGTACAGATATCATTCATGGGGATAAGTTTTTAGGTATCCACCCATCATTGTTGTAAGTACCTATCTTCTATTACATCCAAAACATAGTTATTAAATTCATTTTTATGCTGCCCAAAACCTTAGTCCGGTATGTCCACGTTTACCCAAAACTAGTTATATTGGTCGATTGAGTCGTTATGGCCTAAGGGTGGTTATTGGTCTAAGTTATGGTTTTTGAGGTTTGATTCCCCAATATTTCATTTATCTTTCATCTATCTACGTACTTTTATCTTCGTTTAATCTACTTTTATCTATTTTGCTTCCGAGTCTACCAAGGTAGTGGAAGCTTTGTTTTCACTTTTCAAGGATGAAAAAAAAAATTCTCCAGAATTAAAATTTTCACTCGCGTGTTGCGTTTTAGACCTTTCTGAACAATTTTGGTTCCGTGTATGTCTGTCTGTCCGTCTGCCATGAAATCCTTGTAACGGGCATAACTATACGAAGTTATTGTCCAATTTCTATGAAATTTTCAGGGATTGTGCTGGTTGGTGTGTAGATGGTCCCCTATGAAAATCACCACCTTCAAACTGATAGAAGCCACTGCGCATGCGCAAACGCGAATTTCCTTGTAACGGCCATAACTTCTACATTTTCCATCCGATTTCAATGAAATTTTCAGGGATGTTACAGATTAGTATTTAGATGGTCCCTTATGAAAATCACCACCTTCGGACTGATAGTAGCCGCTGCGCATGCGCAAACGTGAATTCCTTGTAACAGCCATAACTTCCACATTTTCTACCCGATTTTGATGACATTTTCAGGGATTACGCGGATTAGGTGTAGATGGGCCCTAATGAAAATCAAGGCCTTAAAATGTACAGTAGCCTCTGCGCATGCGCAAACGTAAAATCCTTGTAACAGCCGTGCATTTGTCGCTCTCCCAATTCTTCACCCTCGTAATTTCACATGTGTTACGTGAGAATCTCGTATCACCAGGCCTCAATAGATCAGAGGTAGCACATCAGACATCCACCCAGGAGTCCCGGGTTCGATTCCCAGCCAAGCTAAGTAATGTTTTGATCCAATCACATCTTTAACCTTTGACACTGCTCACACCCCGAGATTCTTACATACTCACTCTCTTACTACTCACTTACATTTTTCATCCGAATTTGATGAAATTTTCTAGGATTGTCCAGATTAGCGTGTAGATGGTTCCCTATGAGGGTAGTGAAAGGTACTTAGAGATTGGTGTTTTGAGATTAACTACTACAAACGTTTTACTTTTCATGTACATTCACTTATCTACAATTAAGTAAATCTCGTCACTAAGCTACGAGAGAATGCTGAGAAATTTCTCAAAATTAATAGGAGTATCTAGGAAGTTCACCCAGAAGAATCGAATTTCGATGGGAAACATCCTAAGGACGATTTTCGTTTATCCAGACAGCGCGTTGTCCTTGGAACATTTTTTTGTACCCAACCCTCTGTGGCAGCCTGTTATTATCATTTTCTGGTCCACCATGCCCCCAAAACTGATAATCTAGTCTGTCTACCCTACCTGTTGAGCTTACACATCTACCTGACTCTTTTCGGAAGTTTATTTCAAGAATCAAGTGATTAGAACATGTCGTATTTTATCTCCTAGGAATTATGGCTTATTGCATTTATTTTATTTTGTCATCCTATTGAAAATTAAAACTAGAAAAAATTAGAAATTAAACTACGAATCCGAAATACCTTTGCCACGCGTCACTCACAATTTGCTACTTTCTTTCCCGAAATTACGTCTCAAAGAGGAAGTTGCCACATTTTAACCGAAGTCATTACTCAACTCATTGGTTAGGCCCGAGAAAGGGAAGATTGAGTCACCAGAGCGAGGCTTCGAAGCATACAAATTCACGTTAAACGACGTTACGAAGTAGTTTTTTCCCTGAGTAGTGAATTGTTGTGAACAAACCGTACGCGCTAATGGCACGCAACGTTGGGGAAACCGTTGGTTCTCGGCAAATAATCGATCTTCGGTTTTCGTGTTTTCATTTGAAACAAAAAATAGAAATGTTTGAGAAATACGTAGGTTCTCGTATAATATTGCTAGGTACTAAGTTTCATTCCTCGCGTGCGTTGGTTGTTACTCTAACCTCTTCGACTGTTGTACCTATGTATTCTTGTTCTTTTCCAATTGTGCTATTCGTTTGCTCGATGACTTGGAGGGGTGAGTCACTCTCCATAGACATTCCATCACAATCAGTATTTTCATGGAAAATATGTTAGAAATGAAAACTCAAGTTCTAGCATTAATTTAACTAGGTAATTCAAGTTTCGGGTTGCTGTCCGGAAACAGAATCGCAAATTCCCTTACTTTCATTAGTTTTCACGACCGTGGAGACAAGAATAAACTTTTTGTTTATTGTCCTGAATATTGGAGGTAGGAAATATCTGTAAGCAAAATACACCCATGTAAATATATATGAAAATTACCATATTATTCGTTTGTGGTATATTCCCAAAGTTTTCTTAATTCAAGATGTAATTGGTGATACACCTATGCTACAAAGACCTAATTTGTTGAAACTAATAAGTTAATTTCGTGCGATATTTGTGAAATGTAACTATAATTTACTCGTACTCACGTAATCATGGCTTTGCTTGCCTGTTAACTGCCGAATAAAATTATACTATTAAAGAAAAGGACTAATCCTTTATTTTCACTATCAAAGAACTTGATTTATTGAAAAAAATGTACCCCAATGAACTTATTGGAAACGTTTACAAAATCCTTGTTTCATTTTTCACCAAGGAGGCAGAATTCCAGGTTTTCTGTGAGCTCCACTTTGGCGTTGTATTGCGCTGCGACCTTTAGAAGACCTTGATGAGTTGCCAGAAAGTTTTGCTTTCTCTATTTCGTTTCACATCCTCTCAATTTAAAGTACTTATTCACACATGCTTCCTCGATTGCCACTTTTTCTACCATTTTCACAATTTTGAGTGAAGTATTGGCATTTGACAATTTTGTGTGAACAAAATTCGTCTTTGGCTCCTAATGCGACGTTATTTTGGACAAGTGACATTAAAATGTTGGAAAATTCCTATATTTTTATTTGAAGACTACAGGGGAAGAACGCACCATGTCCCATTTTGTAAACTTTTCAGGAAATCGTTTTTTCCGGCAAAAACCCAATATTAGTTCGAATTTGGTCGATACAATTTTTAAAAAAAATGGAATTTGTATCTCAGCGTACTGTAGAATGCGTTGGTACAATCAAAACTACTGCAAAAAGTATTTTAAAACTCCATATTGCTATCCAAAGTTGCAAAGGTCCATCTGTAGGTACAGGGGGAGAACGCACCATGAACGTGTATTGCTGGTTTTTTTCATAGTATCCTACCATAACAATTCTCTCTTTATCAGGGCATAACGGTTTCGTGACATTTAATAATATATATAATGATTTGGTATTTTCAAAAGTTCACTCACGAAGAAGTTTTGCAAAATATTTTAATAGAATAAAATCCAGGAAATTCATTTTTGTTGCACCGTTTTCAAGAAAACAAACACTAGTCGCATATAAACTTATTGGTATGAAGAAAATAATCATGATTGCCGCTAACAATCGAAAATAATACTGTGAAACCCAGGAAAACCGCATGAATGCGTGAATCACAGAGATCCATCAGGTAGGGGAATTAGACCTGGGGGAGGGAGCCCAAAAGTTGGCACGTTCTTCCCCGGTTGTGCTCGGCTTGGTGCGTTCTTCCCCTGTACGGTGTTTCGTTTCTCGCATTTTTCTCCTATATTGGATCGTTTTTGACCATTTTGGTTGTCACCATCGAGTCCGCCGTGAAAAAATCTATAAGAAACCGTCATAACCTATTTTTCGCAAAAAATCGACTTGGTGCGTTCTTCCCCTGTGGTCTTCATTTACAAAATTAAATAGTTTTTATGGTTCAAGACCAAGGTATGAGTATATTTGCGCCCCGCCAGTAATCCCAATTTTGAAGGTTTTCTGAGCCGACTTTTGAATTTGTTGGTAATCTAAGTGAATTACATCATCGACTTTATAAAACAGCCTTAAAAGTTCATTACAGTCTAGGATATCTCTTAGCCATCTTACCAGGTGCCTCTGGTGATGGAGGACAGCAACGTGTGCTTAATATATTGAAATTTACCTTGAATGAATGGTTAGGTGTTCTACTGATCAACAATCCAAGTTCCCTCGTGCGGTGGCGAGAAATTAGCCTATGCCTTTTTAATATAGAAACCGTACGAACTTCTTGAGTAGATTTCCAAGTCTTCCTCTAGCGTTTACCTACCAGGAAAAAATGTCTTTCAAAGATTCGTCGAGTGTGGTATTTACGAAAAACCTGCATCAGCACAGGAAAGGTCCCAGAAACTCCAAAAACTAACAGTAACTTTCAAACAAAGATTTCTAACTCTTTCCACTCTTGATCAGGAAAAACAACTCTGAACGTCCTCGTAAACCAAAAATTTGGCTAAATTCGAAACTACAAACTCAATCAGATTAGTTACGTGAAAATTGAAGAAGAAAAACGGATTAATTCTTATATCTTGGAAAAGTTCGTTATATTTCGTTATGAAGAAAAATGGATGAATCCCACATAAGTAGAGTTAAGAGCAGTCTTATCGGAATGAGTTGGCCAGTGCCTCGTCACCCCGTTTCAAAACTCCATGCTCCAATTATTTCATTGTTTTCAATATTCGTCGGCAAACACCCCACTTGGTTCTGTACTGGACGGGGCTGTACTGGCGTTCCTAGGGCCTGGGAATTAATTTTGCATGTCAACTGAGTCCCCAAGGCGTTGTTCGTTGGTCTATTTCCAGGCCTTCATTTCCACCCGCGCCTTTCAACACAACTTGGAAAATAACGCACGAGAAAAATTCACGTACTACTCGGAGGCCTGTCAATGTCTGGTTAGGTCACTGCGCTTGGTCATCCAAGTGGTCTTGGTCACTCTTGGACATGTTTGTTTAGCATATATGCATCTTCCCTTCTCCGTGGTTTTAAACTGCTCCCTCCTAACCTTTTTACCGTGTTCATACTTCCCACCCCCTCGGCGGCCTTCGTTCTGACAACTCCCTCAACAGTTTTTATTCAAACAGTTCCATGAGTCATATTCTTCTATATAGAGTATCTCTAGCCTCACTGTGAATTGCAGAAAATGACGTATGTCTACCGACATAGCACCGATTCGAACAGATAGAAACCCCTTATAGCAGTATACCCAATCCTCATTAATTCGGGGGAATGAACTGAAGACAATGTGAGGCCACACCTACATCATTCGATGTAAATAAGGCAAAAAGAAGTTTGGGACTCCTAAAGAAACGTCTGAGCCGTGATCAGACATTGATTTGAAAGAAATACGTTGGCAGTATGAATGCTTCATGAGAGTCGATTACACTGGAGCTGGTGACTCTAGAGGTCGCTGTTCATTAACACAGCTGAAGTGCCTGGAAAGTTGTATGTTTTGATTGATATTAATCAAAATTCAAAACCTTTTTCAAATCTATCGGATCTGAATCATTAAACATTCTAAAAGTCATATTTTCAGTGTGAAATTACGTCATTTGGACTGGTTTGTTCATCATTAGGTTCCTTATCTAGGTGCGCATTCATGTGAATCGATCGTCCTTTGTAGATTATATGGAAATGACAAAGGAGAAAGGATCTTATCTAAATTTTGATTTTCTCCTTCATACGATGGCTGTAAATAATGCACGTGGTCAAGAATTTTCCATTACAATTGATCACCTTCGCATACTATTGTTTGTTGTGGTAGCTCGGCCTCAATCGAACTCACGCTACTCGTAATTTCGGACTAGGGAACAATAGAAGCCACAATTCGGTCCTGCGTAGTTGAATGTGGTATTGAATGATAACACTCATTACATTTGGATGCTTCATGGGCCACTTCACGTCGTGTTCCAAAACTTTCTGTTTGAACAGTAAACAGGTGGTTCATTGAACTCACCTTTTGGCTCCATGTTACGTTCATTCAAAGAAGATACCCCTCTAGTCTCTTTCCTCTCATTTACTGGCATGAACGCTGTTCTTTGCTTCTTCAAAGAAAAGTCAGTAGGTACGTTGAGACTTCTGTAGATTATAGCGTTGCTCTTAAGTAAATGACGGTCATAGAAGTCAGCTTTCGTGCAGCAAGTATTCTTCCAGAGCAACCACGCGAGAAAAGCAAACGGTAAAAGGGTCTTTGGTGCCTCCTAGAAAAGTAGGTATCTGAAGAATGTGCTGGTGGAAAACTGCGGAAAAAAAACTTGCATTGTTCCCTAGGGAAGACGAATGTGTTGAAAGGGAGTTAACCGCCGAATGGAGTCACGGTCTGAGGGAGTGTCCGGGACGTTCGATGGTCCAGTGGAAGACATTTGGAAGCAGCTTGCTGATGGATATGGTGATGAGATGTTGAAGGGGATCTCTAAAAGGTTAATGTACTGTTCTTTGCTATTGAGAAATGAACTAACGGGAAGGCATCTCATGTTGAACACCCTGCTCCTGTCTGGCGGTATTCTTCAGCTGATAGAAGCAGTTCACATTCATACGTTTGAAAGCCTTCAGAATAGGGATGGTCAGGGATTACTTATGTTCTTACATGAGTAGTTGTACGAACCTAACATAATCAAATTGAAACTGCCCACTTTTTATTTCATACCTTTATTTCATACTACCCTCTCCTAATTATGTTATTGACCCTCATATGCATATTGAAACCATCCAAATCTACTAGCAAGTCTGTCCAAAAAGTAGTCTCTTTCAATATCACACTTTTGACGTACACACCCAAAAACCTCAATACTGCATACCCCAATAATACTCCTAGTACTAATACTGCCCCTCCTACTAGTCCTGGAGCCCCAAAAACAAGTCGGCATTGGTAGATCACACAGTGGTAGATCTCTGGAATGTTACTTTCCAAATTTGCTCATAATCGAATCTTCTGTCGATGATTAGAACGATTCCTGTTCACTTCAGAGAATCGTTAATAATGTCTGCCCCCAAAATGTGGTCGAGAGAAACTGACAGACTAACTTATGACTCAAAACCCATTGCGTAGGAAGTATCGTCTATTGCAGATTGCTTATTTCATTCCGCTCATGGAAAGTACGATAGCAATTTTTATATTCCGTAAACCTACTGACAAATGGCTGAAATGCTTTCAGCTCATTTGGGATGCCACAACACAACGTCATTGGGCAGTTTTTCAATTTCGAAATATGTGAGGCTGACATTCTGATTTTGATTTTCCAAAATAAGCCCAATAATGTTAGACATTTTTCTGTCGTTGACAGGTTATTCGGTTTTGAGCAAATCTTGTATATTACATTTACGACTAAAAATTGATACCTTTCTTTGTTTGTTTTTGCAAGGAGGAGTAGTATACTAAATATCGAAAGTAGAAATTGAAAAATGTCAACATTCTGATCACCATAATTAAACCATTTCGAGTGGAAAAGGCTGCGCGAACTGATTTCACTTTTAGAAAGGAGTCGATAATGATACCCTCAGGATGGGTTCATATTCCTTGCCGGTCAGGGCGTGCCATGTATTCGTCAATGTATGGAAGTGTGTGTTCATGCGCGCATGACAACCGCGTGTGTGTTGGCATATTGATGGTGCGAGAGGGCGAAAACTCAATCGGTTGTCGTGTCATGAACACCGGTCGTCGTAAATGAACCGTTTCGAATGAGTGATTTTTTAGAAAGTCGAAGGAAAGATGCTGCATTCCTGAAATCTCTCGTACGGTAGTAGATAGTAGGTGGGTGTTGGCTAAGTAGTAGCTCTAACCAATCAAGATGACATCAATCTGGATGCGAATAATAATTAACCCACAGCTCTCCTTTTAACGTTTCTCGCATTTGATAGGTTTATAGAGGAATTTTGGTGGTGTTTGACTCACCTATGTCATAACATCAAAGATTACTTTACATACTAATATTATGTAGAAAAACATATTATATTTTATGAGTGCGGCACATAGCATCCTAGTGGTCAACAGATGTTCACATTCTTGTTGAAATGTTCGTATTAAACTTGCAAACATCGACAAAATCGCAGGAACTATCTATTTTGATTTTTTTTCACAGTTTCTTTGCTCACCGATAATCCTTCTGTGATAGTGGAAAAGTCAAGAGTCCAGTCGCAACCCTCGAGAACAACTAGGTTATTGGTTCAGGCACTTCGCGACATTCTAAGTTTGTCAGGGCTAACGATTTCCAGAAGCCAACCTGCGCGATTGCTGAAAATTGCATTTTGTTCTGAAAGTCTTCAACGTAAAATGCAAGTGGACACCTTGATACTGTGGGGTGGAAATGAAGATTCACGTAGTGGACAATAGATAATGTTTGATAGAAAGCAAAATATGGAATTATGCGAACCGTTCGTGAAACTCCTACCGTTGTAGAACCAAAGTTTCCGGTAGCCTTTCCGAAATTTATCTATTTTTTATCCAAGTTTTTACTTTGAACGCCAGTCCATTTCAATGGGCGCTCTTTGCATAAAACATGCCCAAATTGTGTGTTTTGTAACGATCTATTATTTTTTAGGTTTACAATGAAATGGTTCTGTTCCTTGTTTATGGACGAGAGTCCTTCAATATTAAACCATATTCTTCAGCAAAAATGCCAAAAGGTATTTTTAGTACAAAACAATATTTTTGGAACAAAATTGAGGAAAACTCCCCACTTAAGGTTCTAATTTACGAAGTTATTGAATACTTCTACAGCACTAGAATACTTATAGCAATATGGTGTATTTCCCGTGACTCTGGCGTAGTAATTGATATGTGTCCGCGTTTTACTTACTACAGACGAGGCACAAGAGTCATTGTTATGATAGGACTATGCCGAATGAGCAAAATGTGGTGCAGAAATCCTTCTTTTAGGAACTCGTGGTCCGCGTGACGAGGGCGTCTATTTTCTTGATGTTGTTACCCACTTAGCGATACTTATTCCTTCTTTAGGATGTTCTTCGAGGACAGATCGTGTTACGATAATAATGTTTCTTCAGACGGTACGGGGTGGGTGGCTTGGGGCCCCTGACCTAGTTGTTCCGCAGATATTGACCTGAGTCAGTTCCAGTCGCTACCATCTACGTCTGCCTCACCCTCCTGTCAATTACAGTTTATTTTTAGATTTCAAGTTTTTTTTCTTATTGTCTCCCTCTCTAATATTCTCTTGTAGGAATTGAATATTGGAATATTGTATGTATTGTTTTAGGTAATTTTATAAATTATAACAGTCATTAACATCGCAACAGTTTTGTTCATGGTGGGTATTTTTGAAGTTTTTTTCATAAAATGTTGCATAACGTTTTGCATAAAATAAATTTGCTAGCTGAATGGATGGAAGTAGTTTTGAAGTTCAGTTTTCTCGTTTATGAAGGTGTATATTCAAAGATACAATCCTGGAATGGGGAGTGGGTTTACGACATTTGAGGGTTCCAGAAGCTAGTCTCATGCTCATTATTGCCTAATTTTATGTCGTACAGATGTACAAACAGAGGATATGAAGTGGATTTGCTGGAATGTCGGGCATCTAGGGTTTTCTGATGTGCTAATGCTGATTTTAGCAAATTTTCGTAGATAACTAACCTATTCCAATGGACTAAAAAATTTATCAGCCTCTTCTACTACCTATCTGTCTCCGTAAAGAAAATCATAACATAGTGGGTGAGCATCAAGTCAACTTCAAAAGGCTTTAGAACCTGTAGAAGTATAGTATTTACATAAATAAAGATCCTTAGAGTATCTTTAATGTCCAATCAACTGTCCTAATAAATATTTCGAGTGATAATAAAAATTGAATGACAAAATTGATGACAAAAAATATTGATTGATTGTGATAATTCATTCATCATTTTCTTGAGATGGGATGAACTGCCTCTGCTGCAGTCACCACCCTGAAAATGGTTTGAAAATTGACTGATAGTATTCCACTGTATTGCTCTGCCACACTGAAATAAAATTAAAACACTTTGATAATTGACGTGTATTTAGGCATTTAAAAAAATCCCTGGCCGACATCCTATCGGGGGAATCACAACTATGTGTCTGAGGGAGTAGCGTTCACAGCGTGATTAAACGCTGAAAATTGTTACACAATCGTTTAATATTTTACTGTATAGAACACCGATCTGCATTGAACGCGGCTTGTCCATCAATACTGCCTACTTGATTCGAGAGTTGTGGGTGCCTTCATTACGAAATTTGGTTCTTGGTTGCTAAGGACGCACAATGAGTTCAATTCAAAGTATATTAAATACACTTTTCTTTAAAGAAATTTTCTTTGAAACTCTATTCAAGAAACGAATAATGATTTTAGTAGTCTTTTGCGATTCACGCACTTTTTTTTAAATTTATTTATTGTAAGCTCAATCATTAACTCAGTGGGACGGAACGGTTTTTCCTGGAGAGCTCTGGGTGGTCTCATTCGATTCTAAAAGTCAATCAATTTTAAATTGGCGAAAAAACGATACGTTTGTTTGAATATAGTACGAATGTTTTCGAGCTTGGGTGTTTTGAAAATTATAACCCCTATTTTTCACTCCTTAGAAGTGACTGACAATAACCAAAAGCTTCGCGGTACAACTACACCCCAAATGAAACCCAAATACCAAATTTCGTCGGTTCATAGTAACTAAAAGGTGCAACTGTTTTTAATTCGATTTTTGGATTCTTCGTACCTTGAAACGTAAACCAACAAATTGGGGGGGTTAAATTTTTTCTTCGTTGCTCGATTCCAATGGTTCATTGTTTTCAATAATTTCACATTTTCAAAATGACAGCTTGTAATGTGATATGTTTGTGTAGTCCGAACCCAAAATCTTGACAACTTCGCCTATCTGAGCACCATAGGAACCCCCGAACACTAGCCGGGATGAACCCGCTATTCGCAGCGAGGAATGTGGGGTAATAGCGCCTCGGATGCCCTCGCCATATGGCCTACAACGAGACGTGGCCGCCCTGAGGTTGTCGGTACCTTCGCCCCCTTTCCTTGTACAGCCATTAGGGCTGCTGAGAGTTTGGCATGAGCGCTAATGACAGGTGCAGCCTACGCCCGCGAGGGAAACCTTTACGACGTCATTACCTCAACAGAGCGTTCTCGGAAGGAACTTCACGACTTAGACGCCGTTGATAATTTTGTAATAACAAACGTTTCAACTGCTTATCACGTTGATGATCCTTTCGTCGACAAAATGACTATAAAATGTCGAATATGAACAAGCAGCTTGTGACAAACCACCAGTAAATGTGTATGGATGAATTCACAAGTATTGAGTGGAAGTAGGGCATTAAACTTAAAAATTCGACACTATTGTCCAGGAAGCTTCACCATTACGAGCGGTGTATCTCAATCTTCTAAGAGGAAAATATAGAATATCCCATTCTACTTCTAGTTTCTTTCAGTTTAATCGATTCTCCGATCTCTCAGTATATTTCTAAAAAAGTTACTGAGAATAGCGATCAATATGAGGAATCGCTCCGTCGTCAGTCTGGAGGAAGATCATCAATATTCCTGATCAGGTGTGAGCTGATATTATCAATTCTCCGACTCTATTACTTCATGATTTCTGTTCTTCTTGACTGAATAATGAAAACTATGTTTCATCAAACTGATTATCTGTCATTAGTTTCATCATTTCCATGTCATATTTGTCTCGGCTCTAACAAGCCCACACTTGAGAATGAATTTATTGCACCATGTCTTCTTGCAGGGTACTAAAATTTTGTCACTTTAGTTAATCAATCAATAAAAGTACTATGGACATTTGAAGACCAAAGTGTTTTTCTTGTGAGTTTCTACGACGAAGGAAAGGGTAAGAAGGTCATGGTTGGTTATAAACTGACTCTCTTGGGAAATACTCAGATACGCATCGTTTAAAAGTAGTCCTTTTATATCCTTCTTGTTCGTCCCTCGTCTATCAAATATAACTCAGAGCTATCAAACTTCTTCCTGATGGAACTTGAGACCACATTTTCTCGATCCTCACTTCTCTAGAATTTACCAACCGGAGAAAGCTAAATAATTTTGATCAACTGCTACACTCTCTGCGTTGTATATCAAGGAAAAATAATTACTGATTACTCTTCGTTTTTCAAACTCCAAATGAATTTTACTGAAATACTGTGCCTATGTTTCTACAGATGTTACTAAAATTCTGATTGGAAATGTCTCGCCCGGTCGTACATTTCGGTTGTCTAATCTTATCGTGAGTGGGGATCGAATCCTGTCATCGTCAAAATTAAACCCAAAACTATTAAAAGATATAAAGCTTTCTGGATTAGAAGCTCTCACTCATCAATCAAGTTAACGACCTGGAATTCATCTGTCTCAACCAATGTTGAACCAGTTGCTCCTCGATAGCATGGAATAGTTAATTGATTTTTGACGATTTTTTTACATGTTTTTCTGGGTTTTTTACATATTTAAATTTCTCCAATGTGTTTTTGATTTCAAATTCGGTAGATTACATAACCCATCGTTACTCCGATAACATGGATGGATGATTTTATGAAGGAGCATTTCTAAAATTGGCATGTGTATGAAAAAATTTTAATGGACAAAGTTGCAATGACCAAACTGACTATCACGATTATACAATGCTCAATTGATCACGATTTGATGCCTTATTAGCTACTATTACTTCAAACTTGCGTCCTCGAAACTAACTCTGAACTGATGTTGTCCCCAGGCGTCGTCGTGCCATTAGGACTCAAACAACGATCGTTTTGAGAAGAATCATTAGAGTTTAAGGTCGCGTCATTCAAGGCAACCAGTCTTAGTGAGGCGAAATAGCGGGTGGGCTTCATCAGTTACTCGTTAAAAAGCTCTTCATCGGTGAAAACTGTAGAGGAGATGAGAGAGAGATGAAGAGCTAGACTTTTATTTCAAGCAAAATTGTATTGTAGTACCGTTAATACTAATTAACATTGGTTGTTATTGTAGTTGGCACCATACACTATTTTCCCATACTATCATTCAATTCTCCGATTTGTTCATGAGATTTTACTATGCTTGTGATTATTACTTTACGTAAACCTCCAAAAAGATAAAAAGAAACTATTGCAATCGGGAAAACTCTACAGTCCACAGTGCCTAAATTAATTAAAATGCTGAAAATTACTACACATCTATTATTTTTCGGTGTAGATCACTACCAAGTTTATTTTTACAGAATGTACCTATCAGCACGAATGGTTGCTCCTACGGAGCGCCGAGTGGTCTCATTTTATTAAAAAAAATGCAGTACCTTCTTTTTGAAATTTATTCCAAAAACGATATCCACCTTTGAATATCGGAAAATTTTGAGCTAGGACGTTTGATATTTTCAACTCCTTTTTTTCACCCCTTCAGACAATACCCAAAGGTTCGGGGCACAACTGGAGTAGAATGAAGCCATATACCAAGTTTCATTATCGGTCCATGGTAACTAAGGTAATTGTCGCGTATGGCGGAAGATTTTTATTTGATTTTCGAACTCCATGTACCTTGAAATGTAAACCATCACATTTTGAGGCGGGATTAAATTTTGTCTTGTTTGATTCCAAAGGTTCGTTATTGAGAATAATAAAACAAAATGGTGGTGAGGCATTGGAAATTATATTGATATTACAACTTATGATTTCAAGGTGGATTCTTGTTATCCTGCTGTTACGCAACGTTATTTATCTACTATTATCAATGGAACAAGATATCGAGGAATAATGACAATGAGAATGAAGAAAGTTATATCCATGATAAAAACTAGTATTTCTGACCCCTGCTCAACGTTCATACTCGTACTTCCATTATATTAATTAATTCCACATCTTGATATTGGTCACTTTCCGTCCAATTTCACAATGATATCTGTTGCCACTTTCTCCACCGTTTAAAAAATGCGCGGTATAGTTGCTATCCTCGAGTCCGGTTTCTTTTTCTGCAACGAACCACATCAAATTGATCGTCTAAGATACCTTACTAGCAAATATCTAGATACAATATTGCGATAACCCGCCGAATACACGTTTTAATCTCTAAATCTCACGTCTGTAAGTATACCTAATGATGTTTCTATTTTCTCTTGAACATCCTTATTTCTTAACTTGCGATCCAAGGTTGAGATTCTTCTGGGAAGTGAAATTGGTTCATGGAATACTGATTCGCAAATGTTGGCAACTCGGATTGGGTCAAATTTCTCCGAAAACCGCTCAACAACCACAGTGAGAAAAGTGGTGCTAACTGCCACCATTTGTATACTAGTTTTCGTAAATCCATCAAGAAGTATTGAGGATTCCGGTGTCCATTGAATCCAAAAATGTATCGAGAAAAAGATACTGTCCACCCCCTTGTTCAACTGCAGTTTGCAGTTTCTACTGTGCGTGGGACTAAATCAAATCGATCACGTATCGGTCAGTTACGGAATGGCGCTGATGCAACGTATTTCACCCCTTTTTGTTTTGCTCAGATTTTTTACCTTTCGACAAGCATTGGCAATTTTCAACGATTCCCCTCTACGCTCCTAGATCAAGCAGATAGATACCATTCGGTCTTGCATCATTTCTTTATGTAACAAGTTTCAAGCTGACCTTACAGTCTCGGATTCCGTAATTGAATCTACATGTTTGCCGCCATCTGGCGCGTACTTTCTTTTTTTCTGCGGAGGCTGGTGCTGGTAAGCCAATCTTGGCGTCTCTTCGACCCTGCAGGAATGCGGCAAACTGAGCTGTGCGAATTGCGTCTTTTCTCGACGAAAATTCCTTTCGACCTCGTAAGCCCTCAAATAGATGGCTAACATTATCGTGACAGTAGAATAATTTAGTCTACTGTTTTACATTATTTCTAATTCTCATTCTGGCATTGACATTTGAATGCTACCCAGACCTCAGAGGTGATTTACACGAACCAACACTGAGAAAAAAAAAGGGCCTTTTCTCGGTTAAAACACGATTTTTTGCTAGGTCCTATCCTGCCAACCTAGAATTTAATGTATTTTCAGTCACGGGTGGATCTTTTTAATGTCACGGTTGTATATCATCTAACCGAGACTGAAAATACCTGTGAATTTACCGACCACAAAATGCAATCAACCGTGATTTTAAAGGACTTAAAGTCACGGTTGAAGCTACAACCGTGAAATTAAATGTGCCGCCCCCGGATTTAATCTCTAGGTTAGACTCAACTTGTATTTAACAGTGAATTAAAATGTGCCGCCCCCGGATTTTCAGGTCACGGTTGCTAACGATGAATTAAGAGTCACGGTTAATTGCATAACTTATTATTAATGTCTCGGTTATTATAATCCTAGTTTATAATCGGGTTTTACTTTCGTGGACGGTGAAGCAACCTAGAAGCAAAAAGTTCTAACCGCCAATTTAATGCACAAATAATTTACAACCAGGGTGATTCAACCTAGTATTCAATAATTGGAGTATTTTCCACTGGGTTGCCTCCAATTTTTTTCTAGGTTGCGTCCCTTTATTATCAAGGTTGCCTGCCTTATTTTGCTAGGGTACATTCCTTTCTTTAACGGTTCTCCCCATCAAATCTCTCGGTTCTTGCACTTTCTATCTAGGTTGGCTCCAGTAAAAGTATAGGTTGTTCCTATTAAATCTCTAGGTTCTTGCACTTTCTATCTAGGTTGGCTCCAGTAAAAGTATAGGTTGCTCCTATTAAATCTCTCGGTTCTTGCACTTTCTATCTAGGTTGGCTCCAGTAAAAGTATAGGTTGTTCCTATTTAATCTCTCGGTTCTTGCACTTTCTATCTAGGTTGGCTCCAGTAAAAGTATAGGTTGTTCCTATTAAATCTGTCGGTTCTTGCACTTTCTATCTAGGTTGGCTCCAGTAAAAGTATAGGTTGTTCCTATTAAATCTCTCGGTTCTTGCACTTTCTATCTAGGTTGGCTCCAGTAAAAGTATAGGTTGTACCTATTAAATCTGTCGGTTCTTGCACTTTCTATCTAGGTTGGCTCCAGTAAAAGTATAGGTTGTTCCTATTAAATCTCTCGGTTCTTGCACTTTCTATCTAGGTTGGCTCCAGTAAAAGTATAGGTTGTTCCTATTAAATGTCTAGGTCGTTCTGTTTTCTGTCTAGGTTGTCTCAAGTAAAAGTATCGGTCTTTCCTATTAAATGTCTAGGTCTTTCCGTTTTCTGACTAGGTTGCCTCGAGTATAAGTCTCGGTCTTTCCTATTAAATGTCTAGGTCGTTCCGTTTTCTGTCTATGTAAACTCGAGTAAAAGTATAGGTTGTTCCTATCAAATGTCTAGGTCGTTCCGTTTTCTGTCTAGGTAAACTCGAGTAAAAGTATAGGTTGTTCCTATTGAATGTCTAGGTCGTTCCGTGTTCTGTCTAGGTTGTCCTTATAGTAGGTTGTCAATTAGTACAATTTCTAATTCAAATGCGTACAAATAAGCAAATTGACAGAACTGATTAAAACAAGAACAATACAACATTAAAAACGAAGAAATCTTGAAAATCTGAAAAAGACAGTAGGTACTGTTATCCGCCAGAAAGCCAACCCTTTTTGATTTTCTTCTTGTAAGAAAAGCTAAATTGTCACAAGCGAATAAAACAAGAAATACAGAAGTACCCTATATGAAGAAATCTTGAAAATACTACAAAACAAATTCTGTTACTAGCTAAAAAGCCAACCTTTTAAGTACTTGTTTTCTTTTTATACCCAAATACAACTTTTGTAAATTGATGTCATTAATAGGTTCCATAGATAACAACAGGGTATGTTATTAATGAGTAATTTTATTTTAATGCCTTGTCTTTACATGGTAAGGTATTGTTTGTAAATAAATAAATAAATTTTAACTTAAACATTTTAATATCATAAAGTAAAGCTTTAGGTACAATTTACAAATTAAGTATTAGTAATAATGATAACATTTCAAAATTGCACCCCTTAATAAGTGTTTCTCATTGTTACATAGACAGTTCCATCATTAGCCTTAGTTAAAGTGATTGGAAAGGGAAATCCAGCAACTGGTAGCGAGCTGAAGGCTTCAATTTGACTTTAACAACTTCGTATGCACGGAAGTGCTCGACAAAACCTAACGTAATGAGATTGTAGCCTCTAACGTACACATCGTTAGTGTTTTCGTTACAATACAAATGTGTGATAAGTATGAAGTTAGGATTTTCGTTTTCGTCTATATTTGTGCATAGCACGTAACCAGAGGTGAAATACACGTTGGAAGCGGTTGTAACAAACTCGACCAATTTCAAATCATCACACAGTGGAACATTGAGAGAGTGGCAGATTTGGATAAGTTCGTTAGGAGGTATAAACCTAGTTTTACCATATACATTCACAGCAGGCGGGAGTTTATTTTTGAAAAAAAGACTGTTCAGTTGATAATGGTGTTTATCAGCAGTTGATTTTGGAGTGTTGACTGAGGTGCGAATTGAGGTAACTGCTGCTTTGATAACTGTGTGCTTCGACTCAAAACGCATGCTAGAGAGTGCGTTAAGTGGGCCGTGCCTCATCATAGTAGGGTTGTGCGTTAAAAAGTGAAATTTGGGTTGCAACGTAGCAGTTTCGTCACCAATTTCATTGCAAAGGGGAAAATACAAATCCAAAAACTCGTAAATCACAGTAGCTAAGTAAGCGGCTCTTTCGGGAGTTACTGTAGATCTAGGAATATTGTAAAAGAGCTTTTGAATAGAAATCCAAATGTGTTCATACTCCAACGTGTATTTCAAATTGAAAGTGTAAAACACTTTGAAGCAGAGCTCCACTCCTGTCAATAAATTATCGGTTATGTATTCGAAATCGAAAACTCTGACAAATACTTGTTATATGTTATAAACATTACCCAAAACAGCAATATAAGGCTGGACAAAGCCACTATTGGCCAATATCAGCTCCTGATGGTGAGCCCTCTTCTGCTCAGGAGTTTCGAAGAAGGCGATGAAGGATCGCGCTTTGATACAACCTGGCGTTTGCGGAGCGTTCGTGTTCGTCCCCTGAAACACAGGAAGTAGCATTAGGTTCAACGTATTTACACAGCTTGCATCATTGGTGGTGAGAGGGGGTGGGAGGAGGGGGAACTAACTGTTCTTTTCGCATTTTTGGTTTATTACTTTCAATAATGAACTTTTGGAATTGAGCAAGAAAACCGTTAAAACTCCGTAAAAACACATTGTGTTGAAAAAAATTGTACGCCGTCCGCGGCACAATTAACTCTATTTGGGGTCTAATTGTGCCGCGAAGATTTTGGTTATTATCAGTCACTTCTAAGGGGTGAAAACAAGAAAATGACATTTTTAAAACGGTCTATCTCGAAAACTTTGAATATAATGTTTTTTTTTTCAAAAAACGCTGCAAATCATTGCCCAAAGGTTTATTATTTTCTGTATAGATCACCCTTCTGTATAGATCACTGGTTCTCCGTCAATAGCACCTACCACCATCTGTATTCCCCCTTGACTTTCCCTCTCAAATTTCAGCTTCCTGCGTTCAAAAGGATTGAAAATGGCTTCGGAGCTCACTCAGCTGATCAGTGATCTGAAGAGTGAAGAAGATCTTCTCGAATGCTGGAGACGCCTGGAAGAGCACTGATCAGCTGAGTGAGCTCCGAAGCCATTTTCAATCCTATTGAACGCAGGAAGCTGAAATTTGAGAGGGAAGGTCAAGGGAGAATACAGATGGTGGTAGGTGCTATTGATGGACAACCAGTGATCTATACAGAAGGGTGATCTATACCTTTGGGCAATGATTTGAAGCGTTTTTTACCTACCAACATTTTTTTTACCTGCCAACTTTTTTTTACCTACCAACTAATGTTAGACACTACCTACCACACCATACTGGCTTCAAACCTTCACAATCAAGTTTATCAGAAAGAACTAAACGCTTCACACTCGATTCGAAAAATAGAAAGCTTCATATGGAAATTTGATTACTGGTTACGCAGTAGGCAAAACTGTCTACAAATTGAAGAAATGAACAGCGATCGCATTTTAGTCAGATAAAATCTGAACGGAGATTAGACCTCTTTTGCGATTCACACTCATGATTCTGTTTTATCGAAGGAAAACCTTCAAGTACTCGTAGGGACCGAACGGTTTGTCCTACAGAGCTCCGGGTGGTCTCAAAATTTTTTTAAAATTTAATACTATTTAAAATTGGTGAAAAAACGATACCTTTATTTCGAGAGTTTTCGAGCTAGGGCACTCTTGAAAATTTCAACCCTTAATTTTCACCCCTTAGAAGTGACTGACATTAACCAAAAGCTTCGCGGCACAACTAGACCCCAAATGGAGCCCATATATGGAGCCCATATATATATCAAATTTGAACCAAATCGCTCCAGTGTTGCTAAGAAAAGTGCCGTGTACGGCGTACGGCGGACGGACGGGAATTTTTTAATTCGATTTTCGGATTCTACGTACCTTGGAATGTAAAACATCAAATTTTGAGGGGGGGGGGGGGGGGGGTTAAAATTTTTTTCTTTCTCGATTCCAAAGGCTTATTATTGAAAATAATAAACCAAAAGTGGAATTTTTAGAATCGAATGAGAATACAAGGAGCTCCGTAGGACCAACAGCTAGCTCCCTCAGTGAGCCTTGGCGGTTAGGACTAATGATAATCAGAAATATGAGTGTGAATCGCAAGTTAACGTCCATTGTATAGAAACCATTTTCTCTCCTATTCAACGCAGATAGCTAAAATTCGAGAGGGAGGGTCAAGAGAGAATGCTGAAGATGTCTGAGAGATCACAGATCAGCTGAGTGAGCTCCAAAGCCATTTTTACTCCTACTCATCCCAAGAAACTGAAATTTGAGAGAGAGGGTTAATGGAAAATAATGACCCCTCCCCGTTAAAATGTGATGGTTTACGTTTCAGGGTTCGTAGTATTCAAAAACGCTGCAAATTATTACACAATGGTTCATTATTTTCTGTATAGATCACCCTTCTTCTGTATAGATCGCTGGTACCATCAATAGTAACTACAAACCTCATTATTCTCCATTAACCCTCCTTCTCAAATTTCAGCTTCCTGCGTTGAATAGGATTGAAAATGGCTTCGGAGCTCGAATGCTGAAGACGCCTGAGGGATCACTGATCAGCTGAGTGATCTTCGAAGCCATTTTCAATCCTATTCAACGCAGGAAGCTGAAATTTGAGAAAGAGGGATAATGGAGAATAATGATGTTGGTAGGTACTACTATTGATGGAAAACCAGTGATCCAAATAGAAGGGTGGTCTTATTTGTTACTGCATGCACTGGGGGTGTCATTATGCTTCGAAAATTCCCTAAACTGGGAGAAATGTTGGTTAGAAACATAAAAAAAGACAGGATGAAAAACAACATCGATGTGCTCACTTTGTTTGTTGCGGTAGCAGGAGAGAGCTGCGTTGAGGATGGGTATATCCGTATGATACCTCGATCTCTGGCAGTTTTCGGCGGATTTGACGATCACAGGGACGCATTTACGAAGGCCATCATCAGTCCAAACTTCAAATCTTCATAAGGAGCTACAAAGCTCTGGTTGATCTCATTCGATTCTAAAAATTCAGTTCTATTTTAAATTGATGAAAAAACAATACCGTTACATTTGAGTTTTTTGAGCTAGGGCGTTTTGAAAATTTCATCCCCTATTTTTCACCCCTTAGAAGTGACTGACAATTAAAAACGCTGCAAATTATTACACAATGGTTTATTATTTTTTATTTTTCTATATGGATTACTCGTCTGCAAAGCCACCAACCATCCAACATGAAGAAAAACATCGATCGCATTTCGGTCAGCTTTAATTTGAACGGAGATTAGGCCTCTTTTGCGATTCACACTCGTGTTTCTGATTTATCGTACGTAAAACCCTTAAACTCTCGTAGCGAGCGAACGGTTTGTCCTACAGAGCTCCGGATGGTCTCAAAAATTCTAAAAATTCTATAAAATCTTAAATTGAAGGAAAAACAATACCTACCTTTATATCAAAATTTTTTGAGTTAGGGCGTTATCAAAATTTCAAAATTGATTTTGGAACCCTTACAAGTGACCTAAATCAACCAAAATCTTCGGGGCACAACTAGACCCCAAATGGAGCCTACATACCAAATTTCATCAAAATCGGTCCGTGGTAACTAAAAAAGTGCCACGTGCGGCGGACGGCGGACGGACGGAACATTTTTTATTCGATTTTGGTTCATTATTTTCAATAATGAACCTTTGGAATCGACCAAGAAAAACAATTTTTAATACCCCCTCAAAATTTGATGGTTTACGTTTCAAGGTACTACGTAGAATCCAAAAATCGAATAAAAATTTGGCCGTACGCCGTAAGCGGCACTTTTGCCACTTAGCATAGACCGATTTTGATGAAATTTGGTATGTAGGCTCCATTTGTGGTCTAGTTGTGCCCCGAAGATTTTGGTTGATGTAGGTCACTCCTAAGGGTTCCAAAATCAATTTTGAAATTTTGAAAACGCCCTAACTCAAAAAATTTTGATATAAAGTTATGGTTTTCCCTTCAATTTAAGATTCTATAGAATTTTCAAAATTTTTTGAGACCACCCGGAGCTCTGTAGGACAAACCGTTCGCTCACTACGAGAATTTAAAGTTTGGACGTACGATAAATCAGAAACACTAGTGTGACTCGCAAAAGAGGCCTAATCTCCGTTCAAATTAAAGCTGACCGAAAGGCGATCGATGTTTTTCTTCATGTTGGATGGTTGGTGGCTTTGCAGACGAGTGATCTATATAGAAAAAAATAAAAAATAAACCATTGTGTAATAATTTGCAGCGTTTTGGATTCTACGTACCTTGAAACGCACCTTGAACCTTTTTTAAAAACAAGTTTTTATTATTTGTTGATAAAGTGAACTAAAAAGTTTATAAAAAAATAACTAATAAGAAATATTATCCACTTTATCTTATCTCTTTATCTTTCTCTATCTTCTTTATCTTTTTATTATCCACCTTTCCGATTTTATCACAGCCCCAATTTTATTAACACAAGCGTGTTACATTGTGATAGCAAGAGGCAAAAGATGGTGCTAAATGTTTTTATTTGTACCATCAAAATGTAACACACTTTTATTTATAAAATTGGGATTTTTCATAAAAACGGTAACATTTAATAATTAAAGTTTAATTTTCTTATTTGAGTTAATTTTTTTAACTTTTAAGTTCACTTTACTGATTAACGAATAATAAAATGTTTTTTTTTCCTTTACCTAATTTTATTATACATTTATATAATTTTAACGGATAGATGCGGAAAATATTAGATTACACGAAAAAAAACTGAGAAAATGGACAAATTTTACGTCGATATTTCGACGGGTAACCCTCTTCTCACCCCCACCCCCCTTAATATGCACCCCCTTATGTGGTAATATTGCATTGTGATCCGATTTATACATACCTGAAAAATTTTAGCTCAATAGAAAACCGGGAAGTGGATCAAATTTAACTTGAAATATTTTACTGCAAACAAACTGGCAACGGGACAGGTGAAACTAAATAAAAGCTTGTAAAAATACAAAAGTCCTGCACACTAGGACTTTTTTTTAATCACTATTTCGAGATCACTGTACTCATGTTTTGACGGGGGGATACTCTGCGAACTCGACCGGGGGGATTCTGATACACCTCTCTCAACACGTGGGGGTTTTGACGGTCGCCCGAGTTCATAATGAATAGGTGTGCTTAATTTACATAAAATAAATGAGCAAAATGTAATAGTTGTGTGCCTAATTTACTTAATATTAATGAGCAATAGGTAATAATATTGTAGGAAGTAGCTCACCTCGGAAAATTTCGATAGTCGCAGCTGAGAGGCCCCATTCAGCCAACATGCCTGTCACATCTTCCATATCGGGAGAGGGAGAACCAATATACTCAATCAAGAAAATATTATAACACAAGTCACAACCAAGATGAAGATGATAATGAGTTGAGTATAATAAAAAAAGAGAGCGTTATAGGACGTGACACGTGAGAAGTTGTAAACTGGAAGTGGGTATCGGGTTAGGTTGCACGCGCGTTTATATACGGATTGCCCCACCACTGCCACCAAATAATTTCAGTCTCGGTTGAATCAACCAAGTGAATATTTTACCAACATTTTCAAATGGTTATATCATCAATAAATTAACAATTTTACCTTGTTTTCACGATTGAATTCAACAAAGCAAACGTCACTACATCAAAGGAGACATACTTTCAAAGCAACTTTTCTTGAATAAACGCTTGGAGGATGATTGGGATCGCTTACAATTTCGTTCTCGGTTGTATCTTATTTCATGGACGGTTGTTCCAACCGCAAGGGATAAACAAATTGCATTAAATTGACTTTATCGCCATGAAATCCGTATGTTTCCATCTTTCTCGCAACAAAATCAGATAGAACGGGTTTCAGTCCCTTCGTGACATATGGAGGACGGACTTAAACAAATTTATTTTTCGAAATGAAGTATATGAACCGTTTGGAGGTTATGTACCACGTGCTTAATAGTTGGGATTTTTGGCTAGCAATTTCGTTCTCGGTTATGACGATTTTATGGACGGTTGTTTCAACCGCAAGGGATAAACAAATTGCATTAAATTGACTTTATCGCCATCAAATCCGTATGTTTCCATCTTTCTCGCAACAAAATCAGATAGAACGGGTTTCAGTCCCTTCGTGACATATGGAGGACGGACTTAAACAAATTTATTTATCGAACTGCAGTATATGAACCGTTTGGAGGTTATGTTCCACGTGCATAATGTTTGGGATGTTTGGCTACCAATTTCGTTCTCGGTTATAACTGATTTTGTGGACGGTTGTGTGAACCGGGATGGATAAAAAAATTGCATTAAATTGACTTTATCAACATGACATCTGTATTTTTCCATGTTTATAACAACGAAATCAGATAGAACGGGTTCTTCGTGACATACGGAGGACAGACTAAATACAAATTTACCATCTCGAAATGCAGTATCATGAAACGCTTGAAGGTTAAGTAGGATAATAATGCAAAAAACGTTGTATTTTTCTAGAGTTTTTGTGGAAAACATTATCTCCCACGACCTAATGATTTCGGAATCGAATTTTACGCAATTTTTCATGCTAAATCGAATGATGAAATTCAGACCTCCATGGGCTGGGAGCGACCTTCGTTACTCACTGAAAAGAGGTTGAAAATCTTATATGTACTTGACAGTCGGGGAGGTCTGAAACTGTCACCAGTATGCAAAATATTTCCGGTATAGGTAGGTACCCACACTTCTTGCAATTTTGTGCCGTTCTTCAGGAATATTTTTTCCCCCCGTGCGCCTTCAAGTGGATTTGGCTCATGCATCCCCTAACGAATTTTCAATTTGGAAGATATATTTTCTGTGAAGATTATGATTTCAAATATTACTGTCTACGTGAACCAAAAGCTGGTAAAGATCTCTGAAGCAAATGAAATCCAAAGCCATTATACCGACCTACCAATTTTGATAAAATTCGAGCCTTGATTGGCCCACTTTAATTGATGGGTTCATGGAAAACGGCTGAAACCCATGACAGTGATTTGTGGACGACAGACGGAACAGCACCTGGAATTGATAAAGCCTTGGTACTGCTTCCGAATTTCATTGCTTGCTCTGAGATTTGACAATGACTCTATATAAAACATTTAATACTCCAGAAGAGAGACGAGTGCTTGATAACGTGATGGCTTCAATAGAAGAAATCTGTGACAATTTTGTCTCAACATGAGCCAAGAGAGTTTCGCGGTGGAAATGAAATTGAAATTTGAAATGAAGAAAATCCATTTTGCTTTATCAAGCCCATCAAAGAAATGCCGTATAGTGGAATCTAGTCAAAGCCAAAGAGTTACTTCTGAATCAGTTTGAATCTGCCGCCATTTTATTGGATGAATAATTTATTATCACCGTTCTATCAACCTAAAAAATTATTGCCGATATACCTAACCTAGAACAAAATTATCCAATCGAGAAAAAATTGAACTACTCGGTTGAATCAGCCAATATTTTATTGTATGAATTAAATATCACCGTTGTTTCAACCTAGATAAGTATTGCTGATATAATGTAGAACGAAATCAGGTGGGAGGGTGTTTATTGTCTATGATGATCCAACCGTGAGCTGATTGGTCAGTAAAGTTCTTCGTTGTAGGTATCAACCGAGTTGTAAATTAGGGGGCAGGGTGGAATGATGTTCGCTCGTGAAGTAACCGTGATCTGATTGATCAGTTTATAAATTTTACGTTGTTTCAACCGAGAGGTAAAGTCGGAGGCAGGGTGGATTAATATTCGCTGGTGAAGTTACCGTGATCTAATTTTTCATCTATAAATTCCACGTTGTTTCGACCGAGAAGTAAAGTTGGGGGCAGGGTTGATTGATATTCCCTGTTGAAGTAACCGTTATTCAATTTCACAGCCTACAATGCTAGGTTGTGTTAACCGCGACAATAAACCTGCTATAACCGTGACCAGATTGGGGGCAGTTTCAAATTTCCATCACTGTTGTTTCATCCTGGAAGTCTTTGAAACAACCGTGACACTAAAGTGGTTTTAACAGAGACTGAAAGTCACCTTTTTTGTTCTAGGGTATATGTTTAGAGTAACGGTTGCTTCTTTTAAATTTCTCGGTTAATTTTTGTGATACAACAGTGACTTTAATGAGGGGGAATTATATGGAAGGTCAAATCATTTCGATCTCGGTTCACCCCACTTACGAGCCACGGATAAATCATTAATGTCACGGCTTGCAACTTTTCTTTTCTAGGTCAAAACATTTGGTCCAGGTTGAATTTTTTTCACTCCAGGTTGTGATCAGCAAGTGAACTATATTGGTCTCGGTTGTTTCAATATTGGTCCCGGTTGTATCTATTTTTTTCACTGCTGTATCAACCGGGATTCTTTTTTTTCACGGTCGAATCAATGGATTCACGGTTGTTATTCTTTTTTTTCACGGGTATATCTGCTTTAACCGAGCCCCTAAAAAAAACTTTTTTCTCAGTGAATACGATCAATACAAAATGTCCCTCCTCCCGCTGGTAGCCTTTATACTGTTTACTCCCTTGGAAGTCTTTATACATAATGTTTACTCATTTTAACTCCTCCATTGCCATCATGCACCATACTCACAGTGCCCAATTCATAGAGTTAGATCGATACTTATGATGAATTTCTTCATCTGTTTGTCTAGAACAGATTATTAGTACTTCCAAACGGCTCCCTTGATATTCACAAAACTTGACACGTTAATTCATTACAGTGTGCCCGAGGGAAGAAAAATGAACTATTGTAGAAAAGTTTGCGCAATTAGCAGTCGTGTTCAAATTTAAATTGCTAGAACGATTTTTTGGGACATTTTTGTATTGTGCTCATCATTATGTTCACCTAAGGATCCCGATGTCTGAATCAATGTTTACTCTTGAGTTCCAAGGGAACTTGTTTTTTTTTTTTTTTTTTTTGTCTGTCTTGCAGGGCCAAATACTGCCAAACGGTTCAACTTTTGAACATTCAACCCAGTGCCTAACTGTGTAGGATTTTCAAACTCGGCCAAGTACAAGCCTACCTGTAATACCCGTGAATACATTTTTGTCCAAAGTCTGAAACCTGCGAGAGTACAAACTTGTGAGACTGCGAATCGCAACGTCAAGGATGAGCAAGTCTAGTGATCTAAAGTGAAATACTCAGAAGAATAAAGTCATCAATTACATGAATGCCAGTACGAGTACCTATGTGGATGTATTGTACAGTCTTCAAATGCAACAACAGAGGAACAAAACTCCGATCCAGATATGCCCAGTTGATCATCTCAAGATGAGCCGTCCGACTAGGATAGCCGTCTATGCCAGAAGCAATACAGAGGTCTAATTTTACGATGAGCCTCCAGTCTTAAAAATAAGGACAGGATGCATCTCATACAGAAAGAATGCCAGGGCGTCATTGTCCGACTTGGCCGACTCATCGAATGAACTATTACTGTGATCTGTACTGTAAAATGTTCCAGTCCGGCGTTTGTCATAACAACCGTCGTTTTTTTTTCTTCCCCGTCAAATGCCTGACATTAGTCCCTCTGTGAATTGGAACAGCGCTAATTGCATATTAGCGGTTTGCCAGAACGAACGTTAGCAGTAGTTTTGTGGCGCGGCCATAGCTTCACAGAACCTTATCACAGTCGCCTTATGAACATTCTACGTTCCGTTTTTCCATCCCTTCTTGGAATATTCGTCAATAAGGGTATTCACGGTTGAGCTTATCGTGTTAAACGTGTTAAGTGGTAAACTTGTTAAACAAAAACAAAAAAGCGTGAACAACCCTTGTGTTAAACGTGCTAAAGTTGTTAAAGTCTCATCACTCCTTCTTCTTCGACTAGGTGGCTAGACCGCAGCCATGAGAGTCATATGGTTGTTGTGTGGCATGATTCGGTGGAGGAAGTGTGAACTAGAAGGAGAAAATGCCATAAATTCGGTAAAAATGTAAAAAAAAAAAAACAGCTACAATGTCCATCATTGCTTGTTCCATGGCAAAGAAACAAGCAAGTTTTTTTACCACAGAGTACCGGAGACAACTTTTTTACCACCTAGATTGTTTCCGGTTTTTTTTTCTCTCTTTTTACACTGAAAACTTGAGAATTACTCACTGCAGTCATGCCGAAGAAAATTAATAAACAAGAACTTGTTGATGAAGTAGTCAAGAAAACAGTTTTTCGAATTTTTTCTTCGCTTTCATTGTGTCGAATTGCTCCTCCCAACTACTTTACTCTTCCCTCCATACCTCCATGAGACCTCCATACCTTCAATTTCAACTCAAATAACTCACAAAATAACAGAGACAAACAAACGAACTCCAACTCAAAAAACTAACGACGAAACTTGGTTCATCCTGCTGACCTTTCAGTTTACCTATCACGTCATTTTTACACGACTTTTTCTTTACATTCCTCTTTTCATTTCCGACTAATCATATTCCACCTTTTTGCAAATCTCCATTAGACGTGCGAGTTGAAAATAGCAATAAACTCATTTCGAAGTTCCATTTCCCGAAATCTGCCGATTCGCTACTATTTTTCCCCGTCGGCCAGTCAATTTACCGAGTGACCGTGATGAGTGGAGATAGCTATGTTCACGGTAATTCCATGACCCTTTTTCCCGTCGATGTCTGAAAAACTCCCGGGTGTTTCCTGAGTCGAGAAGTAAAGTAGGTAATTCACCCCTCTTCCCGACGATCCCTCATCTCTTCATCGTGTGAGTTGTAAGAGCACACCGCACTTCCCCTTTACATTCCTCAGGAGCAGCCAACGGTCCAGAAATGCAGTAAAAGGCTTCCCTGAGCCGTGCAGGCGGGATATTTCTCCATCCGCTACGGACCGATCTTGTTCGGCACTTTCCGGTAGGTACATCCTTTGCCAGGATAAAATCGATCCAAACTAGTAAAACATCTGGTCCGAAGCCAGATACCATTCTCATTACTCGTTGATACAATACAACATATTATATATTCCCCTCGATTTCTACGCTGATTTTTAGGGCCTTACGATATTACATATTTATGGAAGCACGAATCATTAGAAGTTATTCAGACTTGAAACTAATGAATTTCGTAAACATTGTTGGAGGCCATGTTTTCAAATCACAAGCGAAGTGACTTTTTTATAGAATTTATTTTGCATACATTTCTCTTGCCAAACGATTGTTTAAGAAGATCGTATCATGAATGAATAATAACTTTGAACATTAAAGCTGAAATCTTGCAGGTTAATCCACAGGTATTTTGAAACAGTATTGTTCTAGGATATCTGTAGATTCTGATTAATGAATGGGAATAATTCAATCGTTGCTATATTCTACTCCTAGAGAACTACACGTTTCGTTAGAATACCTATTCCTTGGCGGAGACCAACCTAGGACTAGGGATAATAAATAATAGATGCAAATTTTAAAAATTTTCATATCAACCCATTCTGATAAATAGATATTTCCCTGATAGTCTTGTTTCCCAAATACCCAGTTGTTTCCTACAAGAACTTCCTTTTGTTGATCCTAGCTTTATCGCTTCTTGAAATTTCTGCGAAATCCTCTTTCTTCCCGTAAACCCTAAAAATAATTTCGATGAAAGCCAGTTGAATTCATTCCGAACCTTTCGACTTATTTAGAATTTCTCATGCTCTTTTGTCTATCTTTAAAACAGCCTTGGCTTACCTCTTGGTGAGCACAAATTTAGACTCATTCACTTCATAGTGACGTGGGCGGGCGAAACTCGGTTTACAATTCGAATTCCTTTATCCGCGTAGGCTGTCTGTTTGGTTGATCAGTGTTTTCATTGGACAATGGAAGGTCTGTCGTCACTCACCCACTTCGTCACTACGAATTAGTTGAATTCCAGCCTGAATTTATAATTTCCTAGGAAAGTTGAGAAGGAAAGTTGAGTTAGGAAAGTTTAGAAGAACGCAACATTAGAGACGCCCTGGAGGGAACTGGCATCACGTATGCACCCCCCGGTCGATTCAGCCAGCATACAGAAGTCGACATTATGCTGAGTTGAGCCACGCGTTCGGATTGCCAAATAACTCATCAGTACTCGATTCCTACCAGGACTGTTTGAGCTTTGTTTCGTAAGAGGCACGTGCTGAACTGAAAGTAGACATGCGTCAACATTATTTTCCTTCGGATATTATGGTTCAGGGTGGGAGTTCGGGTTTCATTTTGTACAACCTCGGTATGTATTGTGTCAAAATTTCAGTGCACCACCCTTTACTTTCCTCAAAACACAAACATGCAAAAAACGAGAAAAATTCATATAGGTAAATAAAGAACTGAGTAAATTCAAACGTTGTGTATTTCCACGAAAATGATGAGTGATAAAATTACTCACAATAACTTTGCAACTCATTATTTTCGTGGAAATATACAACCTCTAATTCATCCGTTTACATTACACTAGTTTCTGCATGATTTTTTAAAACTATCACGTGATTCAGCGGTAAAAATTATTGACAATTTGTAACGTACTCATACGATGTGAATTTAACACATCCACGAGATGCAGCGTGTATACTTATACTTGAAATCCTAGAGAATAGAATTAATCCGTTTATTCTTTATTGTATACCAGAGAAATAAACATGCTAACAAAGTCCATTCATGCAGTATGAGTTAGCGAACTTTCAAAGAAATCTTCAAAGCTATGGATAAAAAATCGAAATGTAAGCTACATGAAAGAGAAGTCAGCCTTGGTGTGTGGGACCTAGCACGAATCGTTAAAATTATACAATCAACCCCTTGCTTAAGAATTTAAAAAACTCAAAAATTTCTAAATCTGTACTTATACCGGAAATTTTGTGCTAAATCCTAATATACATTACACAGGTTTCACTATGATTTTGATGGTAATATCCACAAAAAATCTAAAAATACGTTTTTGGCCGTTTTTGACCTATTTTTTGAATTTTGGATCCCTTAGGGCTGACCATAATTCCTGGCCAATGAACTATTTTTTTTTTCGTTTTTTATTATGAACATTCTATTATTATGAAACATTTACTATACATGTAAATGTGATCGTTTTTGTATGTATCAGGACTCGTCCGGAATGATATATAATATAGGTATGATTTTTTTTGGCGAAACTTCAAAGTTCTGCTGGCAAAGTGGCAAAAAAATGCAAAAAAGTCCACGCTAAAAATTGTGATTTCATTGTAATAGATATAACCATTTATTCACTTGCTTGGTTGAATAACCTTATTGGTACCACGGTTAGTCTATCTGAGAAGATATTTTGGAACCCGGATATTATTCACCATCAACGAATAGAAAGACGCATCCAATAAGAGTCCTGTTAGATTGGGATTGACTGAGAACGGCGACGAGGTCAGATCAAGGAGGCGATCTCTCAATAGCGCTCGAAGGCCTTTCATGGACTTTTATAAGGAAATGCAGAGATTCATCCATCACAATATCCTTCTCAACGAGCCACATTTACTGAGTATCACGTGGTGTCATCAGCATCTCGAGTTTGTAGACCAGTAGATGTTGGAAATGGAATACGTGCTTGTTTACTAGTAGACTGGTAATTACTTTCACCATTATAATGATTTCCAATTACTTTTGATACTCAGAACAACATGGTATCTACTTTCCCATTCATTCATACTATTACTTAAGGGGGTATCAGTCGATCGCCGCTCGTTCCGGGTCAGTATTTCGCGAAAATGAAGAGGCAAACACCAGAAAAGTTGTTCCTAAATTTGAAATTTTAAAGGATTTTAGAAATTTATTAGTGCACGGCCCTAGGGAATCGAAAAACTGAATTATTGCCGCTGGAATCATCAAAATCGAACAATAATTGCCAGAGAAAAATGGGAAAACCCGTTATTCAGTTATGTTTTTCCCATAAAATGCAGCTAAACTTGAAATTTTAAAGGATTTTAGAGATTCATTAGTGCACGGCCCTAGGGAATTAAAAATCATCAAAATCAAACTATAATTGCCAGAGAAATCTGGACAAAAACATGGGAAACCCCGTTTATTCAGTAATTTTTCCCATTTTTCTCTGGCAATTATTGTTTGATTTTGATGATTCCGGCGGCAATATTTCAGATTTTCAATTCCCTAGGGCCATGCACTAATGAATTTCTAAAGTCCTTTAAACTTTCAAATTTAGGTACAACTTTCAAAGTTTTTGCCCCTTCAATTTCGCGAAAAACTGACCCGGAACGAGGAACGAACTGCGACCGACTCAGATCAGACTCTGAAAGAAAAGCTCGATTAGAAACACCCTCGATGTTGTGATGTCAACATGTGATGTCATGGCTTGGATCAAAATTCTTGGTAAAGATAATTATATTTTTACAGTTGTTTATGAAACCTTTATTTAAATTGTGTTGAGTCTAAAGGTTAAATTTGTTGAATGGTTTAGTCGTGAACCGTTTTTTGGTAAATGCAAAATATTGTTACACAATATAGGTATTTTGTTATGATTATTTTTTCCAGAATTATTCCTGCTTTATTTCAAGTCTTACCAACTACTTGAAAATTGTCGTCTTTCAAATACTAGGAATAGTCATAACTCTAGTCTTCTGCGATCCTTCTGCTTGAACTTGTTTGAGCTTCGTTTCGAGAAAGCTCGTATGTAACTCATCAGAGTCCAATCGAGCTCAATTAAGATTTCTGGCCACCGCCAGCTGGCTGGGGTGGTACGTTGTAGACGGGGGCCACTTTCTTTTTCTTCTCCGGCTTTCTTTCAGTTGTTTATGACTCCCATACTCTGTCTCTACCCCATTCCAGACGTATGAATTAGTCGTTTAATAACTTATTTCCTCATGAAACGTGCGTTCATACTCGTATTTCAGAAGCGAGGAAAGATTGCATAGCTTTTCGAACTTATACAGTACACTTAGAGAATAGAACTTATTTGTGTTCTGGCCTCTCCAGTTTTCATCTTGAAACATTACAACAGTTGTAATTTATTGATTTATATATTTACGCAAATGGGTTTATATCGAAATAAGAAATGGCCGTGTCTCCCTCAAACCGCATGCCAAAATTTCGAAATTCGGTTTTACAATCAAAAGGCTTTTTAACAAACTATTTGGAAAATTTGGGAACCCTACACAACTTCCTTCGCCATGAAATTAGTTTTTCTCTATTTCTCACAAAACATTCCTAGTGAGAACATCTAGCTTCTCTCTAGATTTACATTAAAACCTCACCGTTCGATGGGTGTGATATTCAGCAATCAACTGCAAGCAATAGATACCATGTGAAGCTCGTAGGCAGGTCGATTTGGTATCGTCTCATTAGTTTAGTGGGGACTAACCGAAATTTCTGATCAAGTTGCAACTACTGAATGTCGTAATTGCGGATCCGTAATTATCCTTCCACGGTTTTGGAAAGTGCTAAATTTATCCGGATCCGGTCAGATGAGAGTTTGGGCAGCCGAGACTTGCCCAAGTTGGCCCCTACTCGTACCCGTTAGACGGCTGACCCCCTTCGTGGAATCCGACCTGGGGGCCCCAGACACCATCCTGGCCCGGGACCTGCCTCCAGAGTCTGCCGCGCCTTCTCCACTTCATGCCCATTCGGTAAACATAAAACCCGTATTCCCGAAAATCGCGAAAAAACATATTGTTTAGTAATGCATGCATTCCAGGGGACGTCCCATTGGATAAGCATTAGATCAGTTTAACCAGTTGGTAAGCGATAAAACTGTTTCACCCGATTTAATTTGGTTCATTACTTTAGGCAAGAAATAGTGACCCCCCCCCTCACCCTTATCCGACATAAAATTGCTAGCGGCATGGGAGCCTCGAATCTGAAGAGCATTTTAAAATCCATGTTCTACGATACCCAACATGCGAATTCGAGTTCACCCTCCCCCCCCCCCTTCCACCAAACCATTGGTGCCAGTCTGGCACCAAAGTGGAAATGCGTCGTAACATTGAACTTTCATCTATTAGTTTTAGTAGGCAGTCCGTCGAGGTTCACATCCGTATTCGAGGTGAAACACAAAAAAAAAACACGAAATATGAGGTTTATGGTGTCCTGGCACCACGGTGGCACCACTATTAGTTCCATGGTGGTACAGAGAATAATTCATGAAAATCCGGAAGTATATTGAGAATTTTTCCTCAATTTCAAAGCTTGAGGAAAGTTAGTAAGCATTAAAGTAATCAAAATATTGAAAAATCGGATAATTTGTGAATATTATCCCCCCACAAGCCCCCTCCCCTTGCGAATTTTGGTACTCGGGTGAAATTATGTACAACTCGGAAGTTATTTGAGTCAAACAAAAAGAGAAACACACAAATCGGTTGGAAATTGAGGCCTTGGCAGAATTTACAAGATTTTGCCCGCAAACGCACGTTTTTCAAGCATAAACCCCCCTTTCCCCCTCTTAAAAAGCAAAATTCAAAATTCCGGCGCCGTAGTGCACAACTAGACAGTTTTCCGCGTCGATGAAAAAAAGAACCACAAAAATCGGTTGAGAACTAAGGCCTGGGCAGACGACACAAGATTATGCCCAAAAACGCACGTTTTTTGAGCATTAACCCCCCCCCCCCTTTCCTCCCCTTAAAAGGCAAAATTCGAAATTCCTGCGACGTAGTGCACAACTAGATAGTTTTCCGCGTCGAACAAAAAAAGAACCAGGAAAATCGGTTGAGAACTAAGGGCTGTGCAGACGACACAAGATTTTGTCACACACACACACACACACACACACACACACATACACACACACACACACACACACACAGACATACACCTATGGTTTTTTTCGCGGATTTGGATTCAGAATGGTCTAAAACGGATTACTGTGTGGTTATTTTTTTTTCTGTTGAGTGTTGTCCAACTTCACCCCAGATCGATCGCATAAGGACGCCCAAGTCTTACTGTGGGACGTCCTAAAAAGTGACACTTGAAGTCACACTTCCGAAAGTGATACATTAGGCGAAAATAGAAGACAAAATTAGAAATGACGAAAAGTACCCACAAGTACATATTCATATTAAATATTAAATTAAATATGAATATGACAAATTTTGTCAAATGTATTTTCTTATTCGGAATCGAATGAACACATTCCCAAGACGATACAGTAATTAGTTCAAAAGATAATGATTTTTTTCCGCTTTTGGTTTATTATTTTCAATGATGAACCTTTGGAATCGACCAAGAAAAACTTGGCTTCGCCCCCTGCACCCCCGGATGATTTCCGCTTAGAGCCTAATGGCTAAAATGTGACATACCTTGAAAAGGTTTTTGCTCCCTGTCCCTCTTTATCTTTCTTCCACTGTAATATTTAAGATACCTCCTTATTCATAATAACATCAGGTTGTCAAGCATATTTGTCGTCAAGCATATGATAAATCATAGCGCTACTTTCCTGTCGCTTTTTCCTGTCGATTTTTCCTGTCGTTTTTCGGCGGGGGGTCCCATCGCTAAAACCTTTTCAAGGTTAAAAATTGTTTAAAACTCCCTCAAAATTTGTTGGTTTACATTTCAAGGTACGTAGAATCCAAAAATCTAATAAAAATTTGGCCGTCCGTACGCCGTACGCGGCACTTTTGCCACTTAGCATTGTCCGATTTTGATGAAATTTGGGATGTAGGCTTCATTTGAAGTCTAGTTGTGCCCCGAAGATTTTGGTTTGATGTAGGTCACTTCTAAGGGTTAAAAAATAAGATTTGAAATTTTGAAAACGCCCTAACTCAAAAAATTTTGATATAAAGTTATTGTTTTTCCATCAATTCAAGATAGTATTGAGTAAACTCTTCAGCAGGTGCCATGCACTCCTTGCTACCTGTAGAGGTAACTGATGGTGAGTACATGTAGTACTCACTTCGATTCTTGAATTCACATTTCTGGGAGATATGCACTTCTTCAATCTTCTCTCTCACCTCCACCGCTATTTCCTTTCACTTCGCTATCCAGCTCCCCTCCAACATGTATTTACGCTGGCGTTTAGGTATAGTAAAAATATCTAATGCAATAATTGATGCTGATAAGAAGCATGTTCGGGAAAATGAGATGTTAGATCCGTCTGCCAGCTAAGTCAAAACATCCACATCCCGCGAACTTCGCGGATCACTTGGATAGGCGAGCGAGATGAATCGGTGACCCACATAGCCCTCAGATTATGGGTTGTCGCGCTTAAGTCGCGTTTTCCAGACTGCGGTTCCTCCATGGCTGGTTGTACCGAACATGAAAATTCTGTCGTTTCCGCTCCAGTTACCATCATGAGGTTGAAAACCGCATCCGGTCGCTATATCCAGCTCCGAACTTTTAGGTTTACGAAACAGGAGACAATTTTTCGACATTTTATTTATAACTAGCTGAAAAGCCTACTAAAAGTAGGCAAAAACGATTCCTCCGACTCTCTCCTCCACCCACTCCCTCCGGCTCCTCCCGCCACCGACTCCTCCGCCCCAAGCTCCTCCCGTCTCCTCCCGCCCCCAACTCCTCCCGCCCCCAACTCCTCCCGCCCCCAACTCCTCCCGTCTCCCAACCCCTCCGTGCATACGTACGTACGTACGGTTGGCGTTTTATATTATTAGATAATGTCACAATCCGTCCAACCTGGACGTTCCGCTCCCTTTTGAATTCGCCAAGAAAGAAATCGGCTATGGGATATCAATCGCGCCTACTTATGTACACATACAATACAGCTGCAGGTGTTAGTTATCTTAAAGGAAATTTTACGAGTACGAAGAGTTTTTCAGCCAAAACCTCGGAAAATACGTTTTTGGTCCTTATTTTTTGAAAATTTAACCTCTTGAAGATGTCAATTTTTCTACTATGACACTTTTAAAGAATTTTCAAACAAAATTATAATAGCCATGGTAATCCGTTTTGAAACACTTATGCGAAGACGGGAAATGGTTTAGAGTGTTCAAAAAGCACATCTTGAACATATGTCACACTATAATACGTACAGGCAATTGCAATAGTTAGATAGCTTAATTTTCTTCGAAATTTCGCTACATCATCTACACCGTTCCTTGCAGGTGCGTCTCCGTCATCGAAACAGTTTACAAGGCGGCTTTCCGCATCCAATCTGATAACCCTGGGAACGACGTGCGTGACCGCCAGAGTTCGATACCCCGGCCGGTCATCACAGCAGATACTGTCCCTCCACTTCCCGGATTCGAGTAGGCGAACTGCTGGACCTCCTAGAGTTCTATTCAGCTCCCTTCGATCTCCGAGAATACAGAAGCTTTTTTGCTACGTTTTTTCCGCTTCGTTGAGTGGAAAATCTCCCTAAAACCGAAATGGATACGTGAATTACGCGAAAAGCACTACTTTTCTTGGGCTCAAAACAACCATCGTTCTCTCTATCAATTTTGCTCTTTATCTTTTCTTCAATATTCTTTATTACACCAAGTATAACTTATTAACAATATTATTTTGAAAATATGGACAAATATTCAAAATTAAGATACATCACTGAGTTTTGTAGATTATGGTGGATGTTTCACTTCACTGCTTCACAAGTAAGCTAGGTGGAAAGTACCATGGTGAGATAAGACTGAAGCAGCTCAGCATACTTTATAGGTAGATTTTTGCGCAGCTTGTAGTTGAGTCCCTCATGCCAAACTTCGACAAACGCCTGAACGACGTCAAGGAAGACGGCTGAGCAGACTTTCTTTTTCTCAAGAGCAAAGTCTATGTCTTTAGCTGACAAAGCAATGGAGCCATTAGCCAAATAAGTTTTTCGTGGGGTGCAAACATCTCGCACAAACCACACTTAAATTAACTCGCACAAACTCGCATTAAAATTAACTTGCAAATTGTTATTCCCCATTGCTCCCAGACGCTGACCACCAAAATCTACCAGTCTGTCTATCCACAAATCTTTGAAATGGGCAAAGCAAAATAGTAAACCGCTTTTAAATGCATTTTAAGGGATAGTGTGAATTGAGCTCCTTATGAATTTTATTACATTGATTGACCAAAAGTAAAATCTTCTGAGCATAATTTTCTCTCTATTAAATTAAAAGTTGAGCGAATGGAAAAAATATTGCTAATCAGCCAATCCTATATATAATATTGCTGTTATGCTTCATGATGTTTTCATTTTCAGCAGCATTAGTTTTCTAGGTCCCGTCATTGCCTCACATTTGAATAACAACGCCCTGACAAATCAGCTGGCAGTTACGATTTATAGGTACTTATAGTTGTTCAAATAGTGATTTTGTAGTACCGAACAAATTTTGAATTTTGTGCTCCTTAAATAGAAAATGAAATTTACCATGCGAATCACATTTGATGTCAAAACTAATGTTGCTAAAGAAAGAAATTGGGACGTCTTAGAATTTAAGTTATGCTATCTGTCATTTGTATATACAACATTGTCGTTCGTCGATTTTTCCCAGTAAGAATATTCTTCATAATACATTTGAATGATCTCCATCGTTTTTAATCTTCATCTTGAGGTTTCCGTAGATGAAAACACGTTGGAGACGGATGATGCTATATTCGTGAAACTCTTTGATTTGCACTACTTGAATCATTATCAGTTATCATGAACGAACTAAGTAAACCGATTTTATGCAACGCGGTGTAGCTTCTAGCTTGGCGATACGTTCCGATTGCTGAACAATCTTCAGACGAAATATTTTTCTGATTGCTGAACAATCAGAAGGACATAAATATTTTTCGTACTATAGCAATGACCAAGGTTAAGTTCATTTTGGGATAATTTTGGTGTTTGTAATCGTAATAATTAGAATCCCTAATCATTAGAAATGAGTTGGTTTCGGGTTATGGTGTTTAGCGTATTACAATAGATTGATGAGTCTTTCTCGAGAAATTTGGGAAGGTGGGTCGAAAATATGGTAGACTTCGCTCGTGTTCTATATCCAAAATATTATATTATTATATATTTATTATTTATTATATTATAGTATATTGTAGGTTGAGGCATCTTTCCATTTCCAGACAGTCTTTATCAGATAACAGTCGACTTGTTAGAGTACAAAACGTACTCCGTTTTGAGGTTATTTACTAGGTACTAAGTGTGATACATAAATTTGATGTTTTTCCCTCTGAATCAGGAAGTGAATTAACCTTTTATTTCGATTTGCGTCCATCGTATCAACATACGTACTATTTTCAAAATGTTGAGTCTTTTTGAATGGTTCATGAATGCGTTACCAACATGGTTTTGTTTGATTTCATGAAATATTTCATCTAGTTTCTCAATAATGAAATATTTAATCTAGTTTCTCAATAATGAAATATTTAATCTAGTTTCTCAATAATGAAATATTTAATCTATAACTCAGTTTTTCTCCATAATTTGACTCGTTGGGTTGGCTACTATTTTGTGTCATAAACATACTGATATCTCTACAGCCTGTCAATAATTTATTTGAGTTCTATCCTACTTTTTCACTGCTAACAACCTTATTCCGAGATACACTTCGACGAACTTGGGTTTATCTCAGATTTTATTGTATTTGAAGATATTCCCGTCGAGATTTTTATCCTCTTATGGTTGACCAGCAGTATTTATTTTTAACTCTCATCTTATCTACACTCGTTCAAGTTGGTCTCAACAATAATTTTTCAAATAATACTCATCGGTATGTTATTGCATTTTCAAAAGCTTAGTACCTACTGATGAAGGCTCTAATGTGAAACATGACCTCCATAAAACTCGTGAATAGTTTTCGCAATTGATGTTCATATGATTATGGATGAGACGAGTACAAATCAAACCGTAAGATTTCGATTACGTAATTCGAAACTGTTCTTATATTGTTGCAGTTCGTTCTGCTTATCGTTTCAAGAGAATTTTTCGTTTCCAATTCCAAGTTATGGGAGTGTAAACCTCATAAATATACTCAAGTGGTGCCAAATTAAGTATTCTTGTAGTTGGTATGCCAAAATAACCAAGTTTTTCTACTAAATTAGAAATTCATTAATTTTATTCATTTTAATTTCTTATTTATATTTCATGTTGATTTTTTATGTTCATATTATTTTTTATATGAATATAATTGTATTATACTATTATTTCATTTCTATGTTCATTTAATATTACCAAAATTTCATTCAAAAATCATCTCACTCTTAACAAACTTCATTTCTCGAACACTAAAGACTCCTTCCCGAAACATGAGAAATCCGACTTATACCAAATCCCTTGTCAATGTGGTAAGACTTACAACTGTACTTACCACTGTACTTAGTACTGTATAGGACAAACCCACTCACACCTTAAGAAGACTGAACGCACAAATAGTGTCCAAACTCTTGAGAAGCAACCAAATTCTGTAGATGCCACGGCTCTCAGAACACATGCCAGCGGGGGAGGTCACAAATCCAAGTTTGAAGATACAAAAATAATTGGGTGTGAGAGGAACAAATTTAAAAGAGAGATCAGGGAAATGATTTTAATAGAAAGGAACAGAAAGTCTACTGTTAACAAAAGATCTGATGTCAAAAGATTGAGGAAGGTTTACAGCAATACAAGTTTTAGGAAATATCCAAGGAGAACCCTTTATCTCCTTCTACACGCCGATTTACCACCCCTCTCCAGTTCGCATACCTACCGTTATCCAAATATCTAAAGACATAGACATCAGATGCAAAGTAGACTCCAAAGACCACATGTTATAGAGCCATTCAACTGAAGTGTTTTTCTGTTAGAAGAATATTTGTTAAATTGGTGCATTTTAACTTTGGAGGAAACTTGCACTGTGTAAGTAGCAACCATTATTCATACCATATAGCATAAACAAAACTTAGCTAAACTTTAGATCAATAGTTAATGTCGAAAATGTTATATTTTCTATTGTAACCCTTGATAATGGCTAAACATATTGTTTAGTAATGCATGCATTCCAGGGGACGTCCCATTGGATAAGTATTGGATCAGTTTAACCAGTTGTTAAGCGATAAGACTGTTTCTCTCGATGTAATTTATTTATTACTTTAGGGAAGAAATAGTGACACCCCCCCCCCCTCCACCATTATAAACCATAACACTTCTGGCGGCATGGGAGCCTCGAATCTGAAGAGCATTTTAAAATCCATGATCTACGACACCCAACATGCGAATTCGAGTTCAACCCCTCCCCCCCACCACCACCAATGGTGCCAGTCTGGCACCAAAGCGGAAATACGTCGTAACATAGAACTTTCATCTATTAGGTTTAGTAGGCAGTCCGTCGAATGTCACATCCGTATTCAAGGTGAAACACCAAAAAACCCAAGAAATATGAGGTTGAAGGTGCCCTGGCACCATGGTGACACCACTTTTAGTTCCATGGTGGTACAGAAAGTAATTAATGCAAATCCTAAGGTATAATGAGAATTTTTCCTCAATTTCAAAGCTTGGATACAATTAGTAAGCAGTAAAGGAACCGAAATATTGAAAAATTGGATATTTTGTGAATATTATCCCCCCACCCATCCCCTCCTCTTGCGAATTTTGGTACTCTGGTAAAATCATGTACAACTCGAAAGTTATTTTAGTCAAACAAAAAAAAAACACACAAATCGGTTGGAAATTGAGGCCTGGGCAAAGTTTATAAGATTATGCCCGCAAACGCACGGTTTTGAAGCATTAACCCCCCCTTTCCCCCCCTTAAAAGGCAAAATTCGAAATTCCGGCGACGTAGTGCACAACAAGATAGTTTTCCGCGTCGAACAAAAAAAGAACCAGGAAAATCGGTTGAGTACTAAGGCCTGTGCAGACGACACAAGATTTTGTCACACACACACACACACACACACACACACACACACACACACACACAGACATACACCTATGGTTTTTTTCGCGGATTTGGATTCAGAATGGTGTAAAACGGATTACTGTGTGGTTATTTTTTTTTCTGTTGAGTGTTGTCCAACTTCACCCCAGATCGATCGCATAAGGACGCCCAAGTCTTACTGTGGGACGTCCTAAAAAAGAGCCGAAACGTTAGGGAGAAAACGCCTAAAATTCATTGGCCGAACCTCAACAATCGAAAAATCCTCATCACTCTATATATGGAATACGGTCGACAACACCATTCATACTCATACTTATACATATCATTTCATATTCATATTTATTTCATATTTCATATTAATTAAATTCACTAATTTTAGAAGCTCATGAGATATCTATTTTATAAAAAACACGTTCGCAATTTAATTGGCCTGTTCTTGAGGTATTAAAGTTGATAAACCACATTGAGAACCTCTCAAGGTTAGTTTCAAATAGTAAGTTGTAAGTAGTTAAACAACTTCATTTTCAGTCATCCTACTTTCTCTAATAAAAAGCGGTGATTCACATACATAAACTTAGTTCCCGTTACGGTCCGGGTGTTGTTGATAAGGGCTAGTTCTTCACCCAACGAAACTTAGTTTCTAACCCTTCCTTCACATCCATTACCGGTTTTCAAAGATTTCTCCGTCAGCCTGCTCTTTTCTACAAAAAAGGGTCCACCGTTTGCTTATTAACGAACTGTAGTGATGATCAATAAATTCTCCTATTAGTTTCATTTGCTTGTGCTGTTAACTATTAAAAGGAGTCAGTTCACCAAGAAATTTGAATTGCCTACTACGGTTCGTACTCCGAGCCTAGATTAGATATGCTGCGATGCTTACTAATACCATTAGTAAACAAAATTATGGTTCAATTTAAATGACATTTTCGAAGTTTGAGTGATTATTATACCTTCGAATTTCGTTGTTGCCCAGGTCACTTTTAGTGGTTTACATTGGTCCTTCAAATATCATACTTTCAATTATTTGTCACAAAGTTTAGTTTCCCTGAATGAACAGAATTCTTTTGCTGAGAATGATGGGTATGAAGCACACTGCCACTCTTGTTCTTCGTAAAGTGTCCTAAAATCCACTTAAAACGTAAGTATCTCCTATTAAACGCTGGGAGCTCAAAATAAGAAATCGAGAGGACATGGGGGAAAAAATTAACCAAACAGCCTCCACAGTCAGGATAATGATATCACAACTCACAAGACCCTCAGAAGACCTTAGCCCAAACTTCTTATCTTTCTTTATCAGCGAAGTCAATTTCGAGTGATTGAAGATCAGTGGTTAAAAATAAACCAAAATGCCTCTTCTTCGTCATTCCCTTTTATTAATCTCCGCCTCAACTTTTACCTTTTTCGAAAGCATATCCTTGGTCTGGTAGCGTTATGCTTATTATAGGGGCATAACGCTAACAGAGTGATGGAGTTCGTAATCTCGGCAAGCTCACTGAAGCAATTACCTATAAACCACGATAAGATAAGAACGGTGTACTTTTCAGCAATTTAAAACTCTCAACTGATCTAAGAAAAAAAGCTTATCTAGTTGATTATTTGCTTTGCTCTTCATATCTTCTCCTCACTAGTTCTTGATCATTTTGTTTTGAAAATCAGGCTTTGGTTGATAATATTTTAGAAAAAACTTGGTTGGTATGTACTACAATGGTATGTTACTAGAAGGGAGAAGAACTCGAAAAGTGTGTTCAGAATATCCATGATGAATTCCAAAATTACGTTTGTAGAGCTCTGAACATGGTAATTGTGGTGCTACATCGATCTGGTATAATTCGATAATAGTCATTCCATTATGAGTTTTATATATCGTTCATCCTAAACATGAAGCATCACGTTTATGAGATACCATCGATAAGTAGACTGAGTCAGTTAGTCATTGGAGTTAGTAGTCAGTAGAGTTAGTAGATCTAAGAAATACCTATTATGTATTATTTCTTCTCCATATTTCTTCGCTTTCTTTTGTTCCATTTTAAATTTGTTTGTGATAGTGTATCCGTTATTATCGTTTTGATCGGTGTCTTATAAACCTGATACTGAATTTGTGAGATGATGCTGGTTCTGCACTCTGGTGATGCCTGTTCTACACTCAAAGGCCATAAGAATTTTATTGGGCGAGGGCATCAAGGTCGTGTTCGAGGTATTCCTTTGTCTGGGACTCTTTGGGTTACCAACAAAAGGTTGACTTCGGCTGATACCTCTGATAACAAAGAGGCTACAATAACAATGGCTCCCCGTTAATTAACACAGAGAAGAGGTATTTTATTAGAGCTCCCTCCAAGATTTGTTCATCCAGCGTGTTTCACGCTTAACCGTATCTTATTGAACCACAGAAAACAGAAAATATTGTGTGAAGATGTAAGATCGCCTAGTTGGCTGGGTCAATGTACGACGAATAATATGGTATCAGTGTCAGTGACTAGTATACATCACCGTCCTACGCCACGGTTACACCTGTTGTAACATAGTAAAACCTGACCAGGAACTCATCTATCTGTCTCAAAATACCTCACGGAAATTGGTGCTGCCACTGGAGGCGCTAACAGTTGCAACCTGACGCGCAATTATTATTGCGGCGAAATTATTGAAAATTTGTTTGGGGATCGAGCGAAAATGCCAGTTCATTTGGTTTCAAACTTTGATGGCTTTTCTAAAACTCTCTGCTCCAGTATGTATACTTTCAATGTGTTTCAAACTTGGGTACCTATTCCTTTTTGAAATTGCTACCATAAGTAGGTACTTACATTATTTTTCTTTTTTAGCTTCTCATAAAATCAAATCGTCATTTTGATTTAAATCTCCTCATCACCACCGTTCATCACCAATTCCCATTTAGGCTGGACTTGATGCTGAATAAAACCAAAGAAATATACTCGTTGGCTGTATTCCTACGTATCATTCGAAGTAATTACTTTTACGATCTTCATCGTATGATGTATTAATAAATTATGACAGGCTGCTCCAGGCGACCCTTCTACTTCTTTGCCCTTTTTCGCCCTTCATTCCAAAGCCACTGGCCCGGTTAATCACGGTTTCCCCCTCCATAAACATGGTTTAAGGCTTCGCCGTTCGGTTAACTTTGGATCTCAAAATTACTTTTAAACTATCATAATTATCACTTTGATAATTTGACTGCTACAAGTCTAAAATCCCAACTTTCGTAAAGCGCACTTGACATTTTGGGGCTGTTAATTATTTACCGACATAAATCCTGTGTAAGTTTTGGAACTATTGAAAAAAAAACCATTTAAATTGTCACGCTATCATTTTTTAGGTTGATCATATCATTCTGTTGTTTGAGTCAGTCAGAAAATGGGATATTTACAGGATTAAGAATTTCGTTTCAAAACCTACCTAGTGGTTCTATTCGTATGGAAACCTCTATATTGAATGTCAATCTGATATCCATGTTAGATTGTATGGATGGAAACTGTGGTGTGGTGTGAGGGCCGGCACGCAGTTGGCGAGAGGAATCACCTTCAGAGCGGGATGTCCAAGGACGCAAGGGGTCTACAAAGGCTGGAATGTCCGAATGAGAGAAGCCGCTTTGACCGCGCGAAAGAGTCACCACGAAATCCTGGTCTCTAATTGGTTGAAGGTTAATCTCAAGCTTCTCTTCGGTCTGATACTCAGGTGAATCCTGCGGTCAATTGCGACGCCGATTGACATCATCGAAACATTCGCCACTTATAGACTATAGGGTGGGGGCAAATGCAGACAAAATGCAACTTCTTATCCCTTTTGCTGGTACTTCTTTACTTATTAATTATTTTGGTCTTTGGTTATATTTTTCAACAATGGCCGATGCCTTCAACTCATTGGAAATGAGACGTAGTACACAAGAGAGTGTGGTCAACTGCTCGATAGAGCTATAAGTTGGATCTTGGGAACAAACTACGTTCCAACGCGAAAACTGCGATAGGGCATGCGAGTGTGTTGACATTTGTGTGTAATAATATCTGGTTACCATGAACGAATGAACGTAGTTCTGCAGTTCATTCGTTGTAGTAAACTTCGTAGGTTGTATGTATCTGTAGGTTTTGATGGGAAAAAAGAGCAGTCTGCATGGATTGGAAAACTGAAGGTCCGGACGCGTTGGGAGAAGATCAGCAAATTTCGAGGTCAACCGTCTTCTCTCCCACGTTCTCTCTCTCGGCTCACCATTAGACTCAATCTTCAGTCCTTTTTTTCGAGGAAGACTCGTCCCAAGACAACAGTAACACACAAGTAAACAGTTTATGACAGTTGAAACTCTTTAAGGTTATTGTTGTAATTTAATTTCATAACGTTGACTCTTGAGTTCTTCTTTCATACCTCTTCTCCCATTCAACTCCTTCCTTAACCGTTTGCTACAACCGTTAGGAGATGAATCAACGAATGAACAGATTCAATTTCCCCTTCATCTGTGCTTACTATCATTCCAACATGAACTCGACGATTCAGGTTGCTTTTTGGAAACTGACTGGTGAGTGAACATGAGATGTGTGAACTGACTGCCTGTGAACTCATAAATGTATAAATCTTCTAGGTAACTGTTGGCTGGTTCAAGGAGTTATCAATCGTTGTTTTTCTTCCTGCTGTTAGCTTCCGAGTTCGCCTTACTGTTAAAACTTGATCCTGAAGATCCTGCGAACCCGTAGGAGCTCGACTGGTCTATCGGGATGCGGGTTTGAATGGTCGCGAGTCGTGATGCAGAGCTCAATGGCGGCTTACAAGTCACGACATAGCAGCTGGGTATCCACACCACTGTCGTAAGATGTCCTCTCGAATGGGATCACAACGGTTTATATTCGATCTAATGGCTCTGGGAGAATGGGTTCTACTTCAACAAGGACAACCAGACAACAACCAGGACTTGCACAACTCATATTGCCTCGCTCTATGTATTAATTGACTCCATGACTCTTTCACTTTCACTGACTGCCGATGAAAGCGAGTTTATTTGTGATTGCTTTTTCGATATCAGCTTTTCGTAATTTATCAGTTTTCCTCACAAAGATTCACAACCTATTTATGTTTGAATCATTTTATTTACAATAACAAAAAACAAAATTTACTTTTTGAGTGTTATACAGAATATTTTGGATTTTGCGCTTTATGGCTTCCCTTATGAATTTCATTGTCATCGGACTAAAGGCAGTGAGTTCTACGCCACCAAAGGCACTGACGAGTCGGGCGATAACAACCTCTAATTCTGTCGAGTTTGATAGAATAAAGTATAGTTGGTACCTATTGGTTGCTGACTGAAGATTTCGATTGCTACCCGAAGGCACTCGCGCCGTCGCACAGTGCTTTGATTGTATGGGAAACATGGAAAAATTATAGTCCTAAATTATCTTCTTACGACCCCAGAAATTGCTATCCCAATGTATTTTACTACGCAGAATCCCAATTTGGGGTCAAAATCAGTTTTCGGATGTGCAGTTCTTTGAAAAAAAGTGATAAACTTCGGAAAACTACACGATAAAGATTCAGAAACATACACCTACCGTTTACCGGGTTTCAGCAACAACAGCAAATTAAATTAGGGCTTAGGCATTAATGTCTATAGTCTATAGTCATACATGTCATTAAGTTGTGTAACAATGTGGCTTTATTATTTTCTGTAAACAAATGAGAATAGATATGAGATAGATTTAACTGAAAGTCGAAATTTTGAACTGAAATAAAATAATCTAAAAAACACAGGCGATGACTGACTAGTAAGTAAGCATATTCTATGGAAGACACCAATTACATGTTTAGGACAGGAAAAGATTAGTTATCCATAGGTAATAGGTAGATATATTCCCATAAGTGAAAGATCGTCCGGAGTACTTGCTACCTTGAACTCTGCTCTTCTTGGTCTTGGAACCCCATTGAGTGAAGGGTTTGGTGGGTCTTCCAAGTCTTCCCGAGTTCATTGGGGAAGAAGGAATCAACGGAGAAAAAATATTACTTGGTGTTTCTTGTCTCGTTCCATGCCTTCTCTCGAAAATGGCCAGTTTCCTTCCACATTCTTTCCATTACTTGTTCATCGTTATGCAGAAGAAGTGGATTTTTGTTTTTGCCTCATCGTCAATGCTGATGTTTAAGATGATCAGAACATCTCGAATGTGCCCCTTTTTGCAATCAGCGCTTGCACCCAATTTCCATTTCTCGAAAAATTTTCGATTTTTAGGAATTTGAACTGAAAAAATTGAAATCAGTATAAAAAAAAATAAGTCGCGGCTAGTCGCAGAAAACTCCAATGGTATTGTGTCGAGAAATAGTTGTAGATTTAGGTCAACTAAATTTAGAAACATCATTTTAAATCTTTTTGACAAATTCTCTTCCAAAGCTGAGAAATGCTGCAAACCTGCTGAATCGAAATAACTCACTTACCTATGTTGCCTGAATGCATTTGTGAAAGGAATTGCATCAATGTTTCGCGGGTGGTGACGACTCCCCAACTAAATAGGTAATTAATCACTGGCGTTGAGTCTGGAACGCTTTTTGTTTACAGTAAGTCTGTCCTTTGCTTTGCAGTAGAGCTCGTGAGGCTTGTTAGGGCTAGATACCTTTCAAAAGAGCCTCAGACACAATCAAGTGATGGGTTTATACTGTTTTTTCAAGGAAAAACGATCGCATACTTTAAGATTTCTTTCAACACCCAAAGCACTCGCGCCGTCGGTATAGTAAATTATAGACCCTGAAGAGTTGACTGTTATTGGATCAAGACGCCCTGCCGTCATCCTCTCTGTCGATGCCCTTGAGAACGTGTCTCCACCCCCGCTGGGTTCCTGATCTACCCACGACCCCCCAACTCCTTTGGCGACGCCTGCCAACCACTGCTGGACCACACCTCCGTCCCCTGTCTTCACCTGGAAGGTCCATGGCCCCTCCTTGCCCTCGATCGTCCGCGTGGGTGACTCCTCTAATGACGCCATTGTTCATCATTACTTCATTTAATACCCCGTCAGGTTGTGGACCCTAGTAAGCGGAACTGTCGTGGCTCCATGAACCACACAATTCGTCTTTGTGTTAGATTTTTCTCATACACTTAGCACCCGTATTTTCCGTTCTAATGTTGCTTAATTATTTTCAATAATAAACATTTGGAATCGAACAATAAAACGCAGCAAATTATTACACAATGGTTTATCACTTGTCTATATAAATCACTCATCTGCAAAGAACACGGCTTTGCCATTGTCACCACCAACCAAAATGAGGAAAAACATCGATCGCATTTAGGTCAGCTAAAATTTCAATGGAGATTAGGCCTCTTTAGCGATTCACACTCCTTTTTCTGATTTATCCTAAGCCCAACCCTTAAGTTCTCGTAGGGAGCGCACGGTTTGTCCTACAGGGCTCCGCGTGGTCTCAAAATATTCTAAAAATTCAATACTATCTTAAATTGGTGGAAAAACAATACCTTTATTTCAAAATTTTTTTGAGCTAGGGCGTTTTCAAAATGTCAACCCTTAGAAGTGATCTACATCAACCAAAATCTTCGGGGCACAACTAGACCCCAAATGGAGCCTGTATACCAAATTTCATCAAAATCGGTCGATGGTAACTAAGGAAAATGCCGCGTACGGAAGACGGACGGCCACATTTTTTTTTAATTTTTTTATTTGAGGATTCTTGAAACGTAAACAAATTTTGAGGGTGGGTTTAACTTTTTTTTCTTGATCGATTCCAAAGGTTCTCATTATTGATAATAATAAACCAAAAAATCCTCCCTCAAAATTTGATGGTTCACGCATTTGTTCAGGCCTTACGCATTTTCCTTACTTATCATGATCCGATTTTGATGAAATTTGTCATGTGGGGTCCATTTGGCTCTAGCTGTGCCTCGAAGCTTTTGGCTATTAGTCACCCCCAAAATTGTCGATATATTATGGTATCGTTTTTTGAAAATCAATTTCAAATAGTATTTAATTTTTAGAATCGAGTGAGACCACCCAGAGAACCAATCATTCGCTTCCTATGAAGTTTTAAAGTTGGAACGATTGATAATAACTAGTCTGAATCGCAAATGAATCTTCACTCAAGGAAGTAGGTAAAATCTCCGTTCAGCTGATTTTGGTTTATTATTTTCAATAGTGAACCTTTGGAATCGACCGAGAAGAAAAAATTTAACCTCCCCTCAAAATTTGTTGGTTTTTCGTTTCAAGGTAAAACGTTAAAGCGGCGCTTTCCTTAGTTACCATGGACCGATTCTGATAAAATTTGGTATATGGGCTCCATTTGGGGTCTAGTTGTGCCCAAAACTTTTGGTTGATGTCAGTCACTTCTAAGGAGTGAAAAATAAGGGCTGAAATTTTAAAAATGCCTTATCTCGAAAACTGTCGATATAAAGGTAATATTTTCACCAATTTGAAATTGAATTGCATTTTTTGGTTTGTTTAGAATCGAATGAGACCACCTAGAGCTCTGTAGGACAAACCGTTCGCTCCTTATGAAAATTTATATGGACTTGCGATTAATCAGAAACGCGAGTGTGAATCGCAAAAGAGGCCTAATTTCCGTTGAAATTTAAGCTGACCCAAATGCAGTCGTTGTTCGTTTCTTTGAGTTGTATTCAGTTTTGTGTCCTTAGCAACCAGTATTTAAATTTCCTAATTAAGGCACCCACAACTCTTTGTTTCTTCGAATTGAATGGAAGCGTTCATTTCTTCAAAATAAACTTGACTGTGAACCGAAAATATGGTTAGTAGTTAGTGACAATGGCAAAGCTGTGTTCTTTGCGGCCAAGTGATCTGTACAGAGAAATAATGAACCATTGTGTAATAATTTGCTGCGTTTTATTTTCGCGTCGAGTTTTATGTTTTGTTTGTTGTTCTTCCTTAGCAACCAAATATCAAATTTCGTTATGAATTCCTACAACTCTCATCAGATAATTTATTATGTTCTAGTGGTAGGTAGGTACTTTCTGCCAAAATAAAATTGATTGACACAAAGTTGGCGCGAAAATATGCTTGGTAGGTACTGATAGTGGAAAAGCCTTGTTTTTCCCAGGCAAATGATATATGAAGAAAAATAATGAACGGTTGTGTAATAGTTGGCAGCGTTTTGTTGTCATACTATTAAGGTGTAAAACAAACATTTACTGGAAGTCCTCGACATCAAGGTGTTGCATGTAATTATAATTTGTAATATCAGCGGATAGTCAAAAATACAATCAACATCATCATTTGGTGTTCACGCAAAAATAGAATTCATAACGGTTCTCTTCGGTATTCTGTGAGTTCTCTTTAGATATCTACGCTTGTGACGAAATAGATTCGTCATGATTGAGTCAATATCCGTTTTAAAGGTCTCTTTTCGAGATTGTCTTACTCTAACGAGACACGCGTGGGTTGAAAGAATGACTCATCCCAGCCGAGAGGCGGCAATCTTGTGCAGTGGCAAACCACGACACACCCGAACCTAATTCATCATAATTTGGGGAAGTTTCTCGTCTGAGATGCTTTCCTCGAAATTCAATCGTCCTTGTTGAGTTTCATTTTTCTTTCAATGAGTAAGTGAGATTCCAGCATCGTCTAATCTCGACTCATATCAATAGTAGCCACTGCCCTGATTTCTCCCACACTTGAAGATAAAATTGGGAACTAGTTCCCAAGACGATTGCCTACGAATTCCACTGCATTCATCCTATGAAGCACCTGCTAGTGAAATGAGAGAAATCTATATCCAAATAATCAAGTGAGATTTGCCGTACTCAAGGTCCAATTGGAATGAAATGGATCTTGGGCAAAATGGACTGGCTGGGGGGACAATTTTCATCAAAATTATACTAAAATTATCTTCGCATTTTTTAACCAAATAAGAACATATCATAGTATTTTTCTTTCACCATCCTTTTTTGTTGTTCATTGATAATTATTGTTACCTAATGAGGAATATATTTTTCATTTCATTTTCCTTGTTCACAGGACCAGTATGACAACTTATCGCTCCACACGCAGAAAGGGATAGATTTTCTAGAAAAATACAGCCACTTCGTCAAAGACCGATGCGCGATAGAAGTCGAATATGCTTCAAAATTGAGGTAAGTGTCTTGAACAATGTATGAATTTAGTATCTCGAGATGTAGGTATACTGTATTATGTTAATTTAGTCTTGGGGAGAAAAATTTGTAAAATGAGACTACATTACCTTATGCATGAAAAAATATAGTCCGAAAATGTTGGGCTTGGATTTTACCGAATCAATATTAACGTAGGGTAGGTACAACGAATCATATCTAAAGCGGGTTTTAAAACAAATTATTACAAATTTATGTACATATTGGCATGGATAAATATTTCAACGTTTCTTACCGCTGGGATCATGAACAATAATACAATTATTGTATCACACCGAAAAGGGCAACGCGATTACCAATAAACAGCATTTTTTTGTCATTATATACTGGCGAACTAAACTGTAGTCACTAATTATTATCAACTCTTCGGTTGTTGACATATCCAAATCACGAGTTATCTGCTTTTAGAGTAGTTGGTTTCGATTTGCAAATAGATTTAATACTTTGACGTTCTTATATTATATAATCTTTGAATGGGTTGGGTGAGTTTTATGAAGGCGATTAAAGAGTCAATATAACCGTTTTGAGAGTGGTTTTCCGGTTTTGAATCTTCGAAAGAATGAACACTTCTGGTCCAAAACCGGTATTCCTTTAGGTACGGACTTCTTTCCTTTTGTTGTGCTTTGTTGTGTTTTGAAAGACGCTGGGGGATAAGAAAGAGTGTGAATAAGGAGAGGTTGAAGACGGTGTACAGGGGAATGGTGAGGGGCATAGCGGATCTCGCATCCCCAGGACCAGACTGGATACGGAATCACACAGAGATGGTTTACAGATCGGAATATTCACTGAAATGGAATCCATTACAGCCGGTCTTTGAGGTGGACTCGGGGTAACCTAGTGAACAAAATCTCGTGGTCTTCGTTTCAAGTTATTAAATAAAGAATTCTATTTTCAAAAAAAAATAAATAAATAAATAAAAGAAAATAATAGAGTTTTTCAGTTGAAGTAGCTCGTATCTGGTAATAATCATGTTCTTGGTTGTGATGTCCATGTACCAAACCTACCATTCAACATGCTTTGAAATGTTCATCTAGATGTCCATTATTATTATATTCCAACTCTAGGAATAATGACCACTAATAATCAAACCTAATTCCACCCCAAGAAAGTACACTTCTTGATATTTTGTGTCTTATGAATATTCAATAATAATGAACGATCTCCATACCTCTAAGGTACCACCAAATCGTTGTTGGGGTCTTGGCCATAAAGGAAGTTGGGGTGTAGAATCCACCTTGTATATTATCCAGACATTCTAAATTGTACTCTTGGTGTATAGTATCCGTCATTTACAGAATGAACCCTGTGTGTGGAGTACGATGCATCCTCCTCCTGGAGGCTGGAGTACACTTCTCACTTTGATTGTTGCCTATTATCTGTTTATACGCCTAAAATTTTGAAATTTATTGTTGCGAGCCTGATGCTTTATTTATTTTGAAAGTTTAGACTTATACAAACTGAATGAGAACCGGATAGAGTATGAGTTGGTGGGTGCTCTCTCCTCAAGTATTACTGCCGTTGAGCCCTGATGAAGGAAATGCAATTTTGTTTCTTGATGACCCCAGTCCCGATATTTGAAAATTTATTGTTCACTTCTCATAATTGCACATTCTTCGTTTGGGTGGGGTTTAACCCTCTTTTGACACTCCGTTTCCTGTTTGGTAGGGACATACATACCTATGGTTGTAGGTACTTACGAACACATCGCAGTTGGTCGAATTGTTTTTATTCGTTTATAGAGGTGAGGTTTTCTGTCACCTGGGGGTTATGCCCCCTTGAGTTCCGGGCTCCCTTGCCAAATTTGAGTGCAGCGATGCAGAAGGGGCGAGTGCGTTGACCTTCCCCCCTGTTGGGGACAGCCCATTGTCTCTTTTTTCCACTCGCTCCAGATCCTTGAAATATTTCGACCTGCTACTTCATTTGTTTTGATTTCTATTTGTAAACCGTCTGCCTTTCGTTCCAACTCTTCTTTCAGTTCCCCTTGTTAGTTAGGACAGAATGCCTCTAGACGACAGGTTAAACCCTCTTTGTTGGTTCTAGTTTTCGGTCCAAGGAACTTTGAAGAAGAAGTATGAAAACCTATTTATTCGATAAGTTCAGATCATATTATTTCATTTGAAATGTGTGAAATTTCAAATTAAATTAATTATATATTCATTTCATTAATATAGATTAATATAAATTTATTTCATTTTCTATATTATATTTCACACGTTTCAAATTAATATGCCAGATTCATTTCACTCAGGTTCTCCAGTTTATAGAATCCCTGTTTTTGTTCGTATTTTTTCAAAATTCATGTGACATTTTCGAATTTTGATCTTTTACCGCGAAACGTTCTAATTGATTTTAGTTCCCCAGTCAGCAGTGGCAACTCTAAATTCATCTATTGGAATCAAGAAACTGCTTCTAGTATTTATTGTAACGTATACAGTAACTGCTATCATCCAAAGTAGATAAATAAATAAATACATTACCAGCATTATCATTGTTTATCGTGAACTTTGAATTTTATCGTATATACATAAACAAAAAGGTAAGATCAGATCTCCTGATTTCAAAGAAACACCACTACAAATAGCGATACGAATCAAATAATTTTGCACGTTAGATTTCTATTCCTAAACCTTCAATCTCCACGTATTAATTTAGAAAAATGAGTTACCATTTTGTGCCGATTGTCACTCCACAAAAAAATGACTTTCCACCGCTCTCGATGACTTTCGGATCTTCCAGATTCGGGGAAGTGACTGACAATTTTGAGGTCAGGTACAGGCAGACGTGTTACTGAGAAAAAAAACGTCTGCCAAGTGGGTGTGGCACATAGCTTCCTCGTATCCATAACCCGATTGTATAAATGATCCGATGCATAGTAGTTAATCTCAAAACATCAAAACAAGTTAATCTGTAACATCCCTGAAGATTTCATTGAAATCGGATGGAAAATGTAGAAGTTATGGCCGTTACCAGGAATTCACGTTTGCGCATGCGCAGTGGCTACTATCAGTCCGAAGGTGGTGATTTTCATAGGGGACCATCTTCAACCTAATCCGCATAATCTCTGAAAATTTCATCGAAATCGGGTAGAAAAAGTGGAAGTTATGGCCGTTTCAAGGAATTCACGTTTGCGCATGCGCAGTGGCTACTATCACTCCGAAGGTGATGATTTTCATAGGGGACCGTCTACACACCAACCCGCACAATCCATGAAAATTTCATTGAAATCGGACAATAACTTCGTATTGTTATGCGCGTTACAAGGAATTCATGACAGACAGACAGACACACAGACACTGAACCAAAATTGTTCAGAAAGGTCTAAAACGCAAAACGCGAATGAAAATTTTGATTTTGGAGAACTTTTTTTTTCGTCCTTGAAAAGTGGAAACAAAGCTTCCGCTACCTTGGTAGACTCGGAAGCAATACTACTTTACCGTTGAGATACGAAGGTAAACATGGATGGTGAGGTATTAAACTCTTTCCTATCGATTTCAACAACTAATTGCGATGCCATTGTAAAGGCTTAAAAAACCATTTGTTTTCAACTTTTGTCTAACCCTCGACGCACTGTCCGAGATCAGAGATGATATTGAAGTTACGCTACGAGCCAAACGCAGTTTATCGATTTCCCATCTCATCTGATAGAGCATGTAAACATTAATCTAAGCGGTGCTCTTTTGTTTGAAGAGTACCTACTGGGTCTTGTCCTCGTAAGATGAACATTAAACACTATTGAATCCCTTGTTATGCTTGTATAAATTCCTCCTCGGCGTGTCGGAGAGCTCAGTAAATAACCCATCCTATCACGAACCAATTTATTGCCTGTGTAACTCCGATTATGCAGATGTTGTCCCCGCTGTCAACTTGTGCAGTTAATACTCCATAGGTTTATGATCCACCGCTTGTCGGTCAAGTAGACCCTTCTTCCGAGTCTAAACCCGTTCCTACTAGTATATTTATAAAAACTCTTCATCATCTATACCTTCTACCAGCTGCTCTACATGACGTGAAAAAAAGAACTGGGGAACACTTTGAGTTTCAGAGGGTTTCGGAACAATTCTAATGTTTTGCCTGTCTATCTGTGATCTCATTTCCCGACCATAACAGTGTTATTCGGGTAAAACCACGATCTAACTCTGATGGTATTTTTAGGTTTGTGCGGAATTAAATCACCGTCGAACCTATAGGATCATCTTCAAACGCGCAAACATAAATCATTTTCCTGAAACATCAATATCCCACAATCTAATGACCCGGTTTTGCTAGAATCAAGATGAATACTTATTGAGTTCATCACGATCAAATCAGTAGGAGCCATGGCACACGGAGAAACCAAGAATTCATCAACACAATCGTGAGCAACTTCTCAATCTTGTTACTGTTTGTCAATTTAGTGAACCGTTTACATAATCGTGGAACTCATAATTCAAATGAGGGCATTTGTCAGTTTTCAATCTAATCCTAAGCAGTTCAAGTTTGATTTTCTTTTTTCATCGTCCAAAACGTACCAAAGTTTGTTGGTGCCACAGTACCTACCTAACATATTTTATCAAGTGAAGAAAGATAAGTTGCTACTGCCAACTTGTTACTGATTCGCTCCAAGAGTACCTCGGAAACCTGTTACAAGTCATACGCCTTTACAATATTTTGTGTTTCTTGCAAAGAATATTTTGATATTTATAATTATTCTTCTTAAATTGGATAAATCATCATTGATCTTCTCTCTTCTGGAAGATTCCTACTCCCTTCAAGATTACTCGTGATAACAACTTGGTGAAACTGGTGGTGATGGCATTCATTGGCCTTTGTTCGAGAAATTGAGAAACGCGAAAGGTGAGATCACCCTCGCCTGGCAAACACGATTGTCTTGTCGGAAGAGTTTGTAGACAAAATGAATCCTTAATGGAGACTTCCAGCGAAACAGGCTGTTTGGCAGCAATGTGAAACTAAGAAATCCAAAAGAGCTGTCGGGGTACCTTCCTATTTTCAGCACAAAGCTCAGTGAATGCGTCGGGTTGAAACTATCGTCTCTTACTTGTACGTGCTCTCGGCTAAGGGGTAACACTTGCACTTTCTTGCATAATGTTGTGGTAGTCAGGAATGTAGTTCATGAAAGTGGTTCCTGACGAGACTCGGTAGCCATGATCCAATTATGATTGACCAAATTTGGCACACCAATTAAAATACTGGTCTGTTGTGTTCAAACAATATTCAGTATTACTGGTTATAACGCACACACAATTAATTTGGAAAATTGAGTCATAATTATTGGAGTCAATTTATTATTATTTTAATGGATTTGCACATTATCTGTGATCATGCTCGTAATTAATCGTGAATCATTCGCCATGGCCCTTTCTATTCTATTTCAACGAAAGGAGATGCGAGTGCTCAAATACCGTTACTTTAGCAAGGAATTGCGCCATCTATTTGAGAAAAAAAGGTTACCTAATATCGTTACGGGGGCGATGATTTTCATTGGGGCGAAGGTTTAAACAAGCCTCTGAAGTGGTCGTTTCTCTCGAGTAAACCAACCAATTTCGATGATTTTTTCGTTCATTCTCGACTTTTTCAAACAATCGAAGGTGAAAACAAGCCTCTGAAGTGGTCGTTTCTCTCAAGTAAACCAACAAGTTTCGATGATTTCAATGTTCATTCTCGGCTCTTTCAAACAATCGAAGGTGAAAACAAGCCTTTGAAGTGGTCGTGTATCTCGAGTAAACCAACCAATTTCGATGATTTCAACGCTCATTCTCGACTTTTTCAAGCAATCGAAGGTGAAAACAAGCCTTTGAAGTGGTCGTGTATGTCGAGTGAACCAACAAGTTTTGATGAATTTAATGTTAATTCGAGAGTTTATCCAAGAATCGAAGTCTCTGTTATGTCTGTCCTGAAATCTTTGTAACGGGCAAGAATATTCGAATTTGTCTTTCGGTTTCGGTTAAATATTCAGGAATTGAGCGAATTGGGTTGCAGATGGTCTCCTATGAAAATAATCACCCTCTGACTAATCGCCACTTCGACAGTTCCCATCCAATTTCGATAAAAATTTTATTGATTGTGTGGATTGGAGTGTTGATGATACTCATAGCCCCGGACTGAGATAAGCTATTATATTTCTATTGCTTTTTCATTTCAAAATATCCTTCAAAACCTGAATTTTGCGAAATCCTGATCATATTTATTTATATTTTAAATGATTTAGAATCCTGGGAAAAGTCAAAAATTGACCCTGGAAAACTTTGAAAACTCAGGGAATTTTTTTTCTCGGGGAATCGTTGGATACCCTGAACATATTCTTAGGGTTTTTATGGATATTTTTATCATAATCATAGTAATTACGGTATATTTGGATTCAGCACAAAATTTCTGATATAAATACAATTTCGAAAAAATACGAATTTTAATATAAAATTTATATTTAATACAATATATAATTTATATTTAATTTATTGTATTTAATGCAATATATTATTTTTAATTTTGAACGTTAAAAATAATGTATTGTATATAAAATGTGTACCTAACTATAATTTAACCTGTTATGTGTGATCTATAATGAAAAACCTGCCTATATCCGGTGTACCCAGAAATGCATTACCCGACTGGTTACTCTATGAGCTTGTAGAGACGGTTAGAAAATGAATATATATGAGCTTTGAATATCTTCAAAACACACCCTGTGCATACAGTTTGTCGGTATGGTTTACCTACTGACAATCGAAATTATTTAAAAAATACATATATAAATAAGTGTGGGTACTCTGTGGGTGACGAGGAGAGCATGAATGTGGACTACTAACATTTTTAAAACATACCTTGGGCGTACAGTATGGTAGTATAGTTGGTACTTATACATGAAATAGGAAAGAAATAACAATTTTCCTTAGGGTATTCTATAAATTCCGGGTATCAAGGAGAGTATTTTTTAGTTTTTTTACAATTTTTTACCGATGCAAGTAAATTAATAATAGGTAATAATGTTTTTAAACGATTCTATGTGTGACACCCACAAGGCTGACTACTCTCTCATATAGCTAATGAACTATAGCTTTATGAATGAACTTTTTCCTTGTATTACCATCCCGTTTTACACTACCTTGCTAAAATCCACGTCATAATCTGTAAATCCGTTAAAAACTTAGGCACAGTTGCACGCTGTGCATATTATACTAAAGTTCCAAATTTAGTGGTTTGTTAGATCAGCGCCATGAGTTAATCATTTCAAAGATGTTGATAAATTAGTGAGGAGAGAAAAAAATATCATTACACATTATGATATTTATGAAAATAAACGTCAATTCAATAGGTACTTGTCCCTCAATAAATTTCGAGTCAATACTTTTCACTTTGCCGCTTTGGAAAGTCCTAGATTAAAAAAGGAAAGTGTGAGTTCCTGTTTTTTTCATTTACCCTTTCTTGCTATCGCAAGCTTTATGTGAGTCGGCAGAGAAAGTATTACCGTAATTTATTCATAATGGGTAAGATACGTACGAATTCACATTATTATACTCTGTTCTCGGAGTAAATAAAAACAATGCTCATTATGAATCGAAGCTGTGACCTCGAGTGAATACTTACGACTTCCCACTTTGAAATTTCTTACCCAGAAATGGAATCTTCAAAAGGTACCTTATTCAAGATCAATTCCTATCGAGCTAATTTGGAATAAATCACCAAAATAACGTCGCTTAAGAGGGAACTTCGTATCTAAGATTTTGACGAAAAAGATGAGATTTTTGACAAACACCACCTATAATTTTGCTTCCGAGTCTACCAAGGTAGCGGAAGCATTGTTTTGACTTTTCAAGTTGATAAAAAAAAAGTTTTCCTAAATCCAAATTTCCACTTGGCGTTTTCTTTTTAGGCCTTCCTGAGCAATTTTTGTTTTGTGTCTGTCTGTCTGTGTGTTTGACTGTAATGGAATCCTTGTAACGTCCAAAACTATACGAAGATGAAATTTTCATGGTTTATCCGGTGTAGATGATCTCCTATGAAAATTATCGCCCCTAGACTGATAGCCACTGCGCATGTGCAAACGTTAATTCCTTGTAACAGTCATATCGTCTAAATTTTCCATCTGAATTCGATGAAATTTTCAAAGATTGTATGAGTTGGCTCCCCTGAGAGGGTAGTACTTAAAAATGAATTTTTTGAGATTAGCTAATATGCATCGGGTCATCCATACAACCGAGTTTTGGATACAAGGAAGCTACGTGCCACACCCACTTGGCCTTTTTGAAACTGCATTAGTTCTTTTGGCTATCCATCTTAACTTTCAATTTTTTTGAGTAAAACCTAAATTACTTTTATGATGATATATGTTTAGTTGGGGATTATCAGAAAATTCATTCTAGAATTTTGTTAGTAACATGACCGTTGGACGACGGTCCTTGTTAGACGGTATCCTTAAGGGAGAATTTCTCTATATTAGATAAATTATATCGGAACTGCTGTATTTAAGAGAACAAAACCACCCATCTAGGTCTCGGCGTGGAAACCACATTGAATGAATGATTCAACTCCGGAATGGCAAGTAGCGGCCTTGATATTCATGAATCGAGATGCGTGGAAGTGCGAGCCCACGTGAGGCAACGAAAGTTTTTAGGGAGGCAACTGTGCGTAGGTTGTTATGCTTTCATAACTCCTATCTTGGCTCTTGATCTTGAATTTGAATGTCGGATTGATTACGTTATACTCGCATCACTTCTTCAGCCTCTATCGTCGTCTTGAAGCATTTATTCGGAATTGGATTCCTTTCCGGCTATCTTCGATTCCCAATTGTAACGTATTTAATTCTTCAAAACATTATGTGTGTGTTCAAAATACGATCAGCTTCTGTTTCGTACTGAGGGAAGTTAGATCAAAGCCTGTGACCGATGAAAGTTTTTCTCTCCTGTTCATCTTAAAGCGATGACATTTTGAACTTCCACACAGCGTCTAATATACCTGTGAAAGCGATCAGGAGAAACTCAGATGAGCTGGGTGAGCGATAATACTCCTTTCAGTGTTATTCATCATACAGCTCTGAAATTTGGTACACGGGTTTTGGAGACCGCTTGAATTGATCTTAAAGAAGTCAAATCTCAAATTTGCAATCAAGCGCAATGAAATTTGCTGACACTCTTAGGTGCAACTGGTAATGACCGGGTCGAGGTCAGATCAGTTGAGCTGATTTCTTTTTCTTTTTGGAACTGTTCTTTTAATGCAAACTGGATATCGTTATTTTAGAAGTCTGAGCACCATGCAGTTATAACACACTCATAACGTCGGTTCGTAACGGGTAGCCGGTTGTTGGTTTAAATAAAATATGTTACGGATGCAATTGTACTCAGACTTGCATTACTCCTGATTTAATTCTGGATAGGGTGGAAAAGAAACATAAACTGATACGGTAAAATAAAAACATAAATAATATATTCATGATTTGGAAGACTATGGATTTTCCTTTGGAAGACAGCTGATGACGTCCGCGACGCTAGGAATGGCAGTTGGACGAAAATTCAACCTGAAATGGTTGTTCACTTTACTTTTTATTTTATGAGTGAGTTTTTTAATTTTTGCTTCCGAGTCTACCAAGGTAGCAGAAGCTTTGTTTTCACTTTTCAAGGATGAAACAAAAAAGTTCTCCAAAATCAAAATTTCCTCTCGCGTTTTACGTTTCAGACCTTCCTGAACAATTTTGGTTCCGTGTCTGTCTGTGTGTCTGTCATGAATTCCTTGTAATGCGCATAACTATTCGAAGTTATTGTCCGATTTCTATGAAATTTTCAGGGATTGTGCGGGTTGGTGTGTAGACGGTCCCCTATGAAAATCATCATCCCCAGACTGATAGAAGCGACTGCGCATGCGCAAACGTGAATTCCTTGTAACGGCCATAACTTCAACATTTTCCATCCGATTTCAATGAAATTTTCAGGGATGTTACAGATTAGTGTTTAAACGGTCCCCTATGAAAATCACCAGCTTCGGACTGATAGCAGCCACTGCGCATGCGCAAACGTGAATTTCCTTGTAACGGCCCTAACTTCTACATTTTCCATCCGATTTCAATGAAAATTTCAGGGATGTTACAGATTAACTTGTTTTGATGTTTTGAGATTAACTACTTTGCATCGGATCATCCATACAATCGGGTTATGGATACGAGGAAGCTATGTGCCACACCCACTTGGCAGACTTTTTTTTTTTTTTTACTTTAAAACTCTTAAATGATGGTCTTAGGTTACATGATGCTCTATTGAGGGGTAAGCATCCATTTCCCTCATTTAGAGGAAAACATCAAGCCAAAAAACTGTCACGTAAAAATGTGTTGTAATTGTTAGGTAGTATGTATTGTTATTGCGGAAGATGTAGGGAGTCATTCAGGAGCCAAAGGCTGAGTGTTTTCTTAGTGGCTCTTAGAGTTTCTAATTTAACGGTTGAGGATACCTGCCTGAGCTAGACGCCAACTTGCGAAAGTTAAACTCAACTTTGGTACGTTTCGTATTTCCCGTTTCTACGTTAAATCAAGTGCCTCTGTAGTTGACGCAAAAGAGCCTTCAATCCTCCTACAGACTACCCAACGTTGCAGGAGTGTTAAGATATATTAGGTAAATATCTTTAAAATAAATTTCATTTTATCCGTTTAACTGAGAAATCTTGGTGAGAGTTTTACAACTTGGTGCTGCTTGATTGATACCAATGATTGAGCGTAAGCGAGTGCAGAAATTCCACACTCACTGATGTCACTCCTTCCGCGGAGCACCCACTTCTCAGAACAAGTGACTTCTTCGCTTCCTTTTTATAGTCAAACTAGAGGGAATTTTGGGTTTAAAATATTTCAAGTCGAAAATGGCTATTTCTGACAAAATAAAATGAGACATCGGAACCAACATTTTCGAGACGGTGAATCTCTTTGACACCCGTGAATTAGATTTAGAAACAAAACTAATTTGAAATCCTTGAAATCGTTGTCAACTTGATGATTGATTGTAGAGCAGTACCACTGTTGAATTCAAAGCACGATTTTTACGATCATGTTAATAGTTTCCAAAGCATTGAGACGTTCATGTGGATGGACTTCTGCTTATTCATCTATGTAGTATGGCCTCCACTGATCGGATGGGGATAAAATCACTGAGCAATCATCTTCTGCCCTACTAATTTTATCTAAATCCAGCCATCTGTCACGTTTGTTAAATTAATAGAATCATATTAGACATAATCATATTCTGGGCGTTCGATGACATTATCCAATTGTCGTAACAACAAGTCTGATTGGTATTCATTGTTGACCCCTTGTTGACTTGCGATTTTTGTAGTTTTTTCTTGGTTGTAAATACGAGTAGAATTTTGTTAGAGTGAAAGTTAACCGAGACAGACAGTGAAGACTGATTCTGGAGAAAGAAAACTCGCTGGACAATAAAAGAAGGAAGAAAAGTGCATTTCGGATTCGCACGAAAGTTGCACAATATTAGAATCGTGATGCGATGAGGGGGCATCGCTCTCTAGGGCGCCAAGGAGAATGAATGGCACACTTTCACAACATTGCTGAGACGCTGTAATTTCGAAGTTGAAAGGTAGATATTCGTGTACCGTAGACTGGTACCTATCCGGTTGAATGTTGGTAAAGTGGTATTCACTCATTCAGGTTCAGAGTTGGGCAAATCATACTTATGAATATGATTAAGATTCTTAATCTCAGGAATACACTAAGAGTATGATTAAAATCATAATCACAGAAATATATTCCTGTGATTAAAATCGTAATCGTACTCCGTGATTTTGATTTTAATCATACTCTTAGTGTGTGAATACGAATTTATTCTTATTCATAATCACAGAAAAATATTTCTGTGTTTATTTATAAAAATTAAGATTTATAAATCTTAATCATATTTATGAGTTTGATTTTGTCGAACTCTGTTCTGATTTTTTCCGAAATTATGGCAACTTGTTTGGTAGCTGATTTTGGATGAGTACGCTATTAGCAAACTACAAGTTTCAAGTCTGAATGGGATTCCTAGCTATCAACTTTACCCCCCCCCCCATGTTTTCCCTATTCCCACTAGAGAGAGCTAATGTTCTTGATAAACTGAGTTGTTGTTTGATAGTCATAATAGCCTAACGTTCGAAATCGATTTAACTCCATAACTCATCATTTTCATGACGATAGACAACATTTTAATTCACTCAGTTCTTATTTTTTTCTATTACTAGAAATTTTAGAAAGTTACAAGTTTGTGGAACACTTATACGGGAACTATTCAACATGCCCCTTTTTCACTTCTTGCCTCATGTCATATTGAAAACCGGCTAAATAGTTCAGTAAACATTTCTTGGGTTGAAGAGAAACCACTCTCTGGCACACATTTTTTGTGCTCTAGTTTGTGTTTATCCCCAAATAACTCTTCGTTTATTCAATTCGTGGCAGGGCCGTTACATCAGCGTTAGACAAGCTATCGTCCGCTCCCGTTTGATGGATCGTCTTGTTTACCAATCTGACAATTTGTTGTAGTTATGAGGCTAATTGAATCAATTGAGGCACCGCTGTCACGCTTGTAATGTACGACATCTTGATCACATGAAATTGAAATGGACAGAATAATGGGGTTTCAACTGGTACTCGTGCCGGTATAACTTAGGATGAGATTCTGAAATAAACATCCTGATTTTATTATTATGTATGGTATATTTAAAATTAGCGCAACTTCCTGTATGAATGTAGTACCTACCAAGATTACAAATTGTGTCTGTACTTACGTAAATTTTGTTAAAACGGTTCTTTGAAAATTCGCTCATTCATTCATCCTTCACAAATTGGGCTTGTACGATTCCCTAATCCCAATTCATCGGATTATCCCAGTTAAGTGATAGAAAGCGCTTCAACATTCTATCCTTTAGGTTCCTAACCGTCCATATTAAACGTTTTCTCATCTCCAAAATAACATCCGCCGTTTGATCAGTCAAGAAAGGAAGTGTGTTTAATTGTGAGAACACGGCTTGGGGTTCTGGGGCCATTGTCCCCGTCTCGTAAACAAGACCACCACTGTATGGAAGATTTCGGGAGTTCGTTGTAGGTCTTCCGTTTCCCGTTAAACGTTCAGTTTGTCGTCGTCTGTTAGTTATCGACTTCTGAGGTACCGAAGGAATCTAAGGTGCCAAAAATCTAGACTCGACTGGTTTGGAAATTAATACACGTTTCAAAATGCACTATTTAGCGTGTGTCATGTTAGATAAACCCTTCAAAATGCCTGATTGGAAATGTGTCAGATAAATAAGTATATCTTCTCGACGACCTCAAGTTCATCCAGACACCTCACATTTCAATATTGTGCAACAGTACTGTCTTTGCCAATGGTCTTAGAATACCAAGATATCAAATAACCTCCTCATCGCTGATCTGGCCTTCGAGATGATATGACTAGTTGGTTCTACAACATTACCTAGAATTATCGATTAATAATCGATAATTCTAATAGTTATAATTGATAATTCTAGGTAATGTCGTAGAACCATTAACAATATCATAATAATAATTATAATAATAATATCATAGATCAACCATAAGATACCGTAAATATCGTTACGTTTGCCAAGCCTTTTTTTAGTCAAGGCTTTTTAAATTTTCTCCATCGGTATATGGGTTTGTTACTACTCACTCCTCTTTCTTTGAGCAGGCTATTATCGATAATCAGTCAGTTTTAATTGCCCAAATTTGGATTCTTTTTATGTAAAAGGGACGAGGATGTAACTACGCAAAGTTCATCTATCTGTGTAATTATTACCTGGACGTACGGTACTAGCAGAAATAACTCAGTCATATACCGGCAGAAGAATTCTGTGAGATTTGTTCACTGTACTGAGTCAAATCCTCTGGTTATTGACAGGGCTCAAGAAGTTTGCCCGAGTCGGCTGGCTATTATCCTCTCGGGTTGTTGGCCAAGGAGTCGATCGACCACCTCTAATGGGCTCCTAAAAGCCTTGTCATTTATACCGTCAACGATCCGACAAACAGACGAGGGGCCACCGCGTCATCTCTACTTCTATAGATATCATTCGATCATTTAGTTAGGAGAAAATTATAGTCTTAGAAGGTTGTTCTAAGATCAGCAACGTACGATCGTAGAAAATCTTCAATTATGTAGAAGTTGTGTAACGTCAAAATTCTTTGTTTTGAGTAAAAAATAAAGAATTATGTTTATCTGAATCGTGGTTATACTCATGAAGATTCGAGATTCTATTCAAAATAAAACAGTATTGTTTTGTTCGTAATTGATAACTGATGATTCATTCAGTAATTCTTATTTTATTCCTATTTCAACATATACTGCAACGTCCCCTTACTCATCTAAGATCATTTACGATGCACCTGCGCTTAGGAAACCGACTGAAATGTCTCGAAAGTTGATTCTTACCGGTCTTTGACTAATTCTAAGGAATTATCTCAAATCCAAGTTCCAACTTCGTGCGTTTTCCAGCTTAATACTTTGGATTCTGCCAAAGCATCAATTTCCCACATGATTTTTTCGTCGAAATCTATCCGGTATGTATTACGACGCCTGAATTCCGAAATTTGTATTTAGGGGGGGGGGGGGGGAATGAGGGGATATTTATTGGAAATTATACTCATTCCGACATGGTCTCGAGCGCGCTAACTATTCCTCAATTCTCAACCGATTTGCATGTTTCTTTTTTGTTCGACACAAACAACCTCCCAGTTGCATATTACATCACTAGGGTTTCGAAATTCGTATGGTGAGGTGGCGAGTGGGTGGGGTGGGGGATTATATCCACAAGATGAATGATTTTTCAATATTTCAATTCCTATTTATTAAGGCTTTGAAATTAGGGAAAATACTCAATATACCTCTGGATTTTCACGAACCATTCTTTGTGCCACCAAGGAACAAATCAGTGGTCTCACCACGGTGCTAGGACACCGGAAACGGAGTATTTCGTGGGTTTTTGGGTGTTTCACCTTGAATACAGATGTGAACTTCAATAGACTTGTTACGAGTATAACCGCTGTGGTGCTAGACTGGCACCAAAGGTGTTGGATGGGAGGGGGGGGATTGGTGAACTTGATTTCCCATGATGTGTATCGTAGATCTTGGATTTTAAAATGCTGTTCAAACTATAAACTTTAATTATGCTAGGAATGTTATTGTGGCTATGGGCGAGGTGGGAGGGAAGTTCCACTAATTCTGAATCAAAATACCAACTACATTACATTGAGTAGATTCTTTTGTGCAGGACAGAGACAACAATTTCACAAAGGAACTCCTAAGTATACATTATTGAGGTAGCCAGTTGAACACAATGTCGTACTTTCCATCCTCCAGAGAATCACTAGAAAAATTTCTTCTGTGTCTTGTAGTTTTGGATGCTGTTAGAAACTTCTGGATGTTTCTACCTAATCATCGTACCGAGAAAAAATTGCCGGAGAAAGAAATTAATTCTCATTCCATGAATGGGTACGAAGTCGTAAATCTCTGAGGTGGCTCGTACAAGTGTTTCCCTTTGGATTTATGAGACCTAGCTGATTCAATAAGATGCACTGGACGAGCTGACTGAGTAACTCAGTGGTCCTAACAAGGGACTCCACTCATATATCTGATTGCTCAGCACAATGAAATAGCCGGTTCATTCAACCCTCATTCAACCCTACGTCTGACACGTTTTGGATGTTCTTGTCACATTTAGATGCCTTCAGTCAAAATAAAAATGAACTCAGAACGAACTGGAAGAAAGAACCCTTTCTTTTCTTATGGTGCAAGATGTAATATAATTTCACATATTAAAGTAATATATTAATTAAATTAAATTAAAAGAGAGTGTTTTAGCACTAAAGTATTGTTATACTCGTGCTTCAGGTGCATACTAATGATGTAGTTTGGCAACAACTCTTGTCTCGTCGCTACGGGCCACTGGCCTTTAGACGTGCAATATATTGTATTATGTTGTGCAGTTATGTATAATTTGTCATTACTTGTTCAATAAAAATTCTTTCTCTCTCTCTCTCTCTCTCTCTTTCTATGAAAGCTGATTATTGAAGAAGTCTTATATGTCAGACTCTAAATCTGCTAAATTCCACATTCCATCCATTTCATTAAATTGGATTGTGCGCATTCTGTTGAACGTTTGGAATCAAACAATAAAGCTATTAACCCCCTCAAAATTTGGTGGTTTACGTTTCAAGGTACGTAGAATTCAAAAATTGAATAAAACATATTTCATCATTACGCCGTGCATTTCTCGGAATTCCCATGGACCGATTTTGAAGTTTTTTTTTTTTTTTTTTTTTGGTATATCGGCTCTATTAGGGGTCTAGTTGTGCCCCACAGCTTTTGGTTGTTGTCAGTCTCTTTTAATGGATAAAAAGTGGGAAAAAAACGTTTGAAAACGCCCCAGCTTGAAACTTTCGATATATAGGTATTTTTCATCATTCTTTTAAAGTAGCGACGATTTGTAAGAATTCAATGACACCACCAATCAATGAGCTGACTCACCAGTCTGTGAGTCCAACGTTCGCCTAATGAGGATAATTAATTACCTAATTAGTCAATGTTCTTGACGTTTTTCATCAATTCAAGATGAGGTTCAATTTCTAGAAACGAATGATACCACTCAGACGAACAACAATAGTTAAATGAGCGTTTATTGTGAAATTTATCTGAATACGCGGGTGACAGACAGGCTAGGTCCCTAGCTTGTATGGGGCCCATATACCCTCCCCCTTCTAACAGTGGAAAAGCCCTGTTCTTCGCAGACCGAAGATCTTTAGAGCTAAATAATAAACCGTGTGTAAATAATTCGCAGCTTTTTAAACCGAAGATTCGCCCCTACTCCTCTCAAAAAAATGATTCTGTTGAAATGCCAAAAATCTCTTTTCTGCAAAAATTTTCTAGATTAAATAAGGGATATAGATGCCTGAGCATAGGTTGGACCTTGATGCCAACATGGTAGCACTAACTACCCTTGAACCCACCTACCCAGGACCGACCAAATACCCCAAATTTACTCAAACATCGTGTCTCAGGGCTGGAATTATTCTAGACCAAATAGCGACTCTTGAAGCTTCCCTCTCTTCATTCTGAAAACTCAACAATGGTTTGTCTTCTAGCCGGATCCACATCTTTCAAGGTTAATCACGCCCAGCAGCGATACCGTTTTTACCTTACGTCACATTGTCACATTGAGCTTCCGTTTGCCCCACTTTTTCCCTGTGATCTTGACGATTCAATGGATCAGTATTTCCTATCCATGAAATTTCAGAACAATTTTTGATTGGTATTCATAAGCACATGCGGTTTCTTACCTGCATAACATGAGTGATGCATGTACACAAGCGGCTCTTTGTTTTCAACCATTTGATGATTAAATTTCCTTTGGCGTAGTATCCGTCCTTTAGCGTAGTATTCTATTTGTGAATGTTCTTGATTCGTGGTCCGTCATATTTCTTGAAGATCGAAATTCATTCCTACAACCAATATTGCTAGTTCAACAGACCGTAAAACCATTAAAACTTTATACGTCTCTCCAAACCCCATTCTATAAAATCATCTTTTTTTAATCATTTTTGTGTGGAAAGCATGGAGAATTTATTATTGATGCCTTGTTGTGAACAACTGGTACTAAATGTTTCTCTATAGGATTGGAAAAATTAAGAATTCCAACTTTTGTGTCCTGTCACGATAGATGTTAAATCAGAACTTATTTTTGGCAAAACCATATACAGATTTGAATATCATTCACGTTTCTCCAGAGATCTCGTGATCGACTTATTGTTCCTATACGTACCTCTAACCATGTAGGTATCATTTATGTTTGCGAACTATCGATATATTGTACCCCGAGACTTGGAAGATTGTCAATAATTTATTCCACACGATTTTTTCTGCTCGTTGCTGTCTTTTTGAGTATGATAGTCGACAGTTTAGCCTTGCGGTCGTGCAATTAGTAGGGCGCTGCCTGTAATATCAGATTAGGAACTTCGATTCTGCATTCCACCTTCTATCGATAAACGTGGTGGCTTGCAAATAGTATAATTAAGTAGTAACTATTTTCCCAAGAATGCTATACATAAGTTGTGGTACAACATATCTCAAAGTCTTCGTTTCTTTTGCGCCTAAAGTCAATAAAAGTAATTTATCCAACTATAATTTCTTTTGCTTTTTCATTACATTATTTTCACCTAATTTTCCAAAATATTACTAATTTGTTTTCTTTCTATGCTAGAACGAAAAGTCACCAGAAATTTCCCTCCGAATTTTTCATTCATCTAAGGATTTTCTGAGCAATATTGATTCCATATTTGTTGGTTGTCGTCGCTTAGTTGTCCTAGGCAAAAAATATACGATAAGCTAGTATTGTTTGGATTGTGCTAGTTAATCCTATAAAAATGTCATCGAGATTGGATCAGTGGCAGCCAACATGAATGGAAACAATCACATTCGTCAATGAAGAGCCATCACCATAATCATAAAGATAGCCATTAGATCAAAATTATCGAATGGATGCACTTTTAAATACTTTTTTTGGTAATCAGTACGAACGAATCTGGTAGACCGTGGGAGAGGACATCTTTATTATCACCACTGTAAAAGAAAAAATATATCCTAATTCGTCCCTAATGTATCTTTGAAGGTTTTGAGCATTATAAATGATTTCTTTATTACCTTGTCGGCTGAATATTCTTTTTCCTGAAATTAGTAGATATCGAGTCCTAGAGGAATCTTCAGATTGTGGTTTGCTGAACAGTTGTTTTGGCATTTATTCGAGCTAATCTGTCACCTTCAAAGAATGGCCAAGTTGGGACAGTTGCTTGAGCGTCCGTTTCTCATCTTCGCTCGACCTTCTTCAGAATAATTTCCCGTTCTTTTCTCACAAGTTACAGGAATGGCAATTCTATTGTCATTTTTTCAATGTAAACCTTCTCTGTGAGTTACACAACTTGTACTTGAAGAATCCTTAGCACTGGGATTTTCTGTACCTGGTAAGTAGTGATACCACCCAGAGCTCTATAGGACCAACCGTTCGCTCCCTATGAGCATTAGATTTACAATAAATAAGAAGCACATGTGAATCGCAAAATACTGTGCTCTGACCTAATATCTGTTCAAATTTCAGCAGATCGAATAATGGAATAATGTCTCCTTTATTTGAATGGAGTTTTCTTTTGTTCTCAGTTGTCCATCCTTAGCAACTTCGTAATGAAGGAACTCACAACTCTCGGATAGCGATGTTATTGCTGGTAGGCGCTTTCGGTTAAAATAAAGTTGATAAGTGAACCTACAATACAGTATAATAATTTGTTATTATTTTGCAGCGTTGTATACTTTTGTAGTACGTAAAACTACATCCAACTGGATCTTTTCTTCCTTTAGGAAAAAAAATTGATAAATAGGGGCGACAAAAAGTTTTGATTATTCTTCCACAATTTGATCATACGCCTATGGATATTCATCTGTGTGCTAAGAACAAAAGTATGTAGCGATTACTACAGTTAATTTTTGTGTTTCTACGCCTGTTGGATTTTTGAGTAGTTTTTATGATCTTTCGTTAATTTTTTAAGAAATTTCGTTTCAGTTCTAATTTTCAAATTGCGTTAAAAAAATATATTTTCTCTCACAAATATTTCCGGCCATTTTGTATATTCGAGTCAGATATATAAATTACTCAATTAAAACCGTTGTAGGTCACCACTAAACCTTCAAGTATCATCTCCATTTCAACAGAAATTATAAATGTCATTCTTCAAAGAAAAATTATGTTTGAATAATTGAATCAGATGTGGCAGAGTTACATTCTTCATAGATTCTAATTTTGGCCGAGAGAACAATCCATGAATCACCGTAATTGATCAATCACGTATGAACAGCTCCTCACCCGAATTCAGATTTATGAGGATTCGTTCCTTCCCTGGTTTTGGTTCCCGTGGGAAAAGGCCTCACACCTCTCCCCCACCTTGAAAGCGTTTAAAAGGGGTATGCAACCAACCCATTGGTGTAAAGTTACGGCATCAAGTAATGAATTATCACATAACGGCACGTACTTAACGTATTAATTGTAAGTTGTGCACCCTAAATGTATTCTAAATAATGAAGATTACTCCAAGTTTCCTCTTGAAAGTCTGTTACAACGTCAAAGGGTGGTTTTTGAAGAGTTCAGTGGTCGAAAACTAATCTTGCATGACACCAATATGACGTCAAATGGGAGATGTTTGCGTTCTGATTGCTTGTATAATCAGCGGTCTGGGTTTGGTCTTCGATTTGTAGTAGTACATAGCATCAAGTTCTCTCCATAAAAGTTTCAAACTCTGAATGTTTCAATGTTTCTCACATGGATATATAAGGAACGTGTTCGATATTATCATTCGTAAATGAAACACAGTCTCGACGGTCAATTTTAGCAGACCGATGGATATGACATCTGATCCTAGGCGACATACGATAAAGTAATTTGAAACATCGTAAGGTTTCTATGTCAACTGAGCCGCGAGTTGAAGGTTCTCAAACCAAAGGTCAACCTTCCAGTCTAGACTCACCCGTTTTTATTGACGTTATTGGTAATTTTTGTAAACTCACAAGAACTTTTTATCATAACAATTGCGTACAGTAAATTAAAATACATTCTTCTCTAATAATAAATTATTATACATTCTTTCTCATGTATTGAGAAAATGATGTTTCTACCCTAAAATGTATAGTTTGAAACGGATTTCTTCAAAATTTATTTGCAACAGAAATGTCAATTGATCCAACGTCATTAAATCAACGCCGGTATTTATTGATTCATCATTATTATAAGTGTGAATGCCTATTTGACGTCAAAAACTCCTCTATTTCTGGGTTCTGGGAGAAAATTAACAACTTATTGGAACCTCACCAAATTTGGTAAACTTGTATCACCATCAAAATCCAAACGTGGATAGCTCTAGGGTCTCGGACAGGATAACTTCAAATAGTTGGAGACCTATTATAGGTAGTAAGGTAGTATAATACTACCTTACTTGGTTCTGATTTTAATACCTTTTCTTTTGCGTGGTGCCTACGCTTGACCTATTACTATTACTGTAGCCGGCCGTGGACTGAGTCATTAAAGCACTGACTCATCATCGTATTTACCATTAAAATCATCATAATTGTTGTTATTTTGTAATTTTACTGCTAACTTACTCCATGATGAGTACTCCAAGGTTATCAAGGTAGCACAACTGAAACATGATAACAAGAAAATAGTTCATTTTTATTTTTCTTGCTTGCATTCGCATCTTGTCACTATAAAATGACGAGCTGGCTCATATTGTCTCTAATGTAAGAGTCTAGCTGTAGATTGCAGATACTAACACTATGATTTATTCTTATGATTTTAGTCGGACAGTGTAGATACTAACACTAGTAGTTATTCTTATGACTTTAGTCGGATTCGATAGTTGGCTATTCTAGTTCTTGGCCACAAATTCAATAGTGATTATTTAACTGGTTAACACGACCATGAATAGTGGATTGGTATTGAACATTGAACAACATGAATTGGTTTAGAAAGTAGTTACTACCTTCATAATAATCACACAGAACAAACCACAGGTATCCGGCGACGGAACGCTATCATGTGAAACCGATGACCTCGAACGCACGGGTTGATTGATAGTTGATTACCGTAGGCGCGAGTCTCACTGGGGCAACCCGAAGAGTAAACATCTAGATGAAACCACTAGGAATGTTTTTGAGCAGAGAATTCGAAGGAGACTCCATATTAGTAACCTTACTGACTGGGATTTCGAATGCGCTAGTAAATGAATGTTCTGTTTGTTAACTTCTGTTATTTTTCAAAAGTATTATCTTTTTAATTCGAAGTTTTCTTTAATTTGTTCCTAGGTTTTGCCGTTTCACTTTTTTTTTAAAGTACCCCATGGAGTCCTCACGCCAATATCTGCTCATTCTTCTCTTCATGACTAGCTGTCTATTCCAAAATCCAATTGTTGTGGTGAAGATGGATGTTTGACCTGAAGATAGTATTTGACCTTTTTTTGTATCTTCACCTTGCTTTTGATTGTTTTTTTGTAAAATATTAATGATCATCAATGTACGAGCGATAGTTCAAAAGTAAGTTTCCTTACATTCAAAATCGAACATGAGGCATGGAAGCAGGTAAACTACAACCTAGCGGCCTTTAGGTGGGTCCAATGAGAGCCCTCTAGAAGTTTCAAATCTTCCTTCGAGTTTACAGTCAGTCGTAAACATGGAAATGTCGATAGCAAATCCGCCCTATTGCGAAAAGTGCTTAGTAATAAAGTTTTTGTCGCGTTAAGTTGAATCGTCGGTGAATATTCAGCGGTTAGAAATGGCGAAATCGTTCAAAAATGGTAGGGAAGGAACTCACGACCACCCGTGTAGTGGAAGACCTTCGTCACAAGGCAGTAATGTTGAAGCAGTCAGGAAAATCATGGATGAAGATCGTCGCATCACAATTGATGAAATCATGCAAAAACTTCCACGCCGGTTTGATTTCAGCCGTACGACTTTAGTTTGATTATCAAAAACAATTTGAAAGTGAGCAAGGTTAGTGGGCGAGTGGCTACACAGACGGGACGGGGGTGGTAACTTCTGGGACACGAAAATTGAAACCACGGTACCGAAAGTGATGGGATCTTATTAGTGAATTATGTGGGGAAATAAAGAAATCCTGCCGTTCTAGAATAACAATAATTTTTAAAATTTTTCAAAAGTAAGTTTCAATATGCTTGAAAAAATAGAAAACAAAATTAAACATTTGAACTGACCCTCGTAAATCAAGGACAACAAGGGGATTAGGTGGAGTGGCCAGCTTTCGAACTGTAAAATACATAGCAGTTCCCTTTCTAGCATTTCGATTCAATAGTTAGGTCCCTTATTACTTCCCTAGGTACTATAATCTGTCGAGGAACCATTTTGTCCTAACATTATCTCTCGGATCCCTTTCTGGTGCAGGTGGTTGAGTACGGGTTAGTTCCGGTTCTCATAGAACCAGATGTTGGTCCTATGATGCTGATTCACGTCGAGTCAGTGGGATTCCGCGAAGACGTTCCGTCGCATCATGAATGCCTCGATAAAGTCAGCTCGTAAGAGGGAGATCGCCTGTCTGTGAAGCGGCTTCTTTGTGTGGCCGGGTTTCATGTTGTTGGTGTCACCGCTCGCTTTAGCGGTGGTTCTTGAGGTGCTTCTAAACGCCGTTTCGCTTCCTTTTGCTGGGGTAGTGAGAGACTCAGGACTGCCCTGAAACCTCTGTCAGTTAGCGTATTGGAATCAAGTGTATGAAAATAATTTATGGTGAAACCTCGAAATAAAGATGGTGGATTCAAGCAAATAAATCACTGCCTAACATACAAATTAGTAACGTAAGGATTTCACGTTTGCTAATTTTAAAAAATCACATGCTACCAAAATATTATTAAGTTTAAAATAACGGTTGTATTACTTGGGTTATTCGATAGCGGAAAACTTCAATGAAATATTAATAAACATTTTGATGTAATCAAATCCATCTACAGATCAATGATGGTTGTCTAACCTCTGAGCTGGTAGGTGCGTAACAACTGTAGATTCACAGCAAAAGGTATTAGTTTAACTGGGGTAAGGGTAAAGCATACTGCTTCACCTTCTTCCTTGATCTGACAGGGTCTTGAGTCTTGGGAAAATTCATCAATAAAATTTTATACTGAATGAATGGATTCCACTGCGTCACACCTTCATTGAAGGCAGTACCTACTTATTCCAATCATCCGCAATTCAAATATGCTTATCGTATATCTGCATACTATTCTATTCTAGTCGTAACTATAGTAACATCCCAAATAGGAGATCTATTGGGTAGCAGTGAAGTTGGGTTAGTTTCAACAAAATGAATTATCTAACTTGAATAAATTACAGGATTCGATGATGAGCAATCGATGAGCTTTGGCTCGGTTTTGAGGTGTTTTGCGAGGCGCTAATACAATGACAACTATTAAAAAAACTATAAAGTTTTATTATTGCTTCCGTTTTTGTGGTAGATTGATCATATGTGAGCCTCTTCATCGAAATTAGTAATACGATATTTTGCGATGAGATATAGGAAAGAAATAATTTTGATACGGCATTCGTATTTTTCGAATTAATCCGACTTATTGCAATTTCTAGTTATTTGGAAGTAGTACTGAAAGTTATCAATATTATTTGTATCATCTTGGTAGTTCAGTACCTATTATTATATACATACCATATATAGTTAGTATTATAAAATTATTAGCGAATTACCTGTCCGTAGTATGGCTCTACATATACTAAACCTACGTGATCGTTTGTGCTTAGACTTCTGATGAAATAATCATAACAGCATTGTACGGGTGACATGGGAGAAGAGCCACTGTCCAACTTTCAGCATTCTAATCTTCTTCGAACAGGAGTGACAACAACAAAGCAAACATTTAATTATTTGAAATCTTCAAGCTGAACCAAGTAAACGCGGGTTCGTAGGAAGTAGCGGTAGGTAGATACGAAATGTATCAATTGATTGTGTCATCACTTGTTGACTCAACCAACATCACATTGAAAGGTTTGTTGCATGGTAGAGACAGTATCTCCTCGGGCTGAGCGACAGGAAACAAGAATTCCATTTATGCGAATACTTTCGACCACGGACTCTAAACTAGTCCATTATCCGTGCTTCTGGTCTCCCTGCAGTTCCGTGTACTCACTTGAAGCGGGCGGTCGTAACCCAAGATAACAGCTAAGGGACAAAAGATGTAGTTAAACAAAAGGCTAATGACATCATGGGAGGAAGAAGGTATTCACGCGGCTCCGGAAGCAATCTGATCTTAAATGATAAGATAGACGGAATGTCGCTCATCGTATGACGTGGATGCTGTACATTAAGGTCCTATCCGTTTGCATCATTCATATTGTACTTGTATCTTGCATAATGATTATTAGTCTACTAACTTAAGTCACGTATGACTCTATACCTACGTTTTAGATTTTATAATCGCCCGCTGCCTTCATTGTTCGTTTGTTGGTAAAACGCATAAATTCGAACATTTCTCCTTTATATTGATTTCTTTGAAATTCCGATATGAGATTCAGGACAAAGAGTCGTCGCTGTTTTGTGAACCGAGGAGAACTAATTAGAGTCACGCTCTCAACAAGAGCCTCGTTCCGACTGAGGAAGTTCGTCGTGTCGACAAACCGTGAAGTGGGGATGTCTACAAAGGTGGAATCGGAACTGTTGATTGACGTATCTGGTCTATCGTAGAAAGAAATGCATACTGTGTCTCATGGACAGGACGCAAGGTTGCTGTAAACCATACCCTCTCTGCTCGGAAAGACGCCCTGGACTTGTGTTTCCCGAGTGAAGTGTTATCGACCTCCAATAAAATAAGGAAACTGAAACCATCCCAAGAGGAATAAAATCGGGAAATAGAAGGTGTGGATTGGTCTGAGGGGTTTAACGCAATTTACAACCTCCTGCGGTGAATCCCTGCGGGAAACTGTCAATCCCAATAGGCGTTTGAAAACTTGGTCGAGTTTACTCTTTCTTCTGCCGAATATAATATTCTAAGAATAGGACTGGATTTTTTTTACTATTGTCTTCTCTTCACATTATTGCAACGTGTTGTTTACGAGCTTTGAATGCAGGAACCATTAACTATATTTCGGGGAAAGAAGTTTATAATAATCACGGTTGGATTTTGCGTGTATCTGATGTTGGCTACTGGTTTTGCTGAAGGTTTGTGTAACTGTTACTGGATCAGAGACCAAATTATTGTAGAAAATTGGCTATTGCGCGTTTTTCCTCACAAAAGAAAAATCCTGTTTTTAGAAAATTTTGAACGTCTAAAACCTTGACAAATCTAAAACCTTCTATACGTACAGGGCTGCACTGTGAGTAGGTTGTTTGAGGCAGACCAGGCTCTGCTGCTATATCGTGGAGGTCGACATCACACACTGTCTTATCGCTTATTTCTGGGCTAGGTATCGGAAACTTGCAAGATTGTCCCTTACAAATCTTCCGTGCAGCATCCTAGAAGGAAAGAGATTCTGGTATGCTGCGAAGAGGGCTCCTCTATATGATAGCAAAATCAGCTTCCTCAGGTCAGAGCTTGAGTTGCTTGTGCTGGAAAATATGTAGGTGGTCGAGAAAACTTGCGTGTATCTTGACAAATCTAAAACATTCAAGTACGCACAGGGCTGCACTGTGAGTAGGTTGTTTGAGGCAGACCAGGCCCTGCTGCTATATCGTGGAGGTCGACATCACACACTGTCTCATCGCTTCTGGGCTAGGTATCGCAAACTTGCAAGACTGTCCCTGACGAATCTTGCGTGCAGCATTCTAGAAGGAAAGAGAGTCTGATATGCTGCGAAGAGGGCTCCTCCAGCGGACAGCTAAGACCTTCTAGCCCTTTAGACCAGCATAGTCTGCTGAATATTTCTGTAATCTCAGGTTTTATTGTAGAGTTACTTCATGTAGGTCATTTCTCTCAATGATATGTTGTAAACCACACTAAAGACTGCCCAATGTCCATCTTACCTTCCCTCACCGCACTTATTAGCCCCATTAGCACCCTCAACGGTTCAGTTTATGCGTTCTGTCGTTACCTCCATTAAAACCTTGCCAAGTTTTTCTCCTCAACTCTCGCTAAAAAGCACCTCCAAGCCATCTGTTCCTTCCTGACCTCTCTCTTCTTCAGCCCAACTCGTATTTTTAGTTCAGTCCGTAAACCCTTCGTTCCTTGTTTCGAATCTCGGGGGGTCGTGGGCCTCAGTTTATGGGGGACCCCCCTTGAACTCCGCTTGCTCTCTCTTCTCTCTCATAAATTTCATCCTAAAGTGTAAAGTTGTTTCACGTGTCAGACTCACTCTGTTTCTTCTGTGGAGATTCAAGGTAGTATTTTTTAGTGTATGTATGGATATATATTTGCCTTTGACCACCTTTAAATATTGTGTACCTACTTTGTGGTGAATGTTACAAAAGTTCTTCGAGAATAGTTTTTCTGATCAGCACACATCAGAGATGAGAGATTAACATTCACAAGGACATACGCAGATAGATGTACACTAGGGTACTGGGAAGTGAATTTCATCGGTAATATTTCCCATTTCATACATCTGCGAAATCATTTATGGGCTGGAATATACTCTCGATGTACGCCCGATAAAAATCAGGAAATATCTTCTTCATGGCCCTGCAATAATTCTAAGTCCTTGTATCTTATTTTATTTTATTTTTTAATATTTTAATATCATTTTAGTTTGCCTCAATATTGTTATCTCCAATTAAGTATTTTCTTTTGTTCCAGGTATGTGTCTGAATGGAGCTCAACCACTAGGACTCGAGTGAAACCGGTTAGTTTATAGCTCTGGTATTGGATATTTTCCTCTATGTAATCGTCAGTGTCGTAATGATCGTTTGCAAGGTGACGGAACTCGCGGTCTCAGCCCCCCTTGCTCTACCCCGCTCTGTTGCATACCAGTGATTCATTTTCTTCCTTTTACTATCTATTGTTTCCTCTACCATTCCATATCCTTTCAAATTCAATCTAAAAATGATTTACGTGTAGCTTTTTGTGATGTAGTTTTTTTTTGTCGATTATAGTACAAATATCGAGTAAAAAAATATTTTAGTGTAAACAAAGATTGAATGCAAGAAACGCACTCTCAAATCATTCGAGTCTCAAATGGACACTCTCGACTTTTATGTAACCGATATTTATCACACTCGTTACTTATCGAACCGAACTACCTTACGATAACAAGAACCAGTTACGTAAAACAGAGTTAGGGAAAGAGAGAACAAGGAACAAACAAAAAGGCTGGAACAGGTGATAGTAATTAAACGACGGGTTTTTTTTTGTATTCTTAAAACGTACATGCTTGCTTGAGAATAATATGTATCCTATATTAGAATCGGTTTCTTTTAAAAGGGCGTAAGTCCTTGCAACCAAACTTTCGGGAAATCGAGGAAAACTTCCTTTATGCCGCTATTGATGAAAATGTGGGAGGAAAACTTTTTTCCCTGCCTCAGAAATCAATTTGTCGCGTTTTACGTATTTTTCCAGATTTGTATCCCCCACCTAGGGGCTCCAAATTCGCTAATCCATCCCATGGCCCTTTAAAAAAAAATCGTGTACAATCTCACTTTTTATGAATTGCAGGCTTTCTGAAATCATGACAAATTACTCCATTTATCATTGGCAACCCGGAAAGTCGTAAAATAATGGAACACGGTTGCTACAGAAATGAAATGTCGTTTCCAATCGTCTGCGAAAGGGTGTGGCACAAAGCTTCCTCGTATTCATAACCCCGATTTATAGAAGATGCGATACATAGGCAGTAGCTAACCTCGAAACATCAATCTCCAGGTACCTTGCACTACCCTCATTGGGGACCATCGACATGCCAAAACGCACAATTCCTGAAAATTTAATCGAATTCGGTCGAAAAGTAACCTAGGTACTGGGTCATTTCAAAATTTCGGTAACATTTATGTAACTGGAGCTTATTGGTATCAAATTTTGCTCAAATGCGTACAGACATTTTTTTCTCCACATATTGATATCTGTAAGCTTAGCTATCATTCATATTCCAGTAAAAATCGTGTCGTATTACCCTGAAAAAAAAGTTAAAGTGCCGAATTCTCACTTCCTAGTCTTGTCACAGTGTAGAGGTAGTGAACTTCACCTAAGCTGAAGTAAATCAAAATGTATTTTTTTAGTGTCCCAACTTGAGCAATTCTGAAGGATCTGATGTATAAATTCGATATTTAGGTACCTGGAATTCGAAAATTTCATAAATGTAACTCCCATTAAAAGTTGATTTTAAGGATGTCACCAGGGTTTAACCTCACTTCCTAGACCATTTTGAAAGTGGCCGCCAAACAATGGGAAAAAGGATTTTCTGTGTTGGTTTGAACCCAATGGCAACACTGATCCAGTAAGAGAAGCTGGTGTGATTGTGGAGGTTCTAGATCTTTCTTCAGTTAGTGGATTACACGTGAGGAACTCGGAAAGCTACTCTCTATTTTTATTCATGCTCACTACCTAGCCACATGCATTCTGCTACTGGTAAGTATATTTTAATCATGGATTGTACCCTAGATGTAGAGAGATTGGAAGTTTTGATAAATGTTTTAAATTCACTCGATTTCACTGTCGTCATCACGTTTTTTTACCATGGAAGGGCAAGACCTCACTCTCTAGCACCTCACTTCCTAGATTTTTCAAAAAGTTAGGTATTCTAGGGAGTGAGATTGAAATCAAGGATGTGACATTTTGAATGTTTTTGGATTTTAAAACTCTCATTTAAGTTGCAAATTCCTTATTTCATATGCAGCTAAGCTACCTTCTAGCCAAGCAATGATGATTCAGTGGTTGATGAGTTTGCTTAATTCATTTCAGAAACATGAAACCAGGAAAGAAGAAAACCCCGGCCGAGCTGAAAGCTTACAAGAAAGAAGCAGCTATAAGGAGACCAGAGAAGATTAACTATAAGATTAATTATTATATAGATTATAATTATAGATTAGCTATGAGATTAATTATAAGAACGACCCCGTACTGCTTCAAATTGAGAGAGAGAAGAACAGGAAGAAGTATGAAAGAAAACTACAGAAAGGACAGGTGAAATTAGTTAAGGACATCAAGAGCCATAGAGAGCTAAAAAAAAACTACGTAAGGAATGGAGAGAAAGATCCAAAAGATCATACCATCGGAGGAAAAATATTGTTGAATTTTTAACAACCAACTCCCCACCACAAAGTGATGATGAGGTTCCACACCCCAGTCCAAACTTGCATGAGTCTCGAAAGAATTGAGGGAGGAAAAAATTGAGGAGAGATCGAGCGCCAAGAAGTGAAAATTTCTTTTGAGGATGACGAAATTTCGAAAATGTGCCCTGGCAAAAAAGATTGCACTACTAGACAAAAACGCTGCAAATTATTACACAATGGTTTATTATTTTTCTACATTGATCACTCGTCTGCATAGCCACCAACCTTACAATATGATGAAAAACATCGATCGCATTTCGGTCAGCTAAAATTTGAACGGAGATTAGGCCTCTTTTGCGATTCACACTCGTGTTTCTGATTTATCGTGCGTCCAAACTTTAAATTCTCGTAGTGAGCGAACGGTTTGTCCTACAGAGCTCCGGGTGGTCTCAAAAAATTCTAAAAATTCTATAGAATCTTAAATTGAAGGAAAAACAATACCTTTAAGTATATCAAAATTTTTTGAGTTAGGGCGTATTCAAAATTTCAAAATTAATTTTTAAACCCTTAGAAGTGACCTACATCAACCAAAATCTTCGGGGCACAACTAGACCCCAAATGGAGCCTAGTTACCAAATTTCATCAAAATCGCTCAATGCTAAATGGCATAAGTGCCGCGGACGGCGGACGGACGGCCAAATTTTTATTCGATTCTTGGATTCTACGTACCTTGAAACGTAAACCATCAAATTTTGAGGGGGTGTTAAAAAAAATATAAATATTATTTTTATTATTTATTATTATTTTATTTCTTATTGTTTTCTTTTTTTAACTTTTGTGCTCGTCCTGCATTTACCTAATGTTTCCTAATGAGTTCAGTCAATTTATTTCATTTCGTTCAACTTGTGTCGTTGATTTTATTACGACTTGACTTTTACCTACAATTTATTGAGACGGAAAACAATCTGTGATGTTATAAAAATGTATTATTTTGTAAGTTTGCAGTTGGTTATACAAATTTAGTGCTAAAAGTTCGAACCAGCCTGATTATTTCTCACTTCCTAGACTCATACCTCACTACCTAGAAAGTTGATTTTATTCAAAATGGCGTATCCATGCTAACTTGAAAGATTATGTGTGCTCAGTTAAGAAACACACTAAGGGACCCGTACACTACGCTACAGCGTAAAAAAAAATTGTTTCCTGATGGGTTTTTTTCCAGAAAAATGAAACCTCAAATGTTACCGAAATTTTGAAATGACCCTACTACTGATTCAGGGGCGATGATTTTCATAGGAGACCATCTTCCCGCAAACCCCCACATTCAATGAAAATTTCATCGAAATTGGAGTTATCAAGGATTTTATGATAGGCTGACAGAAAAACACGAAACCGAAATTGTCCAAAACGTAAAACGCGAGAGAAAATTTTGATTTTGTAGAATTTTGTTTTTAACCTGAAATGTGAAAACAATCAAAGCTTCTGTACCTCGGTAGACTCGGAAGCCACAGTTGAAAAGTTTGAAGCAACGTGAAGAAGCAAAACACTAACACTTCTTCATAAATCACTTTTATTTGTTCAGGAAAGCTTGTTTTGGTAGTCATTCATTATAACGAATGAACATTATAACATAGCTGACATCAGGACCATCATTTGTAGGCGATTTCAGCGTTGAGTTCATCATGCTCTTCTGAAATATACTGCTTGATCTTCTGACTATCAGTAATCTTGTTACAAATGACATTCCCGTTGGGGTAGGTGAATGTCTGTCACATAGAAGGAATGGTGTTGATGTATTATGGAAGGGAGCTATGATGCACTCAGTTCTCCAACAGAGTGCGGTTCCACTTTTCTTTTATACGGCTTAAATCCGGACTTACGCCCTTCTAAGAAACCGGGATTTTCAAGGGCAATTTCTATCATGTTAGAGACGTCATTCACATGCCCTTTTAATTGCAAACGATGCGCTTAGGGTTGAAAAACAACAAAAAAACACGAAAAACAACAAAATGGCATTTTTATGGATTTACGCCCTTTGAAAAACCAATTCATTTATAGGTTGCGAAATTTTAGCATTTTTTTAGAGCATCAAAAATGAGTTGCCCCCAGTTGGTGATGACACACGAAACTGTCTTATTCAGCTCGTGTTTTGAATTGTGCTTGAAATTAATTTCTCATTATTTGTGGTTGTTAGTACCTACTTGAATAGAACGTGCGCCAAATGAAGGGCACTTGGTTTTGTCCGATTAATTTTTTCCACACCCCGGGGTTCAATGCTGAACGTCGTCTTTCATTGACAAATACGACCCTAGATAATACCGAGGGCGGATTGTGCAATGAGGAAGGGCTAATCCTAGGTATGACTCAGAAAGGGCTGGATGGGAGTGGGGATCGATATAGGGCATGAGTCAGGGCCCTTCGTCCTGCGTGGCCTTGTGACGTCACTGAGGGGTCCCTTTGAGTCAGAAATTTCCTCCCGCCCGATCCCGGAAAGAGAGGGAACCAAACCATCCGTGACGTCGACACACTACAGCGTCCGGTGACCTCTAATTCCATAGTCCTGAAACTATAAGTATCCGTAAAATTTGCGAAATTTGAGTTTACCACGTTTTGATTCATGATTTATTTTCTGTAGCGTCGATCTCTGGACAGCCGAAGAATGCGATCTACTGCAGGAGTTCTTGAAACCACAATACAGATGCAGGCCGCCAGCAAAACCTGGCCTTACGATCCCAACTCGCTTGCGCAACTCAGCGCAGAAACAGCTTTTAGTCGTTCTGAAGAAAATCTAAGTGCGCCGGCCTTCAGCTTTGACGTGACCGGCTAGCCACAGTGAAACTTCTTTACCACGGCCATACGTGCACAAGTGGGATCTTTTGAAAGACTTCGATGTCGCGTTACCCAAAATAGTTTACCTTCTATTCGTAAAATAGTGCATGAACGAGCATAGTTGACTGAAAGGATCGACCTAACTACATTGACCTCAAGGTGTTACCATTGTGATATCGATCACAACTGTGACAGGGTTCCCATCGAAGGTCGTTTGTCTGAAAGGACTCTGCAGATTCGGCCTCGCTCTAAGATGAGAAGACAGGAATAAATGAGGAGTTCACGATGACAGAAACCGTTACTTAATGAGTATTACAGGTTAGAACCCCTTGGGGGAAAAAACTCCTTTCCCAGTAAATCGAATTTCTTGCACTAATAACATTTCTGTCACATTACGAGTATCTCCAATCTCATGTCCATTTAAAGAGGTTTTCAAGGGTTCAAAACCACAAAATCTTATAATTTGTTCAATAATTAAGTGCAACTGTATTTATATACCGTGAATTTGCCTCACTTTAAAGAAACTGATATAAACATAACAAGTAATTTTTCTGAGGAATAGTGCCTAGAAAATCTTTTCGAAAACAATCTGAAGGAGTTTTGAATTTAGTTTAGGCCTTAACTAACTCCAGCTCCGTCCACGAAGCTTTTCAAAAAATAGGTAGTTCCGTCGTGGTTTGTACAAAAAAAAAATATATATGTATAATAATAATGAAATCATTGAAAATTGAGCCCTCTCTGTACTGGTTGTTGCACTATTTTCAAATCATTTACCTACTTATTCTTGATTCATTTCTTGTATCGTGTTTTGTCATTATTGACAGCCGTTAGCTGATTGAATTTTCCTGTTCCCGTGAGATCACCAAAATTAAGGCCAGTCAAATCGGGATTTTTTGGAAAGGCGACCCCTCGCGGGAGGGGTCAAACATCACAATAATTTTTCGAGTCAGGCCGTTGGTGAATCCCTCTCAATTTAAGGGGTAAGGTAATAAGCAGCCATTAGAGAAATCATCAGAACCAATTGTGATCTTCCCTGTGGAAGCCTGCTGATGAGGTCCACGACGCCAGGAATGGCAGTCTGACGAAAATTCATCCTCAAATGGTTGTTTGCTGTATTTACTTTTGGTTTATTAGTTTCAATAATTAACCTTTGGAATCGACCAAGAAAAAAAATAATTTAACCCCCCCCCCCCATAAAATTTGTTGGTTTACGTTTCAAGGTAGGTACTTTCCGATTTTGATGAAATTTGGTATATGAGCTCCATTTGGGGTCTAGTTGTGCCCCAAAGCTTTTCGTTGTTGTCAACGAATCACATTCGAAATAAAGGTATTGTTTTTTTCATCAATTTAAAATAGTATTGAATTTTTAGAATTTTTTGAGACCACGCGGAGCTCTGTAGGACCAACCGTTCGCTCCCTACGAGAGCTAAGGGTTGGGCTTACGATAAATCAGAAACACGAGTGTGAATCGCAAAAAAGGACTAATCTCCGTAAAAATTTTAGCTGACAAAATACGTCCGTTGTTCGTTTCTTCGAATTGTATTCAGTTTTGCGTCCTTCCCAACCAGTAATCAAATTTCCTATTGAAGACACCCACAAACTCTTCATTTCTTCGAATCAAGTGTGAAGCGATTATTTCTTCCAAATAAACTTGACTGAAATAAGTATGTTGTAGATAGGTAGTACCTATGGTTGGTAAATAGATACTGACAATGGCAAAGCCGTGTTCTTTGCAAACGAGTGATCTAAATAGAAATAATAAACCTTTGTGTAATAATTTGCAGCGTTTTTTTTTTTTTTTTTTTAACTACTTACTGTACCTAATCACTTCTTTACTTTCAACCACTTACTGTACTCACTTTTTTACTTTCAACTACTACTGGTTGTTGCGGTAATCCTGTACCTAGTATCCAGGGAATAAAATTGGGTTTACAAACTGATCCACGGAAAACTGTTGTGAAAATGGTGGCTTCTCGGATTGGCCAGGAACTCCAAAAGGTTATGGGGGCTACTATAAGGAATATGATCCACTTGGCCATTTCTATAGGTGAATCAAATCACTGATGTATTTCCTTGTTTTTTATGTTCTGAGCAACTATCTCCTTTTCCCTGATAACAACCTTTCTGTCTTGGGAAGCAGAAGGCTTCATCTGCTAGATAAAGTCAGTATTTTATGTCACGTTTTCACGTATGACTTCCATAGTTTTTTGAAGACTTGGTTTATTCGTTTCTCCTCAGTGGTCGTTCGTTTCATTTTGTATTGAACCTATAGAAGTCATTAATTTATAATTAATCATTTTGTTTTGACGTCTTTGAAAAAAATTGTTGCACATCCAAGCCTAGATAAATTAATACGCTCATCTTAGGGGGAACAAAAACAAGGGGCTATCACCAGAGTCAGGAAAAATGAGAAAATTCTTGAAATAATCTCCATTTCTTTCCTGTTTCTCTGAAAAATCACGTTGCAAAAATGATAGTTTTATTCTAAACTTTCTCTCGTTGGTTTCTGTGTTAATCAGTCCGCTAACCTATTTCCTTGGTTTCCATCATGTTTCGTCCGAACCCTCATGATTTGTCTAGACTCGGCTGTAAGATTGAATCCCGTGGTTTTGGCGCGAGGACATTGATTTCGACGGATAAGACTGAAAGTGGGAAAAGGAAAGTTCAAGGGCGTGATGCAACCTCTAAAAACCTGCCCCCGGAATCGGAACAGACGGCTGACAAATATCACTGCGAGTCAACAGGTTTCTGAAATGGGAATGATACGAAATACGGATTTGACACGAATTGTGAATCTCACTGGATTCCGTGTCTGTGACTGGTCATCCTACGAGTTTCTCCAACCTATGGGAATAATCTGACATCATTAGCATTGGACTGAAAAAAAAACTCAAGGAAACACATCTTTCATAGACTGAAGATCTAAAGAATTACCTTTGAGATTATGAACAATCATGAGACCGAAGTTTCTATCCCCACGAGGGAACTTAACACTTCGATTGATTCGAACCATTTTCGTTAGATCCCTAGCGTTGTGCTTAGGCTTCATCCAGTTCATCTGGCACTACCATTTATCGGCTAATAATATGACTCGTAGTATTGCATAGATCAAAGACCTATTTTGTCTGGATTATGGCCGCTAACCGTGTGGAGCAGCTGAATGATGCTCTCTGGAGAGTTGAAATAACCGAAAGATGACGAGTATACTATTTTGCAACTTAGGAAGGTCGGAGTTTTGTTACATTTTCTGGGGCCTTCAGCTTACTCTCCGACTGGTGATTCAAGTTGTCCATTATAAGAGCCTTGATATGCTCAGGACCCAAGAGTTGGCTAGTCTAGTTGGCTTATAGGTAGGTACCAAAATGGATACCTAGATGGGTAATTTTTCATTGCTATCTGTACTTCTGTACAACATCCAAAGGTTAAAAACCAAATTTAATTCCAATTATTTATACTGATTCTAGGGATAGTAGTATGATTTAAAGTATGCATTCTGAGAAGCTAACAATAAACGACACATAAATAGTGATAATTGTGTGTAAACAATATAAATTGCACTACCCAAGAGATTCAATTACTTGAGTAGTATGTTTGTTTGGGTTAGTACCCAGTAGTCAGCCAACTTTTCTTATTTTTGGAATAAACTGTTCATAAACTGTGTTATTTTATTTATTCATGCAATTACACAATTCATTTGTAGGTATGTAATTTTATTTTACTGTGTACTTTGGAGTTCTAAACTTTATTGGTTAAATCATTCACATTGATGGAGAAAGTTTCACGAATTTCTCTTTTGCTGTACAACCTGCCTTAAAATCGTCCGTTTATAACGACTATTTTTCTGCGATGGTAGGTTTTCGGATCAATGTAGTTATGTTACTTAAAAAGTAGGAGATTCTGCCTCCTGCCCCGTGGACCGAGAAAACTTGAATGACGGAAAAACCCGTCATCCGGGATATTCGTTGCTCGCAGACTCATTGCTACAAAAACAACTCTTATAGCAATTCCAGAATCACATATCAAGGTCACCAGAATACCTCATTTTTTTCCTTAAAAACTGTATTAAAAACGAATATTTTCTTTTTTTATGAACTGAAGAAAGAATGAATTATGTCGACTTCGGAAAGAGAAGGACGTGGTAGGATATTCGGATGGTCATCAGGTAAATGGTAGAATGAGTCAGGCAACGAGTTAATTTTGGTTCTCTCAGGGTCCTTGGATTGTAGTTGCATAAGATGGCGAGAAATTGAAAATGATTGGTTTCTTCTGGAATGAAAACAGGCGGTTTCAGACTTATGAGTAAAATTAATCATTTGAGAGCTAATCCTACTGCCAGAGTTGATTATAAAAGCCGGGTCGCGGATTGAACATGTTGGAAGCTTCTCAATAAAAACTTAAATAGAAACTTAAACTTTCATTGCCTTTAATCACCAATACTTGTGAGATATTTCGGGAAAATTAATAGAAAAGGCTTTTTGAAATTGGGTTTTTTAAACAGTATAATCGCGGACTAATCTTTTCATAATCGAACATGAGAACAACTGCTCATTCCAGGGAGCCATCACTTGCTTTGAGTCAATTGGTGGTAGACATAATGATTGTGTTCCCTACATCTTTCCCCCCTCAAATTTGGAGAAAATTCAAAAAATAATATTACAATAGATTTACTAATTTTTGTTTGTACATAATCTCCTAACTGGCTGTCCCTGGAACCTGATTTAACAACATTTCTTTTTGATATCAACATAACATGCATAATAAATTTCAATAATAACAATTTATAAACATTTCGAGAATATGACAGATATTGACAGATGAAATGAATATGAAAGATATTTTTTCAGCACTGATCGTCACTCACAGTTCGTCGATAAGCCTTCTGACAGGCTTTCTTATCCTTACGGGCCGATTTCCTTGTGTAGACGAACCAGCGGTTGCAGAAGAGACAGGTGTTCCGAGATTTACTTGGTTGGCTCCGAATTGTTTTGGGTTGCTCTGGATTCGGGGTGTTGAGAAACCCAAGAATGGAAAGCTTCCTGCCGACGATGGTGTGCCTATGAGCTTGGACTCCGGAGTTTTTGTCAAATCCAACTCATTTTCCTCCACAGTTGCTGGTCTGGTTTGGTCGTAATGACGGGTCCAAGTCATTTCGAGATCAGGGATCCAAACTTGGATTCTTCGGGGACCGAGGACTTTCTTGACCGTTCCCTTCATCCAATTTCCTCCCTCTCTTCGGTAGTTTTTTACCCAGACCTGCTGACCAAGGTCGAAGTTTGCCACATCCTTACCACCATACGCATCTATCTGTTGCAGTTGTTTTCTGTGGACGTGATGGTCGACAGTAGGAGGTCTCAGAAGGTCTAGACGACTCCTCAAGGTTCGACCTAGCATGGCTTGAGCAGGTGCGATATTAGTAGTGGAGTGAGGGGTGTTCCTAAAATCCAACAGGAATCTTTGTAGTGCTAGCTCGAGGTTCTGTGTTCCTGACTCTTCCAGGGTGGTTTTCAGAAGTCGTTTCACAGTCCTGACTGCATTTTCCGCTGCACCATTCGTTTTTGGATTGTAGGGTGCCCCACTTTTGAATTTGATTCCATTCTTTTTCAGGAATGTCTGGAATTCGTCAGATTCAAAAGCGGAATAATTGTCTGACACCAGAATTTCAGGTAGGCCAAAACGTGCAAAGATTTGTCTCAGTAATGTTATGGTACCTTGAGCGGTCATTGTCTTAGTTTCGAAGGCTTCTAACCACTTGGAATGGCTGTCGATCAGTACCAAATAGTACCTGTTGGCGAGTGGTCCTAAATAATCGATGTGAATGCGTTGCCAGGGCTTGGCAGGCCACTCCCACGGCACCAGAGACGATTTAGCTGGGTTATCTGTAAGGAGTTCCTTACATTTAAATTGAAATATAGTTATTTTATAATTAAATCATCAAACTTGTTCCAATTCAAAAACTATTTCTCATTTTATTGTCTCCATGTTGTTATGGTAACACAGCGAAAGCATTATAATGTTATGAAGTAGTTACATCCCCCCACTCAAGTTCCATCACTGCTCCGACTGTGATAAGGTAAAGCATTTCGGCAGGATGCCACTTTGTCTCCTCCATCGTCATCTTGATACGTAATTGTTTTTGGAAATCCATCCATCCAACATATCTTCTTGATCAAAAATGGTCCTTTGATGATTGGGGTTTTGTCTTTTGATCCACATTGGACTAGAATCTTTCCTCCTTCTCTGAATTGTGGTATCTTCGATGAGTGTCTCCGATCAAACTGAGTCTTCATTGAAATGTTGTAGTCATTTGGTGTTTTCTCGGTTTCTTCGACCATGTCTTCGGTGATACCGTATCTTACGTCTGCTGGAAATAGAGGTTTGGTTTTAAAAGCCTTGAACTTAGGTGAGCATCCAATTGGTATACAGAAGGACCTGTTGGAATGATTCACTGCAGCATCGAGACATTTCTTCCAACCTCCTTTGAAATTGGGGTACATGGCGAAGAATTGTTTGAGGTCGCGAATCTTTCTCTCAACTAAACCATTACCTTGGGGATGATAAAGTGCTGAGTTCACCCATTCGATTCCTCTGTCAGTTGCGAATTTCCTTATTTGTTCTGACTTGAACTGAGAACCGTTATCAGACACTATTTTCTTCACTTTTCCAATATGTGGATAACTCTTCAGATAGTTAATTACGGCCGTGGAACTTTCTTTCATAGCTTTGGCGTGAACGAATCTAGACGCTTCGTCAACAATCACAAGAAATGACTGAGTTTCGGCAGTTCCCTCTGATTTCTTCTTTCTCTCGCCAAAGTCAAGGTGTATACTCTCAAAGGGTACCAGAGATTTTTCTTGGATGATCATTGTGTCAGGTTTGGTTCTGAACTTGAACTTGTGAACCTGACACTCATGGCAACTTTTGACATACGATCTGATTTTCTTCTTCATTCCTGACCAGAAAAATCTTGCCTTGATCTTAAAATATGTTCGTAAGAAACCATCATGGCCACCTGACTCAGGATCATCATGGTAGGTTCTGAGGATTTCGGGGATATGTTCATCTTTGACGAGTAATTTATTCTCTGGACCACGGATCATGTTCGTCACTAGATTGCATTGGCTGTTCAAACACAATCTCGACATGGCGTCAGCATCTTCCATTTCACACCCACGACGGTGATTAATTTTAACGTTGTAGGACATCAAAAAAACTTGCCATCTTGCTAAACGTCCTTTTGGTTCCTTCAGGTTCAGCAGATGAGAAAGGGCTTCATGGTCCGTGTGTACTGTGAATTCACGCCCCTCAATGAATGACCTGAAGTATTTAATGGCGTTTATGACTGCCAATGCCTCTTTGTCCGTTACCGAGTATGACTGTTCAGGCTTCGTGAAAGTGGAGGAATGGTAACCTATGACCCTCAGTTGTTGCCGTTTGGGTCGAGAGCTGTCACGCTGATACAATACAGCACCAGTACCAAAATTAGAAGCGTCACAACACAACTCAAACGGGAGCTCCCAATCAGGTAACTGAAGTACTGGGTTGCTCGTTATCTTCTGCAAAAGCGTCTTGAATGAGTTCTCTTCAACTTCAGTCCATTTCCAAGGTGTATCTTTGGCCTTCAAGCGATCCAATGGTCGTGCAATATCAGCATAGTTTGGTATGAAAGCACGGAAGTGCCCAGTTAATCCCGTAAATACGCGCAGAGAATGAACGTCATGCGGTCTTTTCATTTTTCGAACTTTTTCAATGGATTCTTCTTTCGTTGTCTTTGTATATCCATCCAACCTTCTCCCCAGAAACGTAATGCTGCTCTGACTGAACTGGCTTTTCTCGACATTTATCATGACATTTTCTTGGGTGAGTTTCTTGACAACCAGGTAAGTTCTATGGGCACATTCCTCTTTAGTTCTCCCTCCAATCAGAATATCGTCAATGTAAACTCGTATATAGGGATCTCTCAACAAGTTTCCCAATACGGTAGTCATGAAACGCTGAAAAACTGATGGTGAATTCATCCAACCAAACGGAAGACATCTGAACTCGTAATGACCAAATGGGAGCACAAAGGCGGTGTACTGCATAGTCTCCTTGGTGATAGGGACTTGGTGGAACCCGTCCTTTAAATCAATTTTTGAAAAAGCAGTGCATCCACCGAAATTACTTATGATGTCGTCTATAGAAGGAAATGGAAAAGGGTCCTGCTGTGTTTGCTTATTCAAAACCCTATAATCCTGACATAGCCTCAGTGTGCCATTGGCTTTAGGGACAATAACGCAGGGTGAAGCATATTTTGACATTGATGGCTGGATTATCCTTTTATCTAACAATTCCTTGATTTTATCTTGGGCCCAAATATACTTTTCTCTTGAAAGTCTGTAAGGCTTGAGCCGAACTATATCTGCATTGTCCTTGAGCTGGAAAGGAATAGCGTACTTCGCATATGAAACTGGTTTGTTTGGGGATGGAAAAATTTTCAGAATGTCTTTTGTGCTGAATATCATTTTATCTTCATCGACAGATGTACAATCTTGTGAGACACGCGGGTGGGCCTTTTGAATCAAGGAAAATCCCAACAAAACCAGAGTAGGCATTCCTACGATCAGGTCATAAGAAATGGCATTAGAAACAAAGGCTTTCTCTTTCAGACAACACTCTCCGTGACGTAGATTCAGTAATGTGGAAAACATGGTGCTTTCGGAGGAACCATTGAAACCTCTTAGTGTCTGGTGATCTTCTAAAAGCTTCCATTCATATTTCCTGACGATATTAGCGCTTATTATATTTACACTAGCACCAGTGTCAAGCAAGGCGGTCAGGATTACTCCATTTACAAGTAACTGAAGTTTTGGGGTAGGGGAGTTAGCGTATTCCAAAGGGCCAACCTTCTGCACGTTTCCTACGGTTCCCTCAAGCTTAGTTTCGCACATTTCAAAAACCTTCTCATTACTTTTGTCGTTGAGTGAATTTCCGGGTGACTCCTGCAAAGGTCGCAACCTCCCAACGGCTTTTCGAATGACATCAAGTTCATGAAAATCGAGCAGCTGTAGCTGGTCCTGCATGGACTCCGGTAGACCTAGAAGTATTATCGTGCTCTGCGCAAGATCTGGTAAATTCCCGAAAGCAAGCCTCAAAAGTTTCTGTTTTTCATACCAATAGTCAAGTAAACAGCCTCCTTGGTAGGTAAATGAGAGTGCCTTATCTGCTACGACTAGTCTGTTCTGGCCAAAAGCTTCTGAAAAAGACTTTTTCCAATTGGCCCAATCATCCAACTTGTCATCACTCAGCAGACGGGTATAATACCATTTTTGTGGTGTGCTTCCTGGTTGTAGATACGTAATGAGGTTTGTAATCTTCAAACTATCGGTATGCCAGCGATTAGTATGGCAAGCTTTTTCATATAGACGTATCCACAACTTAGGATCTTCATTAAATCCATCGAAACATGGGATATTGAATGGAAGTGAGTCTCTGGACATACTTTCAAGGGTATCCTTGAACGTTTCTGACATTGAGTTCATTAACTCTTGGATCATATTCACATTTGCTATCTGTTGTATATGCAAAATCCGTTGAAACTGGGAGACAGTTTCTGGTGCCAGCGTGGACTGGCTCAGTGGAAGTGGATTTGACATGGTACAAATGAAATAGTGACGTAAATTGACTCACCAAATAGTCCGTATCCAAACTGCGCCAAAATGTAAGGAGTTCCTTACATTTAAATTGAAATATAGTTATTTTATAATTAAAACATCAAACTTGTTCCAATTCAAAAACTATTTCTCATTTTATTGTCTCCATGTTGTTATGGTAACACAGCGAAAGCATTATAATGTTATGAAGTAGTTACATTATCCTTTGTTTTGTTACACGGGACACAAGATTTAACTTTGTTCTCGATCTCTTCATCCATACTTGGCCACCAGACGTACGAGCGGGCTAGAGATTTGACCTTGCAGATACCCATGTGTGACGCATGTAACTCACTGAGTACCCCTTGGCGCAGACTACTTGGGATAATCACTCTGTAACCCCAGAGTACGATGTCACGCTCCACATGTAGTTCATCTGATCTCCGTTTGTAAGGTGCAAGTTCCGGTTCCACTTCACATGGCCAACCCATTTTCAGGTAAGTTACCACTTTCTTTAGAACTTTATCCTTTTTGGTTTCAGCCACTACATCAGAAAAGTTTAAAGGCAAGTCTCCTTCAAATACGTAGTGGAGTGCTGGATCTTCCACAAAATCATCATCCTCCTGATGCGGTACCGGAGCACGTGAAAGCCAATCAGCAGCATTCTTGCTGGATTTGACCCATTCCACAGAGTAGCTGTAGTTTGATAGTAGCAGAGCCCACCTCTGTTGTCGGTTAGCAGCGCATGCTGGGATTCCTCGCTTAGGTCCAAAGATTGTCAGCAGAGGGCGATTATCATTTGCTAGTATCCATTTCCTGCCAAACAGGTACAAATGAAATTTCTTTACCCCAAACACAAGTGCAGCTGCTTCTCTATCCAACTGAGAATATCCTTGTTCTGCCTGTGTGAGGCTTCTGCTTGCAAATGCTAATGGTTTTTCTTCACCATTAGGGTACTTCTGCGAAATTATGGCGCCAAGACCTTTATCAGATCCATCAACGGTTAGGCGGATCGGCAAATCTGGGTTGTAATGAGCCAACGAGCGATTTGACTGCACTACTTCCTTGATGCGTTGGAATGCCTGGTCACAGTGGGAGTCCCAATTCCACTTGGTTTCTTTTTTCAGCAAATTATACAATGGATGGAGGGTAGCAGACAAAGATGGTAGGAACCGAGCAAGGTAGTTAACAAATCCTAAAAAGGATTGTAACTCCTTTACATTTGTAGGCCTAGGAGCATCGAGAATGGCAGTGACCTTGGCATCTGTGGAGTGGAGTCCATCTTGGTCTATCCGAAAACCTAGGTACTCGATGGACTTCTTTCCAAATTCACACTTGGGTGTTGAAAGTGTAAGTCCAGCATCTCTCATCCGGTCCAGGACAAGCATGGTCCTTCTCCTGAGCTCCTCGTATGTCTGTGCGCCTATCACCACATCATCCAACAGCGCAGATACACCATCAATGCCTGTCAACAGGGTGTCAATAATTTTTTGGAATATTCCAGGGGCAGAAGATATTCCATATGGCATACGAGTGTAGCGGAATAATCCTCGCTGAGTGGTGATGGCCACATAGTTTCGTGAGTCTTCCTCGAGCTCACACTGCTGATATGCTTGTGACAAATCCATTTTAGCATATAGCTGGTTCCCACCTACACGTTGGTACAAATCTTCAATGTGTGGCAACGGATGTGGGTCGATCCGTAGACACGGGTTCAGAGTAACTTTATAGTCCCCACAGATTCGTATTGTATTTGTCCCTCTTCAGGACTGGAACTATAGGCGAACCAAATTCGCTGAAATCTACTGGTTCCAAAATACCTTCACTGACCAGTCTGTCAATTTCCTGGCTGACTTTACTCTGAAGAGCATAGGGTACTGGACGTGCTTTAATAAATTTGGGTACTGCATCCGGTAAAAGTTCCAACTTGATTTTACCCTTGGAAAATTTCCCCAATTTTTCAGTAAAAACCTCTGGATATAGTCGTGAGAGTTCTTCTGTCAGCTGAGTACCATCACTATGAAAAAATATTGGCTGGCTGCAGGCCGAATCCAAAATTTGGAATCCTAGGGCCTCAAACCACATTCGTCCAAGAAGATTTTCATATCAAACAGATGTTTGGGTATTATGGTGCTGTAGCATCCAGTATCCAATTCAAACTGAATTTCGGTAGAATTTAAATTCATTACTACCTTGTAGCCAGATGAAGAATTCCCTTTTTGACGTATATTGCATAGAGGTTCTTCACTGTCACTTTCCCCCACTTTTTCATCGATAAAATGAGCCTTTTCAGCACTTTTCCCCCATTTTTTCCCTTTATTCGTATTACTCTTACTAACTATGTTATCTGATACTTTTTTCGGACAAACTTTAACTAAATGTCCTTTTGTTTTGCAGAAATTACAAGTATAATCTTTATAACGGCATATCTCAGACCTGTGATTATGACCATTACAGACGGAACATTTGGTTTTATGTAGCGTACTATTCCCCGGGGCCACTTTTTTGTGTTTGGAAAAATAGTTTAGAGGCTCCTTCTTTATTTCGAGCTGAGTTTCTAAACGAGAATTTTTGGATGCTGCCTCTTTCGAAGTAGCTAACTTGATGAGATCATCTAGTTTCACTGTAGTTGCATCTTCTTCGAATAATCTACTGCGAATCGGACCTTTATTCATTCCCATGACAAATCTATCCTTGAGTTGATTTGTCAGGTTTTGTCCAAATTCACAATCAGATGCTATCGATCTCAGTCTCGCTATCCAATCATTCACAGATTCGTTAGGTTCCCGAATTGTGTTGTAGAACTTGAACCTGTGTGAGAAAACCGACTCACACGGCAAAAAATGCTTGTCAAATAAATCGACCAGTTCAGCATATTTGAGTTCTTCCGGTTTTTTCGGGGATGCAAGACCTGTTATGAGTTTGTAGGCAGATTCATCTAACGAGTTGAGCATTAACGCTCTCTTACGTTCATCTTTCTTGATCCCATTAGCCTCGAAAAAATTGTTCATACGGGGTTTTGCAATAGTCCAATCGTTTGCTGGTGTAAACTCACGCAAACGGCCGACGATGCTGATGGTTTCATTTGTCGCATCAGCAGAATTTGTGTCTTGCATTTCAGTAAAATCGTCCGACACAAGACGCTAAAAATCCCGACACCACGAGGTCTCTCACGGACAAAGACAAAGGAATCAAGAATTCTCTCGAGACAAAGGAATCCCGGTCGCACTTTTCGTCGCCGGATTTTCGTGAACCGATTCCGTCGCACGGGAATGAAAATTCGCGTCGCGGTCACGTGAGCACTTAAAACTCGTCGCCACTGAGATATTTCGGGAAAATTAATAGAAAAGGCTTTTTGAAATTGGGTTTTTTAAACAGTATAATCGCGGACTAATCTTTTCATAATCGAACATGAGAACAACTGCTCATCCCAGGGAGCCATCACTTGCTTTGAGTCAATTGGTGGTAGACACAATGATTGTGTTCCCTACAACTTGATTAAGAAAAAATTCCTCTCTTCGTGAACTAGGGCGTTAAACATCGTCATAGAGGGCGGAATAATACTCAGAGAAGTTAATTAGTTTTTAATTTCAAATGATGAACGCTACGAAACATGACTTTGGGCCAATTTTTTCCTGTACCTAGCGGCGAAGTTTGCGTGCTGCCAGATGAATGGTGGCGGCCATCCCATCGCTCATAAAGCTCCCCAGCTCACGTGACAGGCGGGGTTAGACACGATCTTTCAAGGATTTGTTAGAAGTGAACTCAGTTCACGAGACAAACATCCTAAAGAACAGTATAGAACTGGTTACAGTAAATTTTGTGTATAATGTTAACGTTCAGTCTTATTGAAATACGCTGTATATTTTGAGAATTTATCATCTTGATGCCTCCTTGCCTCATTGCCAAAAGACATGCTAGTTTATGTAATTATAGTGTATTTAAGTTCACACCAAAATATGCTCTAGCCGGTCCATGCCTACGTAATGTGATCTATTAAAATGTGTGATATTTCAAGGTCATTGTGTCTGTAATCCACTTCAATTTCCAAGGATGTAACTTTAAAGTTTTAAGACTATTATAGGCAGGCCACTTTCATGAGTCTATTTCGACAAATTTGTGACGAGCTCGAAATAATACCCTTAAAACAAAATCTTGTGCAGATATTGGTTCCAGGAACCTCTCGTCCAAGATAGAAAGTCTGTTTTAATGGAAAAAAACATAAATGAAAGGAACCTGTTGTGTTCATTTGCTTATCCAGTCGGAAGGAAGAAGACGTTTCGAGTGAGTGTTTCCCACACTCCCGCGCCGAGTGTTTATGCAGATCAGCGAAGAGTACAATGGAACATTTTTCTTCCTTTGAAGGCTCATTGTTAATTCTTAATAAGTGGATGTGCCGATGACTGACGCCCTATAGAAACGCCTGTTGAGTATGTTTGGGTGAAGATATCCCCTGGTTGTTGGTTGGGAAGCAAGAAAATTAATTAGAATGATTATGATATATTAGAGATTATGATATACTATAAACAAAGACCGCATACAATGAAAACAGTAAATCATCAAAATTGGTCCTAAATTATCACATTAGACATAGCTCTGGTTGGTCACTGGTGGGTAAGCGACACTTATAAGTCGTATACGATTCAAAGAATTTCTTCCATAGGGAGACGAACTTGGAAGGCAAAAGCATGGTTATAGTGAAATAGATAAATTTGGTCGTTTTTACCTCGGAATTGGATTTAAAACTTTCTCTAACTCCTGTATTCCAATTTTCAGCTCCGTAGTAGGTATAGCTGTAGTAGGTATACTGTGGAACGTAGTAGGTATAGCTGGAAAACGCTAAAAGATGTGGCTAGTAAGATTCCCATAAAACTGCATTTATCTTATTAGGCACATGTTGCTTTCCTGTTTTCTATTGATGCCTGCTTTCAACACAATTTGTTTATAAGAAAAAGTTGGCTCCTGTGTTGTAAGTCAAATCAAATTTCAAGTAATTCCCAAGCAATTCCCACTCACTCCTATGTTACTGGCTCTGCTTTTCACAATACACGTAATGCGGGTTCCAAAACCAAGGTCTGAGTGGGAACAATTCTTATTCCAAATAATTTATCTTATTTGTATTTAAATTCTTAATACTCGAAGCTTTGGACCTAGAATAGGTACAGGCTCTGCGGTTCATACCTTGTCTAAAACGCGACCGGTCATCACATCTGTGCCACAACAACCGAGCACTGATTATGATTAGATGACATAATGTAGGTAATGTACCATCATTATGGAGATTTTCATTAACTTTGTTAAGAAGCTGTGTTACTGTCCATGAACTATTGTGTTTTACCTCAAACGTATACGAGATGAATAGGACCTGGATTCCAAACTGACCTACTCCAATAAAAAACTGAGTTGAGAAGAACGTTGTCTATTTCCACGAAAATAATGAGTTTGGTCATCATCAGAAACATACAATAAACTGTTATTACAATACTGTTATTGTTTGTTACTGATGAGCTAACCGTCGAAATATATTTAACTTGTAAATCATTATTTTCGTGGAAATAGACAAAGTTCTTCTCAACACCGTTTTTTATTAAAATGGTTTTCCACAATCTAGCCGCGAGTGATTTCATTCTGACCTGCTCCTATTGTTCTTGTTCTTACCTCCATTATGTAGCGGTTGAAATTATGGATTTTCGAATCCTCTCATTTTTCTTGGGGTACTTTTCTTAATACTCCTCCTTCTCGGCTCCTTCCCTTCCTGATCTCTCGTTCATCACGCCAAGGTCCCGTTCTCTACATTATCATCGATCAGGTGTACCACCCTTCACACAATCCCCCAATCACGTTAGAAAGGGGTTGAACAGTCGCATAGATTGATCAATGTTCCACAATCAACCCCTCCACCGCTGGATCTATTTTGATAAAGGGGACTGCCAGTCCGGTGCCCCTTTGTCCACATCGGAAACTCTTGGCAACAAACGCACAAACTTAACAAAAACAACCGTTCCTTTTTTCTCCCCATTCCACCAGATTCTCCGCCCTTACAATAGCCCACCGGACTTCCGTGTCATTAACTCAAATAATTGTTGTAGAACCAGCATTATAAAAGCCTTGCTGAAAGGAAAAAATGGTTGTGAGTTACTTTTTCTTCGTCAGTCACAAAGGAGCACCATAACCTTGAGAAAACCCCCAACTTCTTGATTCTCGGTATAAAAAAGTACTGTCATGTTCTATAAATACTCTTAGTTATAGAGGTAAAATAGATCGATCGACAAGTTTATACCTTTATCCTAAACAAATCTTAGAATAACCCTTAGTAAATCTTCTTCTTCCTTACGAGTGAGTATAAATTGATGTTATTTTCAACCCTTTTCTAACTCATACCAACCAATCCAACTGTTGTGTAATCATCAACTATCACCTAAATTTTGGTTCATTTTTTTTTTTTTTTCAATAATAAATCAAGGAATCAAGCAAAAACAACAAATATTTTTTTAAATCTAAACCAAAAAGGGTGGGTTCTAGGATTAATTCCTGGCGAAATTCGTAATGGAAGCTGAGGTGTAGGATGCCTTCTTACCGTGTGGGATTCAAAAATATTGATGTAAGCAGTACAATTGATGAATTTTGGCAGTCAATGAGCCATATTTCAAGCTTTTCCTCTACAGATGAACATCCTGTTAGTTGTGAGCTAATTTTAGGTAAGGTTGTGTATTTAGCTTTTGGTGTGATATTGATGGGAATCTCACCAAACAATTCTTTCGATTGAAAGATGGGATTCGATAAAACTTGGGGACCTAGGTATGACTTTTGCACGTTGTACTTGAGGACCCGCTTTGACGGTAATTATTCCATAAAAGCCCTTAGTCTTCAAGGAGATTTGCTGCGAAAGGATTGAAACCCCCAGAAGAAATAAGTGAAGCGAGAGAACGAAGGGGACCAAAACGACCCCAAAGAGGAAAGTTGTGGGAAGAGACAGGAAGGGACGTCCCTCTGAACCCTGCGGCAGCCCTTTACGCACGACACGCACTTCCCAACGTCCTACGAGGACCAACCCTTCCCCACAAAACACAATTTACGACCCTGAATATTGTGAGGCTCTTGGGGAGAGAAGCTGGTGTGAATTTCAATTCTTCTGAATCAAGTTGCAGTCATGGTGTTTCCATGTAAAAATTGATAAATGGAGAGAATTAAAGACTAATTTGGAATTCACTATTTAGTGGTTCCTACTCACTGAAAGATAAATTGCAAACTTCTTCACGATTCATTAATTTTTAATATTTTCAAAATAAAGGTATAAGGATTTCATCCAAATTGTGTTTTTTTTTCTTTCGGAATTCCTTTGTGACCCAATTGCTTTTGGCTTATTAATTTTCGATCTTCGTCGAACTCCATCTTACTCCACCTTCTCCAACTAAAAATTTAAGCGAAATAAGACCATTAGAAATGGATCTAGATGAGTGATGCATCAGCTTTCACAAGTTCAAGGGACAAGAGATGAGAAAGACGCCATCCCAGCTTCCCCATGCAGTGAGCGTAGTTTCACACACGTTGGCCGTCTTGTTATACAACACACGTTGTCTTGAGAAAGATGTACGAGGATCTATAAAATGAGACCCTCTGCGATCGATTTCTCCGCCGGAAGAAAGCTCGATTAATGATGAGATGACAACAAAGTATTCTTGACAAACTCAAATTATAATAATCGTAAACTCTTTCTATAGAATTGGAAATGTAAATCGATCCATCTTTGAACACATCAAAAATTCGTATTTTGTTCATTTACACCTGTGGGAGTTAGTGTTTCTTCTCTATATTTCCACTTTAATTTTTTAATTAATTGAAAGTTCATGGAAAAAATTCATAGTAGTCGAGGATCTTGAAAAGTTTTATGTATGTTGGACTGTTTTTTTCCACTTTAAAAAAAAATTTATGGTGGCTACATGAAAGCAAACTTTTTTTCTGAACTGAAACGGTGAACAAACGAAAATGCTTATAATATTTCAGGAAAATGCCTCTGTTATGATCTGGAAACCTGAAAAAGTTTGAGAATTTTATAATATTGTTTCTCCATCTACCAGTTTAGTGTTGAGCAGACTGGTTATAAACTCGAAGCTCGTTTCTTGTTGGCATTTGGCGGTTTTGACATATTCTCACGTTTTGAATAACTTACATCTTTTATAATATAAAAAGATTTGGAAAGTTCTCCGCTTTTACTCTATCTACTAGTCGTAATTTTGAGGAATGAAAAGATACATAAATTATTGCTTCGAACAGAATAAACCTTATTGCATCGAAGATAGAAACACCGAAGGTAAATGTTATTCATATTATAGGATAATATCAATGTTATCTTAGAAGGTTCTCAGTTCACGGTACTTAAAGAGTAACTTCGTGAAAAATGTGTATGCCTTTCCCCGCTTTCCAGTGTTTCTCCATTTTTCTGGAGCCTTTTTATCGAGAAAAGTCTCATAATCTCACCCCTAAAAACAACCCTCCCCAAAGTCGGCAAGATCTGTTTGAGAGGGTCAGACATAAAGGTGAAACATTTACAGGTGAGGAGACTTTTGTGGGGATGAAAAGAGGCAGATCGATAGTCTTGTCGTTTAGCAGCAAGAAAACTGCTGAAGGGTCCCCTCTTTTGTTGAGGAGAGTGGAGCGATGTTAAATTCGTTTAACTGCATGTGCACAGACGCCCTCTAACCTTATAAGAAATCTACATTAGACCTTCCCTTCACTTCGTCGTACATGAGAGGAAAATAAGGGGTTGGGTGACGTCAGTGTTATAAATATATTTTAATGAATAATTCAATTTTGAATTTGAGCAATGCACTTAGGAATAAAAATAAAGATTCTATTAAAAATGTGGGTGAAGTGAATTGTGAAGTGAATGTGTCTTTTTGGAGTGAGTAGTTATTTGTGGCTTCGCTACTGTCACATGCGAACCGTCACGAAAAAAGATCCGATTTCACCTCACAACCCGATACATCCGGATACCACACTCGAGAGAAGGAATCAAACATCTTTGGAAAGATAATAATATTATATATTATATATTATATAATCTTCGAATGAAAATTCATGTCAAAACCTCGTAATTAGGGATATGTTACTCAGTTTTCCACCTAGAAAAATCGTTATCCACTCGTTGGAAAGCTGTCGATTTATGCCGAAATTGTATGCTGACCGCTCGATCATGAAAACAAAGAAACCATATCAAACATGGTTGCGCTTTTTTGCCGTAAACGTTTGCGGAATTTGGAGTGACTCTAAGAGTGGAATGTATCGACAACGACTGTAATTATAAACGTCAAGCTGATTTTGGTGAGAAGCAACTCACTCCACCAACATCCACGACGTATCATAATATTTTAATAATCTACGAATCTCTCAGATAGATAAGAGCGGAAAATGATAAAGAGCGCAAGTAGTCTCGACAGAATCAGAACGGAAAGTGATTTTTTATTGAAACTATAATAAACAAATGAATGCAACTTTGAATTGCATTAGCAACTCTCAATATCAATAAATGAGTAGTAAAAGTACCTTATAATAAATTACTAATCTCACTGCACTGTTTCAATCATAGATTGAAATTGATTGATTGAAAATTGATTATTTTTGTCGGATAATCTGGCTTAGATATTGTTGGTTGTTCAAATGTTGGTTGACTAGATTAAACTTGTCTAAGTTATTATAGCTACCTAGGATCGCTTCGGAATAGTTTGGGTTCTTGAATCCTATCTGTTGATTCTATCTTCAACTAGCGCTATTCAAGACTTATTGCTTCCGAGTCTACTGAGGTAGCAGAAGCAATGTTTTCACTTTTCAAGGTTAAAAATAAAAGTAAAGTTCTCCAAAATAAAAATGTACACTCGCGTTTTACGTTTTAGACATCCTGAACAATTTTGGTTTCTTATCTGTCATAGCTCAGTATGTCCGCAAATCGTTGAACAGGCAAACCTATACGAAGTTATTTTCCAATTTCAATGAAATTTTCGAGGTTTGTGCAGTTTGATGTTGGCAGTCCCCTATGAAAATCATCGCTGTCGGATTAACAGTATCCTCTGCGCATGAGTGAACGTAAAATGCTTGTAACTGACATAACTTCTACATTTTTCATCCGAATTCGATGAAATGTTCATAGACTGTGCGGGTTGTAGTGTAGGTGACACCTCTGAGAGTAGTGCAAGGTACTTAGGTACTGATGATTTGAGATTATCTACTATTCATCGGATCATCTGTACAATCTTGTTATGAATAAGAGGAAGCTATGTGCAACACCCACTCGGCTGACTTTTTTTGTGCGTCCTGTTGTAAACGGAGATTCTGCCCTCGGACAGTCGTTTTTGCTCAAACGTAAATAAAACTCCACCCCAGGCCCACGCAGCTGTTGACGGCGTTTTGGTGATTCGTGAGCCAGAAAATGAGCGGAACAATATTCCTATGTCTGAACGGAAGAACCCGAGATACAGGAGAAAAAAAAATGTTGTAAGGGTTTTCCTTGATTTATTAAGGGTTCATCCTTGAGTGATTAATTTCACATTAAAAGGAATCAAAAACATGATAACCTGAGAGTGTAGTGCCGTCCGTAACTTGATAGTATCGAATTGATGCATCATTTATGACTCTGGGCTTCAATTGAAAAAGTGCCATTCATGCAACATTTTTTAATGAGCGAAAGTCGAACTGTTGACCTACGTAGGTATGTTATTGTACCTAACAATTTCACATTATTTAAAAATTTGCTGGATTAGAAAAATCTTAAAGAAACCTATCGTGAATGGATTCTTCGTGCTAATACGTTCTTCGTTTTACCCGCTATTCGAACTATTCAGTATGTGTTCAAGTATTGTTATCACTTTCGTAATGTTGGAAAGTACACGCTTATTTTTGTTCTGTGGAAGCCGAGTTTCTTGTTTGCACCGATGTTCGATGGCGTACGTCTATTATTCCGACTTGTTGTCTTTTACTGTGTAAACTCTTCGTCAGTTGTACACACTTCCGTTTGATAGATATCTTGTGGGTTAAAGTTTCTCTATTCATCAATGGAAAACCGCTAGAATGACAAAAATTATGAAAAGTACAAGCATTTTGAAACATTTTGAAGAGGTGTAGATCCAGACCCTATTCAAATGAGTGTCATACCTACACAATATGATTCGAGAGCACACGTGCTTTTTTTCTTATTTTCCATATAGAAAAGGATAGTGTGAGGTAATCTAACTTGTAGGTGATCAAAGTAATGTAATGTCGCAGTAATTTGAGAAATCAAACGCTCTATCTAACATGAAATATTGAATTACTTGAGCAGTAAGGATGTTTGTAGTTCACAGGTTACAATCATGTTTAGACTGCCTTCAATTGCCTCGGAATGGCAAAGGGCTTCCAGAATTACAACGGTATGATAGGTGAATATTGGTGCAAATCCACTAATCAGAGGTCTGAGGGAGTAACCACTGTGCCTTACGACTTTAGACCGAAAAGCTTCAGTGTAGTCTATGACATAGTGTCCCAAGCTGAAATCCAACATGGGAACTAAACTCAGGAATGGAAAATGTGAATTTTGATTCATGGAAATTTTCCCCGCGTTCCCCTGTGTTAGACCATGATGGGAGATTTTAAAACTTTTTGTGTTTTGGAAGGTCTGTGTTTATGATTCGACTTCCTCAATGATCGAAACCGTAAGAATCGGCTCCGGTTCAGTCAGAAAAAATTGAACGATTTTGGTTAATCGATTTCTCTTACTAGAATCCTATTGCAAAATTATAAAGCACGGTAGGTACACGATTTTCAACTAAAACATATTTAAAGGTATTTTTGTGTACCTAGATAGGTTTTACAAGTATTATTGTGTACCTGCTTTGAATACCTTTGAACCTCAGTCATTTTGCTAGCGAAAGATTAACCTAAAGTATCCGAGAAGAAAAGAAAACGCTTGCATACGAGTCTGCAACACTTTGGGACATTTTATGTCTTTACTTTTTCCCTTGTCCCTTTTCCCGTGCCCCTTCACCCTTCTACCTACCTTGCCTTTGCTACCTACCTATAATAATAATACTATGCTTTCTCAATAATTGTTTGATTACGTGTAACAAACTCTTACTGCAAATGTTGTTTACAGATATTTTAACTCAGGCGTATATCTCAGTTTCTTCCATTATTACAGCGGTTTTGGCAGCTTATAATTTATACGTAAATTTAGGGCTTTCCAACGAATGGTGAACGATTTTTCTACGAAAAGTTGAAAGTTCCGTAGACTTGGATGTAAGTAGTAATTGGATATTATTTAAAAAAATTCGTGAGCAATTCTCGTGATGTTTTTTCGTTTATGTGCCAAAGTAAAGACATGAAATGTCAAATTGCTTAAACAGTCTCTCGACAGATAGAATGAACGCCATGCCAGGTCCCTATACTTAAGCATAAGATTAGTTACTCGTTTATTTTTCAATAGGAGTTCAGGTACGAGAATTTTACCATTGTTTTGTTAGTTAATTCCTTTGGCCACCTGTTCCTCTCCTTCATTTCTGCAATGAAAAGTAGCATGTGACTACACTTTCGCTCCATTGATCGTCTTAGTTCGTAAGCGAATGGAACTTAAATGGAATATAATGTCGTTCGCCATATTGCATCTTTCTTGGGGGAACGTCAAAGGGGGTGCTAAACCATATCTCCAGACTTATTTTGCTCACAGCTCTGCCTCTCCCCTCTACCATTAGTCTCCTCTTGTTACTTTCTCCATCTCTCAACTATATTTCTTACTTGATATTGTGTGTCATATTCCCCCCGTCTCCACTCTGGTTTCAAAGAACTCTTCAAGTACATTTTATTTCCATGTATGGAAAATGCCTTCAAATGAAATGAAAAATAAGACAAAGCGCCTCGTAATTTATCTTCTGTGTGCTTTTTTTCGATTTATATTAAAATATTTCATTGCAGCAAGCATTCCAAGGAACCCTTTGGATGGGCAACTGAACGTTCACTTCCAACCAAAAGGCGATAAAACATACTACTAATTAATTACCTTCGTTCAGCAGCTTGAAAAAGTTGTCATTCCCTTTTGTCAGATCACCCATTGCACAAGTCTTCAGTATTTCGTAGCACAGAAACAAAATACTACAGTATTTTGTAGCACAGAAACAAAATACTACAGTATTTCGTAGCACAGAAACAAAATACTACAGTATTTCGTAGCACAGAAACAAAACACTACAGTATTTCGTAGCACAGAAACAAAATACTACAGTATTTCGTAACCCTTAATCAACGATACTCAACATGCAATTTCCAGTGTACCTCAACACCATGTTGACACAATTCCTTGGTGTTTCTGTAGCACTGTTTCGCCTTTTCCACTACCTACCAACCATTGATTTTTGCTTATTAATAATTTTGCACATTTTGACGAAATAATCGCTTCACACTCAATTCGAAGAAATAGGGAGTTGTGGGTGCCTTCATTAGGTTGCTATAGACGCAGAAGTACAACTCGAAGATACGAACAACGATCACATTTTGGTCAGCTAAAATTTCAACGGAGATTAAGCTTCTTTTGCGATTCACACTCGTGTTTCTGGTTTATTGTAAGACCAACCCTTAAATTTCCATAGGGAGCGAATGGTTGGTCCTACAGAGCTCTGGGTGGTCTCATTCGATTCTAAAAATTTAGTACTATGTTAAATTGGTGGAAAAATACCTTTATATCAAACTTTTTTGAGCTAGGGCGTTTTCAAAATTTCAACCCTTTGAAGTGACTAACATCAACCAAAAGCTTCGGGCACAACTAGACCCCAAATGGAGCCCATTTACCAAATTTCATCAAAATCAGTCCATGGTAATTTTTATTCGATTTTTAGATTCTACGTACCATTATTGAAAATAATTGACCAAAATTCATTAATGTAGGTTATATCGGTACCTACCTATTTTGTTCAAAATTTCTATGATTATTTGTATGCCTCACCTCGCTCCAAATTATTGAACAGATTGGATATACTTATACATATTTTAACCCTTCACTTACCCTCTCTGATTGAAAATGTCTATATGCTAGTGAAGTAATACAAATTGCGGAAAATATCAAAATTGAACAAAAAAAGACGCAAATCAGTTGAGAATGGTGGGCTGGACAGTGTTCACAAGATTTCGTTCAAAACCGTAATTTTTTCCTTAATTCATGAAGTACTTTCGCTACAGAATGCTAGTTATTTCAAGTGAAATCAACGATGTTACCTTTGTTAACAGGTAGTCGAAGCTACCAATTTGGGTTCTGTGCGCACCACGGAGGAAAGATACCTTCCGTCACATAAACATCTCGTGTAAGACCACAAAAAATAGATTCCTGGTAAGGTAGATTTCCTATAAGAAGAAAAAATCCTTGAAAAGGCGGGGTCCCTTGGTGCTCTGCTCCCTGTCCCGGGTATCGTTCGGGAAGCGTGGGGTTCCCATGACAACGCTGCACTACCTGCACCCCCAATCGATATTAAAGCAGCAATCCTATCCCTAATTTCTGTTCATCGTCCGTCCTTTCGTTGGTGCACCGCCATGTGGTCTGGACCACTCTACTTAATTTACAATAATTTTAGTTTTGATGTTCGTAGTGTTGATTTGAATTTTATGTAATAGCAATGTGCGAAGAAAATAAATAAATTAACGAGAATAAATGTGTCAGTCTCAGTTTTTGGGAATCTGAAACTCAATCCAAAAGTACCTACCTATTTCTAAAATTTTTACTTTGTAGTACGTACTTTCTTTATTCCAAAACTCAAAGTGAACTCAGTATACCAGTTAATTGATACTTACCATGTAAGATTCTTGTATTCATAGTTACATATCTGATAGGGTTCCCCATTCTTCTTGTAGGGATCCAATTTCAAGGTTGTTGGCTTAGAAAGACACCTTTGAGATATCCTCTTTTTATAGTATCTATGCCTAGGTTGGCTCTTCCCCACTCAGAATTTCTTTTCTCTTTTAGTTTTTAGCATACATGTGTCATATTACATCGTTCAGGTTAAAATTTACTCGAATTTTTCCTTGGAGAACTTGTGAATCACTTAAAGATTTCCAGGTTTTACCGCTGACTCACTGTTTGTGTCCTGATCCGTACGTCCTTGAGGAAGAAGGTGTGACGTCTCAATTGTCGTTTTCAGAAAAAATCATCTACCTAGGTAGAGTACTGCGTACCGAAAACGAGGTTATGATATGAATCTACTGAAAATATGCCTACTAGAATCAATTCTTTCTTCCTCTTAGGGATTATAATAATTGGTTCCTTTATAAAATTCGTTATAATTTTGAAATAATATAAACATAGATTATGTAATGTACTTATTCACTATTTTTTTGGTTTACAGGAGGCTGGTCAAAAGCTATCAACCAAAGAAAAAGGATGAAGAAGATTACCAGTAAGTTAAATCACAATTTTTTGTTGGTACTGTAAACAATTATATTTTTGCTGGCTTGCTCTTTATATCTCAACCGAATGTCTTTGATTCACCCCTATATACTAATTTTTATTTGCATCAATGAAGGTACCAGTGTTTTTAGTTGCACAAAATGATGATATCTTCAAGATTGAACGTTTCCTATGAAATCCTTATTTTGTACCAATTTTATTCCATTACTGATTTGACAACAACTTATTCTCACATCAATGAAATTAGCGCCACCCTTCATTATACCAAAATTTCGTAGTAGGTGGGGTTCAGGTGACTGAGGGGCAAGTGAATTTTTTGCCAAAATAGCGATTATTGAATGATGTTTGGCGGAAGTCCTCAGTCAGCAGTCGACGAATGGCTACACAACCAGTCTTTACAATGTAAATAGGTCTTCACTTTTTTTCTACGCGTAAATGATTATTTTTTGCTCGTTTTTTCCGGTTTACAAGTCATTAGTCGTTTCTCCCAAACAAACATTGCTGAGTAGCTGGTTTTTCCTTCTGTTTTCGTACCAACAGCACCAGTGGTGTATATTCCATCTTCGGCGTAAATTCGACGGCTGACTTTTAGAGGGTCAAACGTAGTTCTTTCTTGATTAGCAGCATTATTTCATCAATGTTGATAAGTAACAGGGATACCAATTCATGTTACCCGATCCGACTATCACGAATTTAACCCTCGAGCAGTCGCGTGTTTTATAAACACATAACTGAGCGCGTGGCGGCAAACTGGCCGCACTTCGTAACTTAGTCGAATTTCAGTTGTGTAACGCGTATACGCATATATTCTCTAATTAAATGATACGCAGGGTGCACATAAGAAACCAATTTTCAATTAAACGAGAAATTTATTACTCAACAAATTCCACAAAGTCAACTAGAATAACATCAAAATTTAGAAAGTTCTTCTTTCATACCTATGGTATATATTGTATGACACAGCCAATATTTCCTGCCAATATTTGCCTCTTGATTTTCTCTCGTATTTCAGATGCATTATAAACAAAAATGACTTGTTCTTTACTAGAAAATGGTGCACATACCACAACACTTTTCACAAAAGAAAATATTAGGAACGTGGCCGGTTGATGGACGACTTCAACTTAGGTACTGAACTGAGGTACCCTACGCGCTTCTTGAAGTCCGAGCCTAGCGCAGTCTAGCTTCTTGAACAGCAACTTGAAGGTACACATCGGCTATTGCGCGGTATATTATGAATATAGAAAAACCAGCCTATTTTTTTCAAAAATGCGGCCAAATAGCCGCACACGCGACTGCTCGAGGGTTAAATACAAGCTTCTGAATGTTGTTCGGTGTATCAAAAAAATAAAAAATAAAAAAATAAAAAATGAATCGATATATATAAAAAAATAAAATAAAATTTTAAAAAATATGTTTTTTTTAAATAAAATTTTCATACTTGCAATTTGGTTTGAATGTTAGATGAAACTGAAATACCTACAGTCGCTCTTCGTGGTGTATTACCAGTTTTAGTGAGCAGTGGTAGTTGGCTGACGGAATTGAGCAAGAACTTTTATTTGAAAAAAGGAATGTTACGAAAATTCTCAATTCCATTAAGAAGTACAAAATTTATTTATAATACAATAAAACGTATTGAATTCAGAGTGTAAATAAACGTCAATTCAAGATAAAAAGTTTTATATTTTGACGGCTAATTTACTTGATTAACAAAAAACAACGAAGAATTTTTCTCAAATTGCGAAACCTAGAGAACTGAAAGGAATGTGATTGGAGAGAAAAAATCATTTGGATATAGTGCCCTACTTCCATTTTGGTGGATTATTTTCAATAATGTAAATGATGACTTTGTCCTTCCTTCTAGTTGTCTAGATCGAGCACGTGACCGTTTCCATAATTAGGCTACTCTTTTGAAACTGAAAACACATGATATAAGGTAGCACAAGCCCTTTCTCTTGGTCCTATTTCCTTTGATGTAACGAAAACGATAAAACTTGCCGAAGGTATCTGAAAGCTATGATTTCAGACCCCTGAGAACCAGAGTTATTCCTTGTTTGTTAACCCATTTCATCTCCGGTGAGGAAACGTCCCGTCTCTTTCGACGTAATGCTCTTCCCCAGTTAGCCCGAGTACCTTCACATTTTCTGGATTGATTGCTTCATACTTACTCAACAATCTTCAGAACAAAGCCACGAGATTCGCAACAGGTCATGATTATGAAGATGTAAATCACTGTTACTACTCAAATTCTGAGGCCGAGTCAATGAGAATTGCTAGTGTGAAATAAATGCCTTTAAAATTATCCAGGGTACAAAGATATTGTTTAGTAATCCGTCTGGATGATTTCGCTTTTTGGGAAATACCGCAACATTTTATGGTCAGATAAAAACCCGGGAAACTTGACAGTACTCTAAAACCCGTAATCTTCGATACTCGATAGGGAACATTTATGAACTTATAATTCCATGGTCTACGATACTTAACTCTTGAATTCTGTCCCTTTCATCAGACTTGTACCTGCTAGCTAAGTGTGACACCATGGTTACCAAGAGTGGTTGTGTGGCTAGGGATGGCAACGATATATCGATATATGAAATGTATCGATAGATTACGGTTGATATACCGATATAGAGAACCTATATTATCGGTCAATATTGATGTATTTACCGATAATATCGCAACTTGTTTTCAATGAGTAAAAATTAATATTAAAATAAGTGGATGAGGAGGGACGCCTGTACCTGTGTAAAACATCAAGTGATTTTATACCAAATTTTATAGGTAGGTTGACTTCAGCTCGAACATGACGTGTACATCAATGGTTTACACCTACAGTGTCGCTCAGGGCTCAATTATTTGACTTTAGCCAAAAATAATGGATCCGTCTAGATTAAAACTACCTACTATGCGAAATGAAGCAGGTTTTCACAACAATTATTTTCAATTTTGAAATACCATGCCTACAGTATACCCTAGGCAATTTATGAATCGAACATTGCAATGGCGAGTTTATTTACGATGTTTTATATGTTGTGAGCACCCCTGAGGGTAGTTTTTTTCCCACGATATTTGCAACCCCGAAAACCCTGTGTTACTGACATAGTGCTCTAAAACCATAAATTTTCGAACTTTTCAGTTTGAAAACTATGAATTTCGATAATTCATGTCCAGTAAAACTTTTTAAGAAGTTTAAATACTAACTTCAACCGGATTTTCCTAGTAGATCTTCCGATATGTGAGTACCTATATCGATATATTTCTTCCAAAATGATGTTAGTAACGTTTCAAATCACCGACCTACTTCGACAAGTTTTTCCAAGTATATCTTCCGATATGTCGATAAATGTCTTCCTAAATCATGTTTACATTGTTTTAAAACTATTAAGTTCACCTACCTAGTTCAACACGATTTCCCAAGTAAATCTTCCGGTATATCGAATTATCGATATTTTTCTGTGTTATATCGAAGGTATTGATATCTTATTGACGATATGTCATTCGATCAGTATATCGATATATCTCATTCGATATGCCATCCCATCGTGTGGCTCTTGGTGCCATGGTTACACAACAGCAATTCATAAAAATCTAAAAGGAAATTGAATTTATTTAATGGAGTTGGAGAGATGAATTCAACATCGGGGTTTGAATGTGGTGACAGTAAAATGTCGAATAGTTGTAGCTGGTCAATTGACTAAATCAAGTTGATGTGAGACTTACGACAGAGACAATTTGACTTTAATGGTGAATGTGACTCCTTAGTTAGTTGATTATGCTAGTTTGTATAATTGTTATTTATTGGTTGTCATGGAACGAGACAAACCACGGATTTTGGGAAATAAATTATCCAAAGCGAATACCTTGTCTTTATTTTTAAGTTTAACCCTTCACGTTAAAACTGGAAGTTAATCATGAAAATAGTCTCTGAATATCAAGGTTTGCTTTCAATTAGAGATATTGGAAATAATGAATTTTTTGTACGAGTAGAATGCCATACCAACCTCTTTCCTTGCATATTTTGATACCCTGGAAAGCATAAATTCGAAAGATGTCTGATTCTGGCTGACCTCAAGATGTCACCATGAGCCTTCTTTAGGATAAACTACAAAATTTGAAATTCCGGTGACGAAAAGAACAACTAATAGAGAGCTAATAAACAAAAAAACGGAAAAAATATCTTAAATCAGTAGGAAATTAAGGGCTGGCCAAGTACAAGTAGGTACACTCGATTTTGTTACTGACACACACTCTTTGTTACTGATTCAGGATATCCTTGAGCGGTTTTGTGGGTCGTTATTTCCTAATCTATTGGGTGTATTAGTACTAAGGGACGTCCTAAGAATCAGGTTTGCAGACAATCTCCCCTTCAACTTGGTTGTTTTCAGATTTCCTCAGCTGTAGGATTGCTTCAACGGGCAGGGCAACTTTTAGTTGAAAATTTTCCAATGTGAAAAGTTTCAATATTGGTAATGTTCCTACTGGAATGCTCTAAACCTTTAGCCTATTCACTTACCGTTCGTGTTTCACATCGCCTTCACCAATTTCATTCAGGCAACGGAAAATGTCCAATTGGCCACTTCTAAACTCACTCAAGGCAAGAAAAATGAAATGTTCTAGTGTTGGAAATCTTCCGATTAATGAACCTATCCATGACCACTAACTGTTCGTGATCCGTTGACTCCAGGCATTTTGAGTCTAGGAAGCCTTCAAGAGATACTGCGCTATTTTCTGCTCTTCTGATTAACAATTTCCCCTATGATACATAGGTACGTTTTCCTCCTGTTTCGTAGATATCGCAATCTGAAGCCATTTCAGCCTGATTTATTCGACGGTCGTTTTAATTGCTCAATTAACTCCAAAATCGACTTTTAATTGTTTTTTTCTGATTGCTCATCTACCCAACTAAAGAAACATCCAAGAAAAAACCTTTCTTCTTTGGTTTCCTCTCTCAATCGATACCCCTCTCACTTCCCTCTCGAAATCATCCAAGCGTAATAATGCAATCAATCTCGTTTCCGCCAACCTTATCACCGATCTCGTTATTCCTAGCCGCAGGACCCGAGTAATCTCTTCCCCGTGATCCTCGTCATTCCTTAATCTTTCGGGCCTCCCTGAAAAAACACGTAAGAGTCACGTGACCTTAGAAGCTACGGGAATCAGGTGCACGTAGACGGTGAGTTGGTTGATTCCGCGGTTTTATTGAGAGGAGTACGGGAAAAAAAGTGTGCAAATACCGTTGCTCGTTTCGTGGAGGAAGGAACCGTCCAGGCAATCAAATACAGCTACGCTAAGGAATCCCTCATTCACTTCTATCGATCTTGTTCAGTCGAGTTTTTTTGCCCCTTCGCCGTTATCGCGTGTACCCACTTTGCAGATGAAAGGCATGTATGTTGATGAGAGTAAGCCATATAAAGTTAAAATTTTACTGCAGGATGTGCCTTTCATAATTTCCTAGCAATTTTTCATTTCTTCGTTGAGAAATGAGGATGCAGTTTTAATTAAAGGATTAGTGGCAATCTTTGTATCGGTAAGGTCTAGAGAAACTTGCTGCTCCCATAAAAAAATTTTTCCCCCATCATTGATTATTGAGTAACTAACTGATTACCCGTGTGTTGCGAAGATGCCAGGTCTTTTCCAAATATCTATCATCCCGGTCAACAAGTACTAAGCTGATCTGTCTCAATCCATTTTCAGTATGCTCACAAGTTTTCCAAGATGTAGTGATGTTAGCTTCATAGCTCAAGTATCTGATCTAGCTTATTTATTATCACCCTATAGATGTCCCCCAAATATACCACATTTCAACGCTCTATGATGAATAGTAGAGGAGTTGACTTTTATCATTTACTCTCATGGCTTGCAAGGGGCAAACACCTTATTAATACGTACTACAGTCATGTTCTTTCGCTTCGCTATCTCATCCAAGTGGGTGTTTAGACCCCAGGAATTGGTCTTTCTAGTAGATCTCTTGACTTGTAGTCTTGTTGGCTTCAAAATTCGCAATATTCTGCTCAAATTCCATATACGTATTCATTCGTGATACCTAGAATAATAATTCCACATGCTAAAGTTTCTTTGCTTGTAGTTAACTGTTAACCTTTTCGTAAAAAATTTGCATCACCGAATTCATTCAAAACATCGAGTTCATGGCCACTCCGACACCCTCAAGTAAATGCGATTTGAATAAGTCGAATGCGATTCATTATTATGCCTCTTGCAGTGGCACTCCAGTGTTTTTCAGTCTCGTTGCTCCCTAAAGGCAGTTATTTTCTGACATATTCCCTTGCGCAATGAGAGTAACCTGGTCTGAGCAGCATTAGCAACTTATCTGAATTGGTAATGACTCCCCTCAACCGCAGTTCACATTGTACCAACAACTACGACTCGCTTTGCATGAAATGTTCAATGATGAACAGCTAAGCTCTGAATGCGTCATCGTGCCTGACACTTGAGTCTCTTCTCACTTCGATGTATAATTGAGGAATCTTACAGGCACACAGGTTGTTCCATCTTCATTACTACTTCGTGGAATTTGAATTCTTTCATGATGGTGCTATTATTACCCTTCCTTGTAAATAATTCGCTAAGAATGTGTGTATTTGTCGTGGTTTGTGATTCAAACATCTGCAACGATTTCTGTATCGAGCAAGTTTCTGGCCAGGTTAAAGGCCGTAGTATAGTAATATAAGTTCAGCGACATCATGTGACAACTTCTTCATTGACATCTTAACAATGGTGAACATCGTAGATTATGTTACAACACTAGCATCTTAGTTATTGGCCGTTTTCGTAGTTGACGGTAACCGCATGATTTAAAAAAAAATGCAGAGCCATAAATTAAAATGGACGGCATTAACGAGAACCAACCACAAAAAAATGCCAAAATGAAGGAACACTTGAGAAGGACTAGGTCGGTCCTCGCTTTCAGCAGAAAGGAGCTATTGTTTTGATAGGCTTTCCCACCGAAATTTGAATTAGAAAAACTCATTGAATCCAAAATGGCCTTGTCTGTTTCTCAAAAATGAACCATACGAGTCACCAGTTTTGATTGAAATGGTTTTTATGGTTGGTTCCCTTCTGGTCCAAATAAGCCTCCCATTTTGGTTTATTATTTTCAATAATGAACCTTTGGAATCGACCAAGAAAAAAAAAATGTTAACACCCCCTCAAAATTTGATGGTTTACGTTTCAAGGTACGTAGAATCCAAAAATCGAATAAAAATTTGGCCGTCCGTCCGCCGTACGCGGCACTTTTGCCACTTAGCATTGACCGATTTTGATGAAATTTGGTATGTAGGCTCCATTTGGGGTCTAGTTGTGCCCCGAAGCTTTTGGTTGATGTAGGTCACTCCTAAGGGTTCCAAAATCAATTTTGAAATTTTGAAAACGCCCTAACTCAAAAAATTTCGATATAAAGGTATTGTTTTTCCTTCAAATTAAGATTCTATAGATTTTTTAGAATTTTTTGAGACCACGCGGAGCTCTGTAGGACAAACCGTTCACTCCCTACGAAAATTTAAGGGTTTATATTGAAATATATATATATATAAATCAAAACACGAGTGTGAATCGCAAAAGAGGCCTAATCTCCGTTCAAATTAGAGCTGACCAAAATGCAATCGATGGTTGGTGATTTTCATTTTTTTTTTTTGATTTTTTTGATTTTTTTTATTTTTTTTTATTTTTTGATTTGATTTTATTTTTTTATTTTTCTCTTCATATTGGATGGTTGGTGATTTTGTAGACGAGTGATCTATATAAAAATAATAAACCGTTGTGTAATAATTTGCAGCGTTTTTGCTTTGTTGACAACGTACGAATATTCAAGGAATCCAACTTCGTCTACTGTGATGGTGGACCACAAGATTTTTTCATTATTGACCGCCCATTCGCAAGATGAATGAGAGAACATCATCATCTACTTCATTCCTGTTAGAGATGCTGGTTCCTCCTAAATCTCGTGCCTAATTTCTTTGGGCTCCGTTCTCTCTTCTCTCAATACCAGTTGTGACATTTCTGAGCGAGGTGAATGTTGTGATGACGGAGTAGTTTCGTCCTGCTTGCTTGCATCTTTCGCGTCGTTAGGGGCTCTAGCTGATCCGACAACATGTTTATCATCAGGTGCAATACCTTTACGCTGAGTTACAGACTCAAGGCGATGAGCTCATTCACCGTTGGGCCACCTGCCCACCAGGAACACCTGCCTCCCCGCATCTGTCCCCGCTCCCCGCCTCTTCGCCATTTACTACGCGACCTATTTAGAAGACACTTTAAAAATAAAGCCAGGTTGACCTATCTGAAATATTCATAATAAACACACGGTGGCAAATCCCTTACTCCGTCGTCCCACGAATCGTAGAGGTCCCACACCCATTTGACCAGGAGGACGGTGCCATTCTAATCTTTCCAGACAGATTTACTTAGAACCAGAGTCTGGTGTTGAACGGAAATATTCAGAACTATTCCATCGCATTCTCGTTTTATTTTCGTTACATAAAATCCATTCTCCTCTCATTCTCTTCAATATTCAATTCATATTCAATATTCTTCCTCCGATGTCTATTACTCCAGACTGATGCCTCATTGTGAACAGAAATGGACTTGTGTGGATGGCCTTGTCGTAGTAACATCTCCGTCATTCTAAACTAATTGTGAGTATTGAAACAGTAGTCATTTACCAGCCGTTCTCCGTTCTTAAAGGCTTGTACTCGTGATTACTCACATCGTTGAGGTAGGTCAGAGCTGAGCTCCAGCCTTGCATATCATATGAGCTTAGATTATGTACAACTAACCACTGGTTTGTAAGGGTTATTTTCGTCACACATCTCCTTACCTTTCTTAATGCCAGGGGAGGATAGTATGGTGAGATAGTAGTGATGATAGTATTGTTTTCTCCTTTCGCCATGGCAATATGAATGTATACGATCTGAACCCATTACTGTGGAAGCCGCTTATAGCAGAAACGTTTACATGCTGTTGGCATAATAATACTATGCCAACAGCATAATATTATTATTACTATTATTATTATTATATTATTATTACTCAATTACGTGTAGTCGGTAATTGTGTATACATTTATACAACGTCCATACAAAATAGACATGTCCAATAAAAAACGCTGCAAATTATTACACAATGGTTTATTATTTTTCTATATACATCACTCGTCTGCAAAGAACTCGGATTTGCCATTATCACCACGTACCTACAGCGATCGCATTTAGGTCAGATAAAATTTGAACGGAGATGTGCCTCTTTTGCGATTCACACTCGTGTTTCTGATTTATCGTGTGTGTTTATTCAGAATCTGTGTAGACATTCAACTTCACTTATTTTGTATGATTATGCGTTATTTTATTTGTGTTCAGACTGTGATAACTGACTACCATAAACCCACTCTCTTACTTAAGATCAGTACTAGTTGTAAGCTAATCGTATTGTACATTGAAAGTCAATAAGGTTCCTTACATGAATCGCCTATTTAACGATGAAGAAGAATGGTCGACATCTTCTACTATAGCATACGTCTCGCATGAACTTGCCCATCACATTTTAAAACCTCTATTCTATATGATGCAAGTAGCAATGTTTTTAAGGTTCTTACTTTTTCGCGGTTCACTCATAGGTATCAAAAGACTACCTAGCTATTGATATACCAAAAGTAGGACGTAAGCTGCTTTCCCTGAGGGATGCCGCCGTGTTTTTCAGTTGTGGGTCAGTAGTTCCTTGGCCCCAGCCGGCTACGGACTGACTGACACAGTCTTGGAGAAGGAATGCGTTGGGGTCCCTCTGAATCAGTAATAGAGCCCATACCTATCTTTTCAGTGTGGAACGCCTGCTCTCTTCATTAGTCATTCCCGTACTCACGTCAACGATCGTCTTTCTGAATGTCCCAACACGGTCTCTCGAGACGCCACTACCGTTTCTGACTCCATTTGTCATGACTGGACTATCCTAACGTAACAAAATTACTTAAACGCAAAATTCCTCCTTTAGTTGACAGAGACTGAAATTTTAACTACGAAACTATTATTATGGAATTTAGCTTAGTAACTAAGATACCACTTGGTTGGAGAAAGCCCAACAGAAAAGTCAGTACTGTAAATTTTCACTTTCAGCCTCGATCCCAATTTGACATGGTTTCAACTGCATCCTCGAGAGAGTAATATTTTTCAAATATATTTTCGATCTTCTCTAATCAATTTGCAAGCTTGTTCTTTGACATATTCTTGCGCATTAATATAAATGATGTGGGTAAGATAACTTAAATAGTTCGTTCGTATGATATCTGCTTCCAGTGTGGATTCGTGCTTCTGTTGAGGTTGGAAAGTATTACTCCTCTAACGTTTGTTTCGTCTAGGCCAATTTAAGGGGCATTCAAAAGTGTAGGGCGTTACCTACCGATGCAGGCGTGACTCACGCTCACCACCCACTTTATTGTTCTTTCAGTCAAAATTAATATTTACCCAGAAGTTGTCGAAAAAGAGTATATTGTTAACAAACATCGACTATATTATACCAGTTTCTTCTGAATGACTCTGAATCTGTTGAAACATCGGGGAAATTTGTGATGCGGTGGTAGTTTCTTCGAGATTACGTTCATTAGACGCATTCCATCACTGGAACTGTTCTTCGAGTACAGATGATGTACTCTATCACAATTTAATCTAGTGTTAGGAAGTACTTTGATCTAAGTCGTCTCTGACTACTCCTGACTCATAGAGACGCCAAGGCAGCTCGCTTCCTCCTCTCACTAAAACTCCTTTTCCCTCCTTCCTTCAACAACTCACATTCTCTTGGTCTGCTTCAAATTATTTACCCGATTCCACTCACTCGAACTATTCGATTTCCAATTATTCATGCGGTCAGTCGTTACTCTTTTGAAGGAACATAGGTTGAAGAGTGACTAAAGTAGGTTCACATTCTCTTATTTTTATTATTTTGGAACTTTTTTCTCGTTCGTAAACAACTTTTGGAACATATTCTTCCTCATTGTCACCGACTACCTGAGTCAATATTCATGAGTCTAATCTCTAGGAATGAATGAGTAAAACCCGGAACGGCGTGTCAAAACATCCGATTGCTATCTCTTTAAATTACCGTTTTCCGATTACTCTTAAACGATGAAATCCTAGCTTACAGCTCAATATTACGACATCAACATTTTCTAAAACAATTAATTTACAAGAGTCGTCAATTACCTCCGCTTTCACTCTCAGCTAGAAATCAACCTAGGGTTCGAGCGAGGTGACACGTTGAAATAGGGAAAGTTAACGGAAACATCACCACTGTGTGGGCGTCTGTGCGCTTGATTTCTTGTTCTTCTAGAGTGATTTCTTCCGGTTTAAAACTCAAGTAAGAATCAATTATCTCCTCAAAGGATATAATTTCTTGTAATGTACGTGTATGTGTAGTATAGACATTCTGAATCGCTCAAAATTCACCGTGAGAAAGAACACAAGTTTATTTTATAATTTTAATAATAATGACGATTTAATGTTGATACTCTCAAGTTTATCATGGTAAGATCCGAAATTAATCTATACCACTGGTATTTCAACCATCAATTTGTCTTCCAAATGACATTATTATGATCCTCAAACCAAATCGTGACCACGACTGTCCTTATACCTACCCACAAACATCGTAATTGTCAATTCATCGTAGTTCTTCATTGCATCTACTTGAACAAGAAATAATAGTTCTTTTTTTCTGAGCTAACAAGTTTTGTTCGGTCAAGATGGAATTTCTTCAAAATTGATCATACTTCTATGGCTTCTGTTGCACCGATTGCGATGGAATTCAAAGAGAACGACGCGTCTTCAGTAAACAATCTCCCTTCCTCTCAGTTTCCTCATACTCTAGCGAGAAGAAGATACTTGTAGTTCATCTTATATGGAAAAAAGTTTATTATAAATATTATGTAGCAATTTGCAACTTTCACGAAATTTTTGGTCACTGATAGAGGTTTTCCCCACTTTTCCGTCAGCTTGCCTTTTTTTTGACATTTTATGTCTACTATGGCACATAAATGAAAAATCGTCACGCGGGGATCGTTACGCGTTAAGCGTGGAGCGTTATGAGGGGAGCGTTTCGCGGAAATTTATGATGGTTACCGTACTAAAGACATAAAATGTCCCAATGTGTTGCAGACTCGTATGCAAGCGTTTTTCTATATAGATCACTCGTCTGCAAAGTTTTATCATAGCATACGTTTTGACATAGATAATATGTCTTTTAGCTTGGAGTCTGTGAACAAATGTAACTTTTTTCAGCCCGAAAAGTGTACCGCGAGACTGATAGACAAATAGTTCTGTCTGGTCACTTGATCATGGTATGAAGATCGATTAGAAAGAAACAGCTGTAATAACCTGTTTCTAAACGACGTTTTTGCGTTTTGAATTTGAACTTTCGGCAAATCCATTACGTTTCGACAACTTCGAGTCCTTGTCCACCTTTTTTCCTTCTACAATGTTCAATAAAATGTCTTTCCTCTCATTTAAAAAAAAATTCATAAACATCCTTCATCTAATTTTTTCTTTAATGGGGAAGATAATGCCCAGGCATATCCATGATCTATTGTTTTTCCCATCAAGGGAGAAATTAGATGAAGGATGAGTTCACGAGCTAGGGCGCTTTTTCTCTCCCTGTTTTGTCTGTGAACGTGAATTTCTGGATTGACAGATTTCTCTAACGGATGGCTATATTTATTTCCCTGTGAATTGTCGATAGCCAGCCTTGGAGCTCATGAAACCCTTGAGAAAAGTTAATGTAGGTACTGTGGGTATACAGGGTCTTGTTACTGTGAACCAAGACAGATCCTCCTTCCTTCCCTCCTCAACCTTGATTTTTCTGACGACTCGCCAGTAAATCAAAAAAGCATTGAGGTGAAGCGTACAGGTCGTAAAATCATTCCATATCTAGCTCGAGTCATAAACGCAACAACAGTGTAATAGTATGGTGCTTAAGCTATTGCGCTTACTTACCTACTCTAGAATGAAAGGATCAATCCTCTGCGTTTCATCATTGAACTCAAATGATGTTTGGTAGGAATCATTAAATTTCGCATGATGACATATTTACGGACCTTACGAAGAGAAATCGTAACTTTTATTATTCGAAGTAAAATTCTTGTATTCGAAAGTCGTTGGTAATCGAAAGTTGTCAACCAGCGTGTTGGGGGACATCATCTCGAGACCCAGAAGCAAGATAAAAGCCAAGTTAGCCTCAATGAGCTTCTCGTCTGAGAAATTTCGCTTTTTTGCTCGTCAATTGAGGTCCCTTATAGTTTCAGTAGTAGAAACATCTTTTTACAAAGACGAACATTTCCAACGATCCGCGCGTGAGAGTGTGAGACAATTTAGTCTCTGTCGGTGCTGATGATCCTCTCGTTCTCTCTGGTCGAGACATCGAGCATTTGACGTAGGTGATTTTGAATTTTTGAACTTTCTGAACATTTTTGGCAAATAAAACAATTTCGAGATCATTTTACCTTTTTGAAGACGACAGCTGGTTATCCTTTTTACATCGTGGGGGGGGGGGGGGGGTTACCGAAAGTTGTAAATTATCAGGAACATTTGCCAACATATAAATTCCCAGTAAAAATCGAAATAAATTGTTAATTCGCGGAAATACTCTCTGAAATATTGTGATTCAGACCTGGGATTTTTCCTCAATGAAGTCTGGTTGGTCAGTCACACCAGATTCTCTCTCTTCACTCACTGAAATGATCATTCCAAAAGTTAGGAAACGTCTGCCGCGTCTGTCTGGTGAGTTAACGTACCTACTGATTTTCCGGACGCTTCCCATTTCTATTCAAAGGTCATATTCATAAAAACATCTGCCAAGTGGGTGTGGCACATAGCTTCCTGTATCCATAACCCGAATGTATAGATGGTCCGATGCATTGTAGTTGATCTTGAAACATCAATCTCTAAATACCTTCCACTACCCTCTAAAACGCAAGTGGAAATTTTGATTTTGGAGAACTTTTTTCAACCTTGAAAAGTGAAAACAAAGCTTGGTAGACTCGGAAGTAATAATGGTTGAGTTGTCGGTGGACTTATATTTTTATGCCCGGATCCCATTAGGTTCTTTACACCATCAGGTATATTACACCTAATGAGATGTTTTCTATACAAAACACTCAAGCCCAAGCGTCCATCTCAACATTCGTTTAGTATGAGAAAAACCGTACTATAAAATACATGTATGAGCTGAAAAAATTAATTGCCTTATGTATCCCCAAGTCGGGGAAATTTTCAAAAAACATTCCCCATAACTAAATTTTCAAAAGTTTGCCCATCACTGGTACTCGTAGTAACTCCAAGGAAACAATAAATGGTGTTTCACTCCTCAACGGGCTATTCACTGTTAGGACCTAATGCAGACGTGCCTATCAACATTTCTGTTCTTACCTCACCACAGCCTTGGTTTTTACCAACTGCTAATCGCTTCTCGAACTCATTCTGGTTAGTCTGCCTTCACACATGGCCCTCCTGTGTTTGCTTTCTCTTCTCACCACATTACACTAACCAAGCCGCCTGCCTGCATCCTCGTCCTTCGGGATCCGAACCACTTCCTACCCGCTTGATCCGTCGATTATTTAATTATCCAGTTGGAGTTATTCAGGAAGCTGCTTCCATTGTGCAATAATCCCTTCAAAGGTTGATATTACTATTCTTTAGCTTATCACGCAACAGGTACCTTGAAGAGTATAAATAGGATAGTACGTCGTAAATAGTAGTACGTCGTATAAATAGTAGTTCGTCGTATAAATAGTAGTACGTCGAGTTATAAATAGGATTATGGTTATGGAAAACCTCGGTACCTGTAAGTAAAGTGTCTCAGAAACAGGTCTAAAAGTATACAGGCATCGAATCTTTGGTTTATATCCGATCGAAAGATCCTCTATTTTCATTCAAGTTGCTCATTTGCGTATTTTTTGGGATTTCAAGTTTTTAAAATTACAATTCACGGTTTTATGCATAAAACAGGCCATTTGCGAACTTTTTTCAGTCCAAAAATAATTGTTTTCAAGGTGTTAGTTGGCACCTTTCATTGAAAAGCTTATTGAATTGTTTGAAAACCTTCCATTGAAAAGCTCAACAAAAGAATTTTCAGAAAACGAAAATGTCAAGGCTCTCCAGCTCCTCGGAGCAGGTGTCACAAACGAGCCGCTGCCAAATAGTTTTTGACGAATTATCTTCCCTAATGACAATGTGGGTGCCCATCCCTTTTGCTGTCACATGAGTAACTGTTGATAAACCTGTCACACTTGTGCCTCTTCCGCTTTCCTGTTCTTTGAGCTTACTCCAAAACGTAAGTACATAAAATGCTGAACGATCATACCTTTCTTTATTTTGGACCTTTCGCTTGTCTGGAATCGTCGAATTTGGACAATAATGGCTAAAGAGGTGGTTTTGAAACATTGAAATAGATTATGATTGAAAACATTTATTTTCCTATAAGAAAATTAATAAAAGCATTCTTATTCAATCCAGAATTGGTTTCTTGTCTTCATATGTACTACCTGCTTTGATTGTATTAACTAATAATTAGTTATTTGTTAATAACTAATTATTTTGAAAACTGGTCACTTTTATGTTTATGTGAGTTTTAGATAAATAGAAGAACTTTTATCAGAAACGAGCAAACTGCTCTTAGGTGAATACTTTCAATTACATACACTTAAATTACTAACGATGCAGTTCCACATAATAAGCTTTGACACTACACAAAATTTGATTTTTACTAAGTAGGTAGGTACTACCTGAAATAGTAATAGATATCATAAAATGTATACAGGATGTCCCATAAGTTATCCATCAAACTTCGGGAGTAGTTTTTACTACTTATTTCCAACAAAAAATGTTTGACATTTTTGAAAACGCCCGAAATCAAAAAATTTTGATATAAAGGTAGGGGGGTAGGGGTTTTGGTTTTTTTTTCAAAAAATTTTGATATAAAGGTAGGGGGGGTAGGAGTTTTTGTTTTTTTTTTTTCATCAATTTGAGATAGTATTGAATTTTTAGAGACCACGCGGAGCCCTGTAGGATGAACCGTTCGCTCCCTACGAGAACTTAAGGGCTGGACTTACGGTAAATCAGAAACACGAATGTGAATCGCAAAATAGGGCTAATCTCCGTTCAAATTTTAGCTGGCCGAAATACGATCGATGTTTTCTTCATGTTGGTTGGTAGTAACAATGGTAAAGCCGTGTTCTTTGAAGACGAGTGATCTATATAGAAAAATAATAAACCTTTGTGTAATATATACCCCCCCCCCCCCCCAACGAATTCGACGGTGGTATCTGGTGCTTGGGAGGAGCGGCGGCGGAGCAGACCCCTGATTCCTCAAACCGTCGATTTCGTTGAAAAAAAATGCACGTTTTTTCGCATTGAAACACAATTTTCTCTCTCATATTCCACAGTAAAACTAAAAAATTGGGTGGCCGTTGGAAAGCTGATGAAATGGATCAGTTTTTAAGCTTTTGAGCCCCTCTTGGCAAATACAAATGTTTTAATGAGAAAAAATCATCAACATTAAAAAAAAAACAGAAATTTACTTTTTTCAAGTTTGAGGTACAAATACTAAACTAGCGTTGTTTTTCTCGACTGGTCAACGGCTCATCTATTGTGAAATTTTATGCTCTTTCCAACGGTATCATTATTTTTGATTTTTGAGTAATTTAAGGGAGTTGTGACCGTTTAAATGGTGTAAGGTCGAAAACACGAAAAAAAATCTTAAAAGTAAAAAAAGTCGGATTTCAAGAGGGTTGAAAGAAAATTCCAAAGAGAAATTTTTTGTTGGACATTAGTTCTAAAAACTAGAACTTGGTAGAAGTTTGGTGGATAACTTATGGGAAACCCTGTATAATGCAAGATAGTGATTGTTCTTTAAGAGAAATTGATACTTATGTGGGAGTCTTATGTACTGGTAACGAAATACGTTGTTCATCAAAGGTACGTGATACATTTGGAACATGAAGGCGCTGACACAAAGATCGTTAATGTGATTTCTGTGAGTTGCCACGAGTGCTAACATATTTACATAATAGTAACTGAAACTTCCCTAACGATCGAGGTTTTCCCTCAAACACGCCGCAGTCTTCTGGAATATCAGATTATAACCCACGACGCCACCCGCATTGATATTTTTTACGGTTCCCCGTAATTACTCGTACAGAGGCCTGCATTGAGTGTTTTATAGTAGAGAAGGGAGCGAAGCTCCACTATAATTGAAAGGGCGTGTCTCCTCAGGCTCCTACATCTTCAAAGTGAATTTTGTCAAGAACATCTTCTCGTAATAGAGTTACTCCAAACGCGCTCACATTCGGTCAAGGTTATAAACAGTATACAACTACAATTCCGATTATGATTCGTAACGATTTCGATGTGCAATTAGGTAATTTGTAGTATACATTAGAAGAATAATTCAGTAGGTAAGGAATGAACACCCTAAAACTATGTTCTTTAATAGGCAATAAACAGGTGCCTAAAGTCTGTTTCAAGTAGCGGTTGGTTGGAATTGTGTTGATTATGTGTTTACACTCGTATGCCGAACCTACTGTCCTATTTTCTTTGTTTTCGAGGACTTCTGGTCATCTCCCGTATTTCCCTTTTTTTTAAATCTCATAATAATCTTCCATTTAAAAGGATTAAACTGAAATACTTCATCATAGTTAGAACTCTTGATGAGTATTAGGCGAATTCAGCTAGATAATTCTGAGTTAGATTAATATTCATTCATTAGAAGTTGAATAAAAGCAGAAATGGATGAAAGCTGGTTAATTTCGAACCTTTAGATGGTTCGATAAATTCGCCCCATAGTAATAATACTACTGAAACGTCCACCGTAAACCTTGAAACCTGAATCCCAACATAACTTCGTTCTCCTTCGATAATTTTTCACTGGATGTTGAGTATTTTGCTTGCATCTATCGGTGGCCTAATTCACTTCGACGTAGTGTAGGCAGTGTGTAACGTAGTGTAACGGAAAGAGATAGCAATTTCAAGAAATAACTATTAAGACATTTCCTTTGTTGTCTCGTTGTTACTGGGTCCTAGTACATTTCTTGATGTAACTATTATGATACAGGAAAGATCCAGTAAAACTATTATGATGAATAAATGGATGATCTAAAACCTTATTCACGATCTCTACAATAACCAAGTAGAGATGTTTTCCCTCCAGTATGTTTTCTACGATGGTTCCTTCCTGCGCCTTGGGATTCTAGTACACTATGAAATTAGTTAGGCCCTTTTTTCTTTAATTATCCTCCTCTTCTTCCTGTTTTGGTCTGGTTAAGGATGACAAATTTGAATTTGTAGTAAGATTCTGAGTATATAATCGCGATCGTTCTGAATTTCTTGGGTAGTTGAATCCAGACGTTCAAGCCTGGGAAAATTCTTTCAGGCGGAAACTCTCTATTGAGAAGTAATTGGCAAATGAGAGCCAACCACCACCGCTGATCCGCAATCTGCATTCATGTGGCCGTGGTGCTACTGTCCAGCCGACGACACCCTTCCCTGCTGAATCATCTTCCAGCTTCTCCCCTCATCTCTCAATCTGTCTGCCGAGGAGAGCGTGAGAAACTTCATTTGACCAGTTTAATAGCCTTTTTATGTGGAGGCGATGAACCTTTCCTTCCAGTAAATTCTCTGTTCTCGTCCATAAAAATTCTAGTTCAAGTAATAAATTTTCTCTCTTAATCGAAGGAATTAGTCCCTCATATGGATAAATTGAAATTAGATTCAGTAGTTGAATATATTGAAAAACTGGATAAAAGGAATTCCAACGTTTCGTGGTGTGGGGTGGCCTTTTTTATGTCAATAATTTTACGACAAGTAGGTAAGAGCTTTCATATAAATACTCTATTTAAGGTATCTGATAAATGAGAAAGATTCTCAATTGAATGGAATTGTCACAAATACATGAATATCAAGGTAGGCGAAATTTGACATTTGAAGACACCAAGATAAAAAGGCAATCTGTACTTTCTTGTTTGACTTGGAGACAGCCTTCAAATTTTGCTGATTTCGGATTCTTAGTCCCAAACCCAGGAAGACTACCCAGCATTTACGGGTGCGATAACAGCGGTATCCGGCAGGAATCGGATTCATTGCGAGAACTGATAACATCCTTTTTGATCGAAGTGGTTGACCGTTGCTTCACCGCCACCGCTCAATCGCTCAACCCCCAGGATGGGTTTCTGATAGGGAGCCTTGGTATCGTAAACGGTTTCGATTGTTTCCATTGTGTATCTTCTGAATGATGACGTCCAGATTCTCAGGAAACTTCTAAAATCAATATCACTCCCTAGTTTCCCCTCTCGTTGGTTGGCTTCACACGTGGTTCGCCCTCCCTCCCTCTCGACAGCCAACCAGACTCATTGTTGTAGATAATTGTTTGAGATGTTATACAATGCGCCATTTCAACAGTTAATCGTCATTGTTCCATATTATGAGCTATAATATTCTAGTAAGTATTGGTATTTTGGTGTCTTCAGTTTAAACGCTAGTGCCTATCAGAATAGCTGTATAACAAGCTTTATTTATAGCCATGTTTTAGGTAGCCTAAGAGCTTATAAACAAAAAAAAACCCGACGTGTAAAATGTTCAGGCTGACTCTTATCAACTCACGTTCATGATACTCACTACATGACTGCGGTACAGAAATCCCTTCTTTGTTTACCAAAACACCAATTTCTTGCTGTATACTCGTTACTTTGGATTCCTTACAAAATCTGATTGTTTTCGGGTGGCGAATAGAAATACTACAAATAGCAAAACTATGTACATCATTAATTTTCAGCAGTTCTGCTACAATATAAACACATCTGTAGGTTCCTATAACCAAACGTGAAACCAAATTCAAATAGTAGTTCTCTGCTGAATTGTTAGTATACAGGGTGTCTACACTCAAGGTGGGCATAACTTCAGGGTTCGATTCTACAAAGTATTTCAAACAAAAAATGTCTCTTAGCAATTTTTTCTTAACCCACTCATAATGCCTTTTCTTCACTTCGAAGTTTTTTTTTTTTTTCGTTTTCGACCTTACGTCAATAAAACTGTCATAACTCCTGTCATTTACCAAGTAAATTCAAATTTAAGGATGTCGTTGGAAAGAGCGTTAAATTTCCAACCATCTAGTGTAAAACCAAAATCTTTTAGCAATTAACCATTTCTAATAAATCAAGTCAAAAAGCAAACTTCACATTTTTTCTCGAAATGACTCTTTTCAAATCGAATTTTCACTATGAATCCTTACTATTTCGATGCACGCTCTTCAAAAAAAATATGTTCTAATTATCAGCTTTCCAGCGGTCTATAAATTTCCCTTTTTAAAATTCAAAATGGAAGAGTAATTAATTCAAGTTTGAATGCCACAAAACGTGTGTTTTACAAGAAATTCCATTGCTTTAAGCGGGCTATGGTCCCCTCAATTGCAAGATGGCTTGACGAATTTGGTATCATTTTCTATGTAATTTTTACGCTGAATCCAATGGTGATACTTCCTAATAATTCTGACTGCTAGAAAGTGGATTTTTCGAAGAAAACCTTCGTTTTTCGCACATAAAATTCGCATCATTCGTAGATGTAGGTAGTGATGAAGTAACACCTTTCTACTCAATAAAAACATCAACTTTCTTGCTGATTGCAATTTTATTGAGTGAAAAAGTGTTACTTTATGTTCACTACCATATCTACGAATAATTATTAGGATTATTAGTATTTAGTGTACGAAAAACGAAGGGTTTCTTCGAAAAATCCGCTTTTCAGCTGTCAGGATTATTCGGAATTACTTATCACCATTGTATTCAGGGAGAAAAATTACATAGGAAATGATACCTAACTCGTTTAAAATTTAACGATCTTTCCAACGGTGTAGTCAGATTTGAATTTGCATGAGAAATAAAGGAGTTATGACCATGTCAGTGCCGTAAGGTCAAAAACGGAAAGAAAAAAAATGTTAAGTGAAAAAAGGAATTTCGAGTGGGTTAAAATAAAACTGCTAAGAGACATTTTTTGTTTGAAATACCTTGTAGAATCGAACCCTGAAGTTATGCCCCTCTCAAGTGTAGACACCCTGTATACAAGTATTTAACTACAAGGATTTTCCTTCCATAAATTTTTTTCCCGTCTATCTTTCTAGCGTGCCCTTAATGATTTGACGTGTTTCTTTTGTTCACAGGTACAGCCCCTGCAAGGCGTTCAAGCTGGTTATGAACGAAGTCAACGACCTCGCGGGTCAACATGAAGTCATAGCGGAAAACCTCCAATCCGAAGTCATTAGAGAAGTGACAAGTTTAGTGAAAGAATTCAAAGATGAAAGAAAAAAGGTAAGTTTTCCCAGAAGAGAGCTATTTGGCGTATTTGGCTTTCTTCGAGTGCCATTGAAGAAGCACTCTGTCCACGCATTCGGGATTTGCCAAATATCGAACACGGACAAATATATGATGAGCATTTTGTCAGTTCATTTGTTAGCGGCAAACAGCTTATAGAGGAATATATTGTTCGTGGATAGTGATCAAGAAGTTGTTGTGGGTCTCCTTCTTCAAAAAATGAAGAATAAAATTATATGAAAACTAAGGAGAACATGGTGGATGTTGTCTCTAAGCAGGAGAGATCTGAACTATACTACTACTATCCTCTTGAGGCTCTACCAGCGATCCTTCCAGGACTTGGCAAAACTTGGAAGCAGTCTAAAGCTCAGATAGAGAATGACAAACCGCTACTTCGAATGACGTCAGATCCACTCAAATCTCAAAAACTGTTTGATGGTGGGATTTGGTGTTAACAGATTTTCAAACTGCATCTGAAGGATCTCCTATCGGAAAAGTCCCACGGAGTTGGGACTTGTGATTCGAGTACTCTTATCATCCACATCCTGACCGGTTCTTACATACCCAAACTATGGGGATTCTTCCGTTCCTAAATAATAGTTCAGACCGATTCTAAATTAATTTTTAAAAATCGGGAATCAACCATTCCTAAACCTTTTTTCCCGACCCTTGGATGGGTTGAAGTAAATTTGCCTTCCGCATGAAAAAAGTTTGCTTTTGTTGGACAAATAGACTCAGTTGTGGTAAAACTGATTGATTTTAGGTTGATGGTGTAGTGCCTGCCACCGATAAATTTTCAAACCTTGATAATAAGTTTCACAGTCATGTTATTAGTTTTACAGAGAAAAGAATCAGCAACACTATTGAGAAATTGTCCTCGATCAAGTTTAATTTCTCAATTTTTCAAAAATACCGTGGTTTTGCTAACCTGATCATGATAAAATTAATGTGCGTTATTCTAGGGGTAAACCAAAACTTCCATTAAAATTTGAGCAGAATTGGACTTTTAGAACAAGTAAAATCCGGTTTAACCCATTCAGTGCGGATGGCATCATATGATGCCTAACAAAACAGCGCCTCCTTCAAATTGTTCTGACCGAGGCGTAACATCCTTTTTTTTCAGCATCGAATGGGTTGAGTGAAATCACGAAATTAATAAGGCAAAACCGCACCAATACTGAAAATTTCATCAAAAACCATGATGTCCGGGACAAGAACGTACTATAAGTACTAGTACAAGTAGTAGTAGGTTTGACAAATACTAGCCCTCCATGTGTGGCCGAGGAAAATTCTGTGATTTACAAAAATTCTCTTTTAATGTGTGAAAGAAACTGTCTCCTTGGCGAATGTTTCCAATGAATGATTCGCCTTGTTTGGCAAATACACCAACGCCCGGCCACACATTCGGAGGTATGGCGACATTTTCTCGATGTTTGGCAAATACCGAATGTGTGACTGTGGCTTACTAGAACACTAGACTTCTACATTATTTACTACTATTATACTATTTTTTTTTTTTTTTAGACTTTAATATACTAGATAATATCTATATATTATATTATAATGATCAGCGCCGTGCCAAGTGCCATCGGTATACGATGTACAGGAGAGAATGTTGCTATAGCTACGAGTACACACTGCTGATTCAGTTTCCTCTCAATGCTATTCATCTCCCCTCAGCGTGTTTAAGCAGAACATCGATTTGATCAGATCGTGAAAACTAAACGAACCTTCCACCGAACGTGTTTACGTAGTCAACGTCACGAACATCGATTATACGATGTGAGAGTAAATTTTAGGTTATCTACTAATAAGCTAAGCTCCCTGAAATTCGCTACCATTTTCCACACAAAAAACCGTCGGTGTAACAATTTGAGCTAGATTGAGTACCTGTGTGACAGTGTCAATAATAGACTTACACTTAGGCTGACTTACACAATAATAGAAATAACTCCACAATAATAGCAATAACTTCACAATGGTTCGTAGGTAAGAGATGTTTCAGCCTCTATGGCTAAGTTCCATCTACTTTTAAACAAAGTTATATTTGCTTTGATGCACAACTCTGTTCCTACCTTCTATATTAGTACGCCGGTACTTGAAGGTATATCTCGGAAGCATGTTACTGCCATCGGTGTTCATATGGGAAACATCTAAGCAATTTAAATGTGTAATAGATACTTTCATCAACACCAAGTGGAAAATAATAGCTATTACGGGAACCTTGGGTGTTTTTACACCGAATCAAAACTGAATTCAAGGTTGACCCAAAAAATCCTTAAATAGATTACAATAAGTTATTAATAAATCAATACCTACTCATTATGTATTTAAATTTCAATTATTTTCATGGACTAGAGTTGAGAGAGAAGCAGTAATTATTTTAAAATTCCTATTGACTTCGTTCTCAAGTACCTACCTTGCCACAATATTCAGACTTCAATATTCAAGACTGTAATATTATTTGTTGTTCTAAACTATTTGTACCCCTTTACTGAGATAAATAATAGGTAACCTTACAGGTCATACTGAGGTAAATAGTATCACCATTTCCATTACTTACTCCATATTTTAACTCATTCCAGCTGTTGAACGAAGGCGCCAGAATGATGCAACAGCTCACGAATCAAATCTCCAACCTCGAGCGGTCGAGGAAAAACTACGAAAAGGCCTCCAAAGAGGCGGAGAGAGCGACAGACAGTTTCAAAAGAGCAGACGCGGACCTGAACCTGTCGAGAGCGGAAGTTGAAAAGCAGAAGATGAACATGAACATCAAGCAACAGCAATGCGAGGACGCTAAGAACGAGTACGCCAATCAGCTGCAGAGAACGAACGAACAGCAGGTGAGGGATCTTGGCTTCAGCTTAGTAACCATTTGGAGGTCTCTGATGAATTTCGGAAGAAGGAATATTTCTGGGAACAATTATTTTTACCCGTACCATTGCAGTTTGAATACCTATGCCAGGGTAGGAGCCTTCATTGTTTATGTCTAGTACCTTCTGAGTCAGTTACAAAATTGTTGGCTTCAGTTCCAGATCATTTTTAATGGAAGTAAGGTTAAGTTATTGAGTGCGTTTAAAATTGAAAGATAGCGAAGTGAGACCAACGGTTGTTAGCAGGTTTAATAAACCGGTTCCCGTGAGGAAGCCAATCAGCCCGGGAGATTATCTGGATTTGTGACCGCTCGAGGGCGGTATCGGTGTTGGAGAACCCTGCTCACTTATGCGGGTGAGACAATAAGTATCCGTGAGCGAAATCATCAGAACCAATTCTGATCTTCTCTTCGGAAGACGGTAGGAATAGCAGTTGGACGAAAATTCAACCTGAGGTGGTCAGTTACTTAATTTTTACTTTTTACTAAGTGAGACGGTTGTGAGTTCGATGATGATGTGATTAGTGATTGGAAGAGACCCCATTCGCTCTCTAAACTGAACAGCTCCTCACCTATTCACTGTGTCCCCAAATTACTCTTCCAGCAACCAACTTACGAGTATTATTCAATAACACTCACCTAACGGATCTTAGAATGAAACACTATCCGAGACTTGGTTAGGTTGAGGAGAGGAAGGAACCACCAGGGATAGTTATATCACTCTTTTCTCCTCATAACAGCTTTTCCACTCACTCTCTCATGAACTCATAGAGAAGGTAGGATCCCTACGAGTTCCTCATGAGATGGTAGGATCCTCCCTATGAGATGGTAGGATCTATTAAAATTGAGTCCATGAACCACACTCTGCTACCAGGTTATGAACTTTAAACTCGCTTGAAAATGCTAGGCTCTGACTAGTCGTGATTGATATTTTTCTGTGTTGTGAGTAGGCTAAATTTCGATCGAGATGTCGACTTCATCATCGATTCGCATAGACCAACTAGGCAGGAACAATTACGACACATGGACAGTTCACGTAGAGGCTCTGATGATCCGGAACAACACTTGGGATTACGTTAATGGGACAATACCGACTCCTTTAGACTAATCTGGAAGTGCAGATTGGAGAACGAAAGACTTGAAGCTTGAATATCAATAGGATCCTCCCTATGAGATGATAGGATCCTCATTGTTTTTCTCGTAGGATCTATTCCTTGTCTCTGCTCAAGGTCAAGAACCTATGAAGCATTTCAGTTTATTCAACTAAATAGCTTTTTATTTATTCAACTCGAAATACGATTGAGGATTAAGGACTTTTAGAAACTTTAGTGTAAATCTAAATTGATTGTAACATGAAAAGACCAGAATGCAGAAAGCAAGTGTTAAGTTGGCTCGTTGCAGAAGGGGGCTTTAGATGCGAGAGGCTACCAAACAGCGCATATGTATAGTCTAGAGTTATTAAGTATGTGTAAAAAAAAAAAAAAAAAAAAAAAGTGTTGTTGAGTAATTGATCTATTACTGTAATGTATAGTAGGTATCAATTTATTTACCGAGATGAAGCGATTTTGCAAAGATCCTACCCTACGACAAGGGCCAAGCCTAACGTCGGGTAGGAAATATGAGCAAATCGCATCCCTTCCTGCATTTTTCTTCTTGTACAATAATTGTACGATAGAAAGATATGTTTATTTGGAACCATTTTGTACAATTATTGTACAAAATGGTTCCAAATAAACATATCTTTCTATCTAATTACAATGAGTAGTAATCATAAAAACTATTGCTTATCACGCTATTCCTGTTATGTAACCAGTTATTTTCATTCCAGTGCCAACATTACCAACATCTCATGCCCGAAATATTTCGCCAGCTGCAAGAACTCGATGAGAATAGAATACGACAAATCCGAAACTTCATGATACATAGCGTGGAGGTGGAAAGAAACGTCTTCCCAATCATTAACCAGTGTTTGGACGGCATTGTTACCGCTGCTAAACAAATTGACGAAAAAGAAGTAAGTTCTAAAGTTAACTGTAAGTTAGTGGATTGCCTAAACATTATGAGAGCAGCTTCTTCCTTTATGGTGCAAACTGTTTAAGGTGATATTTGAACAGTTCCAATTTTGCATTATGACAGAAGAACCTTTTGAATCGGGAGAAAGTAGGTTAGGCATTATACTGACTAAGTCAGGCTACGCTAAAGGCCATGTCTTCATACGAAGTTGGCCTGGAACTTTTCTGAATATCCTCAAAACAGTGGCCCCGGAGCTTTAAATACTGATCGAGGGTAATGAATAAGGATCAGACTTCCCACCCAATAGGGCCAGAACCAATCCTGAGAACCACCGAACACTGCCTACAGAACGTGGTTAACAATTGTGAAGAAATTGAGCGAGTAAGATACTATCGAAACCTCTCAATCCTGAGTCAGGCAAAATTATTTTAACGTTCTCGAAGAAACGGGCTACTGAACTCATAGCAATTCCTAAAAAGGACGTCACAATACTTGTGGGTCTTCTACCAACAGGCTCACTTCGATATCACCTAAACAAGATAGGCAAACTACCAACGGACATTTACCTCGGGTATAGCCATTGCACTCCCAATTCCGGAAGAAGGGACCACTGCACTCCCAGATACCACAGCACTCCCCGAACCAACTGATTCCACTGCACTCCCAGATACCACAACACTCCCCGAACCAACTGATTCCACTGCACTCCCAGATACCACTACACTCCCTGAACCAACTGATTCCACTGCACTCCCAGATACCACAACACTCCCCGAACCAGCTGATTCCACTGCACTCCCAGATACCACAACACTCCCCGAACCAACTGATTCCACTGCACTCCCAGATACCACAACACTCCCCGAACCAGCTGATTCCACTGCACTCCCTGATACCACAACACTCCCCGAACCAGCTGATTCCACTGCACTCCCAGATACCACAACACTCCCCGAACCAACTGATTCCACTGCACTCCCAGATACCACTACACTCCCTGAACCAACTGATTCCACTGCACTCCCAGATACCACAATACTCCCCGAACCAACTGATTCCACTGCACTCCCAGATACCACAACACTCCCCGAACCAGCTGATTCCACTGCACTCCCAGATACCACAACACTCCCCGAACCAGCTGATTCCACTGCACTCCCAGATACCACAACACTCCCCGAACCAGCTGATTCCACTGCACTCCCAGATACCACAACACTCCCCGAACCAGCTGATTCCACTGCACTCCCAGATACCACAACACTCCCCGAACCAGCTGATTCCACTGCACTCCCAGATACCACAACACTCCCCGAACCAGCTGATTCCACTGCACTCCCAGATACCACAACACTCCCCGAACCAGCTGATTCCATTGCACTCCCAGATACCACAACACTCCCCGAACCAGCTGATTCCACTGCACTCCCTGATACCACAACACTCCCCGAACCAGCTGATTCCACTGCACTCCCAGATACCACAACACTCCCCGAACCAACTGATTCCACTGCACTCCCAGATACCACTACACTCCCTGAACCAACTGATTCCACTGCACTCCCAGATACCACAATACTCCCCGAACCAACTGATTCCACTGCACTCCCAGATACCACAACACTCCCCGAACCAGCTGATTCCACTGCACTCCCAGATACCACAACACTCCCCGAACCAGCTGATTCCACTGCACTCCCAGATACCACAACACTCCCCGAACCAGCTGATTCCACTGCACTCCCAGATACCACAACACTCCCCGAACCAACTGATTCCACTGCACTCCCAGATACCACAACACTCCCCGAACCAGCTGATTCCACTGCACTCCCTGATACCACAACACTCCCCGAACCAACTGATTCCACTGCAGTCCCTGATACCACAACACTCCCCGAACCAACTGATTCCATTGCACTCCCAGATACCACAACTCTCCCCGAACCAACTGATTCCACTGCACTCCCAGATACCACAACACTCCCCGAACCAGCTGATTCCATTGCACTCCCAGATACCACAACACTCCCCGAACCAACTGATTCCACTGCACTCCCAGATACCACAACACTCCCCGAACCAACTGATTCCACTGCACTCCCAGATACCACAACACTCCCCGAACCAACTGATTCCACTGCACTCCCAGATACCACAACACTCCCCGAACCAACTGATTCCACTGCACTCCCAGATACCACAACACTCCCCGAACCAATTGATTCCACTGCACTTCCAGATACCACAACACTCCCCGAACCAACTGATTCCACTGCACTCCCAGATACCACAACACTCCCCGAACCAACTGATTCCACTGCACTCCCAGATACCACAACACTCCCCGAACCAACTGATTCCACTGCACTCCCAGATACCACAACACTCCCCGAACCAACTGATTCCACTGCACTCCCAGATACCACAACACTCCCCGAACCAACTGATTCCACTGCACTCCCAGATACCACAACACTCCCCGAACCAACTGATTCCACTGCACTCCCAGATACCACAACACTCCCCGAACCAACTGATTCCACTGCACTCCCAGATACCACAACACTCCCCGAACCAACTGATTCCACTGCACTCCCAGATACCACAATACTCCCCGAACCAACTGATTCCACTGCACTCCCAGATACCACAACACTCCCCGAACCAACTGATTCCACTGCACTCCCAGATACCACAACACTCCCCGAACCAGCTGATTCCATTGCACTCCCAGATACCACAACACTCCCCGAACCAACTGATTCCACTGCACTCCCAGATACCACAACACTCCCCGAACCAACTGATTCCACTGCACTCCCAGATACCACAACACTCCCCGAACCAATTGATTCCACTGCACTTCCAAAGTGAGCTCTTTTTTACTAAATGTGTGAAGAGGCAATCCTGGCCTTTCATCCTGCTTACGGCAGGTATGCGCCTACGATTTTTATTCAGTGACTCGAGCTTACAGTACACTTCACTCTGCACACCTTTCAGTTCTTCAACAAACACGTAAATGTTGGGGTGGTTATTACTGAAATCCTTGTTAAAAAAAAAAAAGAATGAAATGACTCGCACGCATTGGTGGTTCGTGCCAGATGAGCTGATCTGCAAGCCTAAATGGAAGAGTGAAATAGGGCAGTGTATACAACTCAAGTGTCATGGAGGTAACTGGGCTTTGGATAGTCCCCATTTACCTCATCTATGAAATGGAAATTGATGATACCGATCGTATCCTGCGCTATTGTGAAGCACTGGGTTAATCCTTGGAATTGATGTCCTCTTGACACTGTCTCCTGACACAATTTCTAAGGTGGCCCACGCCAATCTTCTCTGCTTTGCTAAAAGGTAGGGAGATAGACTTTTCGGTGAACCGTTCTCAGTAGGCTACTGTAGCCTGGAGGTATTCCACAATAGACCTCTCTAGGTCGCAGTGGAGGGATTCTTTCAATCAGTTCCTCCCACCATTGTTTGAAAGAAAAAATGTTGGACTGAAACCAGCTCTCTAGCTGTAGCTACTCTACTACTAGTTCAACTCTTAGTCACAAGAGCTTACTAGCCTTTCTTTTTTAGCTATTATCCTGTGTTTATTGAAAACTACCTGACTCTAGTTACCTTAATTAGGTAGGTCTTTTTCAAAAAAATACCGAAACCGAGTCTCTGTCTTGAGAGTAAGTATGTACTCAATCTGGACTCCTACGATCCTTATCACGGTCATTCAGCTGATACATCATAACCAATATCATTGCAGGACACCAACATGGTTATAGAACGATTCAAATCTGGGTTCGAACCTCCTACCGACTTCCCTTTCGACGACCTGAGCCGCCCAGACAGCATACACTACACGCCCCCGATCAGAATGGAAAGCGCCCCCACGGTGAAAAACACCATCTCCGTCAGGGTGAAAAAACGAGTCGGCTTATTCGGCATATTTTCCACTCAAAAGGTACGTTATCGCTCCTTAATCTCTTCTATGCATATTACCTATTAAGTGCCATATCATTTTTTTCTTGTTACACTGATCAAAACGATTTTCCACCTCATATCGGCCTTGCATCTTCAGTTGTTCTAACTGTAAATAAAATTTGCTTTAGGTGGCGGTACACGTTTGATAATCTTGTCACACATTTTGAAATATTTCGTGAAGCTGCCTTCCAGAAGTTCTTGAGCAGTCTAATTATAGGGTATTTTGCAGGCTGCGCCCAAACAAAACAAAGATACCTAATCTTGAGACCTACGGGAAATTCCTCGCTGATTAAGAATGTGTACCAGAGTGTAATTGAGAGCCCCGAATGAACCTTTGATCGCTTTCAAACAAGAACCTTCCTTTTTACATGCACAGAGGACAAAAAGTCTGCCAATTCGGTGTGGCACATAGCCTCCTCGTATCGATAACACACACATTATAGCTGTTCCAATGCATAGCAGATAATAAATATCTCCCCTCCCCCAAATAATTACCCTCCAAATTTGATGATCAGATGAGGTTGAAATTTATAGGGAAACATCCAGAGTCTCAGGCACACAGCCCCTAAAAATCCAGTCGAAATCGTAGGGAAACATATAAGTTAAGCTTATTAAGGATTTAAGGTCTAAACGTAAAACACGAGTGGAAATTTTGGTTTTGTAGGATTTTGCTTCCGAGTCTACCAAGGTAGCGGAAGCTGTCTGTCTGTGTGTCTGTCAATAAATCCTTGGAACAGGCATAACTATACGAAGTTATTGTCCAATTTCGATGAAATTTTCAAGGATTGTGCGGGTTGGCGTTTTGACGGTCCCCTACGAAAATCATCGCCCACGGACTGATATTAGCCGCTGCGCATGCGCAAACGTGAATTCCTTGAAACAGCCATAACTTCCACATTTTCTATCCGATTTCGATGACATTTTCAGGAATTATGCGGATTAGTTGTTGATCAAAATTGACAGTAGTCTCTGCTCATGCGCAAACGTAAAATCCTTGTAACAGCCATAATACTTACATTTTTCATCCGAATTTGATGAAATTTTCTAGGATTGGCGTGTAGACAGTCCCCTATGAAAATCATCACCCCCAGATGAATATTTGTTGCTGCGCATGCGCAAACGTGAATTCCTTGTAACAGCCATAACTTATTTATTTATTTATTTATTTAATCATGTACGGGCAAGCCCAATTCAATACAATATTACACAAAATGTTGAACGTTAATTATAGGAAATAAGACATGAGATGTGACATGAGAGGTGTGGTGTGTGATAACTTCTACATTTCTCATCCAATTTCGATGACATTTCCAGGGAATATGCGGATTAGGTTGTAGATGGTCCCCTTTGAAAATCATTGTCCCCAGACAGATGGTAGCCACTGTATATGCGCAAACGTCAATCCTTGTAACAGCCATACCTTCTACATTTTCCATCCTATTTCGACGAAATTTCTCAGGATTGTTCAGATTGGCGTGTAGATGGTCCCCTATGAGGGTAGTGGAAGTTACTTAGAGATTGATGTTTTGAGATTAGCTACTGTGCATCGGATCATCTATATAATCGGGTTATGGATACGAGGAAGCTATGTGCCTCACCCACTTGGCAGACTTTTTATTTATTTTAATCCTTGAAAAGTTACAACAGCTCTTCCTCTACCTCGGTAGACTGGGAATCAAAATTTGCTTTAAAAAGTTCAGATGGTTTTTTTTTTTTTTTTTTTTTTTTGTTTAGAAAGCGGGGTTTCATTCAGAGATGCTCCCTAATGTAATATATTCGTAATCATCATGACATTGTCCAGAAATTCCAAGTGCTACGTAATCAATCCCATTATGTTTGTCAAAATTATCAAACGTTTTACTTATTTTTCGTTGTTGATTTAGGTATTAATTCCGTTCTTAGTGGGCACCTATCTACTCATTGTCAGTTTGGCCTACCCACAATACCTAGGTTGTTTCCTTTTTTGGGAACAAATTAATTTTTCTATAATTCGAACAAAATCTCTCGATTTTGAGTGGTTTAAACTGCATGTGTACCGTATTTTCGTAATCACTTTGGGAATTTTTCAAATTCCAAGTTTGATTTTGAAAAGTAAAAAAAAAAATTTAGCATGCGTAGAAGTAATGTGATGCCCAAGGGTTATACATTTTGAGTTTATTTCCTATTAGACTAATATTTTCAAATTATTTAATATATTATTGAATTCTATACTTACTTAATTCTTTCGACTTTTCTAAAAATATTGAGTTGTGATTTTTGTTTCTGTTTTTTTTTCTGTTATGTTCCGATTATTCGATGTTGCCCATTACTCCTGAATTTACAATGGTGGATGGTGTTTGCAACCGGTTTACAATTATAGTAAGTATTACTGGAGAAAAAGAATCGATAAAAAACAAATATCTAGCTGCCTTGTGTATAGCTCTTGCACACAATTGAAACTAACGGCCCACTAACAAGGTTTTGTTGCACAACGCTTCATCCACCATCATCGTTTCGTTCATCTCTCACCTTCATCCATCTTCATTATATAATTACTTTATGGTTAATTATAATGTTATTGGTGTCGAGATTTGTTTCGAGTGCTTTGCTACTTACCTTTTGCTTGTCAAACAGGGAGAACCCCTAGTTCAAGGGTGAAAAATAGGTACCTAATCCACAATAAGCGGGTGGTGGATGTTGATTTTCATATCCACACTGTTAATGTATTAATCATCACCGTGTGAAAAAAACTAGTTATTTTGAAATAGTGTTATTTATTTAACGGTAGCGACTCCTCTTGCTCATTCAAGTAGACGTACAGGGTGTCCCATGTTCAGGACCGGAAAACTTCGGGAGTCGATTCTTCAACTAATTTGAGTAAGAAAATGTCTCCTAGCAATGAGGAGGACTTTCCATGAGCACCATGTCGGAATTTCCTATTTTTGACCCCAAAATCGGATTCAGCACCTCGAAAAACCCCCTAAGCCAAACTTTCAGCCTGAACTTCCTAATTTACGAATAAACAAAACAGTGTAGAAAATACGAATGTTTAAAAAAACCGGGAAAATGACGTCATGCTGGAATAGTTCATTTATGGCCGCTTGAAGCGCTGAGATCGAGAAATCCATAGTCCCCAGATGCAAAATTTCACGAAACAGTAAAGTTCGAAATCGAAAAACTGAAGAAAAAATAGAAAAAGCAAGATGGGGAAAATTAGGTTTCCCCTGTTTTTGTTTGATAACTTTTCTCTTAGAAAACACGATTTCGTCGTCCCAATGGGCAACACTGGGAGGAGACGGCGATCCGAACAGCCCAATCAGCGAGCGATCCCGATTCACGTCCGTTTTCCTGGTTAGTTTTGAAATTAAAAATTTTGATTGTCTCCCAAAAATAATAGGAGACTTATTTTCCGAAATCAGCCCAATTTTCATCTATCCCACACCATTAACTATTCAGGAAAAATGCAAACAGAATTCGGTGAAATTCCTCATTTTGTTTTAACCCTTGTTTTCCCAAGTTTTTTCGATTTCAAATTTTTCTTCGTGTTTTTGACCTTTTAACACAAAGTATATCATAATTTACCGTAAAAATGTAAAAATAAGGACACCATTGGAAAGGGCGTCAAATTTACCGTCTTTCTAAGTGCCTACAACAAATTATTTTTAGGGTCCTAATGGGTGAAAAATCACCTCGTAAAGTTCCTGTTTTTTCTTTCGGTTGTTAAGGTTTTACTTCCGCTTGGTTTTCTACTTACTTCAACATTGAACTGCTCAAATATCTTAGCTTTCCATTGGTATGATCAGAAAATATCTCACAATCTAATTAGGGGAGAAATGTGTTTAAACTCGGAAAAACGTGATTTTTTTTCAACGAAATCGACGTGTTGGCTGGAGGACTCAGTGGTTGGAGCGGCGGCCGAGCAAAGGAATCCTCAAAACGTGGATTTCGTTGAAAAATTCGCGGTTTTCCGCGGGGCCAAAAGAAAAAATAGGAAATTTTGCTAATTTGAGAAAAATTAATTTACGTGTTGATATTTCACCCATCAGGACCCCAAAAATAGTTTTGTTTAGCACCAGAAAGATGGGAACTTTGACGCTCTTTGCAACGGTGCCCTTATTATTACATTATTACGGTAAACTATCCCATTCAACGCCACTGACTTCATAAGAAGAGAAGAGTTTTCTTTCAAACTGGCTTATATCCACTTTTTAAACGTTTTATTTTTTTTTATCACTTATTTTGAATCTTTGGGATAAGGCCTATCACCTCACGAGTTGTATTCCTTCCGGAACGGTTTGTATCCCGCTTTAAAAAGTTGCTAAAAATCGGATTTGTCGACAAAACGGCTTTTATCCATCCCGTTGTTATCAATAAACTCTATTTTTTTCAAATTCTGTTTTCGGATTCAACATATCTTGAAACGTAAACCATCAAATTTTGAGGGGGGTTAGAATTGTTTCCTTGCTCGATTCAGAAGGTTCATTATTGAAAATAATGGGTAAACAAATAAAAGGAAAAAAAATGAGACTTTTCTTCACACAACCAAAAACTCATTTTTTTCAAAGTGGCTCACATCCATCGTTTTTCATCAAATGGGTTCAGAAAGAAGAAATGGCCGTGTCTCCCTCAAAAAGCATGCCAAAATTTCGAAATTTGGTCTTACAATCAAAAGTTTTATGAACAAATATTTGGAAAATTTGGGAACCCTAGACAGCTTCTTTCGCCATGAAATTAGTTTTTCTCAATTTCCCACAAAACATTCGAAGTGGATGTATAAGCCCCTTTGAAAGAAAACTCCTCAAGTCATGGTGAATCCGGTGACTTCCTACGAGTACGTGGCTCCAGTCAGTATCACACCTCATTCAAAACTAAAAACATAAATCATCCCTTTGGCCTTTGGTTCTGTGTTATTCCCCACCAGTACCCCCCTATAGACCTTGGAAACAAGGTGGTTTGCGAATATCACCATTTTGTTTGTTGTTGTGTTTGTCCAAGTGCTTTCGGAAGACACAACCTTGCGTATTTTAACATGTTTAATGTTTTAGGGCTGGGGGTCATTCTGTGAATTCCGACACGCAAATCTGCAACGTTTTTTTTTTTCTTAGTTACCACGGACCGATTTCTTAGTTACCACGTTATATCGGCTCCATTTGGGGTCTAGTTGTACCAAGATGGTCACTGATCAGCTGAGTGAGCTCCAAGGCCATTTTCTCTCCTGTTGAACGCAGGAAGCTGAAATTTGAGAAGCAGGGTCAATGGAGAATGCTGAAGGCGCCTGAGTGGTCACTGATCAGCTGAGTGATCGGCAATCTAATTTCTCCCTTGCGAGGGAAAAACATTAAACATGATTTAATGTTTTTCCCTCGCAAGGGAGAAATTGAACAGTTCATTTTAAAGAGTGTTTTGAAATTAGTTGTAGAATCGACCCCTTGAAGGAATAAAACCTGTTCTGCAGACACCGTGTATATCTGAAATTATTCTGTAAATTTCCTGCAATCCTGTAATTTTCCTCTTAATGAATCGGCGACTATCAGTAAATTTAACGCGGCTGTATAAATTAACTTTGAAGCCATTAAAGTTTTTATGAAAACATGATTTTTCTCCTGTTTTCACGTACTTTGGAATTATTTTGGTTTCTTATTATTACGTTCCGTCTCATAGAAGTAAACCCATCACAGAGGAAAATAGACTCGAAAGCAAGGAGCAAATTGGAGAATGAGAACCTGAGCCAATACCCAAGAATCATCCCCACAATCCGATGAATTCATAAGAATTCATTTTCTCCATGTATACAAAAACTACTTTATATTCTAATTGCAAAGAAGTATTCTCGGAAGAAAAAAAAAACACCCCTCCATAAAATTTGTTACTGCAAATTTCCGCGGTCCGGTACTTAGAGAGCGGCGTCGAAAGGGTTAAGAGCTGCTAAGAGTTATGGTTGCTAAGAGACATTTTCTTACTCATATTTCCTCAAGTTTCCCGGACTCAGTGCTTCGGAAGAGCCGCAGCGGTGAAGACCCCGGAGTCTCCCCGTCAAACCATCGATTTAGTTGAAAAAAATTAACGTTTTTCCGCGTTCAAACAGAAATTTCTCCCTTAAAATCGATTGTAAAATATTTTTTGATTCAACGTTGGAAAGCGTAAAGAATTGATATGGTTACCAGGCGACTGAAAAAACGAGCGATTTCAAGATTTTGACGAGTTTTGCTTTTCATAAGTCGTTTGCTGATCTCAACTCCACTTTAAAAAATGTTAGTGGGCATCAAAAAGATTGCAAATTTAACGCTCTTTCCAACGGATTTTTAGCGAATTTTCAAGGAAAATTAAGCTATTGCAATGGCCTCAAAATTTTTTTAGATTTGAGCTAACTCTTGAATTGAGAGAGTTAAGATAGATTTATTGAGCAGAGATCGAAAACACGAAAAAAATTTCAAAGTGAAAAAAGGCATTTTGAGTGGGGATACCAAAAAATGTCAGGAGGCACTTTTTGACGGAAATACGTTGTAGAACACGTGGGATATTTTTTAATAATTAATTTTTTTATAGTTGATATTTGAGATTAAGGGGCTCTCAGTCAGTGAATAAACGGCTTTTTCCACTTTTCTTTGGCAATTTTTGGTCGACATTGATGATTCCAGCGGCAATCTTTTTTTTTCAATTCTCTAGATAAATGTCTTTAGATGAACTTTTACTTAGTTTTTACTTATGGAATTAAACAAGTGCATGGGTGTAGAGATTATAAACATGAGAAGAATGCCACAAGAAACATGGAAATTGATTTTTTCCTGGAAAAACGGAAGAACTGTTGATGAAAGCTGAGAGAAGACTGGGGGAGCCACAGGATGTGGTGGGTGGCAATGTTGCTCCTTCAGGCGAGGGGGAAGTGGGAAGGGGCTACCGAGCCCCGGTTCGTAAGAGATTAGACTAACCTGCAACGAGGAAGGAACAACTACCGACCGACTGAGACCCCTTAATATAAGAATAAACATTATAATATAATAGTAGGTAGTTCTGGAAGTTTCTTCCGTCACTACTAGATCGGGCAAGTACATACGAGTTTGAAATGAGTGTTAACTCAAAAACAACGATTTTGGAGTTGGCTCATTGTTGCTGCAGGGTCTTCATTTATTGGTTATTTACAATTTGGGACACAGAATTTTTTAACATATGTTTTATTTTAATATTGATATATACCTGTTTTTATTTAATTTTGGAGTTTTTGAACGTGTGTGAGACCTTCAGTAGAGTTGTGTTCGCCTCGTTGTTGTACAGAAAGAGATGTGTTGTTGAACATATTTGAATTCAGCTTGCAAACCGCGTTCACTCGACACTAAACTCTAAAACGATCTTCCTTTGTGATAGTCGAGTTGCTTCACGCTTGTCCTCCACATGTCAATTCAGGGTGCAACACCTATTTTCCTGCCATGGCTTAGGGATTGATTCTGCAACTAATTTGTTACTTTTTTGTCTCCTGACTTTTTTTTAAACCCCTTAAAATCCGACTTTTTTTCACTTTTAAGATCTATTTCGTGTCTTCGACCTAGTATCATTAAAATGTTAATAACTCCTTCAATTTACTAGACAAACTCAAATTTGACGATACTATTGGAAAGAGGGTTAAATTTCCTATCTCTCTGATGGAGAACCAAAGTTTTTTAAATCGGCGAAACGGGTGAAAAATGATCTTGAAGTGTAATCTGAACTTTTTTCATCCGCTCAAAAGTCTGCTTTCCTGCGTGTGAATGCTTGCCTGTACGCCTAAAAGTTGACCCAAAAGCTCAGCTTTCCAACGGTATGGTCAGAATCGTTTCCAATATTTTTATTAGTGGATAAAACCGCGCTTGAATGAGAAAAAACGTGATTTTTTTTTTTTTTTTCAACGAAATCGACTCTGACGGGAGGATTTGGGGTTGGATGGAGAGTGAGAGGAGCGGTGGCGGTTTTTCTCATTCAAGCGCAGTTTTCTCCACTAATAAAATTATTGGAAACAATTCTGACCATACCGTTGGAAAGCTGAGCTTTTGGGTCAACTTTTAGGCTTACAGGCAAGCATTTACACGCAGGAAAACAGGGACTTATGAACGGTTGAAAAAAGTTGAGATTTTCAAGATTTGACCATTTTTCCTCTTCAAGATCATTTTTCACCCGTTTCGCCTATTTAAAAAACTTTGGTTCTCCATCAGGGAGATAGGAAATTTAACGCACTTTCCAATGGTATCGTCAAATTTGAGTTTATCTAGTAAATTGAAGAATTTATTAACATTTTAATGATACAAGGTCAAAAATACGAAATAAATCTTGAAAGTAAAAAAGTCGGATTTTAAGGGGGTTAAAAAAAGTCACAAATTAGTTGTAGAATCAACCCCTAAGCTATGGAGGAACATAGATGTTCCCTGTATACTTCCCAACGACCCAGTCCCAAATCCAAGTGCTACTTATTTGGCTCTTGCAGACTAGCTACAATGAACACCTGAACTAACAGTCTAATCATTCACTTGCAAGAACTAAAATGTGAAACATAACTTCCTAATTTGAATAACTCTGGTTTTATTAATTTCGTTAATTAATCAGATGGATAGGTATCAACCCTAACGTTTAAAAAAATGGCAGGAACTCACTATTGCAACAAGACAGTGTTTGATTATCAGAAGTTGATTTGAAACCAACTCCAAGCAAAATTCTCCAACAATCTTTGTCTGGAAAAATCGTGTTAAAAAAGAAAATTTTTTTGTGTTTTCGTCACAGACAAATCTTGACCCTTTAGGAACGACCACCAGCCGCATAACCGTGTTCTTTCATGTCAGAGTCTGGAGGGTCGCATGCATGGTTGTTGATTTCGTTTGCGTGTGTTGCGTTTGTAAAGATAGCGATTCGCTTGTCTGTTCATGCCTTCACGCAGAAGCTATACGATATGTGCCACTCGATCAAGGTAGGCACAGAGCCGATGTTTGTCTTGCAGTTTATCTTAAGTTTATCGCTATCTTGAATTTTTGCTGTTTAGTTCGGATAATGGAGAGAAAAAATAAACCTCTTTGATAACAGAGGCCTTCTTGCCTTCACTTGATAGTCCAGGCATCGTTAAGATTTTCAAGTGAATGAATTTAGTTGTGCAGAAATATCGCTTCACTGTCCCATGAACCTTCTAACTGGTCCTTCAAATCACGGATTCCATGAAAGATTATCCATGATTATTAATCCCTAAAAATCCCAACTGCATCTCTTAATCCTCTATTTACTATATCCACGAGAAAACTGTCAACTTGAAAGCCTAGAGCCAATTCTGGATTTTACGAGAATTACCCACCGAGTCATTTCAAGTTTGCTTCTGCGTTGAGATGATTCGGAATAATTCTATGAATGTACATAAGTCAATTTAATCAAATGTAAATTACGTAGTCAGTTGAGTATTAGTGCTAGAGACGAATATTCCCACACACTTAACGCTTATGCACTGTTTAGTTTACAAAAAGCTGGTTTTCAATACTCACCTGTACTACGAATTATTCAAAAAGAAACTTTTTCAAAGTTTAGTTCAATTACATGAATAAATTTGGCTCTGCTGTATCTACTTTAAGACTAGAAATGGTAGATGCTCGAGTAGGTATTTTCAATTTGAAGTACAGTTTGGTTTAGATAGAACAATTTCTGTGTGTGTTTTCTACATAAACTTTTCATGCATTTTTTATAAAGGATATTAATTCTTTATCGGATATATTGCATTACATAATCCTACATGTCGATACCTTAAGGGGGTCTCAGTCGGTCGCCGTTCGTTCCTCTTTCCGGGTCAGTATTTCCCTAAATTGAAGAGGCTTAAAAGTTGTACCTAAATTTGAAATGTTCAAGGATTTCAAATTTAGGTACAACTTGTAAAGTTTGAGCCCCTTCAATTTAGGGAAATACTGACCCGGAACCGACTGAGACCCCCTTAAAGCGCAAAGGAGCTACTCATGTCCATCCTTCTTCCACATTTTTTTTTTTACTTTTTTAACTTCGAAAAAACTCAAATTTAACAAAACTATTATTGACTTTCTTGAAGATTATAGCTTGAAAATTTCTTGAAGAAATTAAAGAGTTTAGTGTAATAACCCATTATTTTAGGAATTGTGCATTGGCGAAAACTTCTTTTGCATTTTTCTCAAAACTTCGTTTTTGGACATAGCACCTTTGTGTTTTAAAGTAAGGTTCTTTTTTCTCGACTGATTGATAAAGAATATGTGTTGAGGTTCTTGAGGTTCAGTCATAAAACGAATAAGCACTTCTTTAGGTTGACGTTTCGGTGTATTTATAAACCATGTTCAGGACTGTAAAAACATTGAAACCAGAGTGGTATAGACATAACAGCACCGTTCTTAATGGGGTAGTTGCATGATATTTTTTTGTATTTTTTCTGTGTAGAGAATCTCTATTGAAGTACGTACCTGCAAATAAAACTCCCAGAAACGCTTCCTAAAAATTTAGAGATTTTTTCAAAGAACGGGATTCTCGGATTCAGGCGGGAAAACCTACACACGGCTTGGACGCTGGGGGATGGGGGCCACGTCACGGGTGTGAAGGGGGCCAAGCATGGACTAGTATCCATAGTGGACCTAGGTCCATGGCGCCAACGTTGCAACAAGGAAAACATCCAAAATATGCTTCAAAACTTTCAATTCAAACGATTAATTCAAACATGTAAAGCTTGAAAAATATATTTCAAAGTTTGTTTAATCATCACCATTATTTTGCAACTATATTTCAACGTTTCTGACTCGAATTGTCCATAATGGCAGTGATCTCAACGCACTCTATCGTGAGATTCTCGTTTAGGGATGACGTAAGAGGAGTGGCCCGCCAACACTAAAAAGTACGGTACTTCTTTATTGAAATACGGCTAAACTAAATGGAATTTCGAACTGAAAACTGGTGTAGAAACGTTTTAAAGTGCGCTAAATTCGAATCTGAAGTCAAAAACACGAAATTCCGACCCATGCAACTACCCCATTGAATCATTAACATTGCACATTTTAAATATAGATAATACTCTGAAATACATTTGAAAGAGTGTAAATACGCTTCTGCTGACTACGTTAGAATTTAAATTAAATTACATTAAATTTAAATTCTAATGTAGTCAGCAGAAGTGTATAAATGATTTCAAAGGTATGTCAGAATAATATCTATATTTACAATGATTCATGTAAGAACGATGCTGTTTTGTCTATACCACTCTGGTTTCAATGTTTTTACAGCCCTGAACATGGTTTATAAATACACCGAAACGTCGACCTAAAGAAGTGTTTATTCGTTTCATGACTGAACCTCAAGAACCTCAACACCTATTTTTGTGTTTTTAAGTATCGATGTGCACTCAAAATGCACCTAAAATTATTTTTATTTTGACTCTAAAACGTTGTCTGAATGTTGATGAGTATTTTCTCTATATGATGATGTCGATAGCACCGGAGATTATTTTAAATATTATTCATCATATTTGCAAGTACACTCATCGACTATTTGTTACAACGATAACCCTTGATTTCAGAATAACATCTCTGGAAACGGCGAAAAACAGGACGACTTCAGTGACTTGCCTCCTAATCAGAAGAAAAACAAATTACAGTCGAAGATTGAAGAGATTCAACGTAAAATTCACCAAGCAACAGCAGCCAGGTTCGTTGTCTTGTCGTACAGTAATAAACGTTAGTGCTTCATGAAGCTAATTATTTAAGCTCAATGCAGAATTTGGAAGATTTATTATTTTAAGATGAACGTCTGATTGAAATAACAAAAATTAAGTAATTTTCGTGCCTTTTGACCCATGTATTTGAAAAAAAAAAATGTTCTCCAAAATCAAAATTTCCACTCGCGTTTTAGGCCTTCCTGAATAATGGGGAATTTGCATCACGTTTTGGTTTATTATTTACAATAATGAACGTTTGGAATCAACCAAGAAGAAAAATTGTTCAACCCCTCCTAAGAAACATTTTACCGTCCGTCTGCCGTAAGCGGCACTTTACTTAGTTCCTATGGACCGGTTTTGATGAAATTTGGTGTGCAGGCTCCATTTGGGGTCAAGTTGTGCCCCGAAGCTTTTGGTTGATATACCTAGGTCACTTCTAAGGTTTGAAAAATAAGGGTTGACATTTTGATAAGCTCAAAAAATTGTGATATAAAGGTATTGTTTTCCATCAATTTAAGATACTAGGTGTTGAATTTTTAGATACCGCGCAGAGCTCTGTAGGACCAACCGTTCGCTCCCTACGAGAACTTAAGTGTTGGACTTACGATAAATCAGAAACACGAGTGAATCGCAATAGAGGCCTAATCTCCGTTCAAATTTTAGCTGACCAAAGTGCGATCGCTGTAGGTAGGTGGTGACAGTGGCAAAGCCGAGTTCTTTGCAGACGAGTGATCTTTACAGAAAAATAATACACCTTTGCGTAATAATTTGCAGCGTTTTTTAAATTATTTTTTTCGAAAGAGCAAACACAAGGAGATGGAAGAAAACCATAGTGTGGTGCTCGAAAAAGCATCCAAAAAATTTAAGGGAGATGGAAATTTTAAATGTAGCAACAATCTGTTTATGGGGGCAGCCATGTTGCAACGTAAAGGGTTTCTAACCAATCTGACTTCATATGAGGATCTGTGCTCCTTACGACAGTAGCGCTACCTCTGATAGCGCACATGAAACAACTAGCCTACGTGGTTGAACACAGGGGTGTGGGGCTGGGAGAGGGAAGAACCCAAACGCCAAAGTGACCAAAAGAAGACATTTTACTCACTCTTTTAAAAAATACGATTCTACCTATTAGTTTATCAAGAATTATTAGTATTCATCTCTTATTTAGTTTCGTTATTTGAATCACATTATTTGAGTGGATCATTTTGTGTGGTCACAGGGGCAATTAAAACTCTACCTGTGTTCTTTGATACTATTTCCTGAAACTTCTTTTACGCTTCGTCAGAGCGCACAGCAGTGTGAATCTAGTCAGTTTTAGCGTCATTTTGTAGGAGGAACACCGGGGTTTGACGTGATCAGTTTCCCTCAATTTTCACGGTGTTTTTTGACAGGGGCTTCATTTGTTTAAGCATTTTCTTCCACGGTAATTTTTTCTTCTTGGGAATTTCTGGTGTTAAATGTTAGTCTAGGGCCCTATTATAGAATTTGACTTGAAATTCCAGAATCTAAAATTGAGGCGAATTCCCCATTTTGATTGTGTGTGTGTGTCATGAAATCCTTGTAACGGGGCAAAACTATACGGAGTTATTGTCCGATTTCGATGGAATTTTCAGGGATTGTACGGATTGGGGTGTAGATGGTTTCCTATGAAAATCATTGCACCCGGTAGTAGCTCCTGCGTATGCACAAATGTAAACACCTTGTTGAAACATAACTTCTGCATTTTCAACCGAATTTTGATGACATTTTCAGGGATTGCCATGCAGATGTTTCCCTATGAGGGTAGTGTAAGGTACTTACAGATTAATGTTTTGATCTTAGTTATGCACCGGATCATCTATACAATCGGGTTATGGATACGAGCTATGTGCCACACCCACTTGCGAGATATTTTCTCTCTGGCACAAATAGACATCCAGTGTAATATAATTTCTACCTTTCAGGGACGGCTTGATGAAAATGAAAGGCGTTTACGAGCAGAACTCCAACCTGGGCGACCCAATGACAGTCGAAGACCAGCTGGCTGAGAATGGACAAATGTTGGACAAGTTGAGACAAGAACTCCACGTCTACCAATCCCGACTGGAGGACGTCAATACCAACCAAAACAATTCCCACAACCACACCCCCCTTCACAACAATGTCAATGGACTGAGAAGACAGCATAGGTAACTACCACCCTTTATATTTACGTACAAGAATATTCTTCTGGCCTCAGAAATCAATGTGTCGCGACCACAATTATTTCGAGCAAGTAACATGTTTACAACACATCGAAAATTTCAATTATACAGGGTGAAATCCTAATAGGTCTGCCATAATGCAGGAATCGATTCTACAACTAGTTTGCAACAAAAAGTTCCTCTTAGAATTTTTTAGAGGCTTCGTTTCACAGTTATTTCATCTTCAAATTTTTTCGTGATTTTGATCTACGTTATTAAATTGTTATTATACGGTAGGTAGTCTTGTCAGATGATTATGTGGATACTCTAATGCGTTTCCATTGATACTACAAAATCAGTTAATCCATCCCTTCTTTTTTTAAAGTGAGGTTCGTTTGTTTCTTTTTTCATTTATACCTAATATAAAGTTGACCGTACATGATCAGCCACCAACCAAAGTTTGTGGTTGGGAAACCAAAAATGCTCCCCTCCTCTAGTTGCATAAAATCTTCACCCTCCTTTTCTAAAATCCAGTTGGACTGTGTGGTATTGTCCATCCGTTGAAATAAGACCAGGTAGAGGAAGCATGAGAGATGCCCATCACTTTTTGAATGTCGAGAGGTGTTGAGCTCTTAAACGAATGTTCGCATGGGGCGCAATTTCAGCCCAACCAAGTCACAGAGATAACTTGTTCGCAAAGACTCTGGGTAATAGATTTTGTTTTAAGAGGGAGTATAGTGGGAATGCAATCACCGCCTCGACCCCCTGCTCACTCGTCTTACGCCCTCTAATTCTTATCTTGATGTGTCCTTCCAACTTCACTCCCATTAAATGAACCCTTTTCCAAATCAAGTGAAACCTTTTCCAAATCAAATGAAACCGTTCGCGAACCGAATAGTCAGTTTCTGTTGAGTAAGCATAAATTACAATAAATGACACTACTTTTTTTTAATAATAATAATAAGTGATCTATTGACGTAATTCCTCAATACATTCGTAAAGATAAGCACCAGATTCTGTAACAACATGTTTGGAATCAGTTAGAATTTGAGAAAATGTTCTACATTTATTTTCACTAAGTACATCTTATTTTTTGAGAATTTTAAACAACTATTCGGTTTTCGGATATTTGGTTCGCAAGCGGTTTCATGTCATTTGCCTTACAGTCATTGCCACATTTGTCTCACTTTTGCAAAACTTTTCATTTGATTTTGAAAAGGTTTCATTCAATGTGGAAATAGTTTCATTTGATTTGGAAAAAGTATCACATGATTAGGAAAAGGGTTATGTAGAAATAGTTTTTGATTTGGAAAAGGTTTCATTTGATGAGGAAATAGTTTTTGATGTGAAAATAGTTTTTGATTTAGAAATAGTTTCATTTGATTTGGAAAAGGGCTCATTTGACGTGGAAATAGTTTTTGATTTGGAAAAGGTTTCATTTGATGAGGAAATAGTTTTTGATGTGAAAATAGTTTTTGATTTAGAAATAGTTTCATTTGATTTAGTTTTTGATTAGGGGATAGTTTGTGATTTGAAAATAGTTTTTGATTTGGAAAAGGGTTCATTTTATGTGGAAATAGTTTTTGATTTGGAAAAGGTTTCATTTGATGAGGAAATAGTTTTTGATGTGAAAATAGTTTTTGATTTAGAAATAGTTTCATTTGATTTGGAAAAGGGCTCATTTGATGTGGAAATAGTTTCATTTGATGAGGAAATAGTTGTTGATGTGAAAATAGTTTTCGATTTAGAAATGCCTAGTTTCATTTGATTTGGAAAAGGACTCATTTGATATGGAAATAGTTTTTGATTTGGAAAAGGTTTCATTTGATGAGAAATAGTTTTTGATGTGAAAATAGTTTTTGATTTAGAAATACTTTCATTTGATTTAGTTTATGATTAGGGGATAGTTTGTGATTTGAAAATAGTTTTTGATTTGGAAAAGGGTTTATTTTATGTGGAAATAGTTTTTGATTTGGAAGAAGTTTCAGTTGATGTGAAAATAGTTTTTGATTTGGAAATAGTTTCATTTAATGTAAAAAATAGTTTTTGATTTGGAAAAGGGCTCATTTGATGTGGAAATAGTTTTTGATTTGAAAAAGGTTTCATTTGATGAGGAAATAGTTTTTTATATGCAAATAGTTTTTGATTTAGGAATAGTTTCATTTGATTTAGTTTTTGATTAGGGGATAGTTTGTGATTCGAAAATAGTTTTTGATTTGGAAAAGGGTTTATTTTATGTGGAAGTAGTTTTTGATTTGGAAGATGTTTCAGTTGATGTGAAAATAGTTTTTGTTTTGGAAATAGTTTCATTTGATGTAAAAATAGTTTTTGAATTAGAAATAGTTTCATTTGATTTGGAAAAGGGGTCATTTGTATGGAAATAGTTTGTGATTTGGAAATAGTTTTGTTAGATTTGGAAATAGTTTTGTTAGACTTGAAAAAGGTTTAATTTGGTCTGGAATAGATTTCTTTTCACCTGGAAATTCTATATTCATTCCTCTATGCTCTGTTGATCCCGTGGAGTGGCTAAGGTTGAACCCCTATCAACTCTCGCAGAAGATCCAAGTAGCCTAGAGCCTTTGTGCAGAATCCGTGTAATTTACAAGGAGCCCTGGGTCACCTAAGGTCTTCCTTCCCTCGCGATAAGCCCATAGAAATGTGAGCCTTCCCTCATGCTTCCTGTACTTTATCGACTACCTCATCCCAATTTTACGTCCTCCAGCGGCAGACATGTTACGTGGTGTTTCATTGCGCACTTGTCGCCCGATCTGTCCAGTGGGTGAGCACGTTTTACAGCTGTTTGAGCCCATAACTTTGACGTTTTGCTATCTGGTTGGTATTAAACGTTGTCTAACACCATTATTTCTGAGGTCAGCTCCGTAGCAATTTGTCATTTTACTATCTTCCATGCAATGGTCTTCAATCATAAATTCGTCATCAGGTTGGAGATGGAGTGGTCCCGGCTCCGAAGCTCTTTGCGGCTTCCAAGATCCAAGTACGGCTTGGAGAAGTTAATCCAATTCTTTTAAATCTCCTTTGCGGATAAGTAATCTGTTAATATTGCCGGTTTGAAATGTTTGCTACGCCAATTTAGTTGTTTTTTATTTTATCATTTCGTTGCACTTTACTTCTTGCTTACGAATTCCAAACTATTCTTGGTCGGTAGGCGAACCAAATTAATTCGTAGTTTCGTAGAATCAGGTATCATTGGTGCAGGTGTATACATAGTTACTTCGAATGAACTCAATTCTCATCCTATGGTACTCGTATTTGAGTTTTCCTACCTTGCTTTAGACATTTGCAATTCGGAAAAAGGGTAATATTTTCAAGTACACGAATAAATATTGAATAGGATATTATCGTGACTCTTTTTGATTTATCCAACATATAGTTCACCAGAAAGTAAAATGTAAGAAATGGGTGGAACGAAGGTAGGAAAAAGAGAGTGAAAACGAATTTACGTCAGAGTTTAAGTCTCCCTCTCGTTCCCGCACGAGGAAAACTAGTGAGATTGTTAAGCTCTGGCGTCATTTCTTTTTTAATCTCTTCTTCTCTCGCTCGTTTCTTCTTAACTATTCGAATTTCGGAGAATTGGGGTGATAAATCCGATTCTAAGGTCAGGAACGACAAATTCCGACCTACAGTAAACGCCCATTGTTAAAACACTGGAAAATCTAAGTAACTATTGAAGTAGTTCGCTTCTGTTTTGATATGAACTTGTCTGCATCCATCGTATCGTCTTCTATCTATCGTTCCATACTACATACCCATTACTTAATAGTTTTCTTAATTTAACTATTAATTTCAATACGGACATTCTCTTTAGAGTGTTCCTAGTAGGAATATTGCTGTATATGACCAATTTCTACCCTTTTGCTATATTGTTCAACAAATCAAAGTAGGTACCGAACCAAAATAAATCTATGCATTTTCCACGTTGACTTCATTGTTCGTTTAGTTAAATTGTGTAAATTTAATTACGCTCATGTTCCAGTTAGGTCTTAGCCATTTGAGATTCATTTAACTTTCGTTACGTTTTGATAAATTTATCATATTTATTTGATTCAGTGTGACTTTCAATGTACAGTGGATTAGTAGAAAGTTCCTAGTGTATCCGGCGAGGTCTAGATACAAAGGATGTATCGACAATTCAGCGCTAGATTCTACTGCACTTGAGAGTTCTCAATAGATGCAGTTTTGTTTGGCGCCTATTCTCGATTGCCGGATGGCCTCCAACTCCGAATTAATGTGGAATAATCCCTCACCAGATCGGATACGGCGCATCCGTATCGAGAATACGGCGTTGTATCGAGGATACATCTCACCTTATCTAAGCCGAACTGAACCTACCATGAACTCTCTATTAGAGTTCATAGTTGGTTTTGTTTTGCTTTGTTACGGCATGAAGTATTCTTAATCCAGTGCCTTATTGTGATGAGGACGTGCCATATCTGACCTGGTGCCATAATAGAGAGTTCCTAGTAAGTATGGTTCGGCTTAGATACGACGTGACCTTTTCTCAATCCGACGCCATATTGTGATAAGAACTCGCCATATCTGATCTGGTGTCGTAATATTGCGGTAGAATCCTCAGAGTGTTCTTATCATAATACGGCGTTGGATTGCAAATATGTCACACCGTATCTAAGCCAAGCCAAATCTACTAGGAACTCTATGATTGTGGTAGAACCCAGTGCCAGACTGAGGATACATCACGCTGTATCTAAGCTGAAACGAACCTACCAGGGCTGCCAATCTATTGATCAGCGCTTGGAGGCAATGCCGCCCAATGTAATCCATATCTGGACCTCGCCAGATCTACTAGAAACTCTCTTGTATCTCAATCATAATAGTCAATCAATACAACGCAGATTTCCTAGTAGGTTCGGTCAGCTTTGATACGGCGTGACATATTCTCAATCCGGCGCCATATTGTGATAAGGATGCGCCGTATCCAAACCAGCGCTGGATTCTACTGCAATATTACGGCGCTGGATCGGATATGGCGCATACTTATCGACAATACAGCACCGAATTGCGAAATACGTCACACCGCATCAAACTCTAACAAACCTACTGCGAACTCTCTATTGAAGTTTCTGAAATTTCACCAGGTGACAGTTCATTGGGAACCCTGTGTCAACTAATCCAGTTCATCATGTTCATCGAAGCCTTGTTAAATAATACTCTTTCTTGTCTTTAAGTACAATTGGATCACTTTTGCAAACATGTTTCTCAACTCTTGGTGACCAAAAACTGCACCAACATCAATTAGAATTCCCTTCGGGCAGGTATCATCTTGACTCATAGATGACTATAAAGTACCAACCGTTTTCGGGATCCAATCACGGATTACATACCAACTATGTGATTCCAAGAATAATTGCTTCAAACTTGTTTTCTAAACAATTTTTTCTTCAAAAATAAGCTGAAATTTTGCAAATTATTGTGGCCTTTCTCCCAAAGTTGACTATTGCTTCTAAAATTTTTTTTTTAGTTTTTCTAAAAACTTTTTTTTTAAATAGGGGGAAAGTCTCTATATTTGATCTGATGCAACAACAAAAATTATAAATCCATAATTTTGAATATTTTCTATGATTATGTCGACCTGAAGTTGGTCTCGTTATCGTTTTTGTCGGTCAATTTTCGAACAATTTCTATTTGGTTTGCGGAATTATTGCTGTTTGTGATATGAACTTATCACGGATGACCTTGAAGGGTAAGAGACGATGTGGGGAAGGGGGTAGGACCTTCCTTCTTCTCCCCGTAGCCCTCGTAGACCCAACACGTCGACTCTCTCTCTCTTTTTGACTTTCCCTCACACCGTCTCACCCTAGCCCCGGTAAGCAAATATTATTTCAATTATATCCTCCTTCTCCCGTGAATGGTGTATTGATATTATTTCTACCCTACCTTCAGTATTCTCACGTCATATGGTAGCAGAGCGTGGTTACAATCCACGGACCTCTGGGTTATGGGCCCAGCACGCTTCCACTGCGGATGACGTGGGAATACTGAAGGTAGGGTAGAAATAATATCAATACACCATTCACGGGAGAAGGAGGATATAATTGAAATAATATTTGCTTACCGGGGCTAGGGTGAGACGGTGTGAGGGAAAGTCAAAAAGAGAGAGAGAGTCGACGTGTTGGGTCTACGAGGGCTACGGGGAGAAGAAGGAAGGTCCTACCCCCTTCCCCACATCGTCTCTTACCCTTCAAGGTCATCCGTGATAAGTTCATATCACATGTTTCAAATTCTGTATGGACATGTGAGTAATGATATTAAAGTTTTCAATTTGTGATGAAATTTAAAATGTTAGAATTTAAATATTTCAATACCAAGGCCCCTACAGAATCAAATAACAAGGCCGCTTATTGAAACATGTAGGTGCGAAATATACATTAATACATCGAATCCCCCGTTTCATTCTTCTAAATTCTTAGGCATTGAAAAATAATATTCCTTTTTCTTTTCGATAATATTGAACCAATTTGTCGAAATTTCAAGTTTAAGAGGGCTCATTGATGACTCGGGAAGAAGGAGAAACATCTTTGCAAAATCCGTTGTCTTTTTGACCCCCCTGTACAATGATTCTGTGAATGTTTGGAAATCGAGGAGTTGATTTAACGAGTATTTTGCTTGACGCTTGGCTCTATGTGTGCACACAGGAATAGTGGAGGGTCAGGAGGAGACGAAGATTCCCTGAGTAGATCAGCTTCTGACTCGAGTGTTTCTGCCAATCACAACCACAAACAATCTGCACCGGGCACTCCAGTCCCATCTCATGGGTCAGTAGTACGGCCTATTAGCTTTGAGAGCTACGAGTGGTTACTTACGTCTGATATGTTAAGAATTATTCTTCCGATTTGTTTAGATTTCGTGTTTATTACACCCAAAATGTTGATGAACTGAAAATTAATTTAAATCAATCAATCAATACGGTACGTAGATAATAATTAATTTAAATCGTTCAAATTAGGATCAAGTACAAAATAATCACAAAGTTTTATTCCTGGTAAACCCTGAAGAACGAATTGACTAGGAAAATAGAATTTTTTAGTAAACAGATTAATCGTTTGGTTCTTTTGTTGTTATGAGGGTCATACAGAAAGTAAATTGACGTCTTTAAAAAATCGAAAAATGCTTGTGTTTTAATGAAATTCACAAAATACTTCAGAAATATACGAAACTATTATGTACTATATCTACTAAACTCATAGACCTCCGCTGTCACCTCTTTTAACCACTTCTGAACAGCCCCGGGACCTCTTGATCTACAAATCGTTTTCCACCCTCAAACTCCTTCAATTTGGTGGACAAATGGAAGTAAGACTGTGTTAAGTCGGGTAAATAGAGAGGGTGGTTGATGATTTCCCATCCAAACGGAATCAGAAGTTCTTGAGAGACTCGCCGGGTTTGAGTACCTGGGGTTGTCATGGAGGAAGCTGACCTCCTTGGTTAGCGTACCCCTTCTACGGTTCTGTATCGCTCTTCTGATTTTTATAGGGTTGTTGCATTACATTTCAGCATTTTTCTGTCAAGTTTAAAACTATTCAGATCTCAAACTGACAAGACGTGGCGGGAACTGGCGCCGTCCATCATTTGAAAAATTCCCTGTGACTTAACAAAATGCGGGACGTAGCAAACTGACCGCCTACAAGCCAGATTAGGGATGGGACATCGATATCGATGTTTTGCTCGTAACATCAATGTTTTACTCTCGATGTTTTAAATATATCGATGATTTGGTCCGATGCTTTCGATATGTTAAGGAGTTGATCTGATAACATCGTTTGATCAATTTGAACTACTCCGTACTGCAAGGAAACCAGGAAAAATCCAAAATCCAGACCAGATAACTTCATTGAATTTACTTGGACTTAGAAGAACACTTCCTACCTTTCATTCATCACTCTATATATAGCATTTCCAAGCCAAATTAAACCTTTTCCAAGCCAAATGAAAAATTTTCCAAACCAAATGAAACTTTCTCCATATCAAATGAAACCTATTGAGAAAATGAGTGAAATGAGGTACCTAGATAGGTAGACACTCTGCAAATTTTAGATCGATGCAATTGTACCTACCGTACAAAGAAGTTGCCAAAATGAAAATTCAATGAATTTTAGACATAAGATTATCGAAGTAGATCTTACCCTAGTAGAATAGGAAACAAGTAAGTTTGAGAAATTTCTGACTGTTGAATGTGAGTGGGTACCTACCTAATCGCCACGCCCACACGGAGAAACCGATAATTAAGGGGAGTCACCAATACTTGCATTGACTGATTGAACCTCTAAGACTGAATTTCTGAAAATTTGTTATATATTATTCATCTACGATTGTTTACTTTACAGAAATACACTATGTTTGGAAAAGGTTTCATTTGGTTTGGAAAAGGTTTCATTTGACTGGGAAAAGGTTACATTTGACTTGGAAAAGGTTTTATTTGGCTTGGAAATGCTATATAACAAGATAATTACTGGAAAACAATGGGAAAAATCATGATTGAAACAATAATTGAAATGGGAAAGGCATGAGATATCAAAATGAAAAAAAAGTGTATAAAAAAGCGGACAAATTTATCGCGAATAGAAAAAATTATGGAGTTGGTTATCCGGTTAAAAAAACCAAGTTACAAGAAAACATCCTCTTCTAAGAATGGAGGAAGAGCAGCTTCTTCAGGTTTTCTCCCCTGATTCTGATGTTTCACCATGTTATCGATATCGATGTTTTTCATACGATGTTTCATTGATATTGCTAAGAAATATAGACATTGACATCGATGCCCCATCCCTAAGCCAGATGCACAAACTTAGAAGGGAAAAATTCCCATCACCATAGGAGCCCTCGAAAACTTACTTTCTGGATGACCCTTGTAAATGACCTAATTAAATGTATAAATAAGCTGAGGAAATTGATAGCGTTTGACCGAAAGGTTCGTTCATTAAACTTCTGTAAATAAGTCCTTCGCCCAGCCTACTAGGAAATCAACATACGTCAATTCAAGATTCTATTTCTTTTCGACTCTTCTGTACATAGAATCAAGGGTACTCTGTACTAGTAAGTGTCTGCTTCAAGACTGAGGAACCACTCTTGCCATCTCTTGTATAGTGTGTCTTCAAATTCATAACTCGTTTTTACTAACTCACCGCCTCACTGATTTTGCACATTTTGAATCACTAACAAAATTTCTGTTTTGACTCACCATTTGCCTAAATTTATTGTAATGAGTATTTCTATTTGAACCTTTAAAAAAATAACGTCAATCATGCTACTTTATTAATTCAACGTGTTTGATAATGATGGTTTTTTATGTAGGATTGGTTCAGAATCCAAAGTGCAAAACTAGCTGTGCTCAGTTCCATAGAGGGCCTGTAGAATCCATTATCCTCTTACCTGGCGGTCTCACTTCCAAGGCCACTTCTGAGCCAACCCTACCGTCGCTAGACGTTGTTAAATTGAAATACTCATTACCTCAAAATTCGTTTGTTTCGTTCAATTTGAATTGTTGAGCAAATTTCCGAGGAGAGAGAAAAATCAGTGCAGTTCGGTGAAAATACACTTTCAAGGAATAAGTCTGTGCAATTCGCAGGTGCTCATCTGACAGTCCTGAGAGTGGGATAGCAGGCTCGCACACCTCTCTGTCTGACGACGCCCCTCCGCCTTACTATGACACAGAACTCTTACCGCCCCTGGGAACTTGCAGAGCGCTCTACCCATTCGAAGGTGAGTAACATTTTCTATACGTGCAATTCATACCTCGATAGAAAAATAGTTGTGATTGTTATTGAAAAGTGGTAAAATAGAAAGGGGAAGTTACTTCACAAACACCTCCCACGTCTGCAAAACATTGTTGTTCCGTGACGCACTAGCCATTCGGTACGGTTGGGATCCAAGAGGGTTGCCAGTATGGTGCGACGGAAGCGGGAGTCCCATGGACATGAACCACGCCCTTAAATTGTATGAAGGGCGGCCTGATCAAACAGGTACACGACCTGGTTCGGGACGAATGCGCCAAAATAGCAAGCCTCGCATGGAACGGTGTTGTCACAGAACCAGTTCTTCGTGAAAGTGCTGGTGGCAGACATGAAGGTTCAAGGTGTGTGGGACCGTGTAAGACCTGCGTTTTTTGATACCCGCGTTATAAACGCTGACGCAGTCTCTTACACTTCCATGGACTGGCCAACCATCTCTCGTCATGCTGCCCAAGCCACATGCAAAATACGACAGAATAGCCGAAGATCTGAGAGGTTCTTTCACGCCACTCGTAATTTCATGCGATGGAGCATTGCATAAAGAGTATGACGCTTTTCTCAAGAATGCCCCCCTACGCCTTGCCAACAAATGGTCCAAATCCTACGCTCAAGTGATGATGTGATCGCGAGTGAAAACTCAATTCTCCGTCCATCGAGCGGTTTCCATGAGGCTAAGAGGCCCAAGGAAACAAGTCCGAGGACTCGGACTGGAGGACGGAGCAGCAATTTGGCTCCCACAAGACTAACTCCTCCACATTTAAGCTCGCAAAAAAAACCCTTTGGCATAAATCAATTTTAATTTTTGGCAAACTTTTGGCATAAGTACCAATTTGAACTTTTGGCAACTCATTTTGAACTTTCGGCAAATCCATTACGTTTCTACAACTACTGGAGTCCTTTTCCACCTTCATTCCTTCTACAATGTTCAATAAAGTGTTTTTTTTCTCTCTCTCTCTCTCTTGTTGTAATAAATACCTTTGGAAATAAGGCTTTATAATTCAAAATAAAACGGTAGATTGCACAATACAAGAGAAGAATTTCTAGGAATTTGAAGTTTCGAACATATGGTAACAATATGAGAACAGTTACAATAGAACTGGATGAATCATGACATTCTTCCTTACTTTAAAATGATAGTTCATAGTCCTCCAAATGGGCAGGCGTACGACGCACTCTCGTAGAACGTCGCAAGGTATTTTCATGAGGCAGTGGTCCTATGTCCGCTGGCGTCTGTTGAATGGGGGTATTTCAGTCAATTTAAAAAAAAAATTTCAAATGAGTAGCTTAGGAATAATGGTAGTTGGGTCTGTTCGTCGAGAAAATGTTTTTAACAAATCAGAGAAGCTAAGGAAAGTTGAAGATTTGAATGGTGTGACATGGCTAGCCAAAACTGTCTGAAAAAAGTATCCATGCACAGAGAAGAGATGAAACCATTGAAGGATCTTTTGGATACTACAAAATACTACTCACACACGCGTGGCGTAGTGTGTGTGCATTTATGGAGGCCCGCCTTTTTTTCAAACGTGTGATCTGTTTAATCAATTTGTCTACCACATGTTATAGTATCATTGGGCTTAAAGTTGAAGCAAATAGGATTTCAAGGGTGCTGAATCCAAATTTGAGGTTAAAAACCTGAACTTCCGACCCACCAAAATACCCCATTCTCTCTAGAGCGTCTTGGTTTTCTCCTGGTTCTAAGTCAGGTTCGACGTCTTGTTGTTCAGCCTCTGGCTCGTTACCGCCGGATTCTTGCTCAGTGATCATTCCACCGTGAGGTGCGAAATGTTTCAATGACACCGTTGTCTTACGTCCATCTGCGAGGCAAACCCTGGCATATTGTGGGTTGACATCCTTGACTTCTTCGACCAGAGGATCGACGTACGTGCTTTTTCATTAGCGCTTTCTCTGAAGGTGAAAGCCAAGTTGGAGGCGAAGTGCCGTTAGCTGATATCCTGTTATGCCGGAACATCCTCTCGTGAGGCGTTTCATTGGTTGCAGTGCACATCAGCGATCGAGTTGCATGGAGTGCGTCGGGTAGCACTGATTCCCAATCCGAAGGATCCAATTTTCTGTGCTTGAGAACAAGCAACACAGTGCGCCAGATCGTGCCATTTTCCCGTTCAATTTGGCCGTTTCCCGTGGGATTATAAGGTGCAGACATGGAAGTGGCTACTCCTCGGGTGTGGAGAAACTCCTGTAGCTCCTTGGATACGAATGAGGTTCCTCGATCAGTTTGGATGTATGAAGGTAGACCAAAAGTAGTGAAAATTATTATTTGTTGTAATAAATAATAAATAATCCCGTGATTATTTGTTGTTCAGACAGTTTTCAATTTAGCTCTTCAAGTTACTACGAGGGCAAATCAAATATAAACGGGACACTTTGTTTACAAAATTTGTATTCGTTGGAAAAAAAAACCAATCGTACTTCATTTTTCCTCATAGTCTCCTCCTTTTGAAATGCAAATTGCTTTTTCTCAGCGAATAGGAGGGGTTTCTTCATTCCAGCGTCGTAAAAGGAAGAAGGTTGCTTCTGAAGCCGATTGAGCTCGAACCTCTCTACTCCACTCCTTCATCTTCATCAAATCTTCGGTCTCCTAGTGCTTCTTAGCTATAGTGAGGATGTTCAAGTGGAGTCCAGTGCATTTCTTCAACTTTTTGAACAGCAAGAGATGCAGTGGGGACTCGCGTTTTCGAAGATGAGGACGAATCTACGAATTGGTTGGTTCCGCCTAATGTTGCGATATGCAGCCCTCGCCTGAGCCAGCAGCTTACAATAGTAGGCAGCATTGACTGTCCTTTGCTCATGGTAAAAATCAGCGAGCAAAACCTCTCGACATTCGAAAAAATAGTGGAGAGGACTTTGCCAGCTGACAGTCGAGTTTTGGCTTTCCCCCTTCCTTCGCCACTCCATACTGGCTTCCTTCGATTCGGGTGTGTAATGATGGGCCCATGTTTCGTCGCAAGTGACGATTCCGGCCAAAAAATGCTCTCGGAGTCCTTGAGAAGGTTTCATCTCCGAACTGGGCAGTCAACCTTTGCAAAATTCCGAAGGCAAGAAATTTGATGATGATGCGTTGTGCGATAGAAGTAGGTACCTGTTTCTCTAGTAAAGTATCTGTAGTCTCTAGTAAAGTTACTAGTGAATGGTCGACGAGACGAACCTCTCTTGGACTTTGTCATGACACCACACAAACAGCCTGGAAGCAATAGCCCGCTCCCATCAACTGTTGACGCTCAGAGATTAAAGTCCCGTTTATATGTAATCCGCCCTCGTAATTGGATAGGTAGATCCACATTTCTTGTTTCAACTCATTGACAACCAAGAATGATAGGCTCAAGTCGTTCACCAGCACACCTTGTTCCGATTTCTATTACCTAGGTAATTCTTATATCCCACTGTAACGTCATACATCTATGTTAGTTAGTTCTCCAATAAAGTGACGTGTAGGAAAACCCAGAGTGGCATGAGTCATCACCAACACAGACAAGGCAAGGAAGGGAATGAACACGTCATCTGACGTCACCTCTTTTCCACTCTCCCCTCACCATAATAGCTTGAGTAGTATATAAGCCGCACTCAAGGGTCTTCCCACATGCATTTGTACCTCGTCTATCCGACTTATCATTTCTTGTCTTACCTACAGCCCAGTTCCTCCAAGGAAACGGTTTGCCCCATAAAGGCGCCGAAACCTCTAGCTCCCCTTAGGGACCTCTTCAGAACAGTAGGCCTCACTAGGTAAATGTTCTGCCTCCCGCCGGTAGGTCTGTGATCAGACGCCGAGGTTAGCGGATAGATTTTATAAGCACTTATCTGGACAGTCGGCCGCGAGGCGCCTCGGATGGAGTGCTAAAGCCCTAGGCTTTAGGGATCAATCTCTCCGTTGAGTAGGATTCATGTTAGGAACAATTCAGCGCATCGAGAGGACCATCGTCCTCACTCGATTACACGCAGAACACAACACGCACCAAATGTTCAAAAATTATTTCCATGTTGATCACTACCTACTACAGCTTGACAACATTATTCGACCTGGACTATCATCCCTAAATTCTCAAATGCTTATGTTGTTCTTTATTTTCAGCCACGAGTGAAGGTTCGATGGCAATGAGTGACGGTGAAGAGCTCCTCGTGATAGAAGTCGACCAGGGTGACGGGTGGACTCGGGTGAGGCGACCTGCAGACCAAATGGAAGGCTTCGTTCCCACCACCTACATCCAGTGTTTCCTAAACAACTGTTAGCTTTAGGTGAGTAAAGGCTTCACGATGGTATATTGTGACATGAATATACAGGGTGTCCCATGTTGAGGACCGGAAAACTTCGGGATTCGAATCTACAACTAATTTAGGTATCAAAATGTCTCTTTGCACTTTTCTTTTAACCACTTGTTTTATCAAGTTTTTTCAATTTAAGATTTTTTTTTATGTCACTAAAATTTACTGTAATAATAAGAGCTCCGTTGGAAAGGGCGTCCAATTTCTCATCTTTCTAGTGTCCACACAAAACCATTTTTTGGGTCCTGATGGGTGAAAAATCAACTCGTATAAGTAGTCATTTTTATCAAATTGGGAAAAAGGTATATTTTTTCTTTCAGTTGTTGAGGTGTTACTTCCTCATGAGGGGAGATCTGATGCGATCCACATCATGTCACTTCGTCAGTAATGGCGCAAACAAATGAATACAAGTCATTGATAACAGTTATCAATGAGAGTTACTCTCAACTGGGGTCAGCTGTGACCGCGCTCGCTAAGACACATGTCCTTTAGTGGCGTCTCGGACTGGCTACTGTGGGGAAGCCGCGAGTTCGAATCTCGCCGCAGAGGCGTGTTTTCGTGCGCCCTGGGCTCAGCCCCCCTCCCCCCTCATCACCCACTCCTCCCATCAGATTCCTGGGCGACGCCAGGAATGCCGTCCGAAAATCCAACCTAAAATGGTTGTTTACTTTACTTACTTATTCTTCGTGATTTTTCACGTACATCAAAAACTGCGCAATGATCTCAGCTTTCCAACGGTATTGTCGAATTTTTTTCAAAAAATTACCGCCCTTGCTAAGACGATCTGAGGAGTTGGAAGATGGGAGGAGGTGGGTGGACAGCGCAGTAGACAGCGAGGCCTCCCGAAACACCTGAGACTTGGCAGAAGCGCTGATTTCTTGACAAAATTCACGTTTTTCCTCCTTTGAACCCAAATTTCTCTCCTAAATTCTATTATAAAATATTTTTTGATTATACCGTTGGAAATCTGAGATCATTGCCCAGTTTTTGATGTTGAGGTACGTGAAAACCCACGAGCAAGTAACACCTTAAGAGGGGTCTCAGTCGGTCGCCGTTCGTTTTTGGTATTTAGCGAAATTGAAGGTGCAAAAACTTGAAAAGTTGTATCTAAATTTGAAATTGTAAAGGATTTAAAAAATTTTTTAATGCACAGCCCTAGGGAATTGAAAAACTGAAATATTGCCGCCGGAATTATCAAAATAGAACAATAAATGCCAAACAAAAATGGGAAAAGCTACTAAATAATATTTCTCAGGCAATTACTGTTCCATTTTGATGATTCCAGTGGCAATCTTTCAGTTTTTCAATTCCCAAGTCCCTTGCACTAATGAATTTCTAAAATCCTTGAAAATTTCAAGTTATGCTACATTTTATGGGAAAAACATAACTGAATTAACGGGTTTTCCCATTTTTCTCTGGTAATTATTGTTCGATTTTGATGATTCCGGCGGCAATATTTCAGTTTTTCAATTCCCTAGGGCTGTGCACTAATAAATTTCTAAAATCGTTTTAGATTTCAAATTTAGGTACAACTTTTCAAGTTTTTGCGCCTTCGATTTGGCGAAATACTGACCTGGAACGAGGAACGAACGTCGACCAACTGAGACCCCCTTGTCAAAGTAAGTAGTTACCCGTACGTCCAGTAGAGTGCCGCAGGGTCGCTTTGTTGTGTCGCTATGATTTGGTTGCTAAGGACACAAAATACTTTTATTGGGGGGTACGCCTTGATTTTTTTTTAGATTTTTAATCGAAAGTAGAGAATCCTGAGAATTTTGGCACCAACCGCGACCTTCTAGCGTGAGTAGATCTGTTTCTATGATTTTTCAAAGTTTCAACCGTTTATGACATCACGCGCCCCTCTTGCCTGGGTGGGACCCCCCCAGCCCACTGTGACGTCATTAACGGTCGAAACTACCTTCCTCGAAAGTCTTCCTACCCAGGAGCACACCCTATTGAAAATTTTCATCTTGATTTTAATTGTAAATTTATATCTCGATTTTAGTTGTAAGCGATGCGATCACACAAAGGTAATTTCAATCATAGCCCTCTATTGGACGTACGAGAAACTACTTTTACCACCAGTGCGCCTAGCGGGAATTGCCACTTCCTTTACAGATACTGCATAGTGAAAAAATAGGTCATTTTTCCAATTTGATAAAAATTACTTTACGAGTTGATTTTTCCCCCATCAGGATCTCAAAAATAGTTTTGAGTGGGCACTAGAAAGATGGGATATTTTATGCCATTTCCAATGGTGTTCTTGTGTTTACAATTTTACGGTAAATTAAAATAGTTTTGGCAAGTTTAATGTCATTAAAAAAATCTTAAAATTAAAATTTTTTGGAAAAACAAGTGGTTAAAACAAAATTGCAACGAGACATTTCCTCACATAAATTAGATGTAGCATCGACTCCCGAAGTTTTCTGGACCTTATCATGGGACACCCTGTGGAATGTCAAACGTTCGATTACAGTGTGTTTTAGAGGAGACTATCCAGACTCTAATCACATGGAAGAAGATAGGAGGGAAGCTCAGTCAACGTTAAAAAACGTGACGAAAAATCGCCCCCCGCTTTCAGCACAACCTTTAGGTGGGGAAGAAAAACATAGTCCTCCAATATTATACCACTCAGTCGCTAGAGCGCAGCTTCGTCCCTCCTGCTCATTCCCGCGGGTTTTTTTAAATTGCACTTCATCAATATTACTTGTGGAGTACAATTTTGGACGCTTTGTCCTCTATAACTATCGTAATAGTTATAGAAATAAGATACCAGGAGAAAAGGAGTAACGGTAGGTATGTACATACCTACCATGTAATGAAAAACAAAAATATTATGTTAGAAAACCACTGATTGGCACAAAATATGACAAGTGTAATTTCTTTTCAATATCAAAAACACAACAACTTTTTCGATATAACAACTAACTAAATTCCTACAAAAAATTATATCCAGGGACTGTAGTTACACTACAATATCATCATCTGCATCACTCTTATCACTGCATTTCTGCCGAGGCGTAGCTACTGTTGGTCTCAAGTTATTGGAATCGTCATCTTCCAATACTACTTCTTGTTTTGAATAAGTGAAAAGCAAACTAGAGACGAATCACTGTAGATGAACAGAAGACGAGAAAATTAAACTTGGATACGAACCACTATCAAACAGAAAGACGAGAAAACATACGTTAGCAACGAGACACACATCTGAAAAGTACGTTGGAGTAACCGTTATCAGGGCTGGGGGGAGGGGAAGCGTTGCGAGCTCTAGTGACAGTGAATAATACTTCTTAACTCTGTTCGCCACCTAAAGAGAACACTACTGTCGCGATAAAGAAAAAAGCGCACGCATCGGCCCATTGAAGTGAGCTTTCCTCCTATTCTTCCATGTCTGAAAAGTACGTTGGAGTAACTGTTATCAGGGCTGGGGGGAGGGAAGCGTTACGAGCTCTAGTGACAGCGAATAATACTTCTTAACTCTGTTTGCCACCTAAAGACAACACTACTGTCGCGATAACCAAAAAAAGCGCACGCATCGCCCCATTGAAGTAAGCTTTCCTCCTATCTTCTTCCATGCTAATCAGCACAATCCATGAAAAACTCGTATAGTTTCGCCCCTTTACAAGGATATACACACACACATACAGACACGAAACCAAAATTGTTCAGGAATATCACTGAATTTCATCGAAAGACATGTGAGCCTCGGATTGTATCTGATGAAGTCTCCAGCCTTCTTTTTTGGACTCCAAACCCCCTATTATTGATTCCTGTTTCCAATTCTCATTTTCAGTTTACCTACCGAAAGCCACCGCTTCCATCGCCCACCTACTCGATTCATCGCTCAAATAGCGACTTTGTTTTCAAGATGAGCCTCGCGCGTAACATGGCGATTCGAATTTTATGAAGTCTTGTTATTTATTGTAAGGTTCTAACGCAGCTCATCCTGCTTTAACTCCTGTGACATTTTCGTTCTGAACGCTGGATTTTGTTCATTCCTTTTTTCCTTCCGACCCTCTAAAGACGAAGTAAAAATTACCGTAGGAATTTTTACTGGAGAAACAAATGTCACGTCGAGCTCAAAAACTAGATTTTTTTTCTTTTAAAAGCTGATACGATTTGTCTAATCAGGCAAAGAGTCACCAAATTAGTCGATATCGCATTGTAAATATGAACTTTTCGATTCATCGTCGCAATTACATTTTTTCTGTATGAGTTTTGCCTAGAATTGACTGTACAGTGAAGTAGAATTACGGTACGTTTGGACGGGAATAATAATCCTTTCTGTCCAATATACCTTGTTTTGTATTTAACGTTGCATAAATAGTTTTTATATCACATATTCCCCTCTCATAAAATACCTATTGACGTATTACGCGTTGCTTTTTGTGTGAGATAAAAAGTTGTTGATATTGTTATGTGTACATACGTTAAAGTAAGTTACTTGCGTCGCTTATGCCCCCCCCCCCCCTCCAACTCTGTATATAATTTTAATGACACTAATTTCTCTGTACATAACAGATTTCCTGTTCGATTTTTCTTGTCGTTCGACAGCTAAGTGTGCCAATAAAACATTAATTGTCAGTCATATAAATATTATGTTACAGCTTATTTTCAGTCTAGTTTATAATCTGCAAAAATTTGTGTAAACAATTTATTTATTAGTAGTAGTTTATTGTGAAATCGCATTTATATTTCTAACTTGGAAGTTGAAAAAGATAGCAGGCGATATTTTTGTATTTAATTTTCATTTTTGGCGTTTGAACGAGTGAGATTTTTGTAGGGAGAAGTTTCCGGGAAACAGCCGAGGTCGCTTCCTCTATTTCAAGGATTTTCAATTCCAAACGGCGACCTGAAGGTCTTTTGTTCTTTATTATTCGAGTTATCGCTTGAATTTGGAATTTGGGGAATAATTTGATGTTAATTTTTTTAAATGTAGTGTAAAAATATTGATTGTATATTTGATTATATCTTAGCGAGTCATCGATATTTTCACAAATGAAATTAACAGAATTAGAGTAACTGAATAATGTTTTGTTTTGAACCTTCAAGTAGTTAACAGCCTTTTCTAGATTTGAAAATACGCCGTGAACCGTTTTTAATTGTGGACGTATAAAACCGTAATAGTCAATTTCGGCGTTCGATATTTCGTGGCTATCGATTTCATCCAAAAACACAGAAAAGGGATCGAGACTTTCTGTTTTGGACGGATACAGATCGTGAATTCGGATATCTGTAGCACCAGATAGTTTCACGCTTGTGGTTGGTAGATTGAAAATGGTTTATGGCTTAGCGTGTTTTGAAATCACACGTTGTAGAACAATGAAAATGGACCTTTGTAACCGTGCGAGTGCGTGGATAAGACTGTTCAAATATAATGTGATGCTTAGAGCAAATTTTTTTGGATTTGACTTGTGACTGCTAGTTATACTTTGGGACGTTACAAGGTTTTTTATGATGGCTAGTTGTTTGTTTGCTCACTGTTTATTTTTTGGCGTTTTCAATCGGCTAGGGGAGGAGGATTCATCGTCCATGAAAGAGTCGAGCGCAATGAAGCTCTGTTTTGATGCAAAAGTTGATAAAAACGAGTTTTGACTCTGTGAATTGATATGAACTTTGTGATTTGTTCCATTGATGATTAGTTATTACCTATCTGTATTTAACTGAATGACTATAAAAATATAAATAGCTAATAATGCCAAGGTAATGGACTGTATTTTATTTCATCTTAATTTCAGTGTTCCTTTGTGTCGGTAATCAGGTGACGTAGGTGTTTCGAGGTACATGCTTGATTAATAAATTACTAATAAATTTGATTAGATAAACAACAGAATTTCTCAACGGCGATGTTTGCTTAATGAGCCGGGGAACGTCAATCTTGAGCGTGCAATCACGTTGCTAACCCCTTCAGGCCCTGTGGTTCGTGGGCGACCCGTAACTTCAAACCCTGTTTCTTTTTAATTATGGCCAGCATTGCTCTGGAACCAGTATCATTGGTGGAACTCAAAGAAAAGGAAAGATCGTTTATTCTTCATCAGGTCATGCTATTTTTCGTGTTTAGTTGGGATCACTGGGCTGAAAGCTGAAGCTGGGAGCCCTAGAAGCGTTCTGATTGGTGGAGCTCCAGGATGTAGTTCTAGATGAGTGCAACAGATCGCGTTCATGATCGCTTGTTCCCACCTCATCGCAACAAGTCACCTTGCTTAACACACATTTTTCTCCTTGGAGCGTTACCGGCCGCATCTAAGTAATTTGATAACATTTAGTTATATTCTCGATATGTATGAAAAAATCGAGCAATTTTCAATAATGCACTAGGTTTCAAACGTTTCTATGGGTGGCAGTTGTCAATTGAACAGTTGAACTACTGGCAATATGGACAACAACAATTGTAAGGGCAACTTAGAAATTACCTTTTGCCTCGACTGGTAGGTTGCAAATCTAAATGATGATGAAATGAAAAGTTATCAATTTCTGGTCGTTTGAAAGGATTTGAAAAGAAGCAGCATGAAGACAGTGTGGCCTCCCCCCACCACTTCAGTTTCCATAGCAGTTCTTTAGCTGAAAGTAGATGGCGCTACTGAGGTTTCCTCAAAAATGCTTGCACGCCATTTTAACGTAGTGCGTTCACGTAGGTGCGTAATGTCCATAATTCGTCGTGCGTAATTGGATGCTATTGGCTGGAGCCAATTGAGGGGGCGGGACTGATCTTTGCAGATGTCGACTTTTGGAGCAGAGTGTATCGTTTTGAAAAATTGGATATTTTACGCATTACGGATGAACTTTGACAAACTTCGTAACAAACTCTCGTCATATGTTCACAGAAAGTTTATTGACTCGGTGTAGTTTATTGACAAAACAACCAGAATCATTGTTTTGGTTTGAAAACAATAGGGTGTGCGCCTGGGTAGGAAAAACTGCTTATTGTTATTTTTAATCTAAACTAGACCTCATTTTGAGAATTTTGGCACCAACCGCGTCCTTCTAGCGTGAGTAGATCTGTTTCTATGAATTTTTAAAGTTTCGACCGTTTATGACGTCACAGTGGGCTGGGGGGTCCCGCCCAGGCGAGAGGGGCGCGTGACGTCATAAACGGTCGAAACTTTAAAAATTCATAGAAACAGATCTACTCACGCTAGAAGGACACGGTTGGTGCCAAAATTCTCAGGATGTAGTCTACTTTCGATTAAAAATCTAAAAAAAATCAAGGCACACACCCCATTCTGCGCAGAACATACTGCGCGCTTCGGCATAATCGCGTTAGTATTCAGCCATGTGAACACTCTTTTCTGCATTACGTACTTTGTGCATTATGGAACACCCCCACTTCTCTTTTTGCGCATTACAGACTTTACGCACCTATGTGAATCCAGCTTTAGCTGGCTAAAAAAGATGTTGGTCCGTTGTCATTGGCGTCCCAAGTGAAGCAACGTGCTAGACCCACGCTTTGTTTATGTTATGTTAAAAACTCTCTAATAGCAATTCGCCGCTTACCCATTGCTTATTACCCAATTAGGCTATGAAAGTGAAATTTTGCATGGATCATCAGATGTCACACAGGAGTCAAAAGGAAGAGGAAAGCACCGCCCTCAATCGAGTAACCAGCTGAAAAAGAGTTGGCTCTGTTGACATTAAAGTCCCAAGTGATGCGAAGTGCCAGAGCCACCCTTTGTTTATGTTTTGTTTGCTGGTGACGGATTACAAAGATGAGTTGCCTCAGAAAGGTTTCGTCAATGAACATGTGAGGACATGTCATGACAGACCAATGAGCACACAGCATTAACACGTTGGACGTGGATTGCGTCTATGTCACGCAAATCCCGGAGTCCCTGTGGCTGGCCGCATCAATGTCACGCAAACACCTCTCGCAAAAAGGGTTCAAGAAAATCTGCTCCTGTTCTTTCGTTCTCAGTTTCCGCTCTTTTCTAGCTTTTTTTTCGATAGATGAACATATTATGAGTCGAAAGGTTCAATCCAGAGCTGAATCGGTCGAGGTTGAAGGTAATTGAGCAGTTATCAAAGTGACACCTTATCTTTGTGCGCTGCTCCGGTAATTTCGTTGTTTTCACATTTTTCATTCGTTTTTACGGAATGATTCACTCTTTTTAAGGTTGATCGACATTGTTTAATGGGGTATTTCAGTCAATTTTTTTTTTTTTTTTTTTTCAAAAGAGTGGCTCAGGAATAACGGTAATCGGGTCTGTTCGTCGGGAAAATGTTTTTAAAAAATCAGAGAAGCTAAGGAAAGTTGAAGATTTGAATGGTGTCCAACTGTCTTTGAAAAAGTATCCATGCACAGAAACCCTTGGAGGGCCTCTTGGATACTACAAAATACTACTCACACATGCGCGTTAAGGGAGACCCGCCTTTTTTTCAAACGTGTGATCTCTAATTAATTTTTCTACCACATGTTATAGTATCATTGGGCTTAAAATTTTAGTCTATAGGTTTTCAAGGGTGATGAATCCAAATTTGAGGTCAAAATCCTGAATTTCCGACCACCAAAATACCCCATTGTTGGTTGTGTCAGTAATCAGCTCAATCCTCTCATAAGTTTCATACTTTCAGTTCGTTATTGTGAAAAAGACCCAGTGGTTCCATTCCGATTTTTTTTTTTTTTTTTTTTTTTTTTTTTTTTTTTTTTTTTTTTTTTTTTTTTTTTTTTTTTTTTTTTTTTTGTGTTTCACTTGGTTTTTCTGTTTTGAATCTTTGCCAGACAACTGTACAAAGCTCCCAAAAAAGAGAAGACTCGTTCTCTTTCCAGGTATGGAATAACTAGGTATTATATTGTCGTACATGATTGATTCCTACCTATTTCTATGCACCATCAACCTATCTCCCTTGCAAAGGCCGCCAGAATTCGCGTCCAGTGGACAATGAGCGGCCTAAGCTCACATAGGGGTTGATTTTCCAAACTGGAACAACTGATGCACTGCCACTGGCCGCGTCACGTTGACGCCGAGAATAAATTCTCAAAATTCTCAACTTTTTTTATGTCCTACATTTTGGAAAAATGTAGGTACTTTTTAATATATGTTGCTGCTATAGCGTTTCGGCGAAAAAAAAAATGTCTCCGCCACAGGGGACCAACGCGTTTTTTTTTCCCGCGTTCAACGTGTTAACTCTCCATCTACGGATACGCTGCCTCCCCAAAATTACAAAAATTTCTCTCTGGATGTACAAGAACACTTTAATAATGTAAGCACATACAAGTATCCACATGTTATTATAAACACATATATTTTTTCGCCAGATTTATACACACGAGTGTACATTTACATCTTGGAAATTACTCGGCGTAAATTGGGACTTTTTTCCAGTTTCACTAATTGGACTAATAATTGGGTCCACAGCTGGAAAACGAATTCCAGAATAAATTCTCAATGATATTTTCGAGCCGTTGTGATGGTTTTTTGGCTCTACTTACTTAAACACACGAGGTATCAAACAGGAGAACAAGCTGTCGTTGAATTTCCGTTTTTCAATTTTTTGTGGAGCGCCTGCCACATTCCCCCTCACTTTTCTAGGGTGAAAACACTCTTTCTGTACGATGGCAGGCTTTTTAGCGTGCCCTCCCTTATTTTTCAACTCGTGGGAAAGCATGTTTTTGAAGCAAGTGTGGAATAAGGGGGCGTTCGTTGTATGGATGTTATGTTTCTCGTGCGCTTTGACGTGTTTACTTATCATTTTCAGCTCTTTGTTCATCAAAGTCTCTACGTCGTTCTTGCTTTTAGCTTTCCCCTGTAGCTGTCGAATGTCGATTTCCTCGTCGGGCCTTTTCTTCGTGTAGTTGAAACCGGCTTGTCCCATAGTGACGCTATGAGGCAACGTGAACGTGGATTTCTTCCTCCTGGCGTTTGGTTTTAATAGTAAATTCCTCGAAGTTTTTTCGTTTGATTTAGTTTTTGGTGTCGTCTCAGACGACGTTCCTGTGAAAAACGACTTGATGAAATATTTGGTGTCACTGGCTTTTTGCTTGGCGCCTCTATGAGTTGTGGAGCTTATTCGTCTCTTTGCATGTCTGTCCTTGGAAATTCTCCTATTCCTTTTCACACTCCTTCCCTTGCCCCTCCTACCTTTGTTCTGTTTAGTCTTGATATTGATTGGGTTATTATGGTGATCAGACCGCATGCTAATTTTACACTTTGGACATACATCTGACTCCTTGAATTCTTTGTTCTTCTTCTTTGTCATATCTTTCTTGGGCTTCATATCATTTCTCTCAGGTGCTACTACATCCATTTTGGTCGGTTCCTTGTCAGGTAATTCCGATTTGAAACTGTTCAGTCCTACGAGAGAGCTAACACTATTTGTTAAAGTGCAGTTGTAGTCGGGGTAATTCATCTTCGGTTGAGTTTTCAAGTACAATGCGTGCTGCTGTGTCGAGTGCTTTCGACCTCTCCAAGGTACTGACAGTTTGGTGCATAGTAACGGTTTGAAACTCTTACTGGGTGTTTTAAGTTTGACTGCCTCACCTTGTGATGCAAAATCATATTTCTGATGGACTCCTGGTTGACTCTTCACTCCCGTGATTTCCTTCAACCAGTCGGGCAACTGCTGAGTGACAGCGGTTTCATGACCATCCACGTTTCCATCAGGTGTGCTTGTACTAGTTTGGACCATTTTATTACCTTCAGGAAAATTTGCGTTCAGTGTACTCTCTGCATGGTCAGCCGCTTGTCTTTTCACTGATTTCCCTGCAGTAGCCTTGCAAAGTTGCAGTAGCAGTTCGCCACAGAGCAATTTGAGTTTACCTCCCTCTGCACTTTGTCCAAATAACTTTTCATCCGACGAAGACGACCATACAAACAACGATGGCGGTGTTTGGACAGCTTCGGATATAACAGCGCTTATCGTCGACTCGGAAGTGCACAGATATGCCTGCATGCTGAGCTTACTCATAGAACATGTGATTTCATTTTCTGGGGGGACGCCACGAGAGAAAAGCTTCCTATTCCCTTCTTTTTTTGACTTAACGATTTCATTTTTATCCTTATTGGTCATGATCTGTTGCAACCCCTTTCCTTCTCCTACAGGCATATTTTCGCCCAAAGTATTCCACAGATGAATCATGTTCTTCTCGAAGAACGACCTCGCTTTTGCAAGAACTTCATCTTCATTTTGTTCCATGTGGCTACACGTGAGACTACTTGGAGTGTCATTTCCACAGATTTTTACGAGGTCTGCAGTGCACATGGGGCAGAATTTCCCACTATTGACTTGCAACAATGGATTGGGGCAAGTGGCGCTCTCAGCATTTAAATCTGGCACGTCAATCCAAGATAAAACCTCTTCGTCGACGATACTGCTCGGAATCGTATTCAGCTCCTTCACATCGATGTCACCCAAGTCTTTCAACGTTACTGATATAGAATTCGTTCTTTCGCTCGCTGATTTATATTTATACCTGAACTTTCCTCTAACACTTCGAATCAATTTTCTGTGAGTTTTGACTGGATAAGACTTCCGTGATGTTGTGTGGTACCCTCTCATATCTACTGCAATTTGGAAACAGGAGAATGTGAGTTGTCTGAAAGTGTTCAACTATGGTCAACTTATCGTGTGATCAAAAAACTAAAATTTTGGCACGCGAAGAACCCCGAGTTGCTATGACGAGCTGTAAACACAATCTCCTTCGATTGAATCTTTCCATTTCAGTAGTATTTAGGATTATGAAGGTTAAACACCAAATTAGTTGGTATTAGGTAAATACGAGTAATAAAGTTCTGTTATATAAAACTCCCCTGTAAGACGGGGCGCCATAAGAATAAAAACGAAATAAATTAATATATGCTATAATGAGCCTGCCGGATCACACTTAAATTCGGCGCTGATTTTGGGCTCCAGGGATGGAGGGACCCCCTCCCTCTAGAAAGTTCTCAACAGTCTGCTGAGAGGCGTTGCTAGGGGTGTTTTGCCTCCGATGCGTCACCCAAAAAAAGCGAACTTCCCATGGACCTAAAAGGAAATTCACAGAATTTCCACTTTTTCGAAATTTCAACTTCAATTTGATCTATAAAATTGTCTATTGGTTTGACAGAGGAACGAAAGGTATCACGATCTTCATACACTATCATAGAACAATAATCAACATTGAATGGATTTTTAACTCTGTAATCAAATCGCCCTGCTACCAAAATAGGCAAAATTGCGACTTGGGTCGCTCCGAGTTTCTTACCTGTCTATCGAGACGCTCCATTCGATGTTGGATTTTGATTACCTACCTATCCATCGATACCCAAGGGACGAGTTAATTCCACCATTTTATTGTATTTCAACCTAAAGTTGAAACAACCTTTAGCGAATCCTCCAAAAACCCAGTGAATCCTGATTTGAGAGATGAACCAGGACGAGAGGGAAAAGGATCCTACTCTTATCAACGAAGCTCCTGCTCTCCCACCCAAAATCTTAAACCTTCCGATTGACGTTGATGCCCCTACCAGCTTGGTGGGCATCCCCGGTGAGTGAAAACTCTTCAGCTGTGTCTTCTCTTCTTTCTACATTATTTGTTTAAAATTAGAATTTAAAATATTTGGGGCCCTTAAGAAATTATTAAAACAAATTTGTCAAATGACTGTCGCCTTTTGTCAAAAATTGTACCTATTTTAGTAATTATTCCTAAAGCTCCTAGTAAGCAAGTGGTTGATGATACTGGGGAGCACTCCCGCCGAGACCCCCCGAGTTCGAGTTACTCCGTGGCAGTTTTCCTGCACTGTGACAAGATTGTAGTTATTATTTAACTTGATGTTGTGGGCAGAGATACTACCATAAAGCAGGTTGGTAAGCAAATAATATATTGGAAATAGGTACTTAAATCCGCCCTGCTGATTCATCAGACAGGCATCAGCCAGCCAGCATCAGAAAACTTGAGAGGGTAAGTAAAGATACAGCCTAAGGCGGAAAAATGTCAAATTTTTCGGAAGATGATGGTAACTACCACCTAATCCATGAATGTTGATACTTCATAGTACTACAATACTTACTAACCTTCCATTTGGGAACGAAGGTCGCGATCTGCATGCATTACTACCTAGCTACATTTTTTCTGGTAGCCCAATATAAATTAGCAGTACGGTGATAAGTATCCTCATCAACAATGGATGCTCTTACATCTTGCAGACCCCCCACAAAGCTCCAAGTGGTCCCCATCCATTTTTCCTGCCCCACAGAGCTCACAAATAGGGGACCACTTCACGCCTATAAGGTGGAGATGTTTCTGAAGAAAGTAGTGGCCTGTGAGGGTATGAAAGCAGGCCACTCCAACCCTGCGAGGAAGATTCGCCCAGGTTTCCTTATCAGGGTCTCCCATTTCTTCCCCTGGGCGTTCTCCACGTGCCTCACAGCAAATGCTTCCAGTACCTGTCGTTGCACCTCTCGTCTTTCTGCATAATGGGTAAGAGGAGCTCTTGTCTGGGTCATCAGTGATCCCTCCTTCCAGAGCTGATCGGCCATTTCGTTTCCATGAAGTCCACAGCAGGAGAGCACCCACTGGAGTACAAGATGGATGCCTTGATATAGCAAAGTATCGGCTAGCACTCTGCATTGCCGAACAGCGTCTGAGTCACCTGCCTGACCAATCACTGCCTGTGAGTCAACCAGGATAACAATATTGGGAGGCCTGTCAAGCTTCACGCACTCTTCCAATGCATGCTGATGTAAGTCGGGGGTGGAGACAGCAAAGCAACAGCAAGCGACATCTAGGAGAAGCAGCCTGAACAGCTGGGCCAGCCAGCCCTCCATCGCGGACCCAACCGGGGAGGGGCAGTGAAGGCCTGGAAGGTTCTATCGGTCGTCATCGGCCATCTTCGGCTGTCATCGGATCTCCCACCTACTGCTCTCCACCTGCCCCTTCGACGAAACCCTTCCCTTCAGTCATCTGTCTACGCTTGACTCGAGTGGTTGTGAGTGCACTGGGCCGTCGTTTATTTGCCAACAACAGTGTAGCTAAAGTTGCGTTTTGTCAAATCTCTTCCGTACCTCAAGTACAATCGGTATGAACATTTTCTTCAATCATTCTGCTGCCTGTGACTCCCTTCGGGCTCACAGTTCTTCCTGGGATTGCCTACCACTGGACCAAGGCGCCTCTGCAAACGGTACTCGAAGTGCCTACCTCGAGACGACTCCTAGATCCCCTGTAGTACGGTAATCACCATACCCTTATGTCTCCATTTGTTTCACTACTTACCAGTAACTTCACTATATTCCAGTCTTCATTCGTCCTTTAATACTTATGTAGTACTAGGAATTCAGTTGTGGTACACGAATATTTCATCATTTACCTTTGTTTGCCATTTGATACGCATACCATATTTTCAGTACACTTGGTACTCATTCAGTAATATAACTTGTCACGTAGTACTCGTTTCAATACGTCAGTATCTCGTCAATTCTTTGTATTTACCAGAATCAGTACACTTGGTACACAGTTCAGTACACTTGGTACGCATTCAGTAATATAACTTGTCACGTAGTACTCGTTTCAATACGTCAGTATCTCGTCAATTCTTTGTATTTACTAGAATCAGTACGCATTTTGGTACGTTGTGTAATTTTCCTATATTTTCTTACTATTGCAATTCTCGTCATTAGTCATATTGGTACAATCGGTACGCAGTCAATATTTTCTTTGTTACCTATTCTACGACTTGAGATTAACTTTCTTGACATATATAAGAAGAGGTACTATATATATAAAGCGGTACGCATATTTTGATATACATATATATTGTCCTTTATTTTGATTTAAATACATGTTCTTAACAGTAATTTGTGATCCGACTCGCCTACATTTCTTGTTCCCAATTCACCAAGGTGTCATTTTGTAGGGACGTTTTGCTAGCTAGATTTCGCTACCATAGACTCCTTCTGAGTACAGACAGCTAGGTAAATTCGCCATAGCTAACCAAAGCAGGCAAAATACGCACTTACACTGAATAGCTTTGACCTCACCTTCAAAATTTATGGCAATGACTCCAACAGGCCCTCTTATTTGGAAGGCAGTTGAACACCCCCCCACCATTCCAGGTAGCATTCTTAGCTGATCCGTCTATATATACTCGGAGCCATAGGGGGGCAGTGTCTCAAGTGCAGTCATTCCTTAGTTCCGAGGGAGTGGACTGTCCTTTTTTTATCTCGTTCACAGGGTTCATCCTACTGTCTGCCCTTTGGAGCAAACGAAGCTAATTCTCCACGTGGAAGGCTTCACATGGGCTGAGCGAAATGCCATGCTTTTCTTCAATGGTCTTAACTGTAGAGGAGAAGTTAGTTTGTGTTTGGAGCCTCTGAGAAATCTCCTCATCTCTGCGCCAGTACTGATCCTCCTGTCTATGAAGCCTCTCTTTCATTACAACGGCTGCTATCTCTCTCCTGGCACTGAGGGGCTCAACTTCTGCCTGTAACTCCATCGATGTTATTGGGGTCGACTGAGGGGCACCAGTAATCAACCAGAGTGCGACATTCTGGGTTTTATCCAGCTTGCCTAATGTTGCCACAGAAGCAGTCACCATCACCTTCTCACTGTATTCCTAGCTACATACATAGTTTATAACAAAACTTGAATAAACAGTCAGGTTTTTACAACCTAAAGAGGACAGCAAGTACCCAATAAGATTACATTTCAAAAGAAAGAAAGGCTTGAAATTCAAAAGAAAGAGTATTGAATAAAAATACTTACTTGTAGAGTTTCCGGCCAGAGACAAGTGACCTGTAGCCTGTAACTACCTGACATTAGACCAAAGACCAACTTTCATGGAAGAAGTAAGAATACCATGAAGTGTGGAACATCATGGAAGATCTTACTATTCTTAGAATAGTAAGATCTTCCATGATGTTCCACACTTCCATGACTACGCTGAAGAGAAAATCATGGATGTAGGGATGGATTCCACGATTTCTTCCTCCATGACGTTTGGCGAACATACGTTTTTGACCGAAAAACTGATCAAAAACGAAGCTGATGAAGGGGTCAGATTTCCTCTCTGCGTTCACTCATCTCATAGCCGCATGTTTTTGTGAATTTTCTCCCCAAGTTTTTTAGTAACTTCGCTTTTATGGAGCTACTGTTTTAAGTTTACAACTTACTCGTCAATAGGAGTGAATTCAATTCATTGAAATGGAAGGAGACAAGAGTAAAAGCGACGGGAATAAGAAAAAATCCTACGCAGGAATTCCCGAAGCAGAGTTTGTGGTGAGTCAAAAAACCAGTCCTGTTGCTATACAAAAGCAACCGTATACAATTTTTGGTGCTCATTTGTAATAACTATAGTACTTATCTAACTTAAAAATTATTTGTATCACCCAAGTCAAGTATATTGAAATCAATTAAGCTCTAATATTGGTTCTGTGCTGAAAGGCTTTCACGCTCACTGACCTAACGACAACGAGGAACACTCCCATCGTAGGTATTGCAGATTACGGAAGTCAAGTGCAAGTTACTTGATTGAATGTAGGAGTTTGAGTATCACCAGAAATCTTAACTATAGGAATAGCAGATAGGAAGCAGTTATGCCCAATGACCTCATTATGTGTTACTGGGGGAGAAGGAGAAAAAAAAGATACCAAGCGACGGTCGATTCAACCTTCATCAGATTACCTTAGCAAGTTGATCACGTTGAGAGTTTCTTCTCAAAATCAGGGATTTCACTTCTAGTACCTAATCAATAGTAGAAGAACCTGAATCCAACTTCCTTGTAGGCGGTCCACTTCCCACTCATAAATCAGGAGGATATAGTTATGGACCTGAGTCTGCACCGACCAGTTCGGTACACACGGTGCAACACTAGCTGTACGCCTTCCTCGCGTACACAATAATTCTATTCTTATAACTACGTAAATTGAATTGAATGTAAAGTAACTATGTACTCATTTCATTGTTGAATGTTGCAACAGGAAGATGTGGATAAATACATGGACTCTTCTGCAGCCGCTGGCAACGCCGAGATGGTGCTAAGGAAACTGGAGGAGCAACACAATAAATATAAGTTCATGGAATTCAACCTGATCTCCAAACGAAGGAGGTTGGTAACGTAGAGATCTAATAGTTACATTGGTGTCAAAGTTATATAATGTTGCTGATTATTAATATCAAGAAGTCATCAGGACCCTCTCGAACTCAATTTGAAATTAGCCTCTCAATATATCGACTTTTGGATGGTATGCATAAAGTTGGAGTAAATGCTCAGAGCAAAAGGTAGAAGTGACAGCTTTTGCTCATGAGTAAAAGCTCTGAGGTAGAGCATTTGCTTTACTCCCGTATGCAAAAGAGAAACCTTTTACTTCAGAGCAAAAGCTCAGGAACTAAGCTTTTACTCAGGGTCAACGACCAAGCACTCTACTCGTTGGTGTCGCGTCAAGGTGAAATACCGTAGCCTTGATCTGCTAGAAGGATGGTTCTGTCAAAAGTTCGCATTATTTGAAACAAATGACTGTTTCTTCATATTCGAGAGTGATGAACAGAGCCTGGTACATTTTCACTGTACGGGAAACAGTTTCAGTGTTGAATCTTAACCTTTTCGCGCCCGGATTCTCGAGAGCCTACTCGCAGCCCGCCCGCCGGCGGCCCCCTGTGTCCCCTCAGTACCGCATTATTTTGGCGACTCGGTGGTTCGTCCGAAGTTGTTTCCTTGCATTATTTTATTGTATTTTTTTTCGCGTGATACTTTCTGTTATGAGTTCATGAGAATTATTGAGATTATGTGCATTATTTATTAATTTACTGGCTAGTTAAACATAATGGAAATAATGAAATTAATGTAGAATAATTATGATACCTCATGACTCGCTCCAATTTCTATTAAATTCATTCAATATAATTTATTATAATTTCAATATTATTTATGGTTTTCGACTTTCATTCTGTTTAGAAAAATTCCTATAATTTGATATGTTTTCATAGTGGGGAAAACCAAAAGTTGGAAGAGGGACATAACATTTTTGCGAATATTCCCGAGCAGAGTTCAAATAGGCGGTGAAATATCTGAAAAGCGGCAATATCTTTGACAGGCCAACCGCCAAAATAGAATCAGAAGGGTTGAAAAAAAAAAATAATAAGAAGAAGAAGACAGTGACCAAATCGGCGAAGATTAAAGAGAACCAACTGTTTGAGGTGCCAATGCATCAGAACTTACCTACTGGATCAAGGATAAACGAACGACCAAAAAACGCCGACAAACGTTGTTATTATAGAAAAAAAAACACTTAAACTGTTCAAGGTACATATACACTGTTCTGTGAATGGAATATCATGAGGTTTGTAATGGACATTACACCCTGAAAGATAGTAGTTACACGGCGAAAGAGCACAAGTGCCAGAACGGCTATTATCGGCGGCGGGCAGCTACGGAAAGTTCAGCCGCCCGATATATGCCGTTGGCAGGCAGGAAAGGGTAAAATAATAGGAGTATGTGATTGAGCAAGTGCAGAGAGTCAATACATGCCCTTCCCAGTGGGGCTTCCAACTGGCTTCCAACTTCCAACTGGGAAACAAACGGGTGCCAAAATACTAATGTGGTGCATGAGCTTGGTTATGGTGACTACTATAACCAGTGAACTACTTATAGTCTCCCTCCTTCAATAATCCATAATATTTGGACCTTGCTACGGCAGGGATGAGGGTAAAGTGGCAGTTGCAGGGCGACATTCCCTGTAACGGGCCTGCGACCGATCTGGCCTCTGATGCCGGAGATATCCAGTACACTTGCGAATCTGAGACACAAAATCGGTACCACGGGGGAGCTTCGGGCTACCGACACAAAGACTTTGTCGCAGTGTCACCTGCCAACCGAAAGCGGTTGGCTTCGTGGTGGTCGTCGTGGTTGATTACCCAGGCTGGATGGCCAAGCCTGATAGCTGAGGGTAGGTACTTCCATGGTAGACTAGTCTTCCTAGGTAGTTCTGGCATGTGAGTTATGTGGCTTGCCAATTACTCGGGTACCAACCTGCATAGTTGGTAGGGAGAGCTAGAACACCCAGCTCGACCTGTAGTGCGTTGCAAACAGGCCACCTATGTCTGTGGGGCCCCTGACTGTGGGTTTAACAGTCTCCCGCGGTATTTGACCAGGGATTTTCCTCTGCTTGCAGAAAGGGAGAGGGGACGTAAGCACAGTGTGCTGGGACACTCCCTTATAAATCAACCTTGGGATTCGATCCCAAGGGGGAACAAGATTTCATTGTACGGGAAACAGTTGATGTACGCCATGATCTTCCCCCACACCCCACTGGAAACCTGGATCAGAGATACCTCAAAAAAATTCATTTTTTCATATGACTTGAGTGCACCACCTCGAGTCTCGCCGCTATTCCCAAGAAAATGGTCTGCTAACCACTTCACATTACGAACGATATAACGCTTTAAAATCCACATCGCGACACCGTCTTCTCTCCTGGTATTCTTTTTCGCGGCGAACACGCATAAACATGACCATTCTGTACGGATGTCTGGCGACCAACTAACGAAGGAAAGGATTAGGTATGGTAAGCTAAGTCTGCCCCCACCCTCGCTCCGATTTTTTTTGGGCATTTCCCTAAGCAAATTCTTTTTATGCATAGCCAACTAAGGAAATGCTCAGAGTAGAGCTCTACCTTTTATTTTTATGCATATCAATTGAAGTATTTCCTACATTTCTGTAAGTTAAAGCTAAAGCTTCACCTTTATGCATACCACCCAGTACGAAGAAGATTGAGGGTATCAGTTTTTCAACTACAATGGCTCTATCTGATGATTTTTCCGTGAACCAGAGGTTTGAGGGGTTGTACAAGAGAGACCTGCGCACGTGAATACCAACATCTCAGCTTTAGAGAAAATGCGAGACAGGCGGTATTGCTTCTGAAGCATCAATATGTTACATATATTCTCAATAATCATTGATATTGTATTGTTTCTATTGAACTATTTGGGTTTTGTTTCAGGTTGAAGACTCAAATCCCTGACCTTGAACGGTCTGTGGACATGATCCAGACGCTTATAAAGCATCAGAACTCTAGCGATAACCTGAAAACGAACTTCTTGTTATCAGAACAAGTTTTCATGAAGGCGTCAGTCCCTCCTACAGATAAAGTCTGCCTTTGGCTCGGTGTAAGTAACTATGAAGATCCTTTCTTCATTCCTTCGAAAATCTAGGCTTGATTAGCCAAATTACATCGTAAAGTAATGCGAACATCTGAACCCAGCAGCATTAGTTCATCTATCCTCCGCTAGGGGTTCATCTATGGCGCTTTTCCCTTGAATCAGCCAATTATTCGCATTATCTCGATCTTTATCAAATACCTGAGCTTATCTCATCTGTTCTGTCTTCGTCATTCTTCTCTAGTCTCATCTTTCCGATTAATGATAATGATGTTTATTTTGTGCATACAATGAGGAAGTGTGCATTTTGTGGTGTTACAAACTATGGCAAACATTGAGTAGACATCTAATCATTGAAGGTAATTTCTCCTGAATGTAGGTAACTCATATATTCTCCTAATGGTAACAATGGAGGATACATGAACTAATGCTGCCGATGCGAATAAAATCGAGATGGGATTATATATTATATAAAATCGATGAGATTGTGGAAAACCATTTTAATAAAAACGAAGTTGAGTAGAACGTTGTCTATTTCCACGAAAATGAGTTTCAAGTTAATATTATTATTTATCTGCAGAAATAGCATTAAATTTGCTATTGCTATTTGTTGCTGAAATCCTTGTGTTTAGAGCAAGCAGCTGTTACAATTAAATCGTGGTTATCAGACGCGTCTACTGAGGCAGAGCGCAGAAGTTGTAGGCAGATTAGACAAATAGGATCGAGCCTGTAGCTCCTACATTTCGAGACTACGAGCCTGACCATGAGCCTTTTCCAATGTTAGCGTTAAATTTTGGTTTTTGCAGGCCAACGTCATGCTGGAATACACTCTAGAAGACGCCATGAAGCTTTTGAACAAAAATATGGAAGCTGCTAAAGAACATCTAAGCTTTGTAGAGCACGACTTGGATTTCTTGAGGTGAGTAAATACTTTCGATAATTCTATCAATGTTGGTAGTATTCTCAACTATAATTTGAGTCCACTCTACTGCCTACCATTGAGCGTTATCAGGCCAATAGCTTGGTGTACACTTGAGTGAAAGTCTCGATACCGATCTTCGGGGGTTGGCCACTTCAGATCGCATTTGCTCTCGAGACTGCTCGTGAGTCTCGATATCCACGGGAATCACGAGACCTGGGTTATTCTATTTCCGCTTAGTGAGTGCAGTTAAGGAATAAAGGCGTAAAAGATTTTATCTTGAATTGATAAGCAGCAAGTCCTTACTTTTATAATTACCTACAAAATTGATAAAAAGCGGAAAATTGAAAAAAAGTAGTTTAAGAAAAAAGTTTTTGGGGGGTACGCCTGATTTTTTTTTCCAATTTTTAATCGAAAGTAGACCTCATCCTGAGAATTTATACACCAGCCGTTCTCTTTTTGGATGAGTAGATCTTTTTCTATGAATTTTCAAAGTTTCGAATGTTTACGACATCACGCGCCCCTCCCGCCTGGGCAGGACCCCACAGCCCACTGTGACGTCATAAGCATTCGAAACTTTGAAAATTCATAGGAAAAGGTCTTCTCACGCTAGAAGGTCACGGTTGGTGTCAAAATTCTCAGAATGAGGCCTAGTTTAGATTAAAAATAACAAACAGTTTTTCCAACCCATGCGAACACCCGAGTGCCAACATTTTAAATATTCTTCTGTTGGTGGACGAAACGACTCTGGGTTTTTAGGTCCTTGTTGTAATAAAAAAGTGGTATTTTCGACATTATCTCATATCAGACAGAAGACATATCATTCCGACTCCACAACATATTCAATATTGAAAGTTGTTAATCACACTGTAATATTACTTGCTGTATTAATTCATTCATCAGAGCACTCTATTGGATGTACTAGGAACTATTTACACCAGCGCCCCTAGTGGGAGTTGGCGCCTCCTTGACGGATAACGCCTTGTACTTTTATCCCAGGCGAAATTTCTTGGCATTTCTGAAGAAATACCTCAATCCATTTTTTTCTTGGTCGATTCCAAAGGTTCGTTATTGAAAATAATATACCAAAATGAAAACTTAAATGTCTCCCTTCTTGGGAGAAACATTAGGGTCGGAATTCAGAGTCCCTCCTCAGGCCTGAGGGCTGCCTCAAGGTGGTTTTCGAGGAAAGATTTTACTCATCCGCATTCAGTGGCAAGACTTTGGAGGCGACCTCATGTTTGAGCTGAGGCCGGTCTCAAGGATAGTTCCAGCCTCCTCAACCTGTTCTCAGTGATATTTCCACCATTGAAATTAACTATTCGCTGGGGTCTATCCGAAATTGGTCTCAAACTTCGGTACATATCGCTATTCAACTCCGATCAATCACACCTTACCGTTCCTAAAGCCACCCATCACAATAGGGTGTGCGCCTAGGTACGAAAAACTATTTATTGTTATTTTTAATCTAAGGTAGACCTCATTCTCAGAATTTTGGCACCAACCGCGACCTTCTAGCGCAGGGGTTCCCAAACTTTTTTGTACTACGCCCCCCTCTGGTTATTTGGAGACCCCCCACGCCCCCCTCTAGTTATTTGGAGACCCCCACGCCCCCCTACACATATCAGCTTTCCATTTTGCAATACCCTATTTCCACGGTACCGTACATACCAACTCCTACTTGTACAAGTATGTGCCTACTTGATACGGTGAGTAGGTAGATTTTAACATTTTTAATGTTTTAGGGCTGGGGGTCATTCTGTGAATTCCGACACGCAAATCTGCAACGCTTTTTTTTCTTAGTTACCACGGACCGATTTCTTAGTTACCACGTTATATCGGCTCCATTTGGGGTCTAGTTGTACCAAGATGGTCACTGATCAGCTGAGTGAGCTCCAAGGCCATTTTCTCTCCTGTTGAACGCAGGAAGCTGAAATTTGAGAAGCAGGGTCAATGGAGAATGCTGAAGGCGCCTGAGTGGTCACTGATCTGCTGAGTGAGCTCCAAGGCCATTTTCTCTCCTGTTGAACGCAGGAAGCTGAAATTTGAGAAGCAGGGTCAATGGAGAATGCTGAAGGCGCCTGAGTGGTCACTGATCTGCTGAGTGATCGGCAATCTAATTTCTCCCTTGCGAGGGAAAAACATTAAACATGATTTAATGTTTTTCCCTCGCAAGGGAGAAATTGAACAGTTTCGATCACTGTTGAATGCGGTAACGCAGAATGGAAAGATTCAATAATTGTACGTATGGTGAAAATTAAAAAAAGTATTACATGAAAAACGAATATAATTACTGACACAAAATTTCACATTGTAACACAGATACATTTTCAATTTAAGGAAGGTGAAACTTAGAAAGACTTTATTTCAAAAATCTGAGGAAATTATTTTTGTAATTTTTTTCATTTATTTCATTTGGGTGTCACGCCCCCCCTGGACTTTCTCCACGCCCCCCCAGGGGGGCGCGCCCCCCAGTTTGGGAACCACTGTTCTAGCGTGTGTAAATCTCTTCCTATGAATTTTTAAAGTTTCGACCGTTAATGACGTCACAGTGGGCTGGGGGTCCCGCCCAGGCGAGAGGGGCGCGTGACGTCATAAACGGTCGAAACTTTGAAAAATCATAGAAACAGATCTACTCACGCTAGAAGGTAGCGGTTGGTGCCAAAATTCTCAGGATGTAGTCTACTTTCGATTAAAAATCTAAAAAAAAATCAAGGCGCACCCCCCCCCCCCCCCCCATTAAGATTTAAATTAATGATTTATTTATAATAAAGAATGATTATTCGTTGATTCACACACATGAACCCCCGGAAAAAACGCAAGTAAAGGTGGAAACACACTGCCCTCATGTGCAGCGTATCCTAATACATAAGACCCTAACTGTATGTCTGTACGTATGCACGTCGTCGGTGAAACTCCGTGATCAGAACAACTACCCCATCCCTCCCCTCGCCCAACCATGTAAATCGCCAATCTCGGGAAAACCCGGGTTCGATTCCAAGCCGTGACGTCAAAATTTTTTTCTAATTTAATAAATTACGTGTTAATATACAGTTTTGTTGTTGAAAATGTATGTCTCGGTATTACGGTTTTCTTTTCACGAACCTATCTACGATTTGTTTTTGCCTGCTTTTAGCATGCTTTCCAGCTAGTATGTAATAAATGTGTATATGTACTTAATGTAAAAAAAAATCCAATCCACCATAATTAATAATGTAATCAATGATTTACTGCAAAATGGATTCTTGAGCAATACAAAATTGCATTGTGTTCATTACTTTCCAGGGACCAGTTCACCACAACAGAGGTCAACATGGCCCGCGTCTACAACTGGAACGTCAAGAAGAGGCAAGCGGCGAAAAACTGAGCTCCACGCTACATTAATTTCACTCTCACTCCTTGTTTGCTTTCTCGCGGAATTTTCCTACAAAATTAATCAATTTGTCGATCGTTGTCGAGCACGGTCGTACACTTCGCTTTTTCAACTCATCCATTCATCTTAAGTTTCTCACGACTAATAAAACTCCGTAATAAAAAAATCACGATTTTTTTTGGTTGATCAATCCTGAAATACCCTCCTTCTCACTCGAGAAGAGGAATCACTTAACCGAGTGGTGTGCGCTAAGCGCCACGGAGTTTCGAGACTAGGGAATGAGAATTAACGTGGTACATGGGCTGGGGAGAACTTGAGGGTTTGATGGAGGTCTGCTGCTCGAAGAATAGGGTTGTTTTGGAAACAAATCGGGAATACGAGGCCTACAGTTTTTCTTGCATTGTAGCAATTTCATCTCACTGTGGAGGTTCGAATTCCTCAGGTGCGAGGGTGTTCTGGTACCGAAACTCAAAACGCGGTTTGGTAACGTTCGTACTTGTTTCACCTGGGAGTTTATTTATTTGGCAATCAAAAATACATCATAGATACAAAGAATAGGATAGAAAACAAAGTCTTATAAAACAAGAAAACAAACTAGCTCGATACCTTGCCAACTAAGGCTTAAGTGGGCTTCTACTTCTTGTGTACTAACCTCTTTCCCCTCTTCTTACTAACTTGTGTCCCCTGGTGGAGTGTTGGTAAGTAATTTAAACATTTTTTTGAAGCTTCACCTTACCAGGCTACCATACTCATATTGGTCTTGTTAACGCCAGGTTATGTCAGGTGCTCTGTGTCAAGTAGAGATAGGATGCTTGGGAGAGGCACCCGAAGACGATGACGGCACCTTCTGAGCACAGAAGTGTTGTGACTGTAGAAGGTCATACGCCTGTCGACAATCTCCCAAGTACCTATACTGTTTCTTTGGAAGGTACGACATCATTGCCTATGTTCTGGTGCTTCTTGGAAATGGAGGTACTCTGGTATGACATACCAGAGACATACCAGCTTACATTGTAAGCAATGAGATTCCACCACTTTGGTTCATTTATTCAGATCAAAGCCAACCCGGCTCCCCTACCTTCAGGGTATCTGTGGAGGAAAAATGAGTCATCAGCAAATTGAGCTGCGTTCAGTGTGAGGCGTGTAGAGATTTCACCAGCGTACAACAAAAGTACTATAATAAAGTAAAGTAGATTACCATCTCAGGTAGAATATTCGTTCAACTTGCTTTTCTGGTGACACAGGCGTCACCAGCTGTCTTCCTGAGGGAAGATAAGTATTGGTTCTGATGATTTCGCTCATGGCTCCTTATTAGAGAGTTCCTAGTAGGGTCGATACGGCGCCACTGGAACCGGATCGTCCGCCATGTTTTCAATACAGCGCGCCAGATTGCCTCCGAGTGACGTATTCTGCCGTAATATTACAGCACCGGATCGGATACGGCGCCGGATTGAGAGTGTGTGTAACAATATGGTACTGGATTGAGAGTGTAAAGTAAAGGTGCCCGTCCACTAGGTCGACAGCGCGGCGCGGCGCGGCGCGACGCGAAAAAAAATTTCTAGAAGTACAATGGGAAATAAATGGGAGCCCATCCACTAGGTCGACAGCGCGGCGCGGGTCGAAACTTTTTCGCAATCTGCCACTCTCCAGACTTCTGGAGCGCGGCGTCGCGCCGTGCTGTCGACCTAGTGGACGGAGGGCGACGCGAAAAATTGTCGACCTCGGTCATTTTCGTCAGTGTTCGGCTTTTGTATACGAGGCTTAATCAATGTGTGAAGCTCGAAAAACTTCCCCCTCGACATTCTAAAATACTTTATAAACTTTTGCTCGTCTCTTAGCAAATCTTGGAACAGGTGATTGTGCTCCCCCAGGTTCATCCTCTTTATTGGATGGACCCAAAATCTTCTCCTTTTCCCGCCGATTTGGTCCTCCTCATCTGCTTCCAAAGCTGCAACTAAAAGGAACATTTCTTCGTCGTCCGATGAAAACATAATACCTATGCCCGACATTTTCCTGAGAAGGCACCGTGGCAAAACAGCGGGTCGAAAAATTTTATCCGCTCCAGTGGACGGAGCTTAGGAATTTCGCGTCGCGCCGCGCTGTCGACCTAGTGGACGGCCAGCTTAATACCTCACGCCGTATCTAAGCCGAACCAAACCCACTAGGAACTCTCTAATGTCTCACGCCTCTAAGTGGAGCAAGGTTCACTAATGGCCCAACTCGAAAAATTATTAGGACCTGCAATACCGCCCTCGGGCAGTAACCTCCTCAGCCTACCGGCCTTAACTTCAGTGAACTTATGGATACTGGTTCATTAGAGAGTTTCAGTGACATTGAGTGGATACTTCACCATGAGACGCGTAGTTTTACAGATCACAAACAGGATTGACGTTACTTTAGATTTTACAGCACCCAAAGGTAATTTTAGTTTTCGTAGAATCGATGAAGCATCTCAGAAAAATCTCTAATATTGGCATGGCACAGAAAATTAGTAATTTATTTTTGTTGGTCATACGACCCCATCGTGCAGCCAAGATGGATTATATGATAAGGGGATTTTCAATGGGCAAACCAGGTCAAGTTCCATTTTAATGACAGGTTTTTCAACTTTCGGAATCATTTTGATGGAAATAATAACGTAATAAGAAACGAATAATTGGAAAATTCGTTTTGGAAATGCCGTTAATGAAAAATTCACTTATCATGAAACCCTTGCTACTTCTGTGTCACAATTTTGAACCCATTTTGATACTTAGCTCATGGCTGAAACACGTTCGATTCTAGAAAGGAGAATGAGCTATGCTCGCTTTAATGCCAGCAAGCAAAATTTCCACTTCTCCCGCAGACCAAATGATTTTTCCTCAACCACTTGGGTGGCTCAGCTCCGCTCATTTAATCGAGAAAAAAACCCACTTCGAACAGAATAAAAACGAAATAAACGAACGGAAAACGGAATAAAAAAAGGTGTTAAAAGAAAAACTCATAATGAAAGGACGAGAAGATCTGTTTGTTGATGTTATGATAGTTGCATCGCACAACTGCCGCTAGCGCTAGGATACATTTTGTAATTTGATATCGAATCTCGGTTTACAACACCTTCAGCCTGTGGTACATCGAATCGTCGAATTACCCAGAGCGCATGCGCATTGACTCTCGTCGAATATCCAAATTCGAAGATCCATGAATACCGCTAGTATCCACTCAGATTGGGGTCATATGGCTCCATCGGCTCTTAGTGAAAACACACAAGGGCAAAGGGTTAATTCCTTAAAAACGTGAATACGGCCCAAGTTAGTGAACTCTGTACAAGCCTCAATTTCCAACTGATTTACTCGATCCAGATATTGATTTATTGGTAAAGAAGGTTGATGTTGTGTGGACGTATGAAAAATACTGATAATCAATATTTTGGCCCACTAGTTGATCCCATGATTTGCAATCGGGTATTTCAGTCAATTTAAAAATTTTTTTTTTCAAAAGAGTATGCCTCAGGAATGACAGTAATCGAGTCTGTTTGTCGAGAAAATGTTTTTAAAAAATCAGAGAAGCTAAGGAAAGTTGAAGAGTTGATTGGTGTGACGTAGCTAGCCAATCGTTACATAGCTAGCCAACTGTCTTTGAAAAAAAAGTCCATGCACAGAGAAGCGATGAAACCCTTGGAGGACCTCTTGCATACTACAAAATACTACTCACACACGTGCGCGGCAGAAAGCCCGCGTTTTTTTCAAACGTGTGATCTCTTTAATTAATTTTTCTACCACATGTTGTAGTATCATTGGGCTTAAAGTTGGAGTATAGAGGTTTTCAAGGGTGCTGAATCCAAATTTGAGGTCAAAAACGACCCACCGAAATATCCCATTTAAAAAACCTTTTTATATGGACTTTTAGGTCACCAAGGTGGTCTTATGTACGAAATCACATAATTTTTTTCAAATTGAATTTATTCTAGACCTTATAAGTATGCAAATAGTATACATCAATATTCACAATCACCGAACTTTCAATAGTAAACGAGTAAAATAATAAAGGTAGAAAATACTGCATAGTAACTGTGCATAAAAATATACGTTTACCGAGGAAAATTAAACATTTTCTACTTGAAAAAAGAATTGGATTATCGAGTAATTGAAATGTATTTATTAAAATAAATGCGTCGTCTTCTAAAATATTTCTTGTTTTTCTGTTTTAAAGGAGTACGGATTCAAATGGACGTTATGAACTAAGAGAATTTCCTTGTACCTACATGGTAATATGTGGCTCCTCGTTTTACTCCATAATTGTATAGCTAGATGATGGACTACCTACTCTATTGATAACTCACTAGCCAAGTCGAATATAAAACTATTTACGTTAGTCGCATACACTTTCATTTATTTATCATTTTCTAAAGATAATAATTGTTGAGTAGGCAATAGGTACGTAGACTAGAACTTCTTTGGACGTACTACGATAAAGAACGTCATTAGTATAAGGCACAGTCGAATAGGTATGAATATAGGGGGGTGGCAATAAGACATGAGATTGTCGAATCACGAGATCATACAAGACGAGGATCTCAGTTTTCCGGGGTCGTCTCATGATTTTAATGTCGGAATGTGATTAGACTGGAGGAGCAGAGGGCCCTGATTCAGCAACGGTGGAGTCCGGAACCTCGCTAGCTCCTTCGCTGCCTGGAGGCACTTCACCTGTGAAACAAGGATATTTTGAATTATTCACAATCAAACCTAGAAGTACTTCATTATTTACAATGGGGAATTTGACTCAATTTTAGATTCTGGACTTTAAAGTCAAATCCTATAATAGGGCCCTAGAATAACGTTTAACACCAGAAATACCCAAGGGGGGAAAAATACCGTAAATGCCTAAACAAGTGAAGCCTCCATCAAAAACGCTGCAAATTATTACACAATGGGTTATTATTTTTCTATATAGATCACTCGTCTGCAAAGCCACCAACCATCTAACATGAAGAGAAACGTCGATCGCATTTCGGTCAGCTATAATTTGAACGGAGATTAGGCATCTTTTGCGATTCACACACGTGTTTCTGATTTATCGTATGTCAAACCCTTAAATTCACGTAGGGAGCGAACGGTTTGTCCCACAGAGCTCCGCGTGGTCTCAAAAAATTCTAAAAATTCTATAGAATCTTAAATTGAAGGAAAAACAATACCTTTATATCAAAATTTTTTGAGTTAGGGCGTTTTCAAAATTTCAAAATTCATTTTTGAACCCTTAGAAGTGACCTACATTAACCAAAATCTTCGTGGCACAACTAGACCCCAAATGGAGCCTACATACCAAATTTCATCAAAATCGGTCAATGCTAAGTGGCTAAAGTGCCGCGTACGGCCGGCCAAATTTTGAGGGGGTGTTAAAAATTTTTTGCTTCCTCACTACCGAAGGTAGGAAAGCTTTGTATTCGTGAAAGAAGTGAAAAAAAATGTCCTCCAAAATCAAAATTTCCACTTGCTTTTTGCGTTTTAGAGCTTCCCGAACAATTTTGGTTCCGTGTCTGTCGGTCTATCTGTGGTCAATCCTTGTCCCGGGCAAAACTATACTAACCTGTGGTCCGATTTTGATGAAATTTTCAGGGATTGTGCGGGTTAGGTCCTAGACGGTCCCCTATCAATTTCAGGACCTTCGGACCAATAGGAGCGAGTGCGCATGCGCAAACGTGAATTTCCTGGAACCTCGGTTTCTAATGAACCGATTTTGCTCAAATTTGGAGGTTAGTTAGGGACTAACTTCTAAGAGACACCCTATAAGTTTCATCAAATTGGTCAAGCAATAGCCGCTGCGCATGCGCGAACTTTAAATTTATTGTTACAACCAAAACTCCGCAACTATTCAACCAATTTCGATGAAATTTTCAGGGATTGTGTGGGTTACCACAACTATTTACAACACTATTATAAACATTAATACCTGCAACCCTAACCCGCATATTATCGCCAATATTTTGGTATTCAATAACTCTTTGAATCATAATTTTTTCGCCAACTGATTCTATACGTCCTTGTTACAATGAGTGAGGAAGCTATACTGCCCACCCAACTTGGCAGACGTTTTTTTCTTGGTCGATTCCAAAGGTTCATTATTGAAAATAATAAACCAAAAACCTATTTGGTGGCATCTTGACAAAGCTAGGTAACTAATCTCAAGAAATCTAAGTAAACACAGAAAAAAACTAATTCAGTTGATAACAGTGTGTGATAACGGTAAAGTGAATTACACTTTCTTGCTTTAGGAAAAATCCTCCCCCAGATAAAAGTAACACCTAGCATGTGATAAATTGTTATGTCATAATTATTCTATAGAATCATCCATCATTGAATGGTGTGATTTGCCTCAATGAAACCTGTAATCTCATGGAAGAAAAAATGTAAGTTAAAATTACAAAATAATCGATTACCAGATGAATTTAACCCTACTGACATTGATCGAAAATCGATTATTCCCATAAATCGATATCCATTCTTAATTATAATTAGAGTCATCAAAACTTAATTGTGTTATCTATTTAGTACCTACTTTCATTTCACAGTGTATCTAGAAGTTTCACTCTAAGTGAATCGTAAGTAATGTAACTCTAACTAGTTACATCTACTGAGTTCTATCTGGGTACTAAAAATCTGGAGTATCACCTTTCAGTTTCATGTTTTCCAGTTCAAGCTCTTTGATGCGCTCGGTCATTTTCTCAATGTCACTCTTCATCTGCTCCACTTCTTGGATCGTAGGTCGTTTATCACCAAGGTTCACTCGGAGGTAACTAACACCACGAGTTAAGGTAGTTATAGAGTTTGTTTTTGCAGGATTCTCATAAATCCACCTATTAGAGGCTGAAAATAATAGGGCGACAGAAAAGAGTCGAAGCAGCCACAACATTGACAGGGGGGAGAAGAAAAGTACGACTGATACCAAATGCTAGGGACGGCACGATACTCCAAAGTATCGACACTCCTTTTGATACGATATTCCTCAGGAAGTATCGATACCCGATATCTTTTCCATACCGATATTATAAAATATCGATACTTCGATAATATCGGCTCAATACTACCACCTCGATACCACCGATATTTCAAATTAACCCACCGATGATTTTTCAATCCAAATAAAAACCCTATTAATTGGGAAGAGGCAATGTATTTTCTAAAAAAAAATAATTCAAAATGTATTAAAAGTCAATGGCAATTAAAAATGTAATAAAAGCCAATAATTTAAAATTTAATAAAAATGAATAATTATTCCATTTTATTTCAATTCAAATTCTTATTTGCAAGAAACCTCTGTTCAATGAAATGATGTTTTCCTTCCACTAGAAATCGAAAGGATCAAGTAATAAATCAGTTACAATACAAATAATACAATTTATTATTCGAAAAAAGCCGTTCGCACGTGACTGATGTCGCAATCACGATTAATATTTTGCATGCCTCCCTCTTCTTGTAAGTTCTGGAAAACGGGTTTAAATTCCTTCCAAACTCACATTGCATATTGATACTATTCTGAGGCTATCGTGGCGATATATCGTTTCAATTGATACTATTCTGAGCCTATTTTGAGTGTTATTCTGTGGCAGACAATATAATATATTGTCCATATTATGGTATTATTTTTTAGTTATTTAATATTTGTTATTTAATCTTAATATTTGGTATTTTTTCACCAATGAGGAATTTCACCGAATTCTGTTAGCATTTTTCCTGAATAGTTAATGGTGTGGGATAGATGAAAATTGGGCTGATTTCGGAAAATAAGTCTCCTGTTATTTTTGGGAGACAATCAAAATTTTTGATTTTAAAACTAACCGGGAAAACGGACGTGAAGCGGGAACGCTCGCTGATTAGGCTGTTCGGATCGCCGTCTCCTCCCAGTGTTGCCCATTGGGACGACGAAATCCTGTTTTCTAAGAGAAAAGTTATCAAACAAAAACAGGGGAAACCTAATTTTCCCCATCTTGCTTTTCCTATTTTTTTCTTCAGTTTTTCGGTTTTGAATTTTACTGTTTCGTGAAATTTTGCATCTGGGGACTATAGATTTCTCGATCTCAGCGCTTCAAGCGGCCATAAATGAACTATTCCAGGATGACGTCATTTTCCCGGTTTTTTTAAACATTCGTATTTTCTACACTGTTTTGTTTATTCGTAAATTAGGAAGTTCGGGCTGAAAGTTTGCCTTAGGAGGTTTTTCGAGGTGCTGAATCCGATTTTGGGGTCAAAAATAGGAAATTCCGACATGGTGAAATTCCTCATTTACTTTGGCAAAATTTTCGATAATATCATCAAGAAAGTATCGATACCTCAGATATTCTAGGCAAAAGTATCGATACCAATATATTGGTTTGAGTTTTGCATCAAAAGTATCGATACAAATATTGGTATCGATACTCCGATATATCGGTGGTATCGTACCATCCCTACCAAATGCTTTTAGAGAGGTCCCAGACCTAGTAGGTATGTTAACTCTGTGCGTTACTATGGTAGTTGAATCTACCTGCACACCCCCTGCATTTCTTCCTCCATCTTCTTTTAGAGTCTTAATTTCTTCTTCGACACCAGGAGAGAGTGAGGTACGGGGGAGCACGGCAAGGTGACGTCACCCTACCACCACTCTCTCCCTTCTTAAATCAATGGGGAATTTGCCTCACATTTTTTTTTTTTTTTTTTTCGAATGAGGGTTTATTTTTATGGAATAAAACCATAGTGAGCTGCTCGAAAACGCATCCAAAAAATTTAGAGAATTTAAGGAAGATGGAAATTTTAAATGTGGTGGCAATGTGTAAGAGGCAGCCATGTTTGAAACGTAACGGATATTCTACCAATCTGACTTCAAAGGAGGTTCTGTGGCGCTTACCACAGAAGCGGAACATACACGAACTTTTAGCTTCCGAGTAGTGCGCACAAGAGTGCGCCGCGAACTGGCAGGAAGAACCCAGACACAAAAGTGACCAAAAGAAACAACATTACTCACTTTTTTACAATACGAATCTACCTACTAGTTTATCAAGCATTATTAGTCTTCATCTTCTCTTATTTAGTTTCAAGATTTGAATCACATTATTCGAGTAGCCATTTCACTGGATCGTTTTGTGTGGCTAGAACTCTGTCTGTTGTCGGAGTTGTTTTCGCGTCGTTTTTTTTCGTATGACGTCAACAATATTTCTCAATTTTCGCGGTGTTTTGTAACAGAGGTTCACTTGTTTAGTCATGTTCTCCTACGGTAATTTTTTCCCCTTGGTTATTCCTAGTGTTAAACGTTATTCTAGGGCCCTATTATAGGATTTGACTTGAAATTCCAGAATCTAAAATTGAGGCAAATTCCCCATTGGAGTATATAAGCTCACTCAGGGATGATCCGATATGCAATCTAGTCCACTCATTCGCCTTGTCCATTTTGTTCTCTACCTTCGCATTCGATCACTATAGGTCTGCCACAGACTCTTTGTATCCCTTTGGCGCATTCTTCTGGAGAACATAGAACTACTTATCTCTTATCATCAAGCAAATTCCCGCGCTTAAAATACTTTTTCGTGATTTTCTCCCCTTAAAAGTGACTTGATTTTCCACCTACTGCAGATTGAAATTCCGTGGCACTACTGGAACATCAAATTTCTCACGGCTTCAATTTCCGTGTCAAGGTTTCACCATAGAAGGTTGACTCGATCGTTATAGTTCGTGGATCCGCCGCCTAGGGGGTGTCAAACGGATGCAAAGTTTCTGTGGTAGACCTATAGCTAGCTCCATCAGAGTCGCCAGTTTGCCCCTTAAAATGCGCCGCCCTCAGCCTCTCCATCTCGCCTAGAGCTCTTCTCGCTACAGTAGGCTCACTAGGTAAGTGTCCCGCATCCAGGTCAGTTTCTTATGAAACGCCGGGGCTGTAGGGCCAACATATCTCCCTGCACTCCACATTACAGTCGGGCAGTCAATAGGATAGGGACATTCTCTCTTCGTTGAGTAGGGGTTAAAGAAATCACAAACGCCGCATCAAGAAGGTTATCTCCTTCACTCGATGACACGCAGACACAACAATGAAATATGGTAAAGGATACTCCAGGGCATCTTCTGGTTTATCTGGTTCTTCATAAAGTTGGACAAGAACTTTGGTTAGAGCATCCATGATTCCTGCACGCTCCAGATATTTGCGGAACTCCTCTCTTTTAGAGTCAATCGGCTGCAACACAAATGTCAGTACGTAAAAAGAAAAGTAAAAACTTGACAAGGACACCTACAGATAATTTTAATGATGAGAAAAGGACATCAGGTATCAATAGATATTGAGGAATTTCGGTGTCGAAATTTTGCATCTTCGATTCCAAATTCGGATTCAGCACCCTTGAAAACCTGTTTCACCTCGCAATGGGATGTGCGCATGGGTCGGAAAAACTGTTTATTGTTATTTTTAATCTAAACTAGACCTCATTTTGAGAATTTTAAACCAACCGCGCCCTTCTAGCGTGAGAAGACCTTTTTCTATGATTTTACAAAGTTTTGAATGTTCATGACGTCACAGTGGGCTGGGGGGTCCCGCTCTGGCGGGAGGGGCGTGTGACGTCATAAACATTCGAAACTTTGAAAAATCATAGAAAAAGATTTATTCATCCAAAAAGAGAACGGCTGGTGTCAAAATTCTCAGGATGAGGTCTAATTTCAATTAAACTTTTTTTTTAAATCAGGGGACCCCCCCCCCCCCATTCTGTTTGGATTGGCTAGAAGGGTGTTTGGCAGATTTCTTCATGACAAGGAAGATATCTGCAATGATAGACGGGGCAGTGGTCCACAAATGATTTTATCAGTAAAAATTACTTAGCCCTAATTGGAGCATGATATCACCAGTGTAATCGAAAACATCTCAGGAACTCCATAAATATCCCAAATTGTCATCGGAGTAATTGAAATTAAATTGCTAAATTCAATGGACAGCAGAACTTTTTGTGAGCTATTGGAATAGAATAGAATTAAAACAATGGTATTAATAGCGCAAATAGAATGAGGAATTTCACCGAATTCTGTTAGCATTTTTCCTGAATAGTTAATGGTGTGGGATAGATGAAAATCGGGCTGATTTCGGAAAATAAGTCTCCTGTTATTTTTGGTAGACAATCAAAATTTCTGATTTCAAAAATAACCGGGAAAATGGACGTGAAGCGGGAACGCTCGCTGATTGGGCTGTTCGGATCGCGGTCTCCTCCCAGGGTTCGTTCGTAGTGCAGTTTTAGAACTTGTCCAGAACTGGAGGAGTTCTGAAAAATGGCCGCCCAGAATTTCGAACTGTGTTCTCGGATTTTCTACACTGCAAACGCTTCCATGATTCGGAACTGCTGTACCTAATCTATTATCGCCTAACCTTCTCCTTCATTGTGATAAAACGCTGCAAATTGTAACACAGTGGTTTATCTTTTTTCTATAATAGATCACTCGCTTGCAACGAAGACAGCTGACATGAATCTCATTTCGAAGAAATAAACATTCTGATTTATTTTAAAGTTCAACCTTCCTCATATGGACCAAACTGTTGATCCCACAAAACTATGGGTGGTCTCATTCCATTCTAAAAATTCAATTTTATTTGATATAAAGTATAAAATATTAAATATGTAGGTACTTAATAGATATACAATATTAAATATAAAATACAATTTTGTGGAAGAACAATTATTAAGTATTACTTAAATTTAACTCTATTTTATATTAAATAGGTACTAAATAAAATAAAATTTTGTGGAAAAACAATACATCGGCAGTTTTCAAACAAGAAGGACAAATGGTACCTACCTAAGGACATACGGAAAAATTTATTTTTATTTATTTACTGTACGTACCTTGAAACCTAAACCATCAAATTTTGAAGGAGGGGTGTAATTTTTTTCTTGTTCTATTCTAAAGGGTATTTTTAAAATAATAAACCAAAATCAATTCGGAGTTATTTGCTATGAATGAATCTGAAAAAACTGGCTTTTTACCAAAATTAAAATAAGAAAGGTAGTTACTACTTTTTTGGTTTTAATTCATTTTTGAGAAATGGAATAAATTATTTATTTTGAATTGTATCTCCGTTATTTATTCTAACTACAGAGGTTAGGTTGATGTCAAACAGTAGCAAATTTAATCTACATCAAAAAGTTACTTGGCATAAATTATTGAAATCATAATAAAAACAAATAATATAATAGTTTTAAAAAACCGACAAAAGTGGAACAATTTAATAGTTTTCAGCGCACTTCGTCAGTAACAGAGGGTTTTAACGTTGCAAATACGTACTATAAAAATTCAAAAAATGCCTGATGAGCCACGTACCCGCCTCTTATTAAAGTTCCTTGAAACCCTCACCAGAGAGCTCCTTAGTAGGTGTCCGGAGTTCTGATAACGAGTTCGAGAAAAAATCTGGAACGCCAGAACTGAGTTCCAAACTTGTCCGGAACTGTGTCCGAAAGTCACTGCGAACAGCGAACTCAGTTCCAGAACTCGGAATTCGTGCACTGCGAACGCGTAAAGCCCTACTGCGCATGCCCGGACTGTTCTAGAACTGTCCCGGACTGCACTACGAACGAAGCTCCAGTGTTGCCCATTGGGACGACAAAATCGTGTTTTCTAAGAGGAAAATTATCAAACAAAAACAGGGGAAACCTAATTTTCCCCATCTTGCTTTTTCTCTTTTTTTCTTCAGTTTTTCGATTTCAAAATTTACTGTTTCGTGAAATTTTGCATCTGGGGACTATAGATTTCTCGATCTCAGCGCTTCAAGGGGCCATAAATGAACTATTCCAGGATGACGTCATTTTCCCGGTTTTTTTAAACGTTCTTATTTTCTAAACTGTTTTGTTTATTCGTAAATTAGGAAGTTTGGGCTGAAAGTTTGCCTTAGGAGGTTTTTCGAGGTGCTGAATCCGATTTTGGGGTCAAAAATAGGAAATTCCGACATGGTGAAATTCCTCATTAATAAAGTAATACATCGCAATATTCTAGAGAAACTTGCTTCATAGCTACCAATATGAAACAAATTATTTTTACTTAATTAAGTTTACTGGTATCGCGTTGCATTTCTCGTGGCAAGAAAAGAGTGTCGCGAAAAATTCCTTACCCCCAGCCAAAACATATCCATGTCAAAAAATTTCAAAATTTTTGTCAATATCATTTTTTAACTTCTAATAACCTACAAAAAATGGTTCAAAGAAATTCAACTCTGTCAATTAATTTTTATTTTGCAAATTAAATCTAGTTCATCTGGTGACAGCTGTAGAGTTCCCAAGATGTTTTCGGTGACACTAGTGACACCATGGTCCAATTAGGGTTAATCCATCTCCACAACATGATTGCGAATATAATGCCTCGTACTCGAAGTATTAGTGTTACCTTTGGCACCCATGTTGTGATGTATCACTCCTGAACACAGCTTGTAATAACTTGAAACTTTGATCTTTAGTACTAGTTGATCGGGTTAAATCAAAATAAACCTTGTTTTTCTTATAGATAAAGTTATCATCAAACCAAATAAACCGTAATCTTCTTATAAAATCATAATCAAAGATTTACGATTATTAAATACAAACAATAACAGTGATTATTATACTTAATATGATACCTTTTGCCTCAACGCTATGTACCAAAAGGTATGTACTACAAATAATATCAACCAAGTCTTTGAAGGTACAGCCTGTCCACCGTGAAATACACCTATGAGTAGTATACACCTATCAGTGTTTTGAAAACCTTCAAGTTACGAACCTTGGAGCGAATGGCTTAATTTAAGCTGATATGTTGTACCTACTGGAGGTCAAAATGCTGTTCAAAACACAATTTATGCAGATCATTATTGTGGATTAGACATCAGGCTGAACCGCAGAAAGAACATTGAGAAACTTTGAACAGGGACCTACAGGTTGGTATGCCTTGAGTTGTTTACTTCTGACGACTATTCACTTCGTAATCTTCTCAAATCGTCAGTTTGATGCCCTTCAGCAATTTTTCCTAGTGACTTGAATCAATCAAAGCAACGAGAAGGCAATTAACTCTTGTACTTACCAGATTATGAATTTAGGCATTACGACATACATAAGTTTTGACTTTTGTTGAAATCATAGATAACTTACTCTGTACGTTGCCATTGTAGTTGTAGAGCACTGGTCGCTGAATTTGATCCGACGAGACCACCAGTAAACTCTGGGATTTGAAAGAGTGATATGAATTTTACAATAAATTTAAACTTTCCGTGAGTCCTTGGGGATGTAACTAGGTGCCAGTTCTAACCAGGAAACACAAGAGAGATAACAAAATGTGATCACAACACAGAAGACAAGTGATGTGAATGATGCTCCACGCGTGGATACTTCGGATGGTGTCTAAAACATCCATGTCATATTCAGGCCTTCGGTATGAAAATCCACGTAAGACACAGTGTATTGTGAGAACTTTGTACTTACAGCTCGAAGAGCCATGGGTCTTCTGTATTTGATGGATTTCAGCAGCATCTTGGCGTAATTAATTATAAAGTGGATTTATTAGCTTAATTTTGGTTGGAGTTTAAAAGTGCTGGGGACAGTAGAGTAAAGAATGAGGGACATTGTAAGTTTCACTTTTGATGATGACACAGAAGATCTTCGTGGGCATTGGAATTAGTTTTGATGGCGGCTACAACTGTAATGTTTCGATCTATGAAAAATTGAGTTCTTACAAGATTCGTGCAATAATTTATAATGTGGTTGATATAAGAATTCTATTGCAATGAATGAAGAAGTCTCTGAACGGGAGTTAGAATAGAGTTATGGACCAGCACATCACGATTTTGGTCCATGTCTTTTGCAACAAAATCAACAGGGTCGTTACCATTAACAACAATGACTCCATTGAAAGCCAAATCATTCTCCTAGTTGGGGATTTTAGCTATCTTCAGCATCTGCTGGAAAATGGGTCGGGATTATTTTCCAATCGTATAGCTTTCAGTGCTTGAATCTGCAAGCATACTAGTACCTACATATTGGCTGCTGAGTTGGCTTCCTGTAAGTACATCTGTTAGGTAGTTTGAAACAATTTCTTGTGATCCTTTGAATGAACTTTGCACTCCTACTGTCATTATCTCAATATTACATATAATTTGATTTATTTCAAGGAAATCAAACATTTTCCAATTTGTTCAGAAAACAACCAATTTTACAGGAAAATATCTCGAAGAGCTCAAATTATTACGGGAACTGGTAGAATAAAAAACTGACAGTTGTGCTCTTTTTTCCTTCAATTGCTACAACTATCAAGCCACCATCTAGAACATTTTTCAAATTGTTTACTGCTGAACTTATCTCCGTTACTCTGTGGTAACCAACCTGACATCATAAGGGGATCTGCGCTCCTTACGACAATAGTGCTAACTCTGGAAGAGTAAATGAAACTACCTAAGTATAGTTTAAGTTGTCAGGACAGGATTGAAAGACTGGTGGAGGGGAAAATGCAGCCCCGAAAGTGAACAACAGAAGCAATTCTACTCACTCTTTTTACAATACGATTCTACCTATTAGTTTATCAAGAATTATTAGTCTTCATCTTCTCTTTTTAGTTTAATAAATATTTTATCAGTATTAATATTATTTGTTAGTTTCGTTATTTGAGTGGATTGTTTGGTGAGTCACAAGGGCTCCTACAACTCTACCTGTTGACGTTCTTTGATACTATTTGCTGAGACTTTTTACGCTTCCCCTGAGTACAGCAGTGTGAATTCAATCAGTTTTAGTGTCAATTTGCGGTAGGAACGTGCTCAGCCACCCTCGATTTCCGTAGTGTTTTGGTTCATTATTTTCAATAATGAACCTTTGGAATTGACCAAGAAAATTTTTTTTTAATCCCCCCTCAAAATTTGTTGGTTTACGTTTCAAGGTACGTAGAATCCAAAAATCGAATAAAAATTTGGCCATGCATCAGCAGCACTTTCCTCACTTAGCATTGACCGATTTTTTTACAGAGGCGACATTTGTTTAAGCATTTTATTCTATGGTATTTTTTTCCCTTGGGTATTCCTGGTGTTAAACGTTATTCTAGAGCCCTATTATAGGATTTGACTTGAAATGCCAGAATCTAAAATTGAGGCAAATTTTCCATCATTGTTAGGCACCAACTTAAAGCTCATCATTTTTGAATCCTCGTAAATACTAAGGTAGTCCAGTCAAAGGACAAAACCGCTTCAGTCGGATAAATTAATGAACGAAGCAAAGGGTTTTTTAATAATTTCTTTATTAAAACGAAAAATTACATGAAATATGTCCTGGGTTTCCTGACGGAGAACAAGGGCATTCTGTTTTTCTGTTGGATACGCTTGGGAAGTGGGAAGCGAATCTTGGCATCGTGGAACTGTTTGACCAACGGCCGTCTGCAGGCGGACGCCGCAACGATGCCTACTTTGATGATCTGCGAAATAAAAACCACAAACATGAGAATTCGTCATTTTTACAGGTAGTAATTTGAAGGGAATGAAATGTTGCCACTGAACTATGAATATACAAAAAAGTCATTCAAGCAGCATGAGTTAATGAGCGAAATATCAACGAAATGTTTCAGATGAAGCTATGGTTGAAAAAAACAACGGTAGGTTTTGCCTTGTGGGTGTGACACTTAGCACGAATCGTTAAAATTACACAATCACCCCTAGATCAAAAATATTTGAAGGGGAATTGAAGGGGAAAAAAGGATGAAACTCCTCTTTTCCTAATTCCGAGAAAATCGAAAAACAAAGTTTGAAGTCGTCCCAGACGCTATGCATAAAAAAAAGTAAACTGTAAGGGCCACCTGACCGGGAATTTAATTATGTTCAAGTGACAAGAAAGAAAATTAAGTAGGTCGAAGATAATTTCCAGAAATAATTAGAAATTTCAAACAAGGTATGGACTTTGATCTTTTTTCCCCACAAATAACCACGTTTCGGTCACCATAATACCTAAAATTATATCACCATGTTACCTATTGTTTATTCAAATCTCGTAATTCACTTCAGTAAGTTTACCAGGGTTTGTAGGTACCTTACTGTCACCTCCAGAAAAATGTTGGGCAAAATGTGGCTTTATATTCCAAATTAGGTATAGTTTTGTTCAAAACATTAATTGCAAAAAGGCAACAAAAAAAAAACCAATAAATAAATCATTCCTCCTACATTCCCCAACCTGTTGGAAAGTGACTCAGAAAATGTCAGCATCGAGGTTGACGAGAAACTGACACAAGTTTTTAAATCCTTTGATTTTGCTGGTTTGATGGATATGGGGCCGTTGTGAAGGTTCCCCATTGTTACAGCTGCTTTTGGTGCTGAAGTCTTCTTCTTCGAGGTAGAAGGGGTTGTGAAAACTGTCTGATATCTTCAGAAGTAGAAGCTTTTGTGCTTGATGAATCTTTGGTGTGATGCCGTACAACTCATGCAAAGGTGAGGGAAGGGGTCTTTAAATCGGACACTGATCTTTCTTCCCTGCGAGCGCACGGAATCTGATCCTTTTCCCCCGGAGTCCCGTATTTGTTTTAGCTTTAAAAAGAATGAATGCGATCTTTCTTCAACAAAGTGAAACAACCCTTAGGTTCTACTCCTCCCAAGCTACGTGTTCATCTCAATTCGGCCAAAAAATTGAGTTTGATCCTTCATTTATAAAACCTCAAAAATACTCTCCACGTCACCCCAAACCCATAGAGTACCCTCACGTAAATTGATATTATTATCCTATTTTCTGTATGTTAAGTGTCCATGTTAAGTGTCTACAAGAACTCATACAGTACCCACTCGGTTATCGCTTTTTTTTAAAGGTAAAACACATATAAACTGATTTTCAATATTTATATAAATTGTTCATAAATATATTAACAAAGTTTAACGACTGAAATTGTATGTATATCATAAATTATGCGCTGAACCCGAATATAACATAATATATTACTGTGATTTTGATGGTAATATCCTCAAAAACCCTAAAAAACAAGTTGTGAACTACTTTTCAACTCCTATCCATTGTAACGGGCTAACGAACTCGTATTTCGGTTTATTATTTTCTATTATAAACCATTAGAATCGAGCAAGAAAAAAATTTTTAAAAATAAAAATAAAAATTGGCCCTCAAATTTTTGTACATACACTACAATATTCAACTCCGATCACACCTTGCCGTTCTTAAACATCCATCGCGATTTAGATTTAAATGATTCATTTTATAATAAGAATAATGATTATTCATCGATTCACGCTCATAAAAACCCTGGAAACCCTCAAGTAACCATAAATCTTTAATAATATCTACCTGTACAGATATCATAAATATTAAATTTAAGCAGACGTTCTGCCGACAGTCTGGCCAAGGAGGGATCAAGAAATGTTTTCACTGGACCCTCACCAATGATCGGCATTTCGAAGAATGCTTGTAAAGAGAAGGTAAAAAAATGGGAATTTCAAGACCTTAATATACTATGGTCTAAAGAAACTGATAGATACAGACAAACCAGAATGCTCATCACCTCGTACGATGCAAAACAAGCCTTATGGTTGACCTCAAAAAGCCGGAACACCATCAGGCTAATGATAGGCATTCTAACGGGACATTACGACTTTCGAAGAATGCTGAATCATGGACAGTCGTATTTCACCAATGTGTCCATGCGAACAAGAAGAGGACACAGCCGAACACTTCTTGTGCAGATGCGACTGATTCTGGAGATCCAGAATGGAAGCAATCGGTCGCCACAGAGTAGAACGCGCATCCTTGCGTGTAATTTCGTGGAAACGCATAAAGTAATTTGCTGATCTCAGCAAAAGATTTACAAACTCTGAAGTGGGGTAGCCGGCGGAATCCTCTTTTAACATAAAGGGGCCTCGAAAGAGGGTGAGTATAAGCCATTAGAGCCTGAAACTCTTTTTCCAATGGCAACCCCAGGCAGTGAGTGAGTGAAGTAGACGGTCACAGTATTCAGTAACTTCAGTAAACTGCATAAATGAAACTGAGTAAGAAATGATAAGAAGCAAAAATCAATGTGATAAGAGCGCTAGTCTCACGCGAAACGAGGAACGCTAGTGTAACGTATTTTCCTAGTTGTAACAGCGTCATTCGGTGGTGTTGGAAATCGTTTATATGCATTCATGTTTATGCTAAACGAAAACAGTATTCAGTAACTTCAGTAAACTGCATAAGTAAAACTGAGCAAGAAATGATATGTGTGGCAGGCTGGACTACACTCTGCTTCTAAGTGATAGTTCACAGAACTTGACGGACCCCGGACAAAATAGCGAAAATTCGTTATTCGCGCGACTGTTTCACAATCCTTCAGGGCGAACGGGCTGACACAGCAGAAGGCAAAACTATGTCGCCACCGTCCACGACGAAGGAGGGCAATTCGGTTACAGGAAGGCGGATCGGAAGGTTCTTCTTCTACTACTACCCGTCGTGAGGTCAGGGCCTCCTGTAATGTCCGCCAGTCCTCTCTATTCTGTGCTGCTGCTCTTCAGTTTCTTGAAACTAGGATGGAGCGGGAATCAGAGGTAACACCATCCACCCAGCGAATTTTCGGCCGCCCGATTCCTCGCTTGGTGTGGATTCTTTCGTCGAGGATCTTACGAGGTGGCTTCTTAGACATAAATTCTGGTCCAGGCGGTTACCGTTAGTTTTAAGGACTTTGGTGATCTCCATCTTGAACGGTTCGGCATCGGACGCGCGAAAGGTCGGTATCGCGGCGGGTCGACATTCGGACCCTGGCTGGGCAATTTCTGAGTGACAACCTCTGTGAGTACTTAATAGGAACAACTTTCTGGACTGTCTTCCATCCCAGAGCTGCCAGTGGCTATTTAGAAGTATTAGCTTCGTGAGGGTCTTTATAAATAACCTAGTACAGTAGTTTTAATGTAAACCTTCTAGATTTTAGCGAGCAGCTCGTAAGTCTCGACTTAGATGTTTCCCCATCCTCCGTTAGGCCCGGGCATGCTTATCACGCCCCCTTAGGCTCCCCCTTTTAGTAATTATAATTGATTACTTTCATAACTGAGTTTGTTCTTTCCCCACTCTCCCCGCAATCCCTCTCAGCAATCCCTAGGCTGTTACAACAAGCAAATGTGAGAAGAGCGCTAGTCTCAAGCTTATGCGATCAGTGCCTGAAACTCTTTCCCAATGGCAACCCCAGGCAGTGAGTGAGTGACTAGTCTCAAGCGAAACAAGGAACGCTAGTGTTGCAACAGTTCGGTGGTGTTGGAAATCGTTTATATGCGTTTATGTTTCTGCTAAACGAAAATTTTGTTTGCCTAGTCCGATCAAATTAGTTTAGGGATGTAGCCAGGAACGTAAGGAGGGACAAATTGGTAGCTTGAGATGTGTAGATTGTTCACATAAATCAAGAGCTTGTCAACGAGTGAACGATTTCTGTGCGATGAAAATTGCGGAAGTATCATTTTCCTACCACGTCTGAAAACCCACATGCCAAAAAGCATCTGACTTGAAACAAATACGTTGCTTAAGAAACAATAAATTTCTTGGACTACTTAATCACCATAACTTCGCAAGAACTTACCTGGATGGAGTGGGCACGTGCTCTATGTCTGGCGCCCATGTCTCTGTAGCACTGGGTGACGGCTCCGCCGACAGTGAGGTCCCTGTATTCTCTGTACATGTTGTGGGTTCCGGAACGCGAGTCGTATCTCAGCCAGATTCCAAAGTTCTTGATTTTGACAGGAGACTTTTCAGGGATCTGGACAGAAGATTCGAGACAAATGTTATTCCAAGAAGGGAATATATTGCTGACGTAAGTAAGTAAAAAAAGTAAACAACCATTTCAGGTTGGATTTTCGTCCGACTGCCATTCCTGGCGTCGCGGACGTCATCAGCTGTCTTCCTAAGGGAAGATCAGAATTAAATTCAGAACAAATTTTGTTCTGATGATTTCGCTCATGGCTTCCCATTGGCCTCACCGCCATGGGTTGGGACGAGGGGGAACTGCGACCGACTCGCCCGAAAATATGCCGCAGAGGCGGGCCTCGAACTCACGGCCCCTGCAACCGGTTCGAGCCCCGTCTCCAGGACACATGCCCTAGCTCGCTCGGTCACAGCTGACCCCATATTGCCGAAGTTTGAAGGAAGAACGGGGGTATCACTCGGTCGCCGTTCGCTCCTCGTTCAAGTTAGTATTTCTCTCAATTACTGGCGCTCAAACTTTAAAAATTGTACCTAAATTTGAAATTGTCAAGGATATTTGAAATGCATAAGTGCATCCTGCCTAGGGAATTGAAAAACTAAAAGTTTGCCGATGGAATCATCAAAATCCAACAATAATGGGGAATTTGGGTGGGTCGGAAATTCAGGGTTTTGACCTCAAATTTGGATTCAGCACCCTTGAAAACCAATATACTCCAACTTTAAGCCCAATGATACTACAACATGTGGTAGAAAAATTAATTAAGGAGATCAAATGTTTGAAAAAAAGGCGGGCCGCCATAAATACACACACACTACGCCACGCGCGTGTGTGAGTAGTATTTAGTAGTATCCAAGAGGTCCTCCAAGGATTTCATCTCTTCTCTGTGCATGGATACTTTTTCAAAGAGTTTTGGCTAGCTACGTCACGATTGGCTAGCTACGTCCGTTCAAATCTTCAACTTTCCTTAGCTTCTCTGATTTTTTAAAAACATTTTCTCGACGAACAGACCCGATTACCGTTATTCCTGAGCCATACTCTTTTGAAAAAAAAAAAGTTTTAAAATTGACTGAAATACTCCATTGCCGGCGAAATGTGGGAAAACCATATCTGAATAATTTATTGGTTTTTAAATTACAAAAATCCTTGACAATTTCAAATTCAGGTTCAATTTTTAAAGTTTGAGCGCCCCTAATAGAGAGAAATTCTAACCCAGAACAAGGAACGAACGGCGGCGACTGAGGCCCCCTTAATTTCAATGTTGGCGAAAATGACATTTTCACACACCTCCCATAGTTTGGACACGCTCTTTCTCCGATGGTGAAGTCCGGATTTCAAAATTTAATGTTGAAGTGGGGGAAATTTACACCCCACATTTCAGAATAATGGTGTTTTATTTAAAGGAGAAACGCCATAACTTCGGTTTGAAACCGCGTCAAAAGGGTTTTTCAAACGGGAATTTGAAGTTCAAAAAAACACCTAAAATATGAGGATATTGAGCTAAAAGGATTTTTTCCATGTAGTTTAGAACCTAATTTCATGTTTTATTGAAAATCACAAAGTTCATACACAAACTGGAGGAGGGCTGTAGCAAGGGTTCCTATTAAAAACTTGGAAGCTAATTTCTGAAGTGTTTTGATATTGTTTTTCCTTCCAATGTGGCGCTCACTAATTTCATAAGTACCTGAACGGTTCTTTGGGAATTTACAAAGAGAAGCTTATAAAGGATGGAATATGGGAGTTAGTAAAGCGTGGGGAGTTCCAGTGGAACCCTTGCAACTCAGCATCAGGTCTCAGGTAGCCTCCCATCTCAGAGTTGTTGTGGGTATGAGAGGAAGAGCCGTCCTGGTTTGGTCCTTCAAGCCCATTCAAGTCTTAGCTCTTCTTTTACAATGGATTGGTGAGTAAGAAGAGTCATTAGTTTGGTCAACAAATAGAGATTTCAAAATTCCGTGACTTTTGGGAAGATATACGTTATAGTGATCAACCTAATGCTACTAAGACAGCTTAAAATTCTTAAATTTCGATTAAGTTATCTAAAGAAGAGAAACTGGTCAGCAGAGTAAAAAAAAACTTTTGAAGTGATCTAAAAAACATATTGTTAAGTACCTAATGCATGCATTCCAGGGAACGTCCCATTGGATAACGAATAGTGCTTCCAAAAGGTTTTTTCATGAACGTTTCTACACCCATCTGGCACACAGGTAGAGTTTAAGAACTAAGCCGTTCAGATGAGTTGCTATTCAAGTACGCAGATTGAAATATCAAGAACTCAATGCGATCTAAACAAAAACTGCAATGGAATACAATAACTAACAAGTTATAATTTTTTTTTGTTTGTACTACCTTTTTCCTTTTATTCAAACCTTGAATTTTATATCTTCGTTTAGTTTAATGTAGGAGAAAATGATTGTCTTTGACCACTTTCTCGGGTGTCCCAAACGCCTATGGTCTACACCGTAACCAACATTGAAATTTCCGGAAAATGACTTGGTTTGCTTTTGCTCAGACGCTCCTCAATTGAAAATTATGCCTCTAATTCAAATTAATCGTTTTGAACTTTCCATTTTTTTTTTTGCAAAGATGATTTCACACGCCAGTAGGACACAATATCTAGTTAAGTCTCAAAGGGAGAAAGAAAATTGACCAAAATTGGTCCAGTGACGGAAAAGAGCCACCCTTCGAAATTGTTTCGAAGTCACACCTAAGGTTATCATCATAACACAATACCGACGAATGGTTCAAACTTGATATCTATATACGACTATATGCAACTTACTCGAAGAGAAACAATATCAAATCTATTCGTGGCAACAGATTTCCAAAATGTTTTATAAAAAAGCCGAAGTCCCTGGTCAGGTTGTAGGCTACCATGATGCCCTCATTCTCTTTATCACCCTGATCACGACCGATCTAAGCGTAAATATGTTCATTACGAAAAAATATTCCGCTAATTTCTTTATCTACCCTATCTATCTGATACTCCTACTACAGATCGGTGCGATGAAAGATTTCGATGGAACACCCTAGTGCAATAAACCGTTGTAAACAAAACAATCCAAGATGAAGGTATTGTGTTCTTACCGGTTTGATGGAAACAATTTCTCCCGTGCTTTTCTTGAACTTCCTCAACTGCCGCAGGAAGTACCAGAACCGAGACTTTGCGACGATGTAGTCAGGGGCGAAAATCCTCATTTTGAAGAGAGCAGTTTCCTTCTCCTTCTCAGTTGGCAATTTCCTCCCGATGACTTCGAACTCTTTGAGCTACAAAACGGACGAGAATATTCCATTATAAATGGCAAATTGAGTAAATGAAAGCGACTCAGATCACATTGAAGAACACAATTTCATGCAGGTTGGGAAGCGGTAGGTTAGAGCACGCGGTTTGCGTTGTACTATGTTGATGTTAATAATCCTGAAAACATACAAAATTCAACGCGAACGAAGGAAATTAAGGAGTTTTTAACGAAACGTAAATAAATGACACAAAACTCACCTCTCCTTTTGCCTTCATGTTGGTATATCAAAAAGATTCGGGACTACAGAAAAGTGGCACGAGAAACGCGAAATAAAGGAAGAGTTGACACCTAACCTAGACGGAGGAGGACACGAGGGATGTCAAGACCTGAACAGTGATGTAACATAACAAGTTATTATGTGGCAAGTCTTTAATTTTTTCCATCAAACCAACCAATGTAATAAAGTGATATAAAAATTATTGAATCTCAATGTGAACATAAATTCATAATTTGATTGTAAAGACATTAAAAAGTTTAATGTGCTGCATGACTAGTAGTGAGTGGTTCCATGGTTCTGATGCCCCATGGTCCATGCTCCCCATGGAAGATGTGAGAACTTCCGTCTCACGACTGACTCTCGGGGAGCCTGTTTCGGCCATTTTTGGCTCCCGTCGGTTCTCTTCGAGTTGAAGTCAATGTCGGCCATTTCCTCCTTCCATCGGTTTTCTTGGATGTAAGCTTTACTTTGAGCAGCTCAATCAGCAAACAATAAAATTATATTAATGTTGTTAATTACCTGTGGACCTAGAAAGCTACTTGTTCGTGATTTTTTTTCTTTCTAGCTTCGAAAATTCCCCCTTTAGAGTGTTATTCCACCCCTTGCCACCACCACCCCCCCCCACACAAAACTACTTATTCACTAATAGGCAAGGTAAGAAACTCAAACACCTCAACACTATTCAATACTACTTCCACCACAATAAATACAAGGTTTAAACCCAAAATAACATTATTTTTATTTAAACGAGAGAAATATATGAATACTTACTGTAAGCCGCTGCTTTTACTTGACTTGACAAACCAGATGCCAGTGTTGAGGACAATTTTCAACGCTGCCACCAATTTGTAAATCTACTTGTCTAGGTAAAGTTGACAAATGAATTTAGTTACCTAGCCCAAGTAGCAACTGAGTAGGTTCCTGAAGGGAAACTACTTTGTGTTTAACTGAAATGGCGGAGTCAAGAAAAGACCGAAACAACTTAATTCTACGTTAAATTTAGGATAATAAATTGTAGCTAACTACCTGTGAAGTATGGTAGCTCTTTGAAGGTGTTGACTCCTGGGTTGTTTGAATTCTAAATATAATGCTGTTAAACCTGAAGGGTGTTTTGTTTTACCTCGGACCTCTAAATGTGTCCTGTGCCAGAAGGGCGTGTCCTTCGTGTCTCTTGTGTCTTTTGTGTCTAAAACACAAGTGACCCAACCGACCACGAGGATGTTGTTCTCAAATATGGAATTTCATGAGAATTACTCACCGATACTTTATTTGAAGTCATTCTAGATTTAGTTAAAGATACATACATAAATATGTAAATAAGATAAATCTTTGTTCACGGCTCCCAAATGTGGGATTTGGATCCCTGTGACCTCCTCCTTCCCCAATAGTCACTATCAACCTCACCTGAATAAAACCGATTATTCCTTCCACAATATAAATTGATATTGCTTTACCTTTGGAGGTTTATGCCGAGCCGAACCGAAATAATACAGTGTGATATCAGGTGCATTCGAGATTGGTTCTCACCTTTGGAGGTATTTTGCACCTGAACACTTTATATTACTATGGAAGGAATATTATACCGAACTTGGGAGCCGAGATAGCCTAATTAAGGTTTGGACCTTAATTAGGATGCCGAAATAGATAATTATTAAATCACTCACCGATAATCCGACCGAATTTTATAGTTTTAACTCAACCGAACCGAACCGAGCCAGACCTTTTTCGGACTGTGTCCCTCTTCCTCACTTTTCCTCCCTCCTCCTTTCCAGTCTTGCCACCCTATATTGTATCTTATCACCATTTGGTGACACTCCCCCGCCAGGAAAGGGAAGCACAGAAAAGATGAACAGTACATCACAACAAGAAGTGAATTACTGTATTACAAAATCATAAGAAATGGCAAGACAAGAGTAGTATTTTTAATGCAAGGAAGCAGCAGATACATTAAATAGGGCTTGAACCCAATCCCGGATCTTTTGAACTGCTGAGCGGGCAGCAGCACGAGCCATTCGGGTTGGCTGCTCTTGAGCAACTTCAACTGGTTGGGTGGGCGCTGAAGTGTCAGGCTGGTGCCGATCATCCGTAGAAGGAGGGAGAGAGACAGATGTATGAGTGTCTGGCGTTGAAGAGCTAACTGTAGGTGTTTTAGTAGGAGGAGGAATTTCTGTTTGGGCACTAAGTTCCAGAGGAAACAAATGGGACACAGATCTGGTTAATTCAACCCTTCCTGGAAGGGAGACCCGAACAGTACGGATTTGACCATCAGACCCATGATTAAGGGCAGAAATTCGACCCACTTTCCAATGCCCTCTATTAGTACTGGTTCCTTTCAGTTGGACCAAGTCCCCCAATGCTGGGTTTCTGTGAGCCACTACCCTTGGTTGGCGGTGATCAAATCGATGTTGCTCCCTCAAACTAGATAGGTATTGATTTACAAACATCAGACGAAATTGGCCTAGAAGCTTTGTTGTCTTAGTCCATCCTGCCACTACACGATCATGAATGGTCGAAGTGCGGATAGAGACCATTGGGTCTGTCATGAATTCAATGACAGATGGAGCTGATGATCTCAGAAAATGAGCTGGAGTGAGCACAAATTCTTGATCTTTACCAACAGCGGTCAAAGGACGAGAGTTTATCGTGGCTTCTATCTCTTTGAGGACCACTTAGGAGTGAAGAACTGAGAGAGCGGTAAAGGCAGGTTTTGACCCAACCTACGAGGCGTTCATAAAAGCCTCCTTGCCAGGGTGACAGAGCAGGAATGAATTTCCACACCAGTGAATGTCCAAGAACCAAAGGTGACTGCAAGATTGAAGCGGCAAGCGTAAAGTGGGTGGCATTATCCGAAACTATAAGTTTAGGAGTACCCCTGGTTGCAATAAATCGGCGGAGACCCATCAGAAACTCCTCACAGGAAAGATCACGAACAAGCTCAAAATGAACCGCCCTGACAGCCATACAGGTAAAAAGACAACAATACCTCTTCACTGTCTCATTATTGTCTGATACCATCAGTGGTCCGAAATAATCTAAACCTGTATAAGTGAATGGAGGGCTGTAGGTTACGCGTTCTTGTGGTAAGTCTGGCATTGGTGGCAACTTGTAAGGTCCACCTCCTTTCTTGATGCATGCCTTACATGTTTTAATCACTGAAGCAACCTTTGACCGACCTTGTGGTATCCAGTATTTAATCCTGATAAGTGACAGAGTGTGAGACACCCCCACGTGAAAGTTTTCTTCATGCACTCGTTGAATAAGCAGGTTTGTGTACATGGAATGTTTAGGCAAGAGTAGAGGTTGTTTCTGGTCCAATGGAAAGGGAGCGTTAGCAAAGCGACCTTTGCATCGCAGAAGCCCTTCATCATCGATGAATAACCCCAAGGACTTGGCTAATGGTGTTATCACTTTCTTTGATTCTCTCGGAAACCATCGAGTTTGCAATTCTCGTATAATAGTTGGTTCCAAAGTGGTCCCATATTTAGGGAAAGAGGAAATGTCCAAGTCACAAACAGCAGTGGAGCTTACATCTGAGTTGGCATTGGTTGCCAGAACGTGTGAACTATGAGTTTGGCCATCAGACTTGTTCTCAGAATGTCGATGTTCTTCAGTTGTATCATTGTAGGTTACAGTTTGACTGAAATCTGAGTCAACCTTTCCATGTTCCCAGAGGTCAGATGACACCCTCAAGAAAGCTGGGCCTTGGAACCACTCCTTTGGAAGCTCCATATTTTGAAGAGGTCGAGTCGCAATGTCAGCAGGATTTAAATTTGTAGGGACATAACGGAATTTAATGTGCTTAGATTGACGGATTTCGATGATACGTCGTGAGATAAATGGAGGCAACAGCCGTTCTGATCTCAGCCAACTGAGTACAATTGTACTGTCAGACCAAACTGTAATATTTTCTCGAGGCAAACTCAAAGCTTGTTGGACATAATTAACCAGGCGGGTTCCAATAAAAAGAGCCAGAAGTTCCAACTTTGGTGTTGTTAATGACCCTTTCTGTTTCAAAGGAGTAAGTCTGCTCTTTGAAATAACCAAGCTCACAACGTATCTCTCCTCCACCTTAGTTCTCAAATACACAACCGCAATGTAAGCTGATTTTGCAGCATCTGTAAAGCAGTGAAGTTCTGTGTCTTGGTTGATTTCAGAGCGTTGAGAAGTATCCCCAAGATAAAACCGGGGCACCGAAATAGTAGTCACTGCTTTAAGGAAATCCTTGCAAGTAGACCAAATGTTTAATTGTTTTTCCGTAAGGTGTGTATCCCACTTCACTTGTTCCTCCCACAAGGATTGTAGAAAGAGGCGCGTAGGTAGGGTATAGGGTGCACACCATCCACATGGGTCAAATATAGAGGCTACTAGTTTAAGAACTTCCCGTTTTGTTTTAGCCTCACGTTCAAAGATGTGAGGATCAAACCTAAAGGTCAAACAATCTTTCTCAGTGTCCCAAGTCAATCCTAGGACACCAGTACATTTTTTATCATCACGCTGCTCTTTTGGAAGTGACACCAAAAAAGCTTGATCATTAGAATTCCAAGCCCGAATATTCATAGAAAGCTCATTGAACAATTCAACAGCTTCGCCATAGAATCTCTGAGCATCTGCTGTTGTATGAGTTCCAGTCACTAGGTTGTCTACATATAAATGGTCAGAGAGCTGTTGAGCAGAGGGTGAGGTAGCTTTGGCAAGATGAAAGCGTATGGTCGCAGAGAGGAGGAAAGGACTTGACACTATCCCAAATGGGACTCGTTTGAATCTTAGATGTAGGACATTATCATTTGCAGGAACTTTGGTCAAGTCTTTTATCCATACAAATCGAGTTACATCTCTATCCTCCTCTTGAAGGCCCACTTGGAGAAATGCCTTCTCAATATCAGCAACAAAGGCGACCCTATGTTTTCTAAATTGTAAAAGAAGAGATGTGAGATCTTCCAAAAGGGAGGGTCCCCTATAAAGTAATTCATTGAGGCTCAGCTGACCTTTCATCTTTGCTGAACCGTCATACACAATCCTGAGCTTAGTAGACTTGTTTTCCTGAATGATGCAATGATGAGGTAGATAATGGACTGGATGAGAGGTTGGAAGGGCATCATCTTGTATGGTTTCAATGACTCCTTTGTGGAGTTGATCTTTCAAAACATCATCATATTTTCTAAGGATGTCAGGGGATGCATGTCGAATTAGAGATTTTAATCTCCCAATTGCCTGACCCAAATTGATGGGTAAATTTGGAGGATATTCGACCCAAGGCCATTTTACGAAGTAGCGGCCATCATGTCTTTGTACTGTTTGGTTAAAATGATGAATGATCTCTTCATCTTGCAAGACCTTTGGGGAATCCGTAATGCCAATCGTCTCAAGTTCCCAGATGTTTTTTATACTGTCCCAGTTAAGTGATTGGTCAGGTGGACTAAATGATGATCCGTGCCAACTATGGGTCACATATGTTACAATTGACATCTCACCATTGTCTTTTGTTTGTGGTAGTCGACCTGAAACGACCCATCCAAGTACAGTTTTTACCAAGTATAGGTCATGATTCAATTCCTTTCTTTCTCCCGAAACAAACGAGTGGAAAAAATCAGTTCCGATGATTACATCAGCCGGAATATTTTTTCGAACATCAGGTGCCATGTATAAGTTTGGATGAAATTTTGCAATAAGCTCTTTTTCTTTATGGAAAGATGGAATGTCCCCTGTAGTGGTTGGTACAACATAAGCCAACACCTTGATTGTACAGGATAATCCTTTGATATCTAGAGTAACTAGAGGCGAATTGAGTACCTGTGGCTTTGAATGTCCAAAGGAATAGATGGTTAGACTAGTCAATTCAAGTGGCTCTAGTTTAAGTTGCTTGGCATATTTAGCAGTAATATATGATCTTTGACTTCCCGTATCAAAAAGTACTCGGCAAGATGTTGAATGACCAGAACTATTTGAGATGGATGCAATAGCAGTGGGTAGAATGGTGTCATTCACAAGTACTGCTAAATTTGTAGTCGTTTTTTGATTTCCAAATTTCTGTGGACATAGACATCGATGATGGCGGGCTACCTTTTGACAATGAGGACATTTAGTACGAAGTGTCTTTGTATGTCCTGAAGCCAAGTGGTTTTACTCAAACATATGAAACAACGCCCATTCAACTGGTTTCTTCTTTGTTCCAAGTTGGTGTATTTGGGACATTCATCTGTAAAATGTTGACCGTCGCACATGACACAGCTAGGAGCCAATTTTTTCTGTTGTGATGATTCAGAATCAATTTGTTGCCTGGGAACAGTCTTGTTACCCTTTCCTTGTCTGGATTCCACATTTCGTTTGGCCGAAACAGCCGTGGAAAACGATTTATGGGAAGAAAATTTCCGTTTCATGCCAATTCTCTGTTGAGAAAGACCTTTGTTTGATCCTGAATAAAAGGCTTCAGTGGTGAATTGACTTGATGAAGGTGACGGGATGATCATGTTTTCTGAAACATCTGTGTGCATTGAAGAAGCACGAGATATAGTCATTTCCCTTGATGAAATAACCCTTTCGAGATGCCCTCGTATAGCTTCCAGGGGCTGATTGTCAGAGGAATCATTCATTCGAAAGTTGAACATAAGTTCGTTTGGGAACTTATCCAACAAAACATGTCGAAGACTGTTATTGGCATTAATCTTCTCACCCATGGATTCAAGAACTGAAAAATGTCCCTCCATTTTGTTGAGTTTTCGGCGGCAATCCGCTATATCATTGCTTGCTTTGGGGATTCCCACTAAAGCCCGATAGTGTTCATCAATAATGTGACCTGGTCGACCAAAGGTTTTCTTTAAACGGTCCACAGCAATTTTACAATTTGAATTCGTCAAATCAAGTCCCTGAATAGCTTCAAGAGCTTCTCCTTCTAGAGAAGCCCGGAGGTACATCATCTTATCGACATCATCCAGTTTTCTCTTTTCAATGACTGAACAAAATTGATCCCAAAAATCCATGGAATTTCAAAAATGTCCTCATTGAGGTACCCAAATGAATTTCGGGTAATCTGGATTTAATGTTTTCATTACGTGGATTGTTTGTATCAATTTTGGGAGCCACAGTGGCTTTCTTTAGTGTCTGTAATCGAGTTAGAGTGTCTTCTGCTGTATACTGAACAGAAATGAGGTCTTGTACGAGTCTTTGTGTTTTTTCAGATCCTTCTCTCCTTTGTAGGTAAGACTGTATATCATTGGTTAGCCTCTCCAAAGATTGCTGGAGGAGGCCCAGTTCAATCTCATCCCTTGTTGCATAGGTGTCTTGATTTTCCAATCGACAAATAATAACCTGACAGTTTTCAATACACTCTTTCACTCTCTCTCCTCTTGTTTTCAACGCCTTCCTAAATAAACGATCCATTTCAAATTCAGTCTAACAAAAATTACGAATTCGATTGGAGTGGTCCCCTTGGTGGGTAAGGGAAGATACAACATGGAATTGATCCATTATTGAAGTCTACATGGAACTGATCCATTCATTGAAGTCTACATGGAATTGATCCATTTATTGAAAACCACATGGAATTGATCCATCTATTGAAAACC